>CM035814.1:37869571-39069571 GCA_020458035.1 Magallana ariakensis | reverse complement strand
CAAAAACTACAAAAATTCCGGCTCATGCTTTCAATACATGTTGTATAAACAAGTTGTTAGTGGTTCACAAAGCACACTTGTATGTCCTCTTGACAACATGTTGCCCACATCTAGATATCCAACAAACTGAGTTGTACCATACCAGCTCTTACTTAGTATATTTTGTACACACAGTTGGACTGAGTTGGAGTTGGTGTAATTGATTTAAGGATTTTAAACAACTGGTTTACTTTGATATACAGCAGTTGGAAATTGAATACAAACACCAGCTATGTGTTGGTTTTTTGAGGAAAGGAAACCAATTTTTGGAGGGTTTTTTGAAAACTTTGAAACCAACAATGAGTTGGTTTTGGAAGGCTAAATAGATACCAAAAGTGGGTGTTGATTTTGCAAAATCTTGAAATTGGTAATAGCAGAAAATGAATACAAACTATGACAGAATCATATGGAAAGGATTAGTGAACTAAAATAAGAGCTGGAGTTGTTAGTGTTTGAAAATAAATGAAATAGAATACTCTATACAAGTTTGCATACTAAGAGCCATATGCCCTTCCAGCACTTGGTGAGAGCATAGTATGTTTGCAGATATATAACTATTTATATTCCAAAAAAAGATTAACAGAAGTAAAAACAGCCCAAATAAATAATGTTTACTAAAGAGTATTGAATCAAGGGAAATAGTTATACAAATGCTTTACAATACTTGAGTTAAAGGATCTTCAGCTCAGTATTCAAGTTCTGTACTTACCAAAACAATAATGCAACACTTATGTCCCAATTATAATAGAATTATTAAATATTGTCATCCGTCATCTGATATTCTTTTAAAAGTTATTTGGCCAAAGTTCAACAGCATTATCAAGCATACATGCAAAGCTTTGCATTTTCCCCCTGACTTCTATTTAAATATATAACTAAATGACATGCACCAAAAATACACTCTGCATGATCTTACACCCAACCAATACTTTTTTCCTCAAATATAGAAAAGAAAAAATAAGAAAAAAGACTAATAATCAATGGGTACAAACCCTTTTTAACATCCAAAGCTTTAAAAAAAGTTATCATTTCTATCATTTGCATTACAAGTGAACAAGCTTTATGCAAACTACAGTTCTGAATATGCTAAATGAATGTGCATTAAGTTAACATATCATTTATATACAATAGATCTGTATCTTATTCCATAAGATGAAGCACAAACACTTTAAATTCACCAACACCAGTGCTCAAATGACTTCTGAACTGAAAATTAGAATGAAATGATAGAAGTATCTCACAACACCTAGAAATCAGAGGCAACAGATTAATCATCTAGACGAACAGTTATACATAGAGGCCGTGTTAGTACACCTTACACATAATATGTTACAGATGTTAATTAAAATATGTAATTAAAGATATGGTACATGTAAAGGAGACATATACCTGAAATTAGAATCTTTGTTAAGATTACAGAATTAAAGAATTTTTTTATGTTATTCAGGAAACAGCATAACTATCCATCTAGTGACGCTAAAAAACCATCAGTTCTACTCATCATCAACAATAATGACTTTTTAAAAATATATCTATAAAAGACACAGTACTTTTGATCAAAACCATAGTCTTTAATTAAAGATGTTATCTATTAAAACAATCTTTAGTTGAACAATGACTGGATGATGAGTAAATCTAATGAGAGTTAGTGAGTTTATTAAGGCAGCAATCAGTGAAGAAATTCCTGCAGGAAATTACATTAGTTTCTGTTTTATTATGCAAATGGCTGCATCCCTTCGTTGTCTTCATCATCTGACCTTAAAATAGGTTCTATATCACTCTCATCCTCTGAAATATCTTCATCATAGTCTCCCAAACCTGCATAGGTAATTGTAGCAATTTTCAAAATGTTAAAGTATAGCAAATACCAGGTAAGTTAGTACTTGTAAAACTACTAATCTTAGACTCTTTTTTCATCCTATATGTACACAAAATATAGCATAAAACTAACTATTGAGCAATCATAATTATGTTAATCACCTTCTAAGAAGTTGACTTATCAAGTCATTGATTAATGATGAATAAAGAATTAACCCATGCATTGCAAAAGACGTCATTTTGATAATTTTTAACTCAATTTCATTGAAACCTTTATACATAGTACATGTGAAGATATGTACAATAACATGTATATCAAGATCAAGAAATAACTAATTATTTAGAGATTGAATTACAGGTGTTTGAAGTCTTAATGAAATCCCCAAAAAATGTTTCATACAATTACACAAGTCAAATACATGTAATAATTTTATCAATAAAAATAAATTATTATGATATGAACAGATTTTGAAGATTGTAATCATATGATTAAATTGCTGATACCTTCCTACACAATTCAAAAAATTTAATGTCAAAAATATGTACAAACTAATATACCACAAAAATAAAATAACCCACCAGCAATTTTTTTCAAAAGTTAAAAACAGCCATAAAATTCTAATCGTGGTACTGTACCTTTGGTGATTTTCTCTGCTTTTTCTCTGTCCTTCTGAATGAAGAGGGCTGTAGCCAGGAAGAACCCGCCTCCAATCACACACACAAAGGGGGTGATGTAGAAGGCGTTCCTCAATGTGCTCGACTCTACAGAGGGCGATAATCGCTCATCCTTAGGGTATTTTGTGGCCAAGGCATCTGCAATCTGCAACGAATAAAGTGAAGGGAGCTAGCACTTCAACAAAATCATCTTCTGTAATACATATCAGTTTGATCAGGCCCTGGGGCCAAAAAACGTATATGAGCTCACTTTTGATCTCAGTCTCTCGTTTACAAAAGGAATATATAGTGGAATAGTGAGACTGAGATCAAAATAAAGTTTGCCACCTTTTATGGCTTCGGGGCTAGATTCTTTATACTAGCAAATTAAAAAAAAAAGATTTAAAACATCATGTGTTTTAACTCTACAATAAAGATGAATCAAGGGGTCGTTTTTAGATTCTTGACTATACAGTAAATAAATATATTAAACATTGATTCAGACTCCATAACAAATAAAAATAAATGAAAACATTGGTACACAAAATATTTGAATGTACAATTAAAGTATACCATTGAGTTCAATCAACAAAATGATGCATATTTTTGCAGGGAATCAGTCTGTTTTTCATGGAATCAATCTGTTAACAGTAGTTTTCAGGGAATCAAGAAAATATACTGATTTATTCTTTTAATAAATTATAATAGTGAAAAATAAGTAGACTGAGGTACTGTGAAATCATTAAAATTCGTGGGGGGCAATTTTCATGGATTGCTTAAATTTTACAGGTTAGTGGGGACGTAATTTCGTGTATTATCTTATAACTTTGGAAGGAAATATGACTTGATAACCCTAATTTATTACCGGTAATTCGTGGAAGATGTTGACTCGTGGATGAGAGGTACCCACGAATTCCACGAAAATTGAGCCACTACGAAACCTAACGATTCCACAGTATAACAAATTTAATTATTACTTGTACATGTACTGAAGTATTTTGTTCCCATCAATATTTTCATTAGATTTATATATCTCGATCCCTCTGATTCAGTCATCTGTTGAGAGTTTTGTGTAATACTCATATTTTGAGAGCCATTTGATCAAATGTTGGCTTTGATAAGTGACTATAATTATTTTTAGTTCAGTAGGTCGCTGTCATCAAGTGAAGTGATGTAACATGTTTGCTTGTCAAATATATTTAATGTCAACTGTAATACAGCCTTCATACTTTGCACAGATCAGCTGTGATAAATGTTGAACCCCTGAAAGTTGTTTTTCAGGTTCAAGGATTAAATGTCAAGAGGCTTAAAGATATAAATATTTCAAGTAACACCAGAACAATACTTTGAATTTCAAAGCATTTGATAAAATATTCAAAATTCACACACAGATCGATGGTCATAGTAATTAGATGAACTTTTTAATTTGCAAGTAAGTATATAAAATTGACCTGTGCTGATATACACATGCAATGACTCAGGGTTGTCTCTAAAAATTGAAGTAGAAGAAAGAAATAAAAAAGTAGAAGGGGGGTCTGGGGGTCTAGCTTATAGCTAGATTGTGTTTGAAATGGAATAATAGCCGTGTAATTAGGTCATTTTAGGCGGGGGAATTAGAGTCTTAGAGACAACCCTGCAATGTAGAGTCAAACCAATATCAACAGCACAATATCTATCATGTACCTTGTAGTAGACAATAAAACACTTACCACTCCGATAAGATAGGGACTTCCAGCGTCCCCCAGGGCATGGGATATTAGAATCTGGACTGCTTCAGCCGTTGAACGGCGGGTAGGGATCACAACATACTGTAAAAGTCAACAAGTTTGCCTAGTAAATGTTCTCAAATAACTTGATAATCTGTTGAAATATCATCTAGACTTGTAAACATATTGTAGTTCTAAATATATGTATTTGATAAGTGATATTAATCCTCATATATTTTCATAATTAATTATTTTTAAAATTACAAATTTCAAATGATTATGCTCATAACAACCTTAATTTACTTACCAATAAAATATCAGCAATGATGGACCAATTCAAACAAAGGAAAGTTTCTCCAAAGAAAATAAGAGCCTGCAAAGAAGTCAAGTACCATGAAAAATTATCGTTTACCACTGACATCTGGAAATTTGTCACGACAAAAGCTGATTTTGAAACAAATATTGGTAAGAATAGGTTAATTAAGGTACAACACCCCTTCATTCTGTATGTTTATACAAACAACATTTGATATACCGGTATATCATTAATACAAAAGATCTTGAAGTTATTGCATTCAACTCTTTAAATGGATTTTATAGAGTAATTAGTGTACTACACAGGTATACAATGTACATGTAAAGTTTTTTTTCTATCTGTCATTCTCAATTTTTCGTCTAAGTTGAGTTTTTGGGGGACAACTTAACATTCTCAGAAGATGTACCATAGTTTATATGATATTGTGCTTACCCAAGACACTGGTATGTTGGTCTCTGAAAGCCAAAGACCAAAGAATAAGAATGGGGTACACATCATCAGACCAAAGGCACATACAAGAGGATCTGCCCGTGGGTTTATTCTCTTGTACCGCCTTGATGCCTCAGCTCCCGTAGCGACCCCAATGAACCCCGCAGCCACAGTAATGCCACCGAAAATGAAAGCAATGCTGGAATAAAAACATGAAAGATAGTTACCTCTACTGGTAAGATTAAGAGTTGACTAAACACTTCAAAAGTAAGAAAAAAAAATTCTTTTTAATTCTTTTCAAACAGTATAGTTTTCAATTCTTAAAAATATCTGATTACTACAAAAACTTTAATTCAGTGTTGTAAAAATTCTTTTGTATTAAATAGATTAAAACTTGAAATATGGCTTGCAGGATGGAGATTTTCAATGGATACTATTAATTTCAGCAAGCCATTTGATGATTTCAGCTATGATTTGGGCATCAAGATTTCTGTAGACTTTTTGGAGGAAATTGTGCAATCATTCATGATTCACCAAACAACAACTCACTTTCCCTCGTCTGCATCCTGCCCCTGGGCTTTGATGACATTGAACATATAGGAGGGAGCCCAGAGGGCTAGGGCTCCTGTCACAAAGGCAACACATGTGAATCCAAGAGTTGATAAAACAAAACTCTTTCTGTAAAACAGAAAAAGTCATGCATACCTAAATTATCATGTATTTCTGGCTTTTCATCTTTAACAACAGTAATGTACATTTTTGTGCTATAACAAAACTTGAAAACAATTTAACTTACGTCTTAGCCAATTCTTTGAGATCTTGCAGATATGATGAATTATGTAAATGACTTCCCCCCTCCGCATGGCCTCTTTGAGGCTCTTTCAAGACAATAAATATCAAAATAACACAAATGATTCCCAAGACTGGTGTGAACTGGAATAAAAATAAAAAAATTTAAAGACATATTGAAATGCATCTTATGATGTACCAATATTCAACAAAAAAAGTTACTTTGAAATAAAATCATGATTAAATAAAAACATAACCATTATGAAGAATATGCCTTTTATAAGTACCAGTAATACATCAGCTATGTAATATTCAACAGGTTATTATACATTATGCAAGCTGCAACTTGAATCATTATATTAGGTATAAGTCTTTGAAGTTTGATGTGAATCAAGTCAGATCATTATTGCATTATCATAAGTAATTGAAATAACACATCAAAGTTTGATCAGACTTTATCCTAAGTGATAGGAGAACAATGCCTTAATTTTGCTTTACTTATAAAGTTGACTATCACTTAGACTTCTTCCTTGAAGGAGAGACTATCAGACACTTACCCTAAGTGCCCACTGCCACGCACCAAATGCTTTAGCTATATTGGCTCCTACCACATAACCTAATCCACTGAAATAGGAATGATACAAGAAAATGCAGACCGTTTGTTTAAAACAAGAGAAAGAAAGAAATTTCTTTGGTTCTTTTAATGAAATATTTATTCATATTCATAAATATACAGGCCTATTTTATAAATATTAAAAAGATTATATGAAGTACTTTTTATGATTATATATAGATATATTGGTTAATGTAATGTTGGTATTTTTCTGTTTTTAAATTATATGACTTTATCAAATACATTTACTTGTATTACAATAAATTTTAATTATTTCTTTAAAACAATGTACATAATATAAATCATGCAAATCATGCATTTTGCTATTTATCACATGTTTAGCTCTATGTGGTGAATGTCACTCGATCATGTAATAAATTGTTGATATTACACTTTGTATTCTTACGTCATGTGACATCATATTAAAACATTACTTAGCTTTGAGTTAGATGATTGAATGATGTATATTGATTGAAAAAGTAACGTCTGACTCAAAATAATACAGTTGAAATGTCCTAGTGTTATAATTGCGAAACATTTAATACTGTTTTACAAATTTTCTTTCCAAAAATGATAAGAATATATTTAATCGAAAATTAAATGTTTGTTTGCTAAGATTGAAATTTTTTTTCATGAATAAAGTTGCTGACTCCATCACAACTATGTGTGGCTCACAACTATTTTGATGTTTATACAAAAGATCAAAGTTTAACAAACGACATAGTAAAACATGTGACAAGGAAGCATGATTTGCAATGGTATATAATTATAATTTTACCCAGCTTGTTGTATTTTCTATCTCCTCGCCAAGGCTAGGGGATAGAAAACACATAACTCATTGAAAAAAAATCATATATCATTGCAAATCATAAAAGAGGTCTTATATAGATGAAACACAAAGTAGTTTAATTATCGGCAAATATGTTAGAAAAGGGCATGCAACAGGTTAAGATACTGTAGATTCCTTATTAAACTCAAAGAATTAATACCTGTGTAAAATGGTGAAAAGCAACTTTAAAATCTTGCTTTTATTTTTCAGATAGTTTTGAACTATATGAAATTATAACAAACAAATTTGTGCTCGTGATTTTATATTCTCACAATTTTTAATACAAAACAGCAGAATCGCGGCATTAAGTACTCACGTAAAATAAGGAATTTACAGTAATCATCATTATGAAAATCTTTCTTGAATGAAAAAATATCTTCATATGTGAACCTTATGTGAAAACCCAAATCAAAAAGTGTTAAAGATATCACCTATCCCCTTAACATCCCTACAATGAAAGATGACTCCTACCTTCCTACTGGGATGGCAAAATAAAATACCATAAGCATTCTTGTACGTAGATCTTTAGCAAACAGATCTGCAATTATGGTGGGAGCAATTGTGGAATAACTGGCTTCCCCTATCCCTACTGCTGCCCGAATTAGAATGAATGCCCAAAAATGCTGAAACAAACCAGGAATCTATAAACTGTGCTTCTCTCTTTAAATAATTAACCTTGTGCTAAATACATGTAAAAGCTAGCTCTAAAGCCCAGCCTGGCAAGCCCACTGAAAGCAAAAATATACAGGATATGCACCAGCAAATTGTGACCCAGGCACAATCTTTCTTCTGCTCATGCAAATGGGTGGTACTAAAATAAAAAAAGCAAGAATGCCCCCCCCCCAAATAAGGAATTGTGCTAAATGATAAAAGGTTTTCTTAAAAGGAAGCACAATAATGATACAGTAAATATCAGCATATGGACAGCAGGTACGTGTTCTTATATTGGGAGATTCCTATTATATCATATAATTGGGGTAATTACAGTCAAATAATGAAGGTTTACTACATGGACTAATGATACAAAAGATACAGACAGAAATAAGTACATATGTAACACAAAATGTTGTTAGTGATTTAGTCAAACACAGACACATACATGTAAACTGGTTCTGGTACCAGTTTGCCTACCTGCCCACTGGTATAGCAAAATAGAAGAACATAAGCATCCTTGTTCTGGTTCCCTTGACAAACATGTCTGCTATAATTGTTGGAGCTATTGTGGAGTAACTAGCTTCCCCTATGCCTACTAAGCCGCGTATTAGTAAAAATAACCAGAAATACTGTAAAACAAACGGTAGAAAATTCTGATAAATTCAATGTATACATGTATGTGACTATGAGTTCGTATGGCATCAATTCTTTATCCAAAAAGACATGACATTAGGCATCAGGTTTAAAAAAATATCAATGACACATTATGTAGTCACTGGTGTAGCTTTCAGTCTTCTTAATGTTTGACTAATTTGATTGATGGAAAAAAACTAAATTAATTAACATCTTTGAATTTTTATCTCAATGCCATTTGAGTGGCTATTAGTTAGATAATGCCAAAGTTTAAATGAAAAGCAGCAATTAGTTCATAATTCTCTGAAATGAAGACTTCAAATTCAAGGTGAATATGCTGGGCCAATTAATGCCAATTGTTATGATATCTGGTAACTTAAATGATACATGTACTACCAAGACATTTACAGTCCCAACAAAATGAGATTCATCTTTCTTAAAAAATAGTGATCAATTTACATACATAAATATTTAAATTAGATTTTTAAGTTTCTGAATTACCATAGACATTCTATCAATCAGTAACATAAACAGCATATCGACAACAGCATCAGAAAAAATTAAATGTTTGGTGTTTGAAACCAACAAGCTAAAATGTCTGACTGACTTACATGTAGATAAGGACAGATCAACTTACATCTTTCCCTATGAAAGACCCAGAGAGAGTAAGAAGAGACCATAATGTGATTCCTCCTCCCATGATGAACTTCCTGTTATACCGGTCACCTAAGTAACCAAATATTGGTGAGAAGATCATGTAGCTGGCGATAAACACTGTTTGTATCAACCCAGCCTCAGAGTTCCCTATGTGGTAATAAGTTTGGATGTCCACCAATACTCCTGAAATGGATAGAATTTTGAATATAAATATTTAACAAGCAGCACCAAGTTAACTGCGGCCTTTTTAGGTGGCAAATGAACGGGAATTCAAAGTGAATTTTTTGCATAGAAAGACTCGTTATCAACTTTTTTTTTTAACATGAATCCTTAATGATTTAATAAATATGAGATTCAATCAAAAAGTAATATTTTACTAATGTAGTTATTTTATTTTACTAGATATCAAATTACAATTTATAATTAATATTTCAGTGGTAGAAGCTGTGTACCAGCTAATAAAATGGCCATGAAAATTATTATCCGTAAATATTTGGAAAAAAAAATTCATAAAGTCATTGGAAGTTCAAAGTTTAAGGGTGCACTGTGAAAACAATAATGCATTTCTTAAAAAAAAAAACCCAAAAAAACTCTAAAACAAATATATTTACATCTACCAAGAATGATTCCCTCTATTTCTTATGGAAACTTATAGTTAATTCACAGCTCTATAGAAACATCTAAACGCCCCGTTTATCAATTGGTCGAAACCTACAGCAACCCAAGAAAAATCACGAAATGCATGAAATAATCATGATGATATCAGATTCAAATTCCCATATGAGACAATTTGGCCGTTTCTTTTAGCTAACGTACTGAGGTACATTAATAGTAGTTTAGTGAATTTTACTTTCTTTTTACAATCAATTCATTAATTTGTTAAAAGAAAGATGTAAATATAAGCAATAAAATGCTTTCTTTTAACGCGGGTTATGTATTTTTTCAGCAATGTCGCTACCTTTATATCCCGCATGAATCACCATAGATTAAATGAAGAAATAAGGTAACATTTTCTTCACATTATGCTTTGGATGTTGCTATGTTCTATGTTCTGTGATGGAAATAGTACATACTGCTTTTAAAATAGGGCAACAAAATGGGTAACAAAAATAAAACGAAACGATGTATATGTTTGCACACAATAAATGTTGTTGGTCCATAGGGGCTCATCACAAACGTTATGTAAGAAGACAAAAAGTTTGCGACAAGCCACTGTGGTGCTCTAGACTTTTTGGGAAAAAAAAAATAAAAAATAACAGTGATATTGTCATCTCATTTTTTTAAAACGATCCTTATTTACAAACAATTCATCAAACCAATTACGACCATGTTAAATTCAATTTATTGTTCAACAATGTTTAAATGCATTAAGGAAATCTCTTGTTCGTATCTTACAGACAAGGAAATATATTCAAAGATACATTGTATTGTAATGTCAAAAAAGAGGACACATGTAGATTTGGAAACAAACCTGCTATGGTGAAACGATCCATGTAGTTGAGCAGATTGATGAACAGCAAGACAAACACCATGAAATACGCTCGGTGCTTGGAAATGTCACCAGCAACCACCTCCACATCAGGGGTTCGCACGTGTGATTCTCCGATGTCATTGTTACGGACGATCGGAGAAGTATCTGAAATATCAACAGGCATATCGTCTAACTGAACAGTGTCGTCGAATGGCGGAAGTATGCGGCTCATTTGTAAACATTTCAGAGATAATCGGTCAAGAACATTGAAGCGACTCAGTGTCCTATGATCAACTATCAACTTAAAGTTGGTTGAAAATATAATGGACCCAGATCCCGATGCTAATATAGGTGGAATCGGTCATTGAAACAAGTTTGGTTCTAATTGCCTCTGTAGAGTTATCATCAAACAATTTTAAAAACAGCTGAAAAGACGATGTTACACACCCAAAATAGTGAACATATAGATATAACCTTTCTTTCTTCCCATTTTGCTGTTTTAGAGTAGTAAATTCAAATACAAGATTCTACTTCCAAGGCAGGCCTATATATTTAAATCATATAACAGTCCAGTCAGACATTGAGATACGTGTCATGTAGCAGCTCATAACATTGGCCATGTTGGAGCCGTGTTGAAACTACCCAGATTAAGAACAGGAAGTGGTATTCGATTGTAATCATCAAAGCAGACGACGCGGGAAATATGAAATACACAAAACTATTCAATAACAGGTTTGTGCAACTTGTCTTCTGAACATAACTTTAGTTATTTTACAACGATTGATAAGCATGTTCTTCACCTTATATTAATATCTCTCGTTGCAACGGATGTTAGCGAGAGGAGTTCATTCATGTGGGAGGAAGCCGGAGTACCTCAGTGGAGAAAACTCGCGTGACCAAGCAGGCGATCGCCATACCCCGGCTTTAACATACAACCACTGTTGATCATGGGGCTCGTGTCAAAGCGGTGAGAAGTTAGTGCATTGTATACTGCACTACTTGTCTTTTAGTACATGTAAGTGTATGCGGATCCAGAAAATTTCTCCGGGTGTCTGGCTGTTTTTGGATTTACTGTGTAAATTAATTTAAATAAGTTTAAATTTTCCAGGAGAAGAAGGTGCCCCCTCTAGATCCGCGCATATAATTATATATAAATTTAAATTAGTATATGATTGTTATCCAATAATCAACTGGTTCTGATCTGTATAGGTTATTATTCATAATTAATATTTCTTTTATTTTTTTTTCATTTCAAAGAAACATTTTCGCATTTTACTTTTTTTTATTATTTTCACTAATAAGAGGTTGTGGATTAGGTCTTCATTTTTATTGACTTTGGATTAAAAAAAAAATTGTTTGGAGATTTTTGATGCAGTTAGAGGAATAATAAAGCATCTTCGCTAGCCAAGGGTTTTCATTCCACTCCGCTCCCCATGAGCCCAAGGGGAGCGGAGTGGACCGAAAACCCTTAGCCAGTGAAGATGGTAACAAAGGAGGTACACTGTGGAGCAGTCCAAAGTATTGTAAACGCAATGAACTTACATTTTCTTGACATTGTGAAAGTTTACCTTTTTAACCTTTAACATATGAATACATAACTTTGCGGACAATTGTGTCCGTCAGTGACCTGAATAAAAAAAATTGTACAACAGTACATTCCGCTAAGTAACATCGCTGTTTCTCAATACCTTTTTGATAATTTTTTTTCTTTACACTTTCTTCATCTATCCATCACTTTTGTCTTTGTTAGTTTTTTGTAAGTGCGAACTTTTGTTATGGAAATTGAATTATATTTCAAATGATCCAGAGCTTGTATTTTTGGCCCCTGTCATTTCTGGTGTCGTTTAGTAGATAGAGTATATGGTACATTTTGTACTTGGTAGCCACCCAAACTTGTATCCCGGTACTCTGATCATGAATTATGCATTTAGTCAGTTCTACCCTGGGAAAATGCTATGTTTGTGGTTGAACAGATATATATATATATATATATATATATATATATATATATATATATATATATATATATATATATATATATATATATATATATATATATATATATATATATATATATATATTATTTACAATAATATAATATGTACGAATTTAAGTCCGGTCCATGTTGGGCGCATTTTGAACTGGTAGCAAAAATTAAGTTATATATTCCTTTTGATTCGAGAGGGACCGAATAATTCTTTGCTGACCTGTCAAATGTATCTTCAGAGAGTGATTTTAAGCCACCCCTCTTCCTTGGTGATTGAGAGACGTAAGCTTTTCAGTTAGGGTGTTATACAATATTATCATCATTGTAAGCTATATATATTACTAACCCATCTTTCCTATCTATCTATCTATCTATCTATCTATCTATCTATCTATCTATCTAGCTATCTATCTATCTATCTATCTATCTATCCGTCCGTCCGTCTGTCCATCCATCCATCCTACAGTGTACCTACCTACCTGTATACTCGATCACCCACCCGTCAGATCGTGACTGATTCTTTGGATTTTTCTATCATAATTTTTTATGCAAGCAAACAGGTTTTTAAATTTTTTTTTACATTGTGTCATTGCGATTAAAGATAAAATTGACAGCTTTTAAATATATGATATGATAGCTCCCCCCCCCCCATTCATCGTTTTTCTGGGTCTATATGTGGATAAATCACATCAATCATGTCAGATTTTATAAAACTCAGACATTGGTGAATATGCATGCATATGATAGCTCTGAGGATGATAAACATTTGAAAAAAATCATAATGATTGATCTAGGCCTATAAACTTTGCCTTCATATTTCTGAAAACTAAAAGGGTTAGGTAGATTTATTATTAATTAAACCATCATGCAATAATCATTATGTTCCCAAAATAAATTGATCATACCAATTAAATGAAATGTGTTGATTTTAACTAAATTATGAAAAATAACATGACATTTATGTATTAACTATAAGTTTAGCATGGTTCAGTATTATTCAATCCGATTGGAAATATAGTATGCCCTTATTTGGATAAATATATGCATGTGCGCATGCGTTAATAATATCAACATAAAGGAAAATGGCGTCAAGGCCTCCAACGGTATAATGAGAATTTGAAATGGCAACACAAAAGCCAGGAGAGTGGGTTCAGTCGTTGATTCAAAGATTTGATGCACAGGTAATCATACACTTAATACATTTGTGAAAGTCATCTCTGCTTTTATCTTTGTTGTCGAAAAATCTTTCGGTTAAGTGCGCGAATGTAATTTTATGAATGAACATCGGCTGATCGCGGTTTCGTGTCTTATTTTGTCAGAGTTTTGAGATATTCACAGTGAATGATTGAAGGTTGTACTGTTTTATTTCTAACAATTCAACTAGATTAAACAAAATAATAGTTGCGAGTTTTTTTGATTGTGTTGACAAGTAATTATGTTAAATTATGAATTGAAACCCTAACAAAGGTGCGTATGCGTGGGAGTCATGTGGGCTTGTGAACTTGCATATTTTAATCCGAGGAAGTTGGCATCAATGGAAAATTATTCGAGTGTAGATCTATAAAATGGGAAGTCACATGACATCTTAGGATAGTTATTTGAAATTGTCATTAATAAGGGATGATCAGATTAATGAGATTATAATGAGATTGAAATAGTAAAACAGGAATGATAAAAAAAAAATTCAAGAAAATTGAACTGTACTAATATATAGACATTATAGTCTTCCTATGGTGTTCTTATTATTTTTGGAATTGTGACAAATTGCACTAATTTCAAATAATTTAAAAATATGGAAAATATAAAATTGTACATTATTTTAGGTGGCTCATTACACTTTGAAATAGTTTGAAGTTTCTCAAATCAGCTAAAAATTATTTTTAATATAATGAAAGATAGCATAATGCATAGGAAGAATACAAATCAAATAAGCAAAAAAAATATGCAATTTAGGATAACAAATTATGATTTTCAAACATTTAATTTGGTATAAAATAGGAACAAAAATCCCAGGCAGATTCAAACTAGTGTTTTGCTGTTCACAAGCCGGATACTTTACTGAACTATGATTATACCAACAATTTAACAAAAAATTTAAATTGCCATCTTGTGGCGTTGTGTCTTAAATAGTTGTAAGTCTTGAAGTAGTGATGGAGCTACGTACCTTATTAACATTGCTTTATTTAACACCCAAAGGAAACAGAATTCATGTATTAACTCATCCATCCAAACCATATCTACCATATTTCTTAATTGTTTACAACTAAATACATTCTATATTAATTAAATTATGGAGCTTTTGTTTTGCTTAAAATGGGATGAAAATCTTGGTATACATGTTTGATAATGCAACTGTGGAAAAAAATAATGATTTTATTGAATAAAGACTGAATATTTTTGGTCATTCTGGTTAAACAACACATTATACAAGTATGTTATTTTGAAAATGCTTGTGATGACTGTGTAATTTTGGAAATGTTTGTGATAAATGTATCGCACAATTTTATAACACATATACATTCTGTGCTAACACCCTGTCCCTTCCTGACTGGAAAAAAAGAAATGCTGATTTGAAGAATCTTCCTAAATTATTTCAGTTGCCAATCAAGACTGGCCTACACACTACACAGTCCATTCAAAATGTGGAACAGAACAAGGAATGTTTAATAAGTGTATCCAAGCATAAGTTTTCCCTGGTCATCAATGGACTGACTAAAATCCTACAGAATGTGTCTAGCATGGTGAGTAATGTATTATATAATTGTTTTAAATTACCAGTAATGTTATAGACGAATTCATCAAAATTCCTCTATGTTGTACATGCACATGTATTATAATGCGGAAACTGATAAAGATTATCATATGTGGTGATGGAAACCAGAATATAGGTCAGGATGAAGGTTCTGAGGGTGATCTATTGTATTGTTAGTGTTGCTGTTCAAGAAAAGTTAGATTGAAATTTCTGTTTACTGGAAATGCTCTAGAGAAACTACTGGTACCCTTTTTATTGGTTTTTCTCTGTCAGATAATAAGCATAAAACTACATTTGATAGGAATGTTTTCCATATAATATCTTTTCAATTAATTTCTTCTTTGTAACTGAATGGAAATGACACAGAGAACAATTATATTAAAAATATGATAAAAGCTGTTAGACATTTATTAACTTGATATTAAAGAGGTGTTTATATATCAATTTTTAGTTAATGAATGTAAGAGGTAGATACGATGAATCATTTGATGCATGTGGGTAATCGATCTGTCTCTGTACGTTTATGTCTGAATTTAAAAGTAATATTACTAAACTGAATCAGAACAAATAATGCACTGATCACAACACTACAACCATCAAAGATTTTTAGCAGCAGAAGGTGTTTAGCACACACATCCACAAAACACTTGGAGCAATGTTTTGAATGAAGCAGGAAAATATAATTGATAGGCTCTTAACAGCGGAAATGCAGAGTAAACCCAGTGTGGTTTTTGTTGAATGAACGCCAATGCATCTTATTTTCACTGTGGAGGTATTTTTTTAATGATACAATGACTTGTTAAACGGGCACAAGGCCAAAGGATCAGTTTGACACAAAGATAAAGTGTTATGTCATTGCAGCAACTGTGTGTGGCTAAAATGATTTCAACTAAATGAGAACAGGAAAGGAGTATTTTAAGATTAGATTGAGTGTTGTTTAAACAAAATGTGTTTATTAAAATATCCAAGTTAGTAGACAGTGGACTAAGAAAGGAAGTGGGGGGTTTACCGTTAAAAAAAATTAAGAAGGGCCGTGAACTTATGTATCGATCATCTCCAATGTAATTTATTTCAACTCTTTATCTACTCTCCCTTTTCAACAGGCTAAATGCAAAAGAAATTTCCTACTAGAGAAAGCTAGATTGGTGTATTTTGTTCTTTTTAGAACAAAAACATGTTACATATATTATTAATAGTATGTTATAACCCCCCCCCCCCCCCCAAAAAAAAAAAAATACTTGGTACAATTACAAGGCAAATATCAGTTTTGCGACATAGTAAGCAACCATGTTTTGTTTATGTATTCTGTACAATGTATTTCCATGAAGATTCCCTCTAGCAATACATGTATTCATATATGAGGGGAAAAAAATAAAGTATATGATGTGTACCATATATCTATATAGTTAAACCCAGTGCAAACAGACAACAAGTGAACTTACACGATTTTTTGTGATTCTTAACAGCCATTAATTCCACTGTGGATGGACTTTTCTGGTTGGCTAGCCCATTTTCTTCTGTCTCCATTTTTTTTCCACGTGGTTCTCAGAATATCACACTCTTCGCATTGTGACCCCAAGTTTTATCAAATTTAGCATTTTAGAGTATTTCATAGACAAGATATTTACGTTTGACCGGATATGAGGCTTTACAGACAAAACTACCAAATCGACTTTTGGACCAGTTTTACAAGATAACACAGTTTTACTGATAGGGATTGGGCCAAATAGTGAGGTGATATTAGAGTTGAATGTTGATGGTAAATTGATTGGTTATTGGGTTTCTCTCTGTATGGCCCTGGGCAGTATTGCCTTGGTAGAAATGATTATACACAAAAGGCGTATGAACATACATGCAATCACTTCTGCAATGTTTACTAAATAATATATGATATTATTTGTAGGTAATTTTGTTTGTAAAAACTTTATGATTTGTGTATAATAAATGGATAGACCATGAATACTCACCTCCAATTTTCCAATGATTGTTTGCTCAATTATTTAGAATGGTTATTTTTTGTTTAAATTGACATGTCACTTATATACTGTACACAGTAATGAGAAGGAATTTTGATTTAAATTGTTGTCTGTCACTGAAATTGGCTTGCACTGTTCAAAATGAATCAGTATACAAACATTTAAAAGCCCCTAAAATATATACTTCACACTAATGCATCTGACCTTTGTTTCATCATAAAAATTTTGATAAGTTTTATGAATGGAATGATACACAAACCGAAAGATGTAGGTCACACACTATTTCTGTTTGTGAAAAATGCCATTGGCATAGGTCTTAAATGTCAACATTTTATTGGGGGAATTAAAAGGTATATGACCTTCACATTTAGCAGTGTGTGTATATATATATATATTACATAAATAGATGAACCAGTTGTTTTGATTTGAAGTTCAGTTTTGTTATACACATGTAGTAATGTGAGTTTTGTTTTATCAAGTACACAAAATATTAAACTGTTTAAGTCCCAGTGGGATTCAAACTCATTAATAACAAATTCGTAGCTAATTAATGCTCTAGCCCATTGCACTATGCTGTTAGGTATTAATTATGTGTAAAGAAAAAATAAATATAAAATGATACTTGATTTTATTGTTTATTTTGATAGGAAGTATGTCACAATATGGAGGTGTCCCATACCTTAAGTAGTGGCCCCTATTTTTTGTGATAAGATGTGTAGTAATCATGGTAATGTTTAGAAGTTTTACATGTGTATTTGTACATGTGTTACCAGTAGTTTGTGTTTGGGGAGGGTGGGGGGGGGGGGGTATGAGAACTCTTTTTGCATTTGTTAAGGAAGATCAAAAATCGTGAATATTAAAAATTTGGATTAATATTGCATTGCTGTCACATTCAGGGCTTATATTTAAGGTATCTGATTGAGCCTGAGAGCTCGGGATTTTCCGGGATGAGCTCGGTAGATTAAGGAGATTGAAATAAATTTTCAAAATGTTGCACTATTTTTGATTTAACAAAATAAACAGTAAAGAATAAACAGTTTATGCATAAAGTCATGCAAGAATTTTTTTTTTTTAATTTTAAAACGAATTACTGTAGACGTACTTTTGTCCGCGTGGTATTAATTTACGCTATGAACGTGGGCACAAATTTTCCGCGGAATTTTTCCCAGTGTACTTAAAGTGCATTTTGGAATGAAGTTTTGCAATTGCATTACATGAATAAGGATAATCGGAAGTTACTACATCATATAACACTTGCATATACGTGTACCCAATGTATATCGTTTTTATCTATGCAAACTGTCAAACAAATTTGTATTGAGAATTCACATAATAAATGATTAAATCTCCTAAAGATTTGAATTTTCTGTAAATTTACTTGCATGAAATTTAAACTTCTCCCAGCTTGAGATAACGGCACGTGTCAGACAACATATAGCCTCAAGCGGGTCTGTCTTTCAATGACCCAATTAACTACACGCTAAGACCCGTGTTTTTACTGCAATTTTTAGATCCCTTTGTGCTCTGACTTTTAATTGATAAAACTGATCAACTCATAATTTAAACAACATGTGAACCCATAAATTGACAGTTAATAAAAATTAAAATTGACTACCGACCAGTGCACAACCGATAATTACTGTTCACTGTGAACAGTTCTTACAATTTAAGTTCAAAGTTGGACAAATTCTAGGTAATGAAAATCGCTCAGAACTAAATTGAATAATAATCATTCAAATGATTTTTTTTTTTTTTCATTCAAAGAATCTGCGTAATTAAATTGATATTGTGACTCCGCGGAATTATGACCCCGTGGAAAAAAATACGTCTACAGTATTTTAACTTTTTCCCCTTACGCTGATTGTGACGTTGTAGCAGCTTTACGTCATTTGCCGTTGTATGACGTTATTTTTTTCCCGCGGCGCTCTTGCAATAACGTGAATGAAAAAACATCTAATTATAGAGTAAAGTTTGGAGTGCGTAAGTCACGTATTCCGTCGAAAAATAGGTCGTTTTAATTATTGATTTCGTAGATTTTGTGACTGTGCCTAACTTGAATTTGGGGTAATCTGGTAATTGTATGACCCTATTTAATTTGTTTAATTTTTTGTATACCTAATTTCATTATACATTCAGAATGTTTTGGACCTAACATTTGTATAACGGCGTATTATTTTTAATAAGTACCATGCATACGGATTTCCTGGTTAAACTGCTTGTGCACGTTTATTGTAATCATTGTGTTTAAACTTGTTATTTTCCGTTAATCAAGTTGACAAGAGTCAAATTATGAAATTTCTGATCATTAATTGTATTTTTTTCATCGGGATTCCAAACAATTTTCTTCTCTTGCATTTCATATTATGTGCATGAACAGTATATTTTTCACTCTTTTTTAAATTGCTGGATTTTCTATCATTAAAATTTTACTATTAAATACTGATTCCGACTGCTTTAAAGTCAATTCCTTTAAATTGACTGTTGACATAAATGAGGCACGTTACCATCCAATGAAATCAAATACTCAAACTTTGATTGACAGGTTTAGCAAGTTAGCCAATGTCCGATGTTATGTGTGGTATTTGTACACAGTCTTATCGTGTAAAAAATGCATGCTTATTACAACATCACAGCGTCATTTATAGTTGATTCGGAATTTTGATCTATAAAAGTCATCATATTTTGTTATAACTGTATAAAGCATGTTGGTGTATTGTGCATTCCACTATTGTACCGGTACGGAAACATCAGTCAGACTTTATCGGCAGTCTCCATTTAAAACTGACTTATCCTTTTGTTTGTTGAAAAAGAATACACTTTTTATTAAAAGATTATACAATGCTAATTGTTTTCTACGAATTAAAGGTTTGGAATGAATTCTAATAAAACATTTCACACGGTTCTCGCACGCTTTGCTCGTAACGCTTTACACACCTGATGTGACCCGCAATTCACGACTTCGTTGTAATAGTAACAATATTTTTTCGTGCAAACATTTTGCTTAATGAAAAAAAACTCAACAGTTTAGAATTTTAATTCTAAAATTACAAGTACAGTGGAGCCTCAAATATCCGGACGCTTTCGTTCCTAAGTCCAATCGTCCGGATAGGTGAAGCGTCCGGATATCTGAAATGTGTCTATTGCTGTCATTAATGATAATGTATTTGTATACAATGGCCCCCAGTGTTGATATTGGGTTGGGTTTTTTGGCCATTCCTAATGTTCGTTGATATGAACATTTTTAAATATAAAGAACCCCGCTTTAAATTATTATTTTGACATGAAATATTAAGCAGACTATAATGATAACCGAATCTAGCTAAATTCTTTGTGTCCAAGTGTGATATGTGCCCAGGCATTTACACGTACGTAATGTTTCCAACTATCTATTTCTAGAAATGCCAATTTCCTCAATTGATTTATTTTTGAAATTATTTCTATTCTTAAAATAAAGTAAATTTTACTGATAAAATTAACGTTTACTAGTTGGAAAATTGCAAGATCCTCCAATGCACTTCCGATGAGTTGACATGCTTTAACTTTGTTTTCTTCCTATACTTCCGGTTTTGACTTAATCTAACAAGGCAATCAAGAGACAATTCGTTTTAAAATATACGATTTGAATAGGTAGATAAAACACAAAGCTTTGTAAAACTTTCCAGTTTTCTTGATTAATAAGCATATTTTTTATTTGAAATACAGGGATGTTTAAAAAAGCGATGTCACTTGACAGGTGCACAGGTTAAGATATCCAAGCCACGTGCTGTGAAGCGTGACTAATCCTGTCTGGCCAGCACTGTCGGTAAATTTGAAAGTGATTTAGGAAGGCAGTGTTTATACAAGCTACTCATAGGGGTCTAGCATGTAAAAAAAGGTGTGAAACTCAATTGACAGGCGTAATCTTTTGTATTGAACGGGGTATCATCAAATTTTACCGTCCGGTTAAATGAAGCAAGATTAGTAGTAAATCAGTGTTTTGTGGTAAAAACAGACCGTCTGGATCCGGAACGCGGAATTCCGGATAAATGAGACAAAATAACGTATAAAAAATCCATTCCCAAATAAAATCGTCGGTAAACTGAAGCGTCCGGTTATCTGGCGTCCGGATATCTGAGGCCCCACTGTATTCAATCGTAAAGGAATAGAAAGCAGTAAAATTACCAGGTAATGAGAATATGCGTTGGATTATGATTGCGACGGGCAATGTGGGGGGTTAAAATCGCGTGACGTCGTCATGGTCATTGTAAAAAATATAATTCTAAAAAAAAAAAGATATTGATAAAGGGAATAAATTTATTTCACAACTTTTTTTTTTATTAAAATATGCTGGCATTTTTTATTTGATAAATATCAATAATGATTACACATGTTTTTTTCAAAGAAAAACAGTATTTTACCGTGTGTAATTTGCAGCGCTAGAGTTACTTCCCCATAGTGATTTGGCGGGAAAAAAAATTATTTTTAGACATTACATACCCTTACCTATCAAATGAGTATATAGAATATATACCTTACCAGACATCATTTTTTGGTCAATTGTACATCTGATACCTTAAAATTTTTAGATTTCTAGAATTCCTTTATATTTTCAATTATGCATGTACTGTGGAATGGTTAATGGGGGCTAATTTTTCATGGATTGTCTATTTTCTAAAGGTTCGTTGTGATGTAGTTTTGTGAATTTGCTTTTATGTACAATTATGATAATGACTGTTTCATGACTTGTTAGGTACCCACGAAACCAACAAAAATTGAGCTTGAACAATTACAGGTGTAAATAATTCACATGAAGTGGGGATTTCATTTGGTTATTGCAAAACGTTTTTGAATTTACAATGATGGTATCAATTCTAGGGCTAAACAGATGTCAAAGTTAAACAAATATTACTTTCTGTATCATACAGATGTGCATAAAGGTTTATGAATTTTGATTGTGATAAAGTATACATGTAACTGTTGTTTGATTTTGATCCCCTTTAAATGATAATACAGAAAAAATCGGTAATAGCGAAGTCGTAGGGACCAATGGATTTACTTCATTATATCCGTAATTCATTATATATACGTATAATGAATTCCTAATAATAACTATAACAATTCACTATATATAGGTTTTCTTTCACCAGGTTTTGCTAACTGATCGAGGCTTATAATGAAAATACCTTTAATAATCAGATTCTGAATTAAAGAATTTATGTGAAAATAAATTCATTCAAACTACTATGTTAAATGACTTTAAACTGTAAAGAAATTCGTTATAAAAGTGATGAATTTCGTTATTATTCATCTCTATGGAACTTAAAATCTGTTTGCTATATCTGTAAATTTGTTATATCTGCATGAATTCGTTATTACTGTAAAATTTTGCAAAGATTTGTTAGGAATTTTACTGGGACTCAAAAAATTCTTGCTGCATCTGATATTTCGCTATATCTGTGTTTGTACTAAATAAGTTCTACTTGATTTGCCAAATTTTACAAAATAAATGAAGCTAATATTTGTGGATTTGTTTCACTGATAGCAGATAGTTTTATGTTTTAATACTTTAATGTACGAAAAAAAAAAAGGGGGTTTCTAGAAGATAACTTGCCTCTGCTTATGCTTTTCATCTGTAGAACATAATGGTGATCTGAAAATCAAATAAAAACATCAGTTTTACCATACTCAGTGAATACTTAGGAACCATTGACATGCATACTGAAAGTGGAGGGTTTCAGTAATAGAGGGTGTCCCTGATGGCACATAATTGTTTCTGTTACTTGATATGGTCTGTGACTTTTAATCTTAATATGATGAATTTAAAATTTTTTTTAAACCCCCCCCCCCAAAAAAAATAAATAAATCCCCCCAAAAAACAAAACCAAAAAAACCTACAAAAAAAAAAAATTGTACCAGCTAGTAGTTAAAAATATGCCATCATGTATGACTTCTATATAACAATGAATATAAGACTTAATGTTGTTTTGCTGAACATGCTGAATAGAATAAAGTCGATTGCAATTTGTCTTTGATTATTTTTCATGTATATTTTTGAATTGTCTGCTTCTTTTTGCCCATATATTAAGTATATTGACTACAATATATACAAAAGAATGTTTGCTTTGGTTTTGAAAAGTTTTGCTATGGGATGATAGTTTTTGGGTTCAGTATATCAGGTCATGTGTAGATTTGATTAGTTCCACCAGAACAAAGAGTGAGATTAAGTTTATATGGTTGCTTCTGTTGTTTTGTTTTGAATTCAGGAAAAATGAGGAAAGTTTTGTATATTAGATTTAAATGGTGGTTTTATTTCTTCAGCGAATCCACCCTGGAGAGGCAGAGAGAAATTACTACGAGTCCCAGCTCATCATTCTGGACTCCCTAGAACAAGTGCTGAATTCTGTGAGTATCTAGAAGTGCTTGGGAAAATTATGAGGCAATAATTGATAAATACAGCTATTTTATACATCAGGCCTGTATTTTTTTTTTTGAAGGACAAAGTTTTAATTGATAGGAATTTCAACATGTCTCAATTTTAACTGACATAAATGTTTTTCATCCCCACAGCAACCCAAAGACACATCAAGACTGGATGAAGCTATATATGTTAAACTTCTACTTCCAGAGATATGTAAGGTATGGTTGTGCATGTATTTTAAAAGCTTTTTATGAATGAATGAGTTGAATATCATTTTTACAAAAGAGTACTCTTTCAAATAATAAAATATAGAAATAATGAATGAAAAAGGATATGTGTCTGAAATGTCAATCAAATAATACTTAACATTTGTGATTTTCTATTTTAGTTCCTGAATCAACCCACAGATAATCCAAATCCCTTAGTTCTACAGCTGAAGAACTTGGCTTCCAAAGTTCTGTTTGCTCTAAGCCAAAACAACTTTACTGCTGTCTTCAACAGAATTTCAGCAAAGTATGATTTTAACTTTTATTTCCACTTGCGTAGTTTGTTTCTCTCTTTTTTCAAAGGTTTTGTTTTTAAAGAAATTATAAAAGTTTTGGTGGATTTTTCATTTATCTAATATAGGCATTATGCATCGCCTATATGTTCAGGATAAATCATGAATGTATCATGTATATTTTGTAGATTATCTAACCTGCCTCCTAGTGCAGATGTTGACCAATCAGATTTGTCAGATCTTGAGCTCATTCAGCATATCAATGTTGATATCCATAGACTTATCAAACTCCTTAATGGTAAAATACCAAACTTGGGCGATAAATGTTAAAACAGTTTTACCACCTAATTAGTTTAATGATTTAAATTCTAATAATGATGTTTTGATTTTTTTCTCATTCAGAGGTTGTGTGTAAATTCAAGCCCATCAAGTCCAAGCAGGTGTTTCTGACCTTGGCCAACAACCTTGAAAAGGTACGCAGTTTTACATAAATTGTGGCTGAGTATTGTTTGGTAGTCAGGCACCGAAATTCTTAAACATATGTAAAAAAAAAATTTCAATTCTAAAACAATGTTTTAATCCATTAAATAGAACTAGATATAATTTCATTGCAAAATTTTTTTAAAACCATGTAGGCAATATGGAACTGGATGGACAATTATCCAGAGGAGTTCACAGATCTCCAAAAAAGACCAAACGAAGAGCTTCAGGGTAAGAATTAAAGCAAACACATCATTATCAAAATTGTATTATGAACTGTTTATAAGTTATGCTGTGTATTTCAAATGAGTACTCAGTGCTGGAGAAAAGAATAAGAATAGAGATTTCATTTTCAGAGTGCTCTGACAAGTTGTTTGAGCACTTCAACTCCAGCTGTATGGAGTCCAGGAAGAGGGCCGCAGCCGTGTGGCCACTCCAGATGATGCTTCTTGTCATGTGTCCAGTAAGTAGTTGTGCCCCATATTGTATCTGTTTTTGTTGTTTGCAACAATGTTAAGATCAATAGATACATAGAATGACAATGTTAAACAAATAAAAAAAGTTAATGCATACTGTTTTTGTTTGTATTTTTTGTTTTTGTTATAGTTTATTATTGAGAAGAGGTGCACAAAATTTTGGTATTGAATTTATGATTAACAAGTATAATTTGCTTTCCAGAAAATCCTAGAAGAAATCAGTAATGCAGATGCAGGTGCCCCTTGTTCACCACATATAATGAAGAAGGTGAGTAATACCGGTGTCCTCTCAAGTAATTTGTGTTGAAAGAACAATCCTCTAGTGGATGAATTTTGTATCTTAGTTGGGTGTGTAATTGTTTTGAACAATTTGATTTTTTTTAGAAAATGTTCATTGATGAAGTAAAAAAAGCCATTGCATCCCACCATGGTGGATCTAAACAGATGATAGAGGGTGCTGCCATCACCTGTGTGAGACTGTGTAAGGCCTCCACATATATCAGTATCAATGACCGCCTCAACGTCCTCTTTGCATTTGTACAGTCCATCATCAATGATTTAAAGGTATCAAATACATGTATTTAAGCAATTTTTGGCGAAAAAAATTAATGTTTCTAAAAATGCAGGTTGAAAATAGTCTGTTTTATGCAGTATAAAAAAATGTTCAACATGAATGTGCATTTTGTTTTATGAGAAAAAGAGACTGAATTTTTATTTGTAGTTTATTTTTACTAGGGTTCTTTGAACAATAATGTTTTTTAAATAAAAACTTGTTTACTTTAAAATTTCAGAATCTTTTGTTCACCCCTCCACCAAGCAAGACTTTCTCCCGAGGACAGGGAATTGTGGGACAGGACCTGGATCTATACATCGACTGTTTTGTTTCGTGTTTCAGAATTACACCCCACAATAATGACGTGCTGAAGATTTGTCTAAATCCACACTCCCCTCCAATCTATCACTTTGTGCTAGTCAATGCTCTCCACAGGATAATCACACAGGTATTTTTTGTATCTGATGTACATCTTCCCAAACTGTGTTTTTAATCAAGTTAGGGTGTGCAATTTTTAATCTCCTATTTTATTTCCTATTTTAATGTAGAAAGAATTTTTCTGAAGTATAAACCATATACCAATTCATGTAGCACTAACACTGGAGTGAAATGAGACAAATTTTAAAACAACAGATACTATATTGCAGCCACGCCTGCTTTGGTGGCCCAGTATAAATATCATCTATGGGAAGGCTGCAGAGCTTCGGAGCATGTTCACTGACACCCTCAATAAGGTGACCCAGGGGATGGCCACAAACCCCACCCCCAAAGTCATCGGAAGCAGTATCCCCTATGTCAGTATAGCAGTGAGTACTTCACATTGCTTTTTCTTCTTACCTATTCATGCAGTAAACATGAATGACCAATAGTTCATAGATTCTTTAAGAATCTTATCTCACAACATGTATGTCTAAATGATTGACATTGTACTCTAGAACTTTACCAAGATGACCTTGTACAAACTGAGCAAGGCTACAGATGAGAACATGACCACATATCGCTACCTGCTTCTGTGGATTGTCAGACTTATCCATGCAGATCCATACCTTATGTTACATGTATGTTGTAAAAGTATTCCTTCACTGAAACTTTACATCTTATTGTATGCATTCATAAAAAACAATGATTTTTTATGTGTGCTTGAGGAGTAAATAAATGAAAAAATAGTGTATAATTCGTCAATAAAGTATGATAATACTTGACCTTTTCTCATGCTTTCTTTGGGTGATATACTGAATATATCCATGTCCTATTGAATGTCCACTCAATACCAATGAGAACCCTCTTAAACATGTATATATACAACTGTTCATTTAAAGTGGATCATTCCATTTTGTAGAATCATGGTAAACCAGGTCATGAAATCCAGAGCAGCACCCTTGAGTTGATGAATGGACTAGTCTCTCTTGTTCATCAGCAGTGTATGCCGGATGTGGCTCAGGAAGCAATGGAGGTAAAAAAAAAAAACCCACAAACTTCAAACAATCTAAATGTGAAAAGGAAATGTTTTTTGTTTCACAGATGTTTACACCCCCCTTCCCAAACCACCACCGCCCCCCCCCCCCAAAAAAAAATAAATAAAAAAAAAACCCAAACACAACCCAAGTGTTTTATAATTAACACCCATGTACAATAAATAAACATGCACAAAACCATGCTTGTACATTATAAAAAAAAATCCAATTAGATTTACATAGATATTAGCTAAAGTACTGGATTGCTGTTTAAATATAAGGAGAATAATTTACAGGGGAATTTCAATGAATGTAGTATCTCCAACAAATTCTTTATTTTATTTTTTTTGCAGGCATTACTTTGTTTACATCAACCTCAGAACATAGAACTTTGGAATCCTGAATCTCCCATCAACACATTCTGGGATGTCAGGTATCACGGTCATCTTAATGTACTTACAGTTACCTAAATGTATTGTTGCTCTGTCAGATTATCAGATATAATTTCGATAATACATGTAGTGAAGTTATTTATCAATGTTTTATTTGGTGTTTGCATCATTATCTGAAGATGTTTCTTTTTCTTTATGCAGTTCCCAAGTTTTATTCTCCATATCCCAAAAACTGATTCAGAGACAGTTGGTCAATTATACAGAGATCCTAAAGTGGCTGCGCGATATCCTGGTCTGTAGAAACACTTTCCTACAGAAGCATAGTGCCAACGCCAACCTGGGCAACAACAAAACCATCTGTATTCACATCAAGTTGGAGGTAAGCCTTATTCTAAGAATTTAGCTTTGTTTTGGGGTTTTTTTTTTGCAAGGTTTTAGTTTTAACAGTCTCTAAGTTTGTCACCTCGATTCTTAGAACTGTGTTTTTGGATTTCAGGTTGTATTTTTTATGTACCTGTGGAGCATTGACATTGATGCGGTACTGACCGGCATGTCCTGCTTTCATCTGCTGTGTGAGGAGGCAGATATTAGGTGTGGGTCGGACGAGATGGCGGTGACCCAGATTCTTCCCAACTATAATGTTTACGCTGACATAGCACAAGCGAGTACCGTACTAACTACAGGTAAGCACTGCAGGGAAGTCCTCAGCAATGGTTCCTGGTTTGATTTTGGATCCTTAGGATGTGCATATGTAATGTTGTGGAGTCATTTCACACTGCTCAAATAAAAACAAACTCGATCTGCATGTGTTTGTGTATTGATTTATGTATTAATGTATGCTAACGAGGAAGATGAGACATATTTTTCTGGTTTTTGTCATGACCTCAAGGATTTGATCCATAAGTATATTTTGGATATTTTAGGAAGAGCTGCTCTACAGAAGCGAATCATGGCACTGTTGAGGAAAATTGACCAACACACATCAGGAAACTCTCAGGTGAAATATTTTTGTAGACATTTTTTGGATTATATTCATGGATTCAGATTATATCATGTCATTCTATTGTTCATTTTATTTTTAATTTTTAATTGTTGTTGTCTAATTCCTTTATTCCATCTTAAATAGGCTTGGGATGATACATTCAGAAACTGGGAAGTAATTACACAATATTTAGAAAATTATCCCAAGGATGCCAAAGTCAAAACTGACTCAGAAATTCCAACAGGATTAGGAGAAACCATTAAAAAGAGGAAACCCCCTCACCATGCCAACACAGAACATGAATTGGAGGTTTGTCCTTGATCCTTGAATGTCCAAGGGTTATTTCTAATGTTCTACAAAAATCTTCGGCAGTGAAGAATATTGAAGAATTGTATTTATTTAGTTTGCACATATTAAGGACTTGAGAAGATGTTAGAAGAGAACAATTTCAGACACCAATCTATTTAGTAAGATCACCTGAAAGATAATGTACATATAAAGGAAGACAGACTGTATGTCTTTAAAAAATTATTTGTTGCTTTGATGACAGGATCAGCTCAATGAATGGGCCAATATGACGGGTTTTCTTTGTGCATTGGGAGGAGTGAGGTTACAGAACAGACCACACAGGCTGTAAGAGTATTTCTACATTGTCAAGTTGTAAATAAAAGGCTCATTAATTCCTCACATAACTCATTTTTAAAATTAACTGAATATATTTACATTCTACTGTGTTTTTCTATTAAATTCTGTGATCTTCAAATGCCTCTAAATGCAACAAGTAGTCAAAGGTTAAAAAATGACGAGTTTTATTATGACGTCACAAACGTTGAATGCTGTAAACTGCAACGTCACAAGCGAAAATCAAAGTTCACGCTTGTGGCTGTTACTGTGGCTCTTCCATTAATATTAACTTACCCTTAGGATAAGATAGGAATTTTAAGGTATGAATCACATTTGCAGACAAGGCAAGAAGTTAAAAAATGTAAATATAAGCATTAAATCATGATTTTTTGAAGTATACACTCTCATAACTGCAGCGGTGTGTGCATACAAATTTTCATAACGCGCTAACGCGCGTTACTCAATTTGTATGCACACACAGCTGCAGTTATGAGAGTGTATACTTCAAAAAATCATGATTCAATGCTATAATACATGTACTTACCAATCTGTTTGTGGTTATTTAGCTTGTTTCGTTGATGGTTCTGATTTTTGACACATGTTTGTGATGTGTTTTACAGCAGTGCTGGTCCTTCCATAGCCTCGGGATTAGACTCGCGTAAGAGCAGCCTGATGCAGAGCTATGACACCCAGTACTGCCCAGTCACCCAGTAAGGCTGTAATTTATATGTATAATAGTCAATAACAAATTTCCGAATTTTCTTTTTGCTGTTTTGTATCTCTTTTGACTGTTGACTACTCTGAACATTTTAGTTTTCAGACACATTGCTAATATGGCAATTTGTTTTAGAATGATATGTACATCTACATTGTATGTTTGTCAAAGTCATGCTTGAATTTTTGTTTACCACTCACCTTTAAAAAGTTGATACACACATGTACACAAATAAAAAAAGCACTTTTCATCCCACAATAAATTTCAGGAAGGTTAGAAAACCATTATTTTTCGTGTTTTATGCCATACAGATGTACGGTATATAATTTTAGAACATCATAGTGATGCATGCACTACTTTCTATGTGTGTGTGTAATCTCTGTACAGATTGGTACTGGATAGTACAAGTTTCTATTGATTTTAATAGATTCATCAGTAACATGCTGAAGCTGCTGGTGTGTCAGAACGAGAAGTTTGGGGCCCAGATACAGAAGCATGTGAAGGAGCTGGTGGGACACGAACTGAACCCCGCCCTCTATCCTATTCTGTTTGACCAAATCAAAGTCTGTGTGGACAAGTTCTTTGATCCTTCTGGGCAGGTAATGAAACTGGATTTATGATGAGTTCATGATTTAGGTCATAATAGACTTATTGTTCATGTTCATGTTCACACATATTTCAGTGGAAAAAATTAATACATTAAATTTTACAATATATATCATGTTTCAATTACATGTAGTTTTCAATTTCTTGCACATTTATTGTAAACGAATGTCTTTGACAGGTCATTGTGACAGAATTGAACACCCAGTTCATAGAGAATGTGATCTTCATCATGAAAAACATTCTGGAGATGAAGACAGACCAGCCCTGTGAACATCTAGGGGTCACCAGCATTGAGTCCCTAATGCTGGCAGTTGTCAGGTAAGATCCCCCCATATCCAGTTAACACTCTAGATCTCCCCTCTCCCCTGAAATAATTATTGGGGAGGCATTTTTCAATATAAGAACTATCAGATGTTGATATACTTGAAAATACAAGAGACTTTCAGATATTGATATACATGTACATGTTGATATACATGTAGATACAAAAAAAAACATTTCAAAGTTTTTCTACAAATTTTGGTGTTTTAATGTTTCATCTTATTTTCACAGGTATGTCAGACACCTTGATTCTACCGTCCATGCCATTCAGATCAAGATCAAACTGTGTCAGCTGGTGGAAGCAATGATGCTTCGCCGAGACGACCTGACATTTAGACAAGAAATGAAGTTCCGCAACAAACTGGTGGAGTATCTGACAGACTGGATCATGGGAAACTCCCATCAGGTCAACATTGGTGATATTTGTAGCATGTCCAGGTATGGATCATTTCTATGTTTGATTGTTTTACTCCCGATTAGAACATTATTTATGTAAACTTGACCTATTTGCCTCCAGTGTTCAAAATTGTGTTGTTTTAAATATTCTGATCAATAATTATTTCTGTGAGAAATTGACATCATGTCACATACACTGTACATTACTGATGGTCCAGAAGCTCATTGAATTCTGCTGTCTAATCTGCACATTTTCTTTGTGAAAATCTCTTTGCTAACCTCTGGACTAATGCTTTATAATCAAGAATGTAAGCCAAGTAAATTAAGCAAGTTTTCATTTTTCATGTATTAAGTGAACGTAATTTGTAATTTAAGTTGTTCTTGAAAGAATTTGATTTTAAATGTAGTTTAAGATTTAGAAAATGAAGCAGTAATTGTTGATCAGAAACGCTCTATGATTACGTATTATGACATACTGTTTTGTTGCAGTTTATTGTTTATTTGCAAATGTTATTGGTTGGATTGCAAAGACAGACTGGTGTAACTTCAATAATAAACAAATTATACATGGCAAAGAGTTCAAGAGTGCATTTATCAATTGTTAAAGATAAAGGTTCTTCTGTTTAAAACATTTCCTAGGGATTTCATACATTTACTGTTGTGAATTGAAGACAACGAAAACAGAGATTTCAGATAATGTTAAATTATCCCAGATCTACCATTAAGGCTATTGCCCAGCTGTTTCTGTCAAAAGATTCATGTCAGATTTAAAACACACCTGCCACTTGTACAGTAATTTGGCTCTATCCGTGAAAAGCAAAGCTTCGCAATCCAACACATCCGTCTTATTAGTCGGCGTATTGTTTTACAGTGTATATGTGCCGTGTACTTCATAGTCATTCAGTATTGTTTATTTTTCATTCATTTTGGTATGTAATTTTTTGGTTAATTTCTGTCAAATTCAAAGCCTAGTTGAATATTCCTTATTTTCTTTTTATGTATCAATGTGTCGGTAATTCTGTATATTATTTTCTCACCCACTCTTCTGAAATTATTCATTTCTTTACGTAAAGATAAACACAGATGACTACAAATATCTGTATATTCCCTGGAATACAACTTCTTTAATTATTATGAAGTTGTATGCTTGAAATGCATTTGGCTGCAGTTTGATCTTTTCTGCTGTTTGAGAGCTCCCAGCTAAAAATCTGCAAATTCTGCAAAATAATCTTCTATTTACATATAAATTTTAAAAAAAGTTGATAACATTGCACAGCTTCTGCATTTTGGATTTCTCTTTAAGCTTTGAAGCTTGAATGAAATTTATTTCACCCTGTTCGGCTGGCCAATTAAATTTTTTTTGCTTTTTCTTAATTTAAAGATGATTCACATTTCATAAAAGAAAATGTTTTTGTTGAGAAATACTGGAATGTTAGTCAAGTGTAAATGATATATAAAGGTTAATATGAACAATTGGTTTTTGTAACCACTTTCAACTTAAGAGGGACAACAGGTTTAGTTTTGACAGAGATTAAATTGTTTTTACTTTTTAAACCAAACCTGACTGAGAAAATCAAACTAGTAATTACTGGTATGAGGAGAGCTAATAATTATTAAAAATTCTTTAAAAAAAAAGAATTCAGAATTTCAGATGATTTGACATGAAAGAACATGTTTGCTGAGCAGACTTGTGAAAGTCTAAGATAACCCGAATTCTGGTTTGGTTTAAGCCAAGTGATGGTAAAAAGCTTGTCAATCTCTTGTCAGGAAACCTTTGCCTAGAACAGGGCTTCAGCGATATATACACAATCCAAGTGGGCCGGGCTCCTGTGCCAAGGGGCCACCGCACATGCCCAGTCCCACTCCGCTATTTCTGCACTCCCAAACCACGGTGTGAGTATTTGCCCACTGAATGACCAAGTATCTGTTCGAAGGTCACCAAATAATATCTGATAGTGCACTACAGTTTGTGGTACATAGATCTAAGGTTAAAAAGGAATTTTCTTTTTATTAATCGAGTACTAATTAAGGATTCAGATTCACTCAAAAAATATTGCAGTTGTTGGAGGTGGACTAAAAATTCTGTACTAAAAGTGAAAACCAAATATATTTGAAATTAAGCAAAACTCCCAGCTTTGCAGCAGGTATAGAACTGTCAGAATTTGGCTAATTGCAGTTGCTGGATTTATTTTCTATTTGACAAAACTAAATAATAACTAATAACTTAAAAATGAATTTCTACATTCAAATTGATGTTACTATTCAAGAGAACAAATACTTAACATAGTGGGCTTGTTGATAGGTATCTAGATGTCAGACACTGAGCTGAGTAGCTGAGTTTTTGAGCAATGAACACTATCTCTCTCTCTCTCTCTCTTACTAACACTTCTCTTCTTCTCAAGCAGTGTTTGATCCAATTCCCCATACACCCAGACATTTTACGAAAAGAAAATAATTTAAAGCTATCGCACCACAAAAGGACCTTAAAACATCTTATACAATCTGAATTGTTTTGTGCATCACCATCACAGCCTATTGAGAGGCATTTCCTTGGCCTCTGGATTTGATAAAGCTTTTAAACAGCTTTTGTACTTTGTTAGATGCCATTCTCTGCTTTATGATTTAGTTTGTGTTCGTTCTCTCCATTGTGAATCCCCTTTCTTATAATCTGTTAGATGTTGGACTAGTTTATTCCCCTCTTTGTTTATGTTTTGAAAAACTGCATGAACTCAAGTATGCCACTGAATAATATTGTTTGTTCATCTTGTTCTGTAATTTTTGGTAAAATAATGAAATGATGATAACATTTTCTTAATGTAAAGGAATTTTGAAATGAGTTTAACAAAATCAGATTTCCATGATATATGAGCATCTTGTCTCAGTTATCTTCTTTAATCCACTACTTGTTAACAAATACTGTGTTAATACCCACTGAATGTTACTGCTTTTTCCTCTGGCAGAGACTTGGACCAGGCCAGCATGCAGGGGGTGGCAGCCCTGTTAGCTGGTCTACCCCTGCAGCCAGAGGAGAGTGATAGAGGGGACCTAATGGAGGCCAAGTCACAACTCTTCCTCAAGTGAGTGAATCTGAAATTGTGAAAGTACAGTGTACTGTAAGTTTGTGACTACATAAGAATTAATATCCCTGAAAAATTGCTTGGTGCATCCCTTGCTGATTTTAAAATCTTTCTACAGTACTGTTGTAGAAATGTAAGAATTTACAACAAAAGTTTGTTGTTTACTATTTTATGGTATATTCTTATGATTGGATACAAATCAGCAGAATTATGGAATGAAGTACCAGTGTAAAGTAAGGAATATACAGTAGTGTTAAGGAATTGACAAGAACTTGAAAAATTTATCTTAATGCAATATGTCTGTAAAGATTTTCCTTCGTTTTAGATATTTGACATTGTTCATGAACCTGCTGAACGACTGCTCAGAAGAGGAACAGGACACTGCCATGGATCCCAACAGGAAGAGGAGCACCTCCAACCTGTCGGCCCTCCGTAACTGTACGGTCCAGGCCATGTCTAACCTCCTGAATGCTAACATTGACAGTGGACTAATGCACTCCATAGGTACAGATGGTTCATCTTGAAAATGTTTCACTATTACAATGTACATACACTAGGTCTAGACATGTCAAGTACATGTATTCTTGATTTAAATAAAATTTGTTGAATACGGTAAAAAGATATATGAAGGAATGTTATAGACCAATATTCAAATTTTGAAATGAAAATTGTTCTGAATATATTTTAATAATTTAGTCATAAATATTATTCAGATATTCTTCAGGTATCTGACATGAATATGTTAAATGTGTAATTCTATAAACCAAGTATAATGTAATCAATATCCTCATTTGATTGCAGACAGTGTACACTGGGTTGTAGACTCACACATGTGTTTTTGTATGATTCAGCTTTGGGCTACCACAAAGACCCCCAGACCCGGGCAGCCTTCATGGAAGTCCTGACCAAGATTCTGCAGCAGGGGACAGAGTTTGAGACCCTGGCAGAAACAGCGCTAGCAGACAGGTTTGAGAGACTTGTGGAGCTGGTGACCATGATAGGAGACAAGGGGGAGCTGCCAATAGCCATGGCCCTGGCAACCGTAGTACCCACACAGCAGATGGTGAGTGGGGGGGGGGGGGGGGGGGACTTGTCAGTTGGGAAGGGGGGTAATGTGCAGATGATTTGAATGTTCTGTTAACATCTACATAACATTACACCTGTGTGAAGCATTAAATTTTGTTTGAAATGTTCAGTTTAATGTGGTTTTCTATTCTGGTTTACAAAAAAGCTATGTCAGCTTGTGTGTAACTAAAAAAAATTTATTAGAAAATCATCTTAGATACATGTACATTTACATACATTTTACATCTGCTTGTTTTCAGAAAATTAGTAACATTAAGGTTCAATAATGTGATGTTTGATAAATTTAAAAGATTTTTAAAAGAAATAAAACTATTGTCTGTTGAGAAAAAGCAAAGATTAATGAATTTGGTTTTGAGATTGTCAAACCTGGTATTAGTCAAACTTGCACTTTGAAAGAAAAAAATCTTACAAGTGTATATTGGATACAATTGTTATCAGAATAGTAGATTAAGTATGCAATTAATGGTCTTTGCCTGCAGGATGAGCTTGCAAGAGTGTTTGTCAATCTGTTTGATGCCAAACATCTTCTGTATCAGCTTCTATGGAACATGTTCTCCAAGGAGGTATGTATTCATGTACGTATTGCTTCTTTTTTCATTTACATTCTCTTACACATTGTCTCTTTTTTATTCATGAAATAACCCAACCCTGTTAAACTTTTTGATTAACCCTTTCAGTGTTGTGTGGCTTTCAAATAATACTTCATAAAGCTGAAACAAAACTCTACTCTATGCTAGTGAGGCTTTAATAAATTTATTTAACATCATCATTATGATTCTGAAATGTTGATACATGTGTATGAATATTGAACTCTCAAGCATTCTAAACTAATAAATTCATAATAAAAAATGCATGGTTGTTGTGTTGCATTATCTCGTAATGTCTCTGAAGGATGATGGCTGTTTATATAAAGTGTAGAATTTTGATGGACAGGTGGAGATAGCCGACTGCATGCAGACCTTATTCCGGGGCAACTCCTTAGCCAGCAAGATCATGGCTTACTGCTTCCGCTTCTATGGACAGAACTATCTGCGGGAACTGCTTAACCCACACATCATGGAGATGACCCAGCAGAAGGTCTCATTTGAAATCGATCCAGCCAGGTGAGCACTATTTTAAATATTGTAAGTTTCAACAACTCTGATAGGTACGCTCATGCATTTTAAGCTTTTCTTTTGAAAATGATTTTTCTACATTAATCTTGGCATACATTATATTTGGAGAGGGGGAGGGGGGTTGACAGAAACTGTTGTTATATTTGATTATTTTTAGAAACATTGGTCAATTATCCTGGTGAATTGTCTCCCTTCTTGGATGGCCATTGTACCATAAATGGAACATATACGTGTTAAATGTTCATATATATAGATGAATAGATAAAGAAATAAAAAAATAACAATTAGGGTTGATGGGATAATCCCATTCTTGGATGTATGAACTAGCCAAGGAAAGAAATAGAATATTATGACTGTATAAATGATATGTGAAATATTTCTTCTCATTTCTAGGTTGGACTCTGGTGAAAGCATAGAGGAAAACAAGAAAAATCTTATGCTAATCACCCAAAAAGTGTTTGACTCCATTGTAGGATCAGCACCACAGTAAGTTAATGCTCATTTTTCATAATAATAAAAGTGATCAAATCATGCAAGAATATTTCAAATACACTTATGTCGCATTCTATGAATAAATCTATCAAATTTGATAAATGTTGATTTGAATGAAGATATTAAGTTTGATAAATGTTAATTTGAATGCATTGAACATGTGTATTGTATGACATTTATGCCTGGAGCAGCATTCAATGTAAAAGAGCTCATGTTACGATGTAGTCCTTTTTATTAGGTTTCCTCCCAAACTGAGAGTCATGTGCCATTGCCTTTTTCAAGTGATTAGTCTGCGTTTTCCGCACGATAGTATTTTTGCTACAGGGACAGTAATTTTCCTCCGATTTTTCAATCCCGTGTTAGGTAAAACAACAACATATTTATCAAAGAGCCTGCTGCTTGTTGCGACAGAATCCATATCTGACCTTATGCCTCTATTTGGAATGTCAGCTGTCAAGTTTATTTTAACATCTTGGAATGAATATAATTTTTCTTCATATTAGATGTGACAATTTTTGCTTTCCTGTTTTCTTATTAGAAAGAGTATATACTAGTATGAAAGCCAGTGTGAGAAAGACAGAAAGGCATGTTTACAAATTTTCTAGTATTTTGGATTTTCATAATATGTTGTATTTGAAGAAAGTGCACAATGCAAGCCTACAATGGATTTCTGCTTGTTAAGTAAATTTTGTTTTGTTTCAAGGTATTTGTCTTGTAAGTCAGTACCCCAAAAATCTTTGGAAGAAAAATTGTCACATAGGATATTACTATATTCTGTAACCCATTTATAAGTATAATCGGACCCTGTCTACATTTCTTGATAAAAGTATACTAATGCACAGCACCTGTTGTATGGAATATTGCCCACACAATTACTGCAGTAAGCCTACTCAAAATATTTCTTCTTTGTTGCAGCAGCAAGAAGACTTCTTATGCAATTGAGATGTCTCAAGTCTATCTCAATGTGTTGAAGGCATGATAATTTTCAGAAGTGGATCTAACAGGTTTAAGATAAACATGGTAACTTTGGTTGTACATGTAGATATAGACGCATAATGGACACTGTACATAATCAGTGTCAACAAATATTCTTGAAAATTTACAAGTTATTCTTAGGAGATTTTAATTCCTGTTGGATCCACCACTGATTCCAACCATGTATCACCATACAAATCAGATATTTAGCCAGAGCCTGAAAATAGTTTAACAAATTAACACTGAAAGGAGCCAATTTGGTTGCTCTGGTTAAATCATGGTTAGCGAATGGTATGCCGTAGCTTTTAGTGTAAGAAATGACGCCTTTTTGTTGGATCTTGACCACCTTGTTGCCTTCGCAGGTTTCCGTCTAAGCTGCGAAGCATGTGTCACTGCCTGTACCAAGTAGTGACACAGAGATTTCAGCAGAGCTCCGCCGAGGCTGTCTGGACTGTGATTGGCACGGTCATTTTCTTGCGCTTCATCAACCCGGCGATAGGTAAACTCATCATTAAAGACTGTCCAGATATCTGGATGTGTGGGTTGAGTTTTCGATTGTAGTTGTTTTATTTTTGCCTTCTGATTTTGTGGCAAATGTATACTTCAGATAGTTGAATGTGTATTTTTTTCTTAATATTTTTTTTTATCTGGTCTGCTTTCAAACCAAAAATTTTCAAAAGAAGTCAGAATGAAGAAAATTCCTGGCACCGTAATTTCCTGTAGCTGTGTCAGATTTAATAACAATTTACAGGGAAAGCAGGTCAAGTGTGAGCAGTTAGAAGATTCAGAGTTTTGTGTTTTTCTGTTTTTAGTTTGAGCTTTTGATGAAGCAAGATTTGTACTCCATTGTTGTCTGGATATCTGGAATTTGCTTAACCTTGTGGTGTTCTGTCTATTTGTGCTGTGTATTTATTTTTATGGTGAAGTTTTTTGATTATGTAAGTTTTAAATTCAAACCAAAGTTCAGTCTCTAAGTTCCTAATCATATTTAAAAACAGAACTGTTAAAAAAAAATTGAAATAAAAAAAGTACATGTACTTAAAGCATTCAAACTGATATTTGTCTACATTTCTAATCATATAATGAAAGTAAAGCCCTAAGTCTGTAGTCAAGTGGATGCTTTTTGTTTCAGTCTGTGTACATGTTCTCCCAAACAATAAACTGCAATCTAATTCGGTGCTTTTTCACTTGTATGTTAATGCTCAGTTACTACAACTCACCAGATAATGCTAACGGAAGTCCAGTAAATTTTTTTTTCAAATCCATTCACTTTTAAGTTTGCACGAGATCTTGTCCTATTCTTATTTGACAAATGCATTCAATTTCAGGGGGTATGGTGAAGTCTGGTGTATTTATTAGAAACATTTGGTCATGTTTAAAACTTAAAACAAATACCGGTACCATGGGACTTTGATGTCCATTTTAAGTATAATAGCTTTTCATATGGGTGCGTTTTGTACAGAACAAATGTGGGCCTTTTCCTTGAGCTGTTGGGTTCCATTGATGTTTGTTAGATCTGAGTCACAACCAAATAACTACTGGACATGACAAGGATAATGAGGGCTTTCTGTCATTACTGATGCACACTTGTTAGTCTTATGTTTGAAAATTGTCTCTCTGTTTCTCTTGTATTGCGCTTTTGTTATAATAGGTTCTTTTTCATTACTCAAACAGTGCAACCCCTATGTTGACTGTTGCTTGTAAAGCACATTTTCAAATAATTTAGGGTTTTTATCCATTTTACAATGATAATGAAAACAAATATTAGATAAGGGAAACTGTCATCTAAAGACAGCTAGTGGATTTCATTTCTCGGTACTTTATATCCATTGAACGTCTATTAGCATCATGTGGTGAGGTATTATTTGTGCACCAGTATTCATATGAAATTGAAACATTTTGTTACATTAAATAAATGGGAAACTTAGTTTTATTTCTTTTTGTTAAAGTTCTAGAGGGGCAGTAGAGTGTTAGTTTTCTGGTCACATTGAAAGATGATGGGATGCATTTTAAAGAAACTTTTCGATATTTTTGGTTTGAAAGGTGAGAAAATGGTACAGTAATGACAGTGCAGCTTTTAAGGCAAAAGAGACTGTGTTCAATGTTGTGTACTCCAGGTTATCTAATCCTGGTTTTGATGTGTTAGTGATGCATGTGCTTGGCTGCTTGCCGAATATCCCAGCAGATTATTGATCTCCTATTCAAATTAATGCTATAACCATGTTGCTTATTTGTTGTTTAATTCAATACATTTTATATTGAAAATGGTTAAAGTTTCTTAGCTTCACATTTATCTCTATTGAAAAAAATGTCTTGCATCCTTATTAAGTAATTTTCTCTTGATCATGAAATTTGGGGTATTTTTGTGTCAAATTTAAATATATGTAGACAAAAATTTAATTACCTGGTATTAATGAGTCATTTGATCATGATAATATAAATTTTATTGGAACCTCTGAAATTAAAAAAAAAATTAAAAACAGCTGATCATATAATTCATATCAAACAATGAAACCTGCTTAAATTACAGTGTCTCCGTTTGAGTCTGGAATCATTGATGAAGAGCCGACACAGAAGGTCAAACGAGGCCTAACCTTGATGTGCAAGATCATGCAGAACATTGCCAACCACCTCCAGTTCACCAAGGAGAACCACATGAGGACATTCAATGAGTTCCTCAAAACCAATTTTGAGGCTGGCAGGCGGTAAGAACTGAATTTATGGTATCAGACATGAATTGTGGTGAGTGGTTTCTGTTATGCGCAGTGTAAAACAATGTATGGGTTTTTTTCACCAGGTTTTTCACAGAGATTGCCTCTGATGGGGATATACCTGACACAGGAAACCACAGCCTCTCTTTCATCAATGATGCCAATGTCCTGGCCCTGCATCGACTGCTGTGGAACAACCAGGAGAAGATTGGAGACTACCTGTCTAGTAGCAGGTGAGCGAATGTATTCATGACATCAAACTGTGTGCTAGTTGCTTAGTATTCCTTGTAATTTTACACTTTGTTATATTTTCCACGAAAAAAAATTTGAATTTTTCAATAAAATTCTAATAAATTTAATTCAGGGATCATAAAGCAGTTGGCAGAAGGCCATTTGACAAGATGGCAACATTGCTGGCCTACCTGGGACCACCCGAACACAGACCACTAGACTCTCAGTAAGTGAAGCTTGCCCCCAGTACGGTAGTCACAGACTTCGTATCTATTGAATATAGATGTACTCGGAATGAAATGTGTCACTTACAGTAGAAGGATTGCAAAATCGACTGTAGAATGATTTAAGTACAAGTAGATCTACCCATACATGTACACTGTGTATGCAGAATAATATCAACTTTTAGATTTTCTTTGACCTAGTGTTTGCAATAAAAGCATTTCAAGTTTGAAGTCTAGAAGAAAATGTGATCAAGATCTCATTAGCATTTGAAATGTGCATGATGATGTCTCTTTAGCCTTATAGGGAATTCACTTGATTGCCATCCATTGGGAATTCACTTGATTGCCATCCAATGGATATACACTGTTAATGTACTTGTAACTATGCATGGTTTCTCATAAGAATACACATGTACATGTATTTCTTTAACATAGAAATCTTTCATGAATACCAACCATTTGTATCAAAGCTTTGTATCTTCACACTCATCAAATACAATCCTATCACTTCAGATGAATGATCAATGACTTATTGTAATGCTTTTATTAAACGTGTATGGTACAGTATGTATGACAATGGTATGACATTGACTGAACAATAGAACCTTATGCATACAATGATAAAGTGTTATGCTTTCCTGAGCATGTGCATGGGCCTATCTTATGAACACCTTACCATTTTCCTGATAGCGTTGGGATCTTTGCCACTAGATGGTCCAGCATGGATATGACCAGCACCAAGTTTGAGGAGATCATGTCAAAGCACAACATGCACGAGAAAGACGAGTTCAAGTCGCTGAAGAACCTGCTCATCTTCTACCAGGCTGGCACCAGCACCGCAGGGAACCCTGTGTTCTATTACATTGCTAGGCGATACAAGTAAGGACTTCTCTTACGCTTCATCCACTCTCACATCTCGGCCCCATTTGTATGGCCACATCAGCTTTGAGATTTTTTTGCTACACTATTGTGGAATAGACTAGAAGGGTTCCAGTGAATTAGGATTTGTTATTTATTTTTTATTATTTTTTATTTGAATTTGACTAATTGTCATTTCTGTTTCTTCCTCATTGTAGGGTGGGAGAGATTAATGGAGATCTCTTGATCTACCATGTGCTGTTGACTTTGAAACCTTTCTACAACAAACCTTTTGAGCTGGTGATAGACTTCACACACACTTGTGCAGAAAACAGATTCAGGGTAAGCATTCTGATCATAAAAATGCTTGTAACTTGTTGTTGATAAAGGAATTACACTGCTGTATGCCAGACTTCAAATGATAGATGTTTTGTACATGTGCTACCTTTCTTTGACAGACTGACTTCCTGTCCAAGTGGTTTGTGGTGATGCCTGAGGTGGTGTACCAGAACATCACTGCCTCCTACATCTACAACTGTAACTCATGGATCAGGGAGTACACCAAGTACCACGACCGCATCCTCAACCCGCTCAAGGTAACCGTCAGGGTCTTTGACTGTTGCTCTTTAATTACCAAGGTCTTGCTGCTGTGCTGACATGGCTCTGAAAACCAATTGCTTGGCTTTACAACTGCTGATTTTAATTTGCGTGATTTTTTTTTCAGGCAAAAAAAAAATATGTGAATGGATTAATTAAATACATGTATTTTGGTTTGTAGGGAAACAGAAAGTTGATATTCATTGACCACCCCGCCCGACTCAATGAGTACATCGACCCTGATCAGCAGAAGCTGCCAGGGTCAACGGTGGCTCTAGAGGAAGACCTGAAGATCTCAAATAATGCCCTGAAGCTGTCCCACAAAGACACCAAGGTCACCATCAAGGTCGGCCCCAATGCCATCCAGATCACGTCCGCGGAGAAGCTGAGGGTGCTGGGGCACCAGGTGCTCCTCAATGATATCTATTACGCCTCAGAGATTGAAGAGGTACTGATAAACCACACTTATGCCATGTACATTCATATCTGAAGAAATTCAGTGAAATACACATGGTATTATTTAAAATTCATTTTTTTTTATCAACAACTGTGGTCGAATCGTATACATATTATAGACTAATTTTGTAAGTTATGTCTAACTTAAAAAATCAACATGATTATTATGTGTGTATGATAAGTAAGGTAAAGGAGGAAACATAGAGATATGGGAATATGTATGTATCACATGGTTCAGATAGTAAGATACAAGTCTGTCTATGATAAATGAGTAAAAGCCTTTATACCTAGGTCTGTCTGGTTGATGACAATCAGTTTACGCTGACGATATCCAACGAAAGTGGACCCCTCTCCTTCATTCATAACGACTGTGATAACATTGTCCATGACATCATCCACATCCGGACCAGATGGGAGCTGTCGCAGCCCGAGTCTGTGACGGTCCACACCAAGATCCGACCAAAGGACGTCCCCGGCACACTGCTCAACGTGGCCCTGCTCAACCTGGGCAGCTCGGACCCGAGTCTACGGTCCGCCGCGTACAACCTGCTGTGTGCACTCACCCAGACCTTTGACCTGAAGATTGAGGGCCAGCTGTTGGAGACCACTGGTATGTTCAGCACTGTTGTGTTTTGAATGTATTGTTAAAATGGAGAAAATGTTTATGTTGCTAGAAACAACATATGAGTTTTGCTCACTTATATGAGAGCAGTATATGTTTAGAAAGTAATTTTGATAAGTTTTAATAAGTTTTGATTATTTGCCTCATTTGCTGTTTCAATGAAACATGTATTAGCTCTTACATGTACCTTATTTTTATACATATACATGTGCATGTGTAAATCCATTAATGTAATTGGCCAGTAGTTTTTATCAGATGAATTTATAAGCCGGTCAGTGATGAAATATGCATTATTTTAGTTAGAGATGTACAAAAGTGTATAAAATGAACCTTAAAAACATCTTGCAAGTTAACTGTACATGCTTGAATACATTGTCAGTGTTATTGATAGTTGCCCATCTATGAAGTAATGTACAGAATCATGTGCATATGACTTGACTTAATTATAGGTTAGAAAATGTCTTCCTTACAGGATTATGTATCCCTGCCAACAACACTATCTTCATCAAACTGATCAGTGAAACCCTGGCTGTCAATGAACCCCATCTAACCTTGGAGTTCCTAGAGGAGTGCATTCAGGGATTCGGAAACTCCAACATAGAGATGAAGCATTTATGTCTGGAGTACATCACGCCTTGGTTACCAAATCTTACCAGGTAGTCTAGAGTTCCTAAACGTTTTCTAACAATTGTTGAAACTTTGACAATAAAATCAGTCTTGGTTTTAAACCTTCGATAGTATTCATGCTAACGTACTATTGTTTACATGTCAAAATCCTCAGAAACTCAACAGGCTCTCAGCATTGACTCTTATTTGCAGATTTTGCAAGCATTCAGATGAAAACAAGAGACAAAAGGTGGCTCTGATTCTGGACAAGCTGATCACCATGACAATAGAAGAAGTAGAGGTAGGTGGATCGTAGATTTTGTGGAAAGTTACATGTATGTAGATAGTAACGTTTGAACCATTTGGCTTACAATTCCAGCACTTTTACCAAATAAGAAAAAAATCTAATCCTCGGCTAGCCATAGCTAGCAGGAATGCCTTGACTCTCACAATATTTGGTCTTTTATCTTTAGATGTATCCTTCCATTCAAGCCAAGATCTGGGGTAATATAGGGAAAGTAGCAGATCTCCTAGACATGGTGCTAGACAGCTTTATCAAGGTAGGATCATGTATTACATGTTATATAATATATATTTGAATGAGCAGTACTTATTTTCTGGTTGGAGAAACGCACAAAGTACATTTCTAATTTGTTTCGTTAATGATTTTTGTTTACAGAGAAGTGTAACTGGGGGCCTGGGCTCGATACAAGCAGAAATCATGGCTGACACGGCTGTTGCACTGACGTCTGCCAATGTACAGCTAGTATCCAGAAAAGTCATTGGACGATTATGTAGGGTAAGCCACAATTCTGATGAAACATGTTACATGTATTGTATTTATTCAAGGATTATCTCATTATTGCATATACATTTGTAACACATACATTTATGTTCATGTATCATATGTGACATTGTCATAATCTTTATACTTTGTATTCTACAATAGATGATGAGATTTTTTATTTGACTTCAGTTGATAGACAAGACTTGCACATCCCCTACCCCCACACTGGAGCAACATCTGATGTGGGATGACATTGCTATTCTGGCCAGATACCTCCTCATGTTGTCTTTCAATAACTCATTAGACGGTAGGTGTTTTATAGCTTCCATTACTTAATTGTAAGTTGATTTATACATGTACTTGTACCGGTAGTTATTAAGATAAAAAGCAGTATAATGGATTTTATTTATCCATACTTCAGAGAAATGAATATAATTCATATATAGATGTATATGATCTCACCTAGAGATCCATAACTTACATGTAAAATTACATGCGCATATGTTGCAAGTAGTTATGGTGTGCCTTTTACAGTTGCTAGTCATTTGCCGTTCCTGTTCCACATCGTGACCCTGTTGGTGTGTACTGGGCCCCTGTCTCTGAGGGCCTCCACTCACGGCCTGGTCATCAACATCATCCACTCTCTCTGTACCTGTGCACAGCTCAGCTCCATCAATGGTAAGACGGCCCAGAAATCCAATGTCATACGATTGATGCTTGATTAGGTGAAATACCATCAAATATTATTGACGTGGACAGTTAGCTGATTAAATTGAACTTGCAGAATAGTAAAGAGTTTGAATTAAATTAAAATACCTAAAACTTTTTATTATGGATATTTTGGAAAGAGTTGTTTTCTGGCTCAAAGACTATGAGCTAAGAATAGTATTCTTTTTAAACTGACATGACTTTTGAAATAATTTTAATGATCAGATGAAATTTTTCCTATAGTTTTGTATGCCTAAGTATAAACAATCTCATTAATAATTTGACCAGAAGTAAATTTGTTATGGCTTGTTCACAATTGATGATATCTAGATGGCCTGCCCCAATAGGATGATTCATGATTATCACAGATGTATGCATCTATATAGTGGTTTTGATAATTCAGAGACCACCATGAAGGTTCTGAAGATGAGCCTGGCTGAGTTCTCCCTGCCCAAGTTTTACCAGTTGTTTGGGATCAGCAAGGTCAAGTCTGCAGCCGTAAGTGCATTCAGGACCAGCTACCGGCCCGGGGACCGCTCCTTCACCATGTCACCCCCAGAACACGAGAAAATGTCGCTCTCCTCTCTAGAGACCATTGTGGATGCTCTGCTGGAGATCATGGAGGTAAGCCTAGGGAACTTGCTGAATTTCTTACTATAAAACTCATACATGTAAATACATTAACATTTATGTCTAAATTGTTATCTTTTCAATAAATTAGAAATGTATTGCAAAGTGAAATATTAATAGAAAAGCAGGGTATTGATGTTGGTTATCTGATAAAATTGTACCATTATGATTTTCAAATTTTTGAGGGACCATTCATGTGTAAGAACATTACATGTATGAAGGCATGTTTTGTGAGTTAGTTTCTTGTTCCTGTTATTTCAGGCATCAATGAAAGACATTCCAAGTTGTGACTGGCTCCAGCAATGGACAGATTTAGCCAGAAGGTATGGTGATAGATATACATGTAATATGCTGACAGTGCTCGGAGACTTACAAGTATTTATGTGAAGAAAGACGGGAGTTCACACAATGACTTTGTCTCTTGTAGGTTTGCATTCCAGTATAACCCTGCCCTACAGCCGCGGGCCATCATTGTGTTTGGCTGTATCAGCAAGACTGTGACCGACTCGGAAATCAAACAACTTCTGAAAATCATGATGAAGGTTGGTGTCCTTTTTGTATTAAGTTTTATTACATCACAACACTTATACATGTACATGTACATGTATTTCTACTTTTATTTTCATACATAATACATGTAATATCAGTAAAACTTGTTCTGTATAAAGTTTTTGGTTGTAGCAAAGATTTTAATTAATTGTTTATTTTGATTGGTTTTCCAGGCCCTGGAGTCTTTTAATGACCTGACCCTGATTGAAGCTATCGTAATGTGTCTAACCAGGTTACAGCCATTGCTGAGATCAGTAAGTTAAAGTCCTGCATCACAGATTTTGTAAATGTTAAATTCAACACCAAGATAAATACTGGATACACTTTGTTATTGTACATGTCCCTGTGTCTATCCAGGACTCCTCTATCCACCGTTTCCTGTTCTGGGTGGCTATATCCGTCCTACAACTGGACGAACAGTCTCTGTACACGGCCGGCCTAGCTCTGCTTGAACAGAACCTCCACACACTGGACAACATGGGCCTGTTTGATAGAGAGGTACACAGAGAGGCATTCTGTTTTGTTCTGTTTTCTGAGATTTTTTTTTAAAATTGTGTTTGATAGAGAGGTACTTAGGCTGTGTTTCCTTTTAGTTGTTCTATAATTGATTTTTAATCGATAAAGTCAATCATATACATGTACTTTTTCTATTTGATGACTCTCATCGGTATTTCATTTTGAGACTTTGACATTTGTTCATCTGATAAGAAGTACATGTATGTTCATTTTTATACAGCCACTAGAGAAAATCATGATGGAGACCAGGGATCCATTGGAGTGGCACTTCAAACAGCTGGACCACGCCATGGGACTCAGCTTCAAGGCCAACTTCAACTTCGCTCTTGTTGGTCATCTGCTGAAAGGTGGGTTACTTACAAAGCAAGAAATAAACTAACATAAATCAAAAGCTATGTTTGACAGAATTGAAAGAGCTTAATACAATTTTCCTGTTCACTAGTACATGTGATTTTACCATTTTAGGCTTTAGACACCCAGCACAGACAACCACATCTAGAACCATTCGTGTTCTAAACCAGCTGTTATCCATTACTGTCAAACCCACCAATAGGTAACACTTCATTGATTCATTTCTTCAGTTTATACATGTATATGCTTGTGGGTGTTCAAGTAGCGTAGTGGACAATGCATTGCTTATCATCGCTGCCACCCGAGTTCGATCCCCTATATCAACAGTAGTTGTATGTGAAAGGGTATGGTGGTCGCCCGCTTGGACACATGGATTTTCTACGGGCACTCCAGCTTCCTCCCACATCAATGATCCCCTCGCACTAACATCCGTGCCAACGAAAGATATTAATATAAGTTGTAGAACTTGTTTATCAATTGTTGTAAAATAAATAAAGTTCAGATATATTCTTAATGCCTGATTAATTGACATTGCAAATATTTACATGTACTTGAAACTCTTCACTTTTTTTCAGGGACAAATTTGAAGTGACCCCACAAACGGTGCCGTATCTTGCAGGTAAGGAAAAAATTATTCTTTAATAATTGGTTCCTTCTTATTGCTTTAGTAGTTAATCTTGTACTTAATGTTTCTTTTCTATAACATTTTTTTGTTCCTTTATGAATATTTAGCCTTGGTATCTGTGTCGGAGGAAGTCAGAAGCCGCTGTCACCTGAAACACCGAACATCTCAGTACATGATGAAGGAGTCGCCCTCTAGTGACAGCCTCAACACCGATATGGCAGCAGGTGGGCACAGAATATTCTCTCATTTATTGCAAACCCTGAAATGGTAGATCTTTTCATTCAGTCTTTAGCATACATTATTTGCTGTAAAGTTAATGTGGTTTCTGAGACAGCAAGAACAGGTAATATATCCTGTGGTCAAGTTTAAAATGTTGCTTGTTGTTGATTGACAGGTGCCTTCTCCTCCTCCTCTTCTTCCTCTACCACTGGACCTATGATCCCAGTGCCCCCCTTACAGTCTCAGGTGATGGTCACACCGGACAACCAGACTCCCTCCTCCATGACCCCGCCTCCTGTGGCCACACCCATGACTCGGCGACAGAAGAGCTGGGAGGTTCTAGACCTAGGGCAAACCAATGCAGCACGACTCCAGAAAGGAGCCCCACACACAAATCAACCTCAGGTTAGCAATTTTGAGTTTCTTATGGTTTTAATAAAAGGATGTATGCAGTACACTTGAAAATATTAATGATTTTGAAATAACTTAGTAGGTTTCATTAAAAATTAAATTTTGGTATTCATCAATTCCAAATGTATATCTGATGTTGACTTTGAAGTTGAGAGTTGTCTGAGTTGAGAGTTGTCTGGATATTTGAATTTTGAAAAGTAGTTTTGATTAGTATGTTTTAATGTTTATCCAAGCATCATTGTGAAAAATATATTTTCCAATAACAGCAATCTGGAAACAGTTCCAAGGTATGGAAAAGTCTGGATGACCCCAATCCTCGCCCACCATTTCACAACAGAAGTAACTCCATGCCTACCCCAGGCTCCAAGAAGGACGGGACAAAGCCTGTGATGTCACAGTCTCGCAGTGGGAGGGTGTCTGTCTCCAATGAAAACAATGTGTTGTTGGACCCAGAGGTGCTGACTGATTACCCAACTCAAGTGTTGGTCCTCACAGTGCTGGTATGTTCATCTTTGTTCTCTCTCTCTCTCTCTCTCTCTCTCTCTCTCTCTTTTCATGCAATTATGCCACTCTTCTCTTATTGTTTGTAAAGAGGCTTTGGATAGTTATATGGATGATATGTATCATGTTTGAATTGTAGGCCACTCTGGTTCGTAACACAACGGATGAGAATGAAGCTAGAATTTTGTATGAATACTTGGCTGAAGCCTCTGTTGTTTTCCCTAAAGTGTTCCCAGTCATGTAAGTATTGAGTCTATCAAGAAAGTATGATAGATGAAATGTTTAAGGTCTTCATAAAATGTGCATACAAGACATCATACACTGGTTTTGTTATTTCGGCTAAATTATTTTAGAAAATAGATGTTCTAGAAAATTTGCTGAAAAAACAGATGTACCTACATGTAATTATGCATCATATTTTTTTTTAACAAAATTGCATGTACAATTGCTTCATGTATTGAAATTTTTAAAAAAAGTTTCTTATATGTTTGTGAATGTAAACCTCCTTTTGAGTTGTGTTCTGTTCTACAGACACAGTCTTTTGGATGCCAAAATCAACAATGTCCTCTCCCTGTGCCATGACCAGGCCATTCTGAATGCTGTCCAGAGCATAATACAGAACATGATTGCCTGTGAAGACCCTTCTCAACAGCAGCTGTCCTACCTACAGAGTGAGTACAAAAAGGTCAAATTGCAGTGTACATGGCAACAATTAGAAAGAGGTCATTGAGCTAGGCAAACAACAATAATATAGTGCATGTGACCAGAATTATTATGTTCCTAATAGAAAAAAAAAAGGTATGGCTAGGCAGGCACTTGGTATTTTGAAATATTCAACACACATGTCTATAAGCTTGTGTTGATCATGTCGGCAACTTACCCTAGTGAAAGTTTTAACAGCCCAGGTTTCATCAATTGTGAACCAGGTATTAATGAAATAAAAATCTACCACAACATAACAGAATTACACATAACAGGGACCACTTCTACAAAGAAATTGAATAATGAACAGTTAATGAATTACTGATATAAATTACACTGTATATATTCAACAACATGTAAAGGCAAGTTAATCATAGAGAAAACATTTTCTTAACAAAATGTACATGTAAGTATTGGCACTAGACTATGTGTCTTTATTTACATTAACGAAATGATTAATTTGGTGTAAAACACATGCAAACTAGGATTAAACTACACACTAGTATTGCATCCATACATCTCCTTAGTTAAACTCATTTTTGCCTGTGAGGAATAATAAAGTGGAACAAATAAGGTCACAAGTAGCATGTTTGTTGTTTATTTCAGGTATTGGGTTTGGAGGCCTTTGGAGGTTCGCAGGAACGTTTAAGGTACGCTGGATCTAGTGCATGGCCACACTGGGACTACTTTGTGTACCATCTCTTATGTAGTGTGGTGGTTTACATGTAATCTTCTGTGTCTCACAACTTTTGAAGTTCATTTCAAATTTTTAATTTTGCTTTTTTATAATTTTTTTCAGTTTTTTATACTGGTGTACTGTTCTTTTCAGTTTTTCTTTAATCGTTTCTCAAATGAGCTTTTTTGTTTACTTGTAATGAAGAAAATTTATGTAATTCTTTCTGTGCATCAAAAATGTGTCCACTTGATGTGAAATTGATTAAAAGATGTTCTGTTTTACAAAAAGAGTAACCTCCAAAGGACCTTTCACGGAACTGTGTCGTTGTCTGTCATGCACTATCTAATCAACTGATTTCAAACAATCACAACAAACACAGCACACACACAGTCTAGTAGCTGCATGAAAATGTTTGTTGTTCATGGAGCTCTGTGACGTACACTCACATAAAATGTGCATCTGTCATGTTGAGATCATGTCAAGTTCTTCCAAGATTTTATTTTTACTGTTGATTGTCTTATCATAATCATGACTTGTATTGTTGTTTGTATAATACTAAGTTCATCTTAATCATCTAACATTTGTATGCTTCCATCATTAACTATAGGCCACATTTTCTTGGTTTTGACAGTCTGCGCAGAGCGATACAGCCGAGCTGCTGGTGAACTGCCTGGAAGCCATGATGGTTGAGAACTGTCTCCCGGGAGATGACCTTGACATACTGAACCCCTATCCTAGTTCCCTAGGGATCTCCTCCAACCTGAATCTCTCCAGCTCCATGTCTAGCCTTAGTGTGAGCAGTATGCACTCCCCAACAGATAAGGACACCGCTGATAAAAATGGGAGCATCGCCAACAGCAACCGCATGCGACACGGCTCCGCCAATAACCTGCCTGGCAACAAACGCCCAGGTAGCTTCAAGCGAAAAGACAGCAAAAAGAAAGTGATGGAGACCATTGAGAACTGAACTGTCTTGCTGGGAGTGAGATTGTAGTCAGTACAACCCATATTATTTTCTCTTCTTTCTGATTGCACGTAGAAAAATTGTAATTTATCATTGTAGACTTTATTTATTTGTTTATGTGATTTTAATACAATTTTTTTTTTACTTTTGGAAGCTTCAAAAAATTTAAAGCAATGGGTGCAGTTTGTCACCTTAATAATTATCATGAATTAGTGCATTCCTAAATTGGTTTACTGCATATTAAAATTATTGTTAATAAATTCTCTAAAGAGTATATATAAAACATGTATAGAATCTTTCAAATATTTTTAAAACTTAAAGCCTATTGTGATTGTTATTGTACATTTTGCTTGCTCTGTGTATTGCATTGTGGGTAATTTGTTATTGTACATTTTGCTTGCCTTGTGTATTGCATCATGGGTAATTGTCAAATGGTTGTCATCTACATTATATTTTTGTCATCAAATCTCTTTTAAGTAGTTGTTATATTATTAGATATGAGAAGGAAATAGGCATTGTTATGAATTTAGTAAATTTGATGTAATCAAAGGATTTTTTGGGATCGAAATAGTTGTGGCAATGTACATTCTTTATACATTTACCAGTACAGTATGTACATGTTTGTATATTAAATGGAATTCATATCCAATTTTTAGAGAGATGACTGTGCTAGATATATGTACATGTACATTACATCTAGTAGAAAAGTTATGGTTATATAAAGTATTGCAAGTCTTTCAGTATGATTTGTTTAAGACTTTGTGTTGTTTTATAAAATATCTCATGAGTTTATATTTTTTGTGTTAACTCTGGAATCCATTGGAAGAGAAAATGTCAGATGCTTCAAATACATGTATCTTGTTTAATGCTTTTTAGTAGGAATCTTTGTTGGATAAATTTATTTGAGCAAGTACAAGTACACCAAGAATCAGATACCCTGACTATTATTTTTTTTTTTCCTTGTGGTGATTATATTTCATGTTATATGTTACGATCTCTTCTCTTCATATGTTTAGTTGTGCACTTTATTTTTTTATTATAATTTAACCATTCTGTGTTCGTCTTGTGCAATATATCAGAAGCGAGTTCAGATTGTGACACTATTCGTGTGTATGTGTATCTCAGGCACATTTCATTCTAGATTTATCCCCCCCCCCCCTCTCCCTGTGTTCAGCCTGTGTAAATGATTAATCAAACTTTCCTATTTTCTTTGTCATGCACATTTTTTTTTGTTATGAATCAATTTCTTGAATTATGATTGGATTATTTATTGAATTTAACTTAATTTACTGAAGTTCTGACTTTTTTTCCTTTCTTCACATTGTGTTCCCTCTTCTTTGATACGGGTGTACTTGATTTCACAATGCTCACAATACCTGTTAATGCACCATTAGAAAGTTGAATTAATGTTCTTATCATTTTAAGATTTTTCATTAGTAATATAATTGTAGTTTACGAGGGCAAATATGTTGACTATTTGTCATGTTGGAAGAAATCAGTTTCTGTTCTTGTACCGGTAGTAATTAAATTGTGTTGGATGATATTTCGTCATGTTCATGTTCCAGTTGTGATGTACCCCTGTATTACTTGTATAAATGTACAAAAATTCTAATATTTCTTGCTGAATTCCATTTGAAGAGTAGGGATATTAAGCTTGAACAGCTTGCTTTTAACTATTGTTTGTCTGTAGTTCTGCAGTTCTGAGTGATAATTGGAGAGAACTTTATTTTTGTATTGAATATTGGGGTTTAGTTTAAGATTTTCTTATGGAATTCAAATTTCCCCTGGTCCTATTAATTTATTGAATCAATGTAAAGGGTAGGAAAATTGTGAATGAAAACAATTACCATCTCTGAATTGTTTTGCATTTATTTGAAAGTGCTTAAATAATGTTTTATGTAACATTGTACATGTCGGTTCATAGACTTGGGACTGTTAAAGTAGCTAAATCACTTGTAAATGCTTGCCAAAAATTAACGACATTAATTGTTTGCATAATTATTGACAGCAGGAATGTAATATTGGTGTACTCTGACTATTATTTTGGTTTTCTTTTTTATCAGTTAATTTGGTGTATGTGAAATTTAGCAGTATTGTTGATTAGATATTATTGACACATTGAAATCCAAGCTTCTAATGTTTCTGTTTCCCCATTCCAAAAAAAAAACCAACATGCATCTAATATATAAATATATTCTGTGTTTAAGCTGTTTTAAACTTTAACAAAAGTACAGGTTAAGATTGTTACCTTTATAAAGAAGACACATGTTCTTGGGTCACACAAATCATTTTTTTTTTTTAAAACAGAATGAGTTAATTTTTCAATTAGATCAACATTTTCATTGGTAATTCTCAGGTGTTACAAAATACTCAATTTTGAATCACGGATTGCAGCAAATTCACCAAATTTTCAACCCAACAGCTATGCTGGGAGTTCAATTATGTTTGCAATTTCAAGAATTATCGTGCAATCATAACATTGCAATTCTATTTTGTTGCCAAAACCATGTGCAAGGTACCAGTGAATGGGATGAATATATTTCATGGGGGGGGACAAAAGCAAATACATGTTAAGTTACATGTGTATGTAAGGAGCCCCTTTAGATTAAATAATGAATACACCTTCTGTTATATGATGTGCTGTATGGTATTTTTTTATGTGTTAAGTTGTAGAAATAATGTCTTTTGTTACAATAATTTTACACCAAGTGTACCTTCAGTGATGCTTGTAAATCATGTGATTTGTCTGCATTGTCTTGTTGCCATAGTAACAAATAGGAATTATTTTTTGTGAACATTTTGATTGTTGTTCAGATGAGTCCTGTTAACTACAGTGTATATGATGAAATAAAAACGTCTGTGGAGACAGATATGGTACAGTTCTGCTTTCATTCCATTCTTCGATACTAACTACTTTGACTTATCTGCTACAACGATGTAGCCCTCCCCCAACTTCTCATATATTCCTATATTCAGGCATGAGAGAGAACTCTTCCAAAGATTTGGGATAACCCAGTAATAAAAATCAGAGAGGAGTACAAGGTTATGGCTAAATATGTACATTATGAGAGCTACAGGTAATTTATGTGTGACTTGTAGTAACCAGGTTCTAGCAAGATTGAAACCTAAATCTGCTGTTGTAAGATTATTGGGCAATTGTCAAATTTACATTTACAACACATGTAGTATGCATTTGCCAGATATATCTGCTGGCACTGGCAGGATTCTCATTTGAATAACACTGAATACATTATGTTGAATCAATATTTGTTTGGCTATACTTTAGTCTTAGCAAATATCACTGGGGAAAAAAAGATAGTCTCAGTAAGGAATATGTACTATTTATTTTGTTCAAACAATAACATTCAAATTGATGTAAATACATGTATAATGTCATATCCCCAAGTGAAACTAAAAATCTGCACAAATAAGTTGTACTAAATTTTTTTTAAGTTGTCTAATTATAAATATGTAGCTCTTCTAACTTTTTGCTCTCTTTAAGTCAATTTTAAATTGAATTGCAATAGAACAGATACAAAATGTACTGACTACTGAATGTATCTGAGAAGATTACTCTATGGAATTTCACTCGATGTGGGGAAAAACTTTTGGAAGACATAAATTTGTAAAATTTGGAATATCCGTAATTATTCTCATAAAAACAAAAATATGTACAACAATTGGAATGTTCAGGTATGTTTAAGGAAAATTTTAAACAAACATGTATACAATGCACCAACAAAGTAAATAATGATATGTTGAATAATCGTTGTTTATAAAATGTAAATATGGTATAAGACAGTAAAACTAGACTAGTTCTAAAAGACTTTCTAAAAGAAATATTTTATTTTACAAATGCACAACATTGTGTAAACGGTCTTTGCAAATACACGTGTATGAGTTCTAAAAAAATATTTTTTTTTTTACAAATACACAACATTGTGTAAACAGTCTTTGCAAATACATGTATATGAATAGATGCGTTCGAATTTTCTCCCAAAAAATTGACTCATTAACCAGAGATACTGAAACATTGCATTATTTATGGTAAACTTCAACGAATGGCATTCCATAAACCCCAAACCCTTTGCTCTTGGCCAGTTTGGCCAGTCCCTCAGTTTCTATATGATACTGAAAAATTTCTTCAGGGAAGTGAAGTCCCTGCCTATGGCACTTTGCTTTGACTAGTAAACTACAGCCCCCCACCCCATCTAAAGGAACCACTCTGCCCTCTCCTCTCAAGTGAGGTAAGTAAAGTCTAATTGTTGGTCCATAACCCTCTAAAACCAGTTGAAATTTGCTGAGTTTCTTCTGCTCTTGTAGAGAGTAGTCTGTCTCTCTCCATGTATTTTTGTCGTACACATTTGTGTATTCGCTTTTCTTATAAAGACAGCATGGGGCAACTACATCTTTGTCTGCGAAGATCAACTGTTGGATTAAATCCATAGGAAGCACTCCCACATCAGCATCGATCCACAATACATATTCTTCGTTTTTTAATCCATCTTTAAGGAGCAGGTTTCGAGCTCTGGCAAGATGCTTTCTGCGCTGATATTGTTGCACCTGGTCATGAATGTCATTCCAATCACCAGTAATTTGACCGGTTATATTGAAATGGAAGATTTCTGCTCTGTGGAATCCTTCTTTACGAAGTTCGGCACATAAATCCTTTCCTAATTGTAGAGTTTGGTCCTCACTACCATCTTCACCGAAAACAATTGAAAGCTTGTGTTTTGGATAGTCAAGTTCTCTAATCAACTGAACATACTGTACCAGATCATTTTCACTATTATGCACAGGTGTTAAAATCACAATGCTGTGATTTTCATACTTTCTCTTGTTTAAAGCTAAATATGTTTGCATAATTTCATTTTTAAGTTGATATACAACATCATAAACTGAAAATTTTGGAACTGGTGGCACAAAGTCTAACAATGAATTTGGGGAATATTTCTGTGTGTCGATCCATCCACTTTTCTGTATCTCTTCATAAGACATGTCTTCCATGCGGAGAGGAACCCCAATCACCTCCTTCAGTGGATTAAACAATTCATCAGCATTGACATCCTGAGCATTTTTTATCTCCATCAATTTTTTCACTACAGCAGACTGTCTGTTGGCATTGTTCAGAATCAAGCGTGGATTTAATCCAAAGAATGCCTTCATCCAGGGCAAATTGATGTGGATGAGAAGGAACAGACATATTACTATCCCAAAAGTGGAGAGGAGTCTTTTCAGGTTTCTAATCTTGTACATTGTGCAAAATTCAATTGAAGTGTCTGATTGACATCATCTTTTGTGATACATGAAATGTCCCTCTCCGGTGAGGAAGCTAGCATTCTTTATGACTCCTCCTGCAAAGGGAAAAACATGTAAAGGGGGATTACTCTTTCCCTCTCTCATAACATAACTATACCTGCAAAATGCATATGACTATCAAAATGATATTCCACTCATACATGTAATTCATAAAACATATAAAAATATTTCACGCAATGTACATGATTAAAATAAATTCATCACCGTATGCTTTGCTGTTGTTGTTTTGGTTTCTTTTTCTTTAAATTCAGTGTATAATTATTCATTTCAAAGAAAGTAATGTAATGTAATCAGCATTTTTCATAACAGGATTTTGATTGTTCTATCGTCTTTTTTATCTTAAATGACATTCTCCCTTACTTGCGGATTTTCTTATATCGTGTGCCACTTACCTTGATTTACCTGTTCGTAATGATGCCAAACATTTCACCTGTACACTTCCGGTTGATTTTTTTAGTGTGGTGGATCCAATCATTTTGGTCTATTGAACCTTCTCTAGTGACAGATTTTAAGTGTTTGTTATAATTCAATAATACACAATATACGGCTATTTTGTTGCATAATGATTTTTTTTCCTCAAAGGACTATGACACAGGGGTATCAATTACCTTGAAAATGAAAATCATGAAAATCATAATCCGGGTGGGGGGGGGGGGTGGGGGTGCGTAATATACCAAAGTATACCTATAACTTTAATTTCACTCTAATTTCCTTATTTTCATTTCAAATTTTTACATACTCCCAAAGAAGTAGGGGGGGGGGCTCCATGATTAAATTGGTAATAGAATCAACCATTCATATACTGTACACTATTGCATACTTTATCCTGTTTGATTTATATTTTTATCATTTCGATGTTGTACAAAGCATAAAAAAATTTTTTTTTAAAGAAATTCCCAAATATACGTTAAACATTTACTGCACGTTTTTCAAATTCATGTATTGCAATTTTTTTGTGTAAATAGGTTCAACCCTTGTATTTTTTATCAACTTATTTATAAAAAGTCATCTTTTATGTTATTAAATATCATACTATTGATAATCTTGATGATTATTGATGACATTTGGTTTCAGTTTATTTTTAAACTTTTGAGTTATGTCATTAAAAAAAAAATGAATTTAATCATCAACAAACCTCGAGCTCTCAGCAAAGTTTCTAAGGATCACTCAATATACAAATCTGTTGGAAGTAAATCATTAAGGATACAATTATTGAACTTTTGCATACAAGCTAAATTATTGAGCATAAAAATTTACTTCTGTCATACTTTAAATATATTATGTCTTATAATACATTTAACCATGATTATTATTTGCAACAAAATTTACAAAAGCAGCCACCAGGAACAAATTGCATGTTTTTAAAACTTCTTCAGTAAGAAGCTATCTTTTCCCTTTGAAAGTGAATAATTAAATCCTGGCTGTAAAATCTTGTTAATCTTTATCAGAATAAACCCTCCCTCTTAAAAAAAAAAAAAAAAAAGAAGTAGATTTCCGCTAGTTTCAAATAAAAGTTTTATTCAGCACTTAGGCCCTTTTCCTTGTTGAATTTCTTTTTTCTTATAGACTTGCCAAAACCCCCACGGGTGCTTGATCCAGAGTTTTTCTTTTTCAAGTTGGCATTTGGGTCCGACTCAGAGCTGGAGTTTCCTGTATGGGGCCCCTGCTTCACGCAGTCTGCTTTCCCTTGTTAGGCTTTTTCTTGACAACAGGACTATGACTGTCTTCTATTTCACTCTGCTTAGCTTTCTTGTTTTCAGATGCCTGAGCACTCGAGGCTTCCTTTTCTCTTTTCATTTTTTTTAAACTGTTACTAGTATTCTGATCCCTTAAGTCAAAGTATGTAACGGTAAAACAGTAAAAACAACTTTTACTTAAAATAAAATTGATTTTCTGATACAACGATAATCCAGCACCTTTTGTTTTATTAAATTATATCAAGTGGATATAAATCTCAACAACAGGAGATAACTTATTACACATCACTCACACATATATAACTCTTGATATAAAAAAAAAGTTCTTGAAAATAAATTCAACGGCACCGCAAGCAGCCGAAGCTAGAGCAGAGTTACTTACTTCAACGTGTTTTTAATATAAATTCAATTTTGTGTATAATTCACATGATCTCTAAGGGAATAGTTAAGTCGTTTAGTGCCAGTTGAGGTCATCATTTGAAGCAAACGTTGTCGCTAAAACTCTTTTTCATCGACGTCCTAGTCCTTGTGTTCATTTTAAAATTTTCTCTATTTTATACGCTGATAAATGTGGTGGCTCAATACATATATTGCTTTATTCCATCATATATTTACTTAATGAAAGGATCTATTGCAAATAACAAAAGAATTGATCTATAGGAGAGATAGATTTCCCGGAAAAAAAAATCACTTTTGAAAATCAAAGTTTTTTCATTATTCATCTCGTATATATATAAGAAACATGTATCGTATTATAGAATGTAAACTGAAAACAAAATTTTAAAAACCCGTTTATAACTCATACTGCTTGGACAACTACTGTGAAACTTTTTTCAATCACTTTACATTATGAGAACAAGAAACTAAGAGTTTACTGTGTTTGGCCTAAAATCAAGAAGTGGAACGGATATCGATATGCTTTTTGTAAAGACAGAAAGCAATATCGGCCCTATATGTCAAGTCTTTTGTTATATACAAGTGTTCCTGTAATATCCGAGTTATTAAAAAATATATATGCGGATTCTTTTGTATGGTTATGTTTATTCAAAACACAAAGTTCCACTTAAGGGGTGCCGTTTGAGTATTTTTTGAGATAATTTTTGATATCAAATATTCAATCTTTAGACATCAAAAAAAGAAATGTCGATACAAAAAATACTCAGTGGTTTTTCCGCTGTCTAATTTTGTGAAAACAAAAATCCCCTGAAATTCATTTCGATAATTATTCGATTAAATATTTAATATACTTAGTATTAATGGGCTTGTAAACTTAATGATGAAAGTGTTATTTATTTTCGTATACAATTGTATAATCCATTATTTGATTTTAGAATTTATCAAACATGGCTGAAGAAGTTCATAAAATAAAATAAAAAAATCTCTTCTCTGACTGTCTAAAAACAAACAAATTTAGTATCCTTTTAATTGATTAATTGATATGTGTGAGGAAAAACAACACTGTTGGGATTTATATTAATCAAGACAAGATGTCCTGGGTTTTTTTACTACATATAATGAAATGCTTTACTGCTTTTATCCGAATGTTGAGCAGGAAATGTTAATAAGCAGTATCCCTCCGTTATGTCTGGAAGACGTTTGTTTAGATAGTGCTGACAATGGTGTAGTTAACTCCTAAACGTGGTGGCCTACAGAGTAAGACGGGAGTGGAGGGACACAATCCTAAAAGTTTGATGTATATATACATACATGAGAGAAGAAAGGACACAGGACAAGCAAAAACTAAAAAAAAGGGCAGTTGAGAAATAAATATTGAAACCCACAACAGTTAGGTAATAAAATTTTTTTTTTTAAATTGGGTGGAGGAGCACAAATATATGCTTCCTATTTCACATCGGTAAGTTAGAGAAGGGGTCATATGCCCCACAAACCCTATATCTAGGGAACTATGTCATGATTATGATTATGACATCGTTTGACACGTCTGAGGCAAGCATGTACACGTATATTAACATTAATATGGGGAAATTACGAATTATAATTTTATAGTGTTTTTTAATTCCAAAATACCTTTAAAAAATGCGAAAACTGCGTCCCATAATCTGTCTCTAGTAACTTAACAAACATTTCTTTTAAAAACAAGTTCTACTTGACGTTTGACGCCAATCGATGCACATCAACTATAGTACGCCGAAGGACTTCATAATACAGCATTTCGTTTTATTGACTGCATGTGATCAGAATTATTGTAACATGTAGTTGGTTTAGGCTTTGGCAAACTGACTACAATCGAAGACAAAACTATGTCTTCTTATCAAATGTTCTAAGAAGAGGAAACTGATTTGTTGTATCGTTAATCAGGTAAAAAAGAACTATATAAGTATTTAAGAATTAATTTCTTAAGATATCTACAGCATTTGTATGGTTTATTGTGGACTTGCTAGATATTAATTGCATGCAAATCTTTAAACTGAGAATGGTCATATTGGATAAGATTGTTGAAAGATGATCAGACAGGATTGAACCATATTTTGTAATATTTACATTTTCCAGTGTCTTTGCCTGTGATAACACTAAGTATCGATTTTGTACTATATAACCCATAACTTCAAATGACGCCAAATAGAGGCGCCAGCGGGGTTTGCTTATTAATATCTAAATATTTAATCGAACGATGGCTTAAAATTATATAAATATAAGTAATAAGGAATCATTCTTTGAATATTATGAGGTGATAATTTCAGTCGGGGCGTGATCAAATCTATCATAAAGCCCTTCGGGCTTTATTGGATTTGATCACGCCCCGACCGAAATTATCACCTCATAATACTCAAAGAATGATTCCTTATTCCTTAATAAATTGTTACATTGCCATTCACAACACGATCATTATTTCAAATGGATTAATTGAACACTTATAATTTTGGAAGAATGAGAAATAAATCACGTTAGAAGAATGGTGCAAATTGAAAGGAAATAATAGGCAAGGAAAAAATAGGTGTTGAATGTTGTTCAGAAAACCTTGAAGGGTCAAAATAAACAAATGGATCTCACAATGTAACATATCTAGTAGAGGCATACATTGTTTACCAATACTTTTTTTGTATCCGAAAGTTATTTAGACGTCAATGTACCCATGCGCGGATCCAGAAAATTTTGGGATGGGGGGGGGGGGGGGTACGAATGATAAGGTGTCTTCCCATTTAGCAACATTTTGAAAAATTCAGGTAAAATACGGGTAGATCGGTGTTGGCTAAGTGGGAATGGGGTGCAGCAGAGACATAAATAACAGAGATTTATTATTTATGTCTCTGGGTGCAGGTAGATAACTTGGCCAGGTGGGAATTGGAGAATTTCAGAATGTTGGCTAATTATATATAAACCAAGGATAATTGTGTTTACCGGGGGGTGTGGGTGGGGAGGCATATTTGCGATAATTTTACTATGTAAATTTAAACAAATTTTCATTTTCCGAGGGGGGGGGAGGGCACGAAATACAAAAACGGCGCCCCATAACATGTTTCGGGTAATTTAACATACCTTTGATATAAAAAAAAAACAAGTTCTACTCGTTTGACGCCAATCGATGCACATCAATAAATATGCTGAATGACTACTCAACACAACATTTCGTTTCATCATTATTTTACTAGGTAGTAACTTGTAGCGCTCTGGACCTCTGTGTAAAAGGGTCAGAACTGAAGTCTCCGAGTTCACATTAATTGGATCAAGCGTCCTGAACTCAGTAGCTACCACTTGGTCTACTGTTTGCTAATGGCTTCTTGGGCCGCGGATACTTGGGACGATAGTGACGAACCTGACAGAGCTCAGGACGTGATAAGATGTGACTTATGTGACGACACAGATCCAGAATTGTACTGCAATACATGTACGAAAAGTCTGTGTATATCATGCACGGGTAAGCATGCATCTTCACGGCCATTAAAAAAACACGACATTGTGGGATTTCAGTACAGGAACCAAATGCCGAGTGTCATCAATTGTGCGCGGCATCAGTTGTTTAGTTGTGAACTATTTTGCAAGCAATGCAAAAAAGCAGTTTGCAGCAAATGCATTTCTTCCAGATGTCATCGGAAACATGCATTGATGGAATTGTCCGGCGTCTTCCAATCTAAAATCAAAGAGATTGATAACGATTTGGAGAACATTGAAAAATACATATTGTTTGAATATAATAGCGTTAAGACACAACTTGACAATATGTCTAAAATAATACCGAGTACATACAATAGGATTAGTGAAGTGATTCGGGACCAAGAGGAAAAATGGATCCAGAAAATTAGGGACTGTGCAAAAACTTTGTTGACAAAGTTAGAAAATGTGGAAGCTGAACATAAGGAGATCCTTAATAAAGAAATTAAAAATACTGGTGAACGTTTAGAAAATATAATTCAGGAAAAACACACACTGACCCAGTTACGAAAATCACAGAAAAGCAGTTTAGTACTTGAGTATCAGTCCAATGTAAAAAACCTTCGAATTATGCCAAATAGAAGAATACGGTCTTTTCCAGTATATACACCGGGATTCTTTAACTGTGATAGTTTTGGTCATTTGGATATACCCGAACATTTAATAATTCCTTCCTATCAAATCCGTTTCACATAGAAGAAACGGACCCACAGACATTTGATGAGAGTTGTTAAAACTTATAGGTGCAAGTACTGTACTGGTTAGTTGAAAATACGCAAATGTTGATTAAAAAACCTTAAAAGGAATTTGGGCACACCACATGACCAGGTAGTCATCATTACTTTCATCCGTGACACCTATTATTAATCTATCACCATCACTAACCGATTCAAAAGCATATGCATAATTATCGATAAGACTATAAATTATGATTTTTGTTTCATGTTTTCACTAGACTACGAACAAAATTGGATCTAATGACAATAAGAGCTATTTGCCTGCGTATTATCGGTATCATGTTCAATAAATCACCTATAGGTTAAAAAACCATCTCTCAATATATGTTAAATCAGTTTTAGATGTTGTTTATAATCAAACAATAAATCATATTGATATTGTATGCTTTTTTATGAAAATTGCTCTTCGTGCATGGACTATTAAAATCAAGATCGATCTAAATAATCATACTGAAAGCAATTGACTGTACGCATGGACGACATATTTTTTTAGCTCTCCCATCTGTGGAATGTTGACCATCAAATAGTTAATACGAAGATTAATGCTTTCTTTTGTGATTCATGGGGCTATGTAGGTAGCAATCATGGCAGAGAAATACATCATCAGCTGAAGCAGGTTATACCTATGCATGTTTTTCTCTACAATGCCCGCTTCCTCTGTACCAAAAGGCAGTTCATTTGAGCGAACTTAAGAATTCCATCATCGTTAAAGATAAACCATTCTACATCGTACACAATCTTTTAGACACAGTACAGTTTTTTTGTCATTTGCATACGAAACGCCCACCAAAAGTGTTCTGTATTTAAATCATTGTACTGAAGACTTCAAAGGAGAACATGTTCGGTCGTGTCACGATATGAGTTTGTAAAAAAAAACTGTAAATGTAAAAAACAAATAAACACTTTTTCGATTTTTTTAATATTCGCAGCAGAAATCGTCGAAATATGATTCCATACGAACCAATCACTTTTTGCAACGACATTGCCAATTCGTATATCAAAGGAATAATCATGCTATAGTTTGATGCCACACTTACTTTAACAACGCTTCGATGGTGCCATATGCATCAAATACAAGATATCAGCTAAAGATTCTTTTGTGATTCTTTTCTTGTGCGCTTAATATTATATATTCAGTCCATGGAAAAGGATCAAACTATCAAGTTTCTATTAGAATTCATTCTAAATATTTTATTCATGCAGTTCCATTTAAATCCAACAGACGAAGAAAAGTTGTCAAGAAAGCTGTTGGCGTAATTTTTTTCTCTTTGTAGAAATAACGCAGGTTTTCAAAATACTTGTATAACGCCATTAGCAATCCGTTTTAAATCGAAAAGCAATTCAATTTCACTTATTCTAAATCGTAATAGAAGGAGTTCAGCATTCTGGGATTTCAGTAGCTGTGCTAAACTGTGAAATTTGCCAATGGCATTTTCAGATCCTAACCAACTTGAAGTATGTGAAATATGTGAAAACGAATATCCGGGCTCGCTCTTGTACTGCAACACTTGCGCAAAGGTGATATGTAAAAGATGCACGAGAGAGCACGCATATGCAACTTGAGAGTAAGAAACATATGCCAAATGTTATCAATTGTGCGCGGCATCAATTTTTCAACTGTGAACTATTTTGCAAGCAATGCAAAACTGCGGTTTGCAGCAAATGCGTTTCTTCCAGATGCCATCGAAAACACGCAATGACGGAATTGTCCAGTGTTTTTCATTCCAAGATTAAAGAAATCGATAAGGATTTGGAGAACCTTGAAAAGTATATAGTGGCTGAATACAAGGCCATCAAGACTCAACTTATCAATATGTCCAAAATGGTACCTGGTAAATACAAAAATATTACGGAAGAGATTCGACACCAAGAAGAACAATGGATTCAGACAATTAAACACGATGCTGAAAAATTGTTATCCAAGGTAGATCAAATAGAAGCTGGACACACAAAGCTCTTCGAAGACGAGGTACAAAAATTTGACAAATGTTTAGAAAAATCAATTCTTGAAAATCAAAAGCTCACCGAGTTACGAAAGTCATAGAACAGCAATTTAATTCTTGGTTATCAGTCCAATATAGAAAATCTACGACTGGTGCCAAGTAGAAGAATGCGTTCTTATCCTAAATGGCTTCGGCAAACTGACTACAATTGAAGACAAAACTACTTCTTATCAAATGTTTTAAGAAGAGGAAACAGATTTGTCAGCGTTATATCGTTAATCAGGTAAAAAAAACTACCAGGTATACTAGATTTAAGAATTTCTTAAAACATCTACACCAGTTGTATTTTTTATTGTGAACTTGCTTTACTGCATGTAAATCTTAAAACTGAGAACGGTCATATTAGATAAGATTGTTGAAATGTGATGAGACAAAATTGATTCATATTTTGTATAAATTATTATTTAGCCATTCACAACACGATGATTATTTCAAATAGGTTGAACTTAGTAAATTTATTAAATATAAATTAGTAATTTTAAAATAGAGTCAACCCATCATGTACTGTGCACTCTTGCTTACGTTATCCTGTTTGATGATATTATATGTTTATCATATCGATGTTGTTCACAGCATAATATTCACATCTACCGAGTATGATTCACTCTATTTCTTACGTAAACTTATTGTTACAATGTAATTCATAGCTCTATAGAAACTGACAGGACTGAAATCTACAGGTCCCGTTTATCGATTGGTCGAAATCTACAGCGGCCTAAGAAAAATCACGAACTGCACGAAATAATCATAATGATGTCAGACTCAAATTTCCACAGGAGACGATTTGGCTGTTTCTTTTAGCTAACGTACTGATGCACATTAACAGTAATTTAACTTACTTTTTACAATCAAATTTATTAATTCGTTAAAAGAAAGATGTAAATATAAACAATAAAATGCTTTCCTTAATAATTCATGCGAATATGAAGGTAGCGATCATTGCCAAAAAAAATTACATAACCCACGTTTTTTTTCTTTAATGTCGCCACCTTCATATCCAATCTGATTAAATATGATATGTCGCCACAGCGACATGTCATATAAACGGGAGCATCGAGGATCTGATTTTAATAAGATTGCCCTCATATCCCGAATGAATCATCAAAGATAGCATTTTATTGTTTGAATAATATTTTTTAGTAGATTAAATGAATCATTAACAAACCTTTCTGCAAAGAATCTAAGGATCACTCAATATACAAATTTGTTAGACACGAAGAAAATTCCTCGCCATTGATTCAAAACCTTAAAGATATGTTTATCAACATTTGTGGAATAAATTGCAATTGTTTGGGTCTGACTCAGAGTTGGAGTTCCCTTTTTAGGACCCCTGCTTCATTGTTTCATGTTCTTACTTTTGCACATTGAAATATTTAAGAAATAAAATTTAAATATTCCAGTAAGTAAATAAAATTTATGCGGATTCTTTTGTATGATTATGTTTATACAAGACCAAAGTTCCACTAATATATACAAACTATGATAAGGGGTGCCGTTTGAGTATTTTTGAGATATTTTATCAATATTCAATCTTTAAACATCAGAAAAAGTATTGTCGATATAAATATATAGTATACAGGTTTTTTTCCGCTATCAAATTTGTTGAAAACAAAACTCCAGAACAGTAGTATTAATGGATTTGGACTAAACATTGAAATTATTACATGTATTTGTTTTCGTATACATTTGTTTAATTTCGATCATTATTTTATTCTAGAATGTTTCAAACATAGCTGTAGAAGCTCATAAACTTTAAAATAATTATTTCTTCTCTGACTGAGAACAAACTAATTGAGTATCCTGAATAAAAAAGTTTATTAAGATGTTTGTTTGTTAATTCATATGTGTTGGAGAAACAATTCTGTGGGAATTCGTGTTAATCAAGACAAAATGTCCCGATCTTTGCTCTACTGCTATTAATAAGCAGTATTCCTTCTAACCTATCTAACCTAAACGTGGTGGCCTACAGAGTAAAACGAAAGTGGAAGGAACATACGTAAAAGTTTGATGTATACATGCATAAAAGTGGAAAGGCAGACACCAAAACACAGGACAAGCAATACTATTAAAGAAAAAAGCAGTTGAGAAATAAATATTTGAAGCTAAAACTATGGCACGCAGAATTCACGAATTTGAAAAATAAGCTAAAACATAGTTTCAAAGTTGATGAACTAGGTTTATCGACGGTTAATTGAAGTTTACGAACCGCAAACTATAGTTAATGATTGGTTACCTATAGTTTTCATATATAAAATCATATTTAACGGTTGTAAACTATAGTTTACGAATGCTAATCTAAGTTTTTCTGTCTGTAATACAATAGATTTTGCTGATAAATAAAGATTCACATCTGTAAACTATAATATACATTCGTTGACTATAATTAAAAGTTGTTAATGATATTTTCACAAATCGTAAAAGTATGTTTATCAGATAAACTATATTTTGCAATCGCAAATGCTTGTTTTTAGTGTTAATAATTATTAACATTTGTGAAACATAGATGATCACGTTAATTATGGTTTACAGATGTGAAATATAGATTAACGTCGCTAACTTTAGTTTTCTGTCGTAAACTACAGTTTACAACCGATGAACATAGTTTATCTTTAACGACTGTGAAACTATGTTTAGCTAATTTTGTGAATTTGGCGTGCATACAAAACAGTTTAAAATAATGAGGGGCCACATAAGCCCCTCAAACACCATCCAGGATTCAATGCTTATGCCATGATAGTGAATATACCATCGTTTTGACACATCTAAACAAGCTAATCTCACCGAGATTCGTAAAGACTGAAAAATTTTGACGGATGTCTTTTCCGAAGAGACGTCCGTCAAAATTGTTCAGTCTCGACAAATCTCGCTGAGCTTACTAAACAAGCATGTACACATATATCAACATGGCATAAGGGGAAATAACAAATGGATTGTATTTTCCCCCATCAAAAATTCAGTTTTTATAGTGTATTTTTTTAAATGCCAAAATACGAAAACGGCGCACCATAACCTATCTCGGGTAGTTTAACATACATTTGATTTCAAGTTCTACTCGTTTGACGCCAATCGATGCACATCAATAAATACGCTGAAGGACTACTAAACACGGCATTTCGTTTTATCGTTTTATCATTATTTATGAATTCATATCAGCTTTAACATGAGAGTTATCGTTTATAGATCGGAGTTCTCGTTCATTTATTAACGCTTTATTGCTCACTGGGTTGTTACGTTCTCGATGTTACTATATTTAGATTGGGATACTTATCGAACGTGATTGGTAGGTTTAAGGTGGAATAACACATCATCTACTAACGCGGGTCATGTGTTTTTTCTGCAATGTTGCCACCTTCATATCCCAAATGAATCACCAAAAAAAAAAAAAAAGAATTTTATTGTTTAAATTACTACACCTACCAATGTCTATCATGCAATGGACAGTCATTTGTTGACTGTGAGATTATATTTTAAGCTCTTTTTCTTAAAATTCAAAATAAGCCTTTTGTTTTCTTAATGATTGAATATGATGTGTTTATTACACACGACCATGCTAAAGAATATGAAACATACGTTACAAGCGGTTACGTATGTTACTTTTCTATTTAAAACTTCATGATCATGATTCACGTTATAAAAACTTGGAAAATGTTTGCATATATCCAATAATCATTGCATAACAATTAATTTCTGAGCAAAATTTTCATCCATCTATGACCGGGAGAGGAGCACGTATAATTATGCCACATGCCATTTATTGCGGTTGGAATGGTCTCCCTTTAAAGTTGGCCTCATTTTGGAGAGAAAATACCGGTGAACGTCAACTAGAAACTATTTTTGTTACACAAATTTTAGCTAGTTTACAATATTTTCACAAGTAGCAAAACTGATTTGCCAACATTTTTTTCTCACCTCTTCTTCTGTTTAATTGCGCGCTTTTATAGACTGGGTGTTACAGTATCTCTTCGAATTCAATACATGTGTATCTCTTTTGCATTGACGTCCTTGTCTTTGAGTTCATTTTAAAAAATTTCCATTTTGTACACTCATTATGCTTTTAAGAATGTGGTGGCTTCGTGTTTATATCGAGGCTCGATACAAACATTTGTTTTATTCTATCATTGATTATGGATTCTTTATGCATGGTCTTGTTTATTCAAGACCAAAGTTCCTCTTGTACATACTCAATTTCATACGGGGTGTCGTTTTAGTATTTTTGAAAAATATTTAAGGAAACAAGGAATTGAGTATCCCTTTTAATGAAATAGTGTTAAGATGTTTGTAAATTCATATGTGTGGTAAAAACAATGCTGTGAGGATTCATTTTAATCAAGACAAAATCCCCTGACCTTTCTTTGTTATTGTTTCAGAAGATAATGAAATGACTTACTGCTATTAACCGAATGCTGAGCGGGATTTGTTTTTAAGCAGTATCCCTCCATTATGACTGGTAGCCGTTGCTTAGGAGTGGAAGGACATACACCTAAAAGTTTGATGCATAACGGTACATACACGAGAGAAGAAGGGCGGGCACCTAAAAACACAGGACAAGTTAAAACGATTAAAGAAACGGGCCATTGAGAAATATATATTTAAAGCCAAAAGTTAATATAATTAAATTGGAGGGGGGCACAAACATATGCTTCTTAATTCACATCGGAAAGTTGGGAAAGGGGCCATATGCCTCACAAACCCCATCCAGAGGAATATGCTTATGTCATGATTATAACAACGTCGTTTAGACACATCTAAGGCAAGTTTGTACACGTATATCAACATGACATATGGGGAAATTACAAATACTAGTAGATCGTATTTTCTTTTATCAGAAATTTCAATATTATAGTGTTTTTGTATATGCCAAAATACCTTTAAAAATACGAAAACTGCGCCCCATAACCTGTTTAGAGTTACTTAACATACACTTCATTTAAAAACAATCAAGTCTACACAACGTCTGACGCCAATCGATGCACATCAATAAATACGCTGAGGGACTAATAAATACAGCATGTTGTTTTATCGACTGCGGTAAAACATATTGCACTAGGTAGTTGGTTTAGTGACTCGTAGCGCTCTGGACCTCTGTGTAAAAGGATCTGAACTGCAGTATTCGAGTTCACATCACTTGGATCAAGTGTCCCGAACCCAGTAGCTACCACTTGCTCCACTGTCTGCTGATGGCGTTTTGGGCCGCGGATACTTGGGACGATAGTGACGAACCTGGCAGAGCTCAGGACGTGACAAGATGCGACATATGTGATGACCCAGAGCCAAAATTGTACTGCAATACATGTACGAAAGGCCTCTGTAAATCATGCACGGATAAGCATGCATCTTCAAAAACAGTGACAAAACATGATATTGTGAGATTTCAGTACAGGAACCAAATGCCGAGCGTTATAAAATGTGCGCGGCATCAGTTGTTTACTTGCGAACTATTTTGCAAGCAATGCAAAAAAGCGGTTTGCAGCAAATGCATTTCTTCAATATATCATCATAAGCATGCGTTGACGGAATTGTCCGGCGTCTTCCAATCTAAAATCAAAGAGATTGAAAACGATTTGGAGAACATTGAAAAATATATACTGTTTGAATATAATAGCGTTAAGACACAACTTGACAATATGTCTAAAATAATACCGAGTACATACAATAGGATTAGTGAAGTGATTCGGGACCAAGAGGAAAAATGGATCCAGAAAATTAGGGACTGTGCAAAAACTTTGTTGACAAAGTTAGAAAATGCGGAAGCTGAACACAAGGAGATCCTTAACACAGAAATTAAAAATATTGGTGAACGTTTAGAAAATATAATTCAGGAAAAACAAACACTGACCCAGTTACGAAAATCACAGAAAAGCAGTTTAATATTAGGGTACAAATCCAACATAAAAAACTATAGACTTATGCCAAGTAGAAGAATGCGGTCTTTTCCAGTATACAGACCAGGCCTCGGAATCTTAACTTGTGATGATTTTGGTCATTTGGATATACCTGAACATTTAACAATTCCTTCCTATCAAATCCGCTTTCACATAGAAGAATCGGACCCATATTTGTAAATATGCAAAGGATGTTAATATCAATAAATGTCACAATAGACATTGTGCCAATGTTTTTTTTTTTTTTTATTATACTTCGTTATATATTCGTCTACTATATTTAACATGAGATTTATTGTTTATAGATCGGAGTTATCGTTCATTTATTAACGCATTATGGGTCACTGGGTTGTTACGTTCTCGATGTTACTATATTTAGATTGGGATACTCATCGAACGTCTTTGGCAGGTTTAAGGTGGAGTAACACATCATCACAAAATGGCTGACCTCTGAAGGCTCTGATCGTAACGTTATTTCGTTTTATTAAAAGGATTTTATTGACGGCAACATGTAACTTACAACATAGCCAATGGATAAAGTGTCGGGCTGGTGATCCGTACATCCCGAATTCAAATCCCGCAGGGACTTTTGTTGTTACTTACTGAATTGAATTTTTTATATATTCATTTTTTATCCCCAAACTGCAAATTGTTCGCATATTTGACATATGTACAGTTTATCTATTATTATATCTTTCATTATCAAATAATTTATTGTAAATTTTAGTGACTTTTTCCAGGTGTGCTATTCACCTTAACTAGATGTTCATTAGGGGTGTTGCCGGATGTCACTATTTTTAGTATCTCGAGTGGAAAAACTTGTTTGGTTTGTTGGGTGGCTGTATATATAAGGGGTGTGGGCTGATTTTTGTGAGAGAAGAGGTCTTGACGCCGAGCAGTATTTTGAGCCCTTGCTGTGTGAACTTGGGTGTGTCTCCCCTGCAGTGTGATCTCGGGAACATGTAGCCAGTGTGGACTCGATAGCGTTGGCGTTGCAAGACCAAATTGCCTACATTATTTTGTGTATTTTTATTGCCACAACTCAGTTTAACTTTATAATATTTTGTCGCCTGATGAATTGTATTGCTATTTATTACATTATTTGTCTAGAATGTGTTCGATAATATTCATCTACAAGAACGTATTACTATGCGTACTTTAATGTCGTTAATTTACTTGTTTGTAAAGCAATAGCCATTAGTGGTTTTGCATAAAACTTATGCTTGTAATGATTTATTAGAAAGTTGTGTTAATTGTAGCTGACCAATGTTGATTTTTAATTTATTGCAACTTGATGGGACGGTGTGTAATATATTGAGGCGTGATGGATCTTGGTGGATTGTGGTGGAACGAAGTGGACGATGCATGGGACTATGGAGGCCCGTGGAAAACCATAATATAATATTTTCTTTGTACATATGTAGATCAATTTATTGTTTATTTATTTATTTTTTTTTTTACATATTGTTGTTTATTGGATAACAGGAGTCATCCAAATGAATTGAAAATAGGTATATACAATAAAAGAACCCATCACAACAGTTCAGTTGTGACAATAAACGTTCATTTAACTTGGCACCTTGCCAAATTTTCATGATTAATCTATATGTGTGTACATTTTTAAAAAGAAGTAAAACTTTCCACAGATTTCAAACTTAACAGCTTTATTCAGTTATGGAGTCATTTTTCTTGTTGAATTTCTTTTTCTTAGACCTGCCACTACCCCCTGGGGTATTTGATTCTGAGTTTTTCTTTTTTAAGCTAGCTTTTGGGTCTGACTCAGAGGTGGAGTTCCCTGTATGGGGCCCCTGCTTCACTGTTTCATGCACACTCTGCTTTCCCTTGTTAGGCTTTTTCTTGACAACAGGACAAGCACTGTCTTCTATTCCACTCTGCTTGGCTTTCTTGTTTTCAGTTGTCTGAGCACTCAAGGCTACCTTTTCTTTATTTTTCCTTTTCTTGGCCTGTTTATTCTGATTCCTGAAGGATCAAATATGTAATTGTGAAACAGTAAAACAACTTTTACTTAAAATTAAACATACAGTGTAGTTTAAAATTCAATTACCTATACGTAAATTAAACCCTGCTTTTTTCGTCAGCTTGTGAAACCAATGCCAACTGAACATAAAATCAACTCAACAACAAAAGAGAAATGTTTAAATGTCACTTACACATTAGCTGTCTTCCCAAGTTTCCCCATGATCATGTTGTACTCTTTGCGAATGTCAGTGTTAAAGGAACCTCGCAGACTCTCCAACTTTTCAGTGATCTCCGACGATATTTCCTGCAAAGTCAGGAGCATACAATGTATAAAATGAGTTTCAGTCAAACTTAGCTATTTTTCTTCATATCTAATTAAAGATGAATGCATGTTCAATTGTTCATTTTTTACTGAAATAAAATTTGAATTTCAATGAACAGACAACAACAGCAATTCATGGGGTTAAAAAATTAACTGTCCCTAGAATTGTAGAATTGGATCAAGGGCTTATACGTACCAAAGGTTTCTGAGAGCTGAACAGGTACTTCCTCATGGTAACACAAAAATCATGTATCAGTTTGGTGGGAAAAGCTTCCTTAGTAATACCTCGCATTATCTGTAATAAATATTATTATACTTTCATGTTAAATACTGAAATCTGATTGGTTTAGACGCAGTTGACAATCCATTCTCGTACCCTCAGCGTTAGCAACACGCTTGGCAACGGGCCGATAGAACGAATTGTTACATGCGCGCAAATTATGCGCGTACGGTTCGCCGTTAAATTCACGTCATTTGTATATAAAAGCAGTAAAATTTTCTCTAAAATTAAGACATTCAGTATAATAAAATAAATAGTGCCTGTTTGGGAGGGTAACCGTTGAAATTGACACCCCTCGAAAACCATTGTCAACCTCCGCTTCGCGTCGGTTGACAATGGTTTTCTTGGGGTGTCAATTTCAACGGTTACCCTCCCAAACAGGCACTATTTATATAATGTATACTATTATCGGTAGCCTATATGCAACATACCCGATAAACAGAAAAAAATCATCTAAATTTCATACCCTTGAAATGCCAGCTATCAGAGAAAGGGAAAATTCATTCCATGCTTCCTCCCCTATATTCTTTTCCTGGAAAACAAAATGATGGCAAATTAAATATACATGTAGGTACATGCATGTTTTGAGACTCTGCTGATAAAGTGATAGTTTGAAAAACATTACAGAGATGACATTGAACTTTAACACAACTCATCAACGGAGATACATACAACATCTTTGTTCAGCATCCCTGACAACAGGTAGCAAGCCTGAGTCTGAAATAACAATAGAAAGGTTCACATCAAAGCCTATAAATCTCCAACAAAGGAATGTACCAGAATATTGTAGTGAACAAAGTGTGTCTCATAATTGCATCTATATTTCTGTAGATTGCCAGTAGCAAAATATAGACAGCAAAACGACAGTTGGAAATTTTACAAACACTTGTTTGTTGATTGGTTGATCAAGTCATTAGAAGGCAAAGGAAATCTAATATGCGATTTGTTTTGTCGAGGAACAGAACCATTTGTAAATAGATAAGAAATGCAATGAAAAAGTGTTTTATCTTATGACAGAGAATTATTCTAGTTTGATATTTTGGTTCTCAACAAACAAATCACTTACATGTGTTAGGTTTGTTACCAACTGTCTACAATATATGTTAGGTTGGCAACAACTAAGCTTAATGCTGACTTACATCCAAACTTAGCTAACATCCAAAGTTGATCTAATATCATCTGTCACATCTAGAATCTTGCTCTATGTTAACGCCAATACATCAACTACATATACATAATGTATAAAACCAAGCAATACACACAAGAGCTGACCTTCATGAAGACCTTGGCTTGATCATCCTGGATTGTGGTCAGTAGGGTTTCTGTGATTGGCCAAAACAAGACCTGTAAAGATTTCAGAGATAACAGAGGCTCTACATCAAGTTATTTATAATAGATTATATAAAGATAAAATGATGAAACTTTTCATCCCACTCATTAATATTCATCTCTAAATTAGTGGAATGCTATGGAAAGGAAACCTTGTAGGAAGGAATGAAAATGAAATCTTGTTTTTAAGAGGTACAAGTATTTTATAGTAATGAGGAAAGTGCAAACAATACATTACAAGCTTGATGGAAAACAGACTTAGTCCAAAAATATATATGTGTATTATATGATTAGAAGTTGATTCTGAAACTTACAGGAAACTTGCTAAACATATTGTAGAAGAATTCTGTGTGAAGTTTCTGTTTTCTACAAAATAAAAAGCAATGAATACCCATATTACAATGTACATTGTAAATCCCTCATTATTAAATTAGAAAAGAGCAAAGTTGCTATTTCTTACTTTTAAATGTACATGTACATGTAACTGTTAAAGTTTATAATATAAAATCAATTCATGACTTTTTTCTAAAGACATGTACTACACATTATTCTGTAACACAAGTACTGTCATATTGAAAACAAAAAGGCTTACTTTTTCTGTAGAAAATCCTTAAGATTTGACTGAACTGAATCAATGACCAACTGATGAACTGAATCTTGGTCCTGACAAAAAGAAACAAATCAATACTTAATATTGTATATTCAGGGTTTTCTTTTTTGCATGCAGACTGCTGCAAATTTTGTAATAATAAAAAAGTTGTGCCATACAAAATCATGAGTATAATATCTGCATGTTTTATTGCCCATGATACTTACTCTTTCCACCTCAACTTTCTTTTCTTTCTGAGCCTTTCCTGATCTGGTTTTCATTGGAGACGGTCCAAGACTTCCTAGATCTAAGTTCATTAACAACCTTATCTAAAGAAGAAAAGAAAATACCGGTACTTGTATCTATGTTACAAAAAGCTAAAGTTTCACGGTTTGATGTTTAAAAAAATGCATGCACCTGTACTTCTAGTTTATCCAAAAGCATGAGCAATCAAAAATATGAGATCATTATTTTTGGGTTACATATGATCAACATTTTAAACAACATTATCTATGGTAATGATCTTACCACAAGTAGACAGGCATCTGAGACATCATTGACAATTTGTTTGGTTGTTACTGAAATCAAAATAATAATACATGTAGTTTTTAAAATACAAATCTTCTATCATATCTCATCTTTAATACTTCAAATCAATCATTATTTCACGTTCATTAGTTCAAGCAGGTTCATAATATGAAGGAATTTTATGATGATTATTTCAGAGACATGGTGTTTACCTTTTGTTGAGAACTGTATAGCATTGTTCAGGGCCTGCAGGTAGCGATCTCTAGATACAGCCACATTGCCATGTATCTAGAAATACAAGGCATGGGTATAGATACAGCTGTGCATGCAAAGATATACATTGCAATCTTTGTTATATCTTAAGTTTGTAAATTGAATTTGTTGATACAATAATAGTCAATGACTGTATTTTAAAACAATCACAAAACACATTGCTTTGTACACATTTTCTCTATAGTTTATTTCGAAATGTGTACATAATGGGAACAAACCAAAATATGCACAGTATTTATTGTTTACTTTCTTGAAAGTAAATTCCCTCAACACTTGCCCTTTTGTAGAGTACTAGGGCTTGTACACACCTTTGCCTTCTTGTATAACATTCGGAACATGTTGCCTGCCCTCTTTCCCAGGTCCATTTCTGGGCCCTCTTTGTGCTTCTCTGTACTGGCCACCAGCTCCAGTAGAGGAAATATCAGATCCTGTAATGTATACACACAGCAACATTAGTAAAAATTCAATCATAGTTCATTTGTAATGCCATAAATGCTTTTTAAACACAGTGATATATATACCAGTGTCAGATCTGCAGGAGGTTGACTTTTAACCAAGATTTCAACTAAATCCAGTACTCTGAAAGAAATAGTTATTCAATTAGTGCATTGCAATTACATGTATTTACATATGCATACACGTCTATTGCTGTAGATGTATCAATGTACAGATTTGACAGAGAAAGTCAATGCTGCAGACAGTTGTCCCATTCTTACCTTGATTTAAAGGCCAGAAGCTGCTTCTTGTTTTCTTTGGCCTCAGCTTCCTTTGTTTTTCTCATGTTCTTGAATACTTGTACCAAGGCTTCATCAAATTTAAACATATCGTCATCATCTAAGTCAGGCTCAGACTACAAATAGAAAAAGTTCCACAGAACTCTTATTACTCATATTCCATTTCATGAAATTTCTAACATTTGCAAAGATATTGTAGAGGATACCATTAAAGATTGAAGTTTGATGATTGCTTCTTTGATATAATCAACCACCCTACATCTGCATTATCTACAGTAGTGGATCCTCCAAAACAGATCAACTCACCTCTTCCTCGCTATCTGATTTATCCACTGCATCTCCCAGAGCTGACTTGACAGCATTCCTGAATTCCTCATCAACCTCTCCTTCCTCCTCCTCCTCCTCCTCCTCTTCTTCTTCCTCTTCATCAGACTCATCCTCATCCCCAGACTCTTCTCCACTTTTCTCTTCTTCAATATCCTTCTCTTCTTCTGAGAGCCCATTTTCTTCATCTCCAACTTCCATATCTGAGGCATTTTCCATCATATCTTGTAACAAAAAGTGTCCAAAAAATTATTCTAAAATATTTGTAACTTTATGACTTTTCTGATTAATGATCAAATATGCTATACGGCAAAAAAACATTTTTTTCTCAAAAGAATATATCAATCTGTATTTCATCACAAAAAATTGTCATTCATCTCAACTTACTCTCATCTTCATCCTCAAAGCTGATTAATTCATTCTCATCTCCTTTCTCTAACTTAAGCACCTGACAATAACAAATAAAGACTTGAAAATCTACAAGTACTCTATCATTTGTAGTACTATCGCTGTTATTAAATCAGAAGGAGACTGTTTGCCCTTACATCAGTGATCAGCCCCAGTGAGTCAGGTGTGACATGGTCCGTCAGACAGCTGAAGGTCGTCTTGGCAGCAAGACGGGCAAAGTTGGAGCCCTGGGACATCATACTCAGCAGAAGCTCCGTCACTACCTCTATCCATTCTGGCTCTGAAACATCCAGAGAGATTCCGTATTAAACATTTTAATTTTTCTTTCTCTCCTTGATATTTTTTGGCATGAAGAAACTATGGAATGTTCTTGTTGACAAAAATAAAACATGTATTATCTTGTCTTGATTTATAGTTAGCCAAAAAATGATTTCTTGTTTTCATTTGCTAACCTGATTTGGCAGACTTGACAGTGGATCTTCTCTTGTGTTTAACAGCCTTGTTATAACAGACATGTATGTCCTGCAACAGACAGATTGCTTGTTAGAGCTGGTCACATAGTATCATAAGAGCCTTAACAATACACCAATTTACAATTGAACTTTATAAGCCTTAATGTAGGACACAGTCTTTTTTTCTACAAACATTTCACAAAAATTGTTGATTGCTTACTGAATACATGTCCTGTACTAAAATGCTTCCTTTCCCAGTGAGAAGTATTCTTAAACCATACAAATATTGGGCAGTAAGCAATCGGTTTTATTTCAAAAGAAGTATTCTTTCACCCAACATTTTAAAGTTATTTTTTCTTGTTTTTGTTTTAATTTTTGTTTACTATCATCTCTGATGTCAAATTTTGATGAGCATACTTCAATGACAATATCTTGTGTGTTTGTGTAAAACATCATCCTGTTTATTAACTATTATTTATATGTTTTGCACATGTTTAATGAATTTCTAATAAACATGTGAGATAGACTGTAAAGAAGATAAATAAAATCAAACTAATTAATTATCTTTAAAATCAGCGCTATCAACGTCAAATTCAATTGCCATCAGTGACCACTATAATAAACTACCTATGAGGTCACCCAATTCCAAAGAGTGGAGGAGTTCTCTTTGAAGCTAATGACATGGGTGTAGTAAACAAAGTTGTAAATTGTTCAGATCATCGTCAGAGGAAACAGTTAAAACCTGTGGCTTGGTCAATGACAGTGAGTGAGGTAAGAAATAGGACATAGCTTCAGAGATAAGTTCATATACAACATCCCTCCTGCTCTTACTTATCTACATGTAATATTAAGTCACCTACTCATTAGCAACAGACATGGGCCATACTATCATAGGTAACAAGCTACATCTCCACCTTACCTAAGACGCAGTCCCCTTGTCTGATGATGTACATATAATAAACAAAGGCCGATTTCAAATAGTCATGTGTAATTGAAACCTACGTCAGACTGTTTATTTCATCGCAGTCAACAAGCAACATAACTCTATTACAACTGCTATTATATGACCTGGCTTTATTGTCCTTTGTAAAATTGAAGACACTCATAAACAGGAAGCAAGTGATGCAATGAATGCTGCTATATAAACTGTTCTCAAGGATGTAGCAACAATACTGCTTTAAAGAAATACTTGATATTAAGAGGGCTCTCTTAACTTGGAATGTTTTAAATTACAGGAAAAAACTACTAGGTTAAGTGAAAATGAAAATTTTACCCATTCCAGATGAAAAGCAGGACAGTGACTTAAAAGAGGCACTAATAAGAAAGAATTCACATTCAAAACATGGAAATGACAATGTGTGTGCAGTTCAGTTGGATTACATTGAGTATGGCCTGGACATGATTCTAGCCCTTGTGCCCCAAAATGAAGATAGAGTATGGATTCACTCCACCCTTTCATACCAAAGTGACTTAGTGGACAGTTTAGGACAATGCCTGTCCAGTGTGAATCTGCATCGCTGTAGTGCTCACTTTTCTCTGTTGCCATGTGGCAGGCAACTGTTTACAGATTACCAGAACAAGTGCATCAAAAGTGTGAACTTAGAAGGTGAAGTGGTCACGTTGTTTAGCACTCAGCCGTTACGACCCTGTGGTATATTTGTCACAGAGAGTGAAAGAGGCTTAGGAATTCTGGTGTCCCTAGAAGACAATGTGTCTTATCAACCCACCCCAACCAGTGAAAGAATGGTGAAGCACTACAGCCTTAAAGGTGATGTCATTTGTATTTATCGATGTGATGAACAATCCGATGATCCAAGCCTGTTGTTCAACAGGCCTGATGCTTTGACCCAGAACCACAACAAAGACATCTGTGTTGTGAATCGCACCGACTTTGATTCTGGCGAAGTCTGCATAATTACTGAAGATGGAAACTTCAAGACCCGTTACCAAGGCAACAACTTGACCTTTGATCCTTGTGGCATTTGTTGCGACAGCAAGATGAATATTATAGTCAGTGACTATAGCAACACATGTGTTCATCTTCTAACCTGTGAGGGTGAATTTTCTGCTTATTTACTTACACGAGACACCTTGTTGGGGGATCCCTGGTCTGTGGGAATTTACAATGACTGTCTGTGGTTGGGATGTAACAGAGGAAGAATTGAACGATACAGACTGCTTTACAAAGATTCATGAAATCCAACTTTTTATCATGTAATTTTTTTTACTGTTGTTTTGTTGTCATTGGTGTGAGATACCACTCTCCTCTTTATCATATTAATTATGATATCCTTATGTTATTTTGTTTAATGAATACATTAAAATAAAATATCCAAAATACAGAAAAAGTTCTATTATCTGAGTTTTGGGAAAATCATGCATAAATCTAGTTTTTCTCAACAAGGTAATTCATGGTACCATCAACCATGCAGCTTGCAACTAATCATATACAATGTATTGGTAAATGTAATTGAAAGGTCACATGTTCAAATCTAAAGTTGATTCAGGTACTGGTTGCCATAGTCTTGAGTACTGTAGATTCCTTATTTTACATGAGTAGTGAATTCCGCTGTTTTGCATCAATTAGAGAGACAATAAAATTGCGAGTCCCCAACTTTTGCTAAACTTACATGTAGTTCACAACTGTCAGAAAAATAAAATTGAGATTTAAAAATCTATGAGGGATGCTTCCTGCCATTTTTACACAGATATTAATTCCTCACGTTTAATTAGGAATCTACAGATGTAACCCTCTATCACTCTTGGACTGGGCCTTCTGACTTGCGAGAGTCATCTACTTCATACAATTTACAAAATACTGTGGAATCATTAGAATTCATGGTGGCTCAATTTCATGGTATTCGTGGTTAGCCCTCGCCAACGTATTTACATCCTCAACAAAAACTAATTATAAAAGGTTTTGTTTACCCACTGAAACTGAAAACTGACTCATCCACAAAATTAAATTTCCACGAACAATAAAAAAACCCACAATCTATCAAAAATTGGCCCCCATGAAATTAAATGATTCCACAGTAACTGTATTTTTTAAGGGGTTCTATTTTTTGCAAAAGTTCCAATTAACATCATTTGATTTACCAGATAAGAAAGCATAAAAAAAAATTGGAGTGTTTTGGGATCAAAACAAGTGTGCAATATCTCCAAACATGAACTCCATACATGTTCTTTACTGCACATGCAAACTCTTTAAATAATTTATCTGCTATGAATTATACATGCAATTTTACATGTTAGTACTGTAAGTGTCTTCATAACCATCACAGTTATATACATGTCAAGGATTATCTATGAGCAGGCTCATTCTACAATTGATAGAATATATACTATAAGACTCTACCTGTAAGGCGCTGACAGCATTCTCTTTGGACATAAAAAGATGGAGAGCATGGAACACAAACAGCAGCATGAAGGCTCTGTGGAGATCAGACCTCTCTGGACTTTTGGCTGCACTCTGTATAAAATCAGAATCACATTAAATAATTCTATGGTACATGTATGTTAAAATCTGATTACCGGTATTTGTATTTGACTAAGAGTGTCGGAGAAAACTCAAATAAAATTTGTTCTGAAGGTCTTTTAGTTCAGACGATCCAATGTCAACACAACTTTATTCACAGCTTTCAAAGTTTATCTCTCTTGTTGACGTTTCCCTATAATCTTTTCAATTGATAATTAAGATATTGTTTACATGCATGTATATTATAAAAGAAAATCATGCATCAGAGGTTCAGACATTTAAACAATTTCCTCAGAAATTTTAGGACTTGAAAACTTCATCCTTTGCATGATATTAAAATATCCTGCCTATTTCATTGTGATATAACATATTACAAAAACAAGTATAAACTATCAATGCTTGAAAGAAAAAAAATACACAGAGCTCAGTCTGTTTTAAAATGTCTTAGATAGAAGGAGTTTGTGTTACCTTTTCCTGCATTCCAAGTAAACACACCACTGTTTTCACCCACTGTTCCCTTTCCTAAAAGGAAGAAATTTGTTGTGTAACTCTAATGTCAAACGCTTTTAAAATATTTATCATTGCATTTTTTATTCAATATTTACACAAACTGTTGTAAAATAAGTGACTTACATCCTCTGGGAAATCCACAACTAAAGATAAAACTTCTGAAGCTTCTACTAAATCCTAAAACAAAACAAAAAAAATCTATAACACAACCAACATGATGAAAATACTTCATGAACATGTAAGGATGAGAAATCCTGTAAATAGGAGATTTAACCATAAGGTTACTGTACATGACACTAAATACATGTACATAAGAAAGTACTTCAAACAAATTCTTATTTGCAACAACTTTATCGAACAATTAAGTTGTTGCAAATAAAAATGTGTATGAAGTACTTTTTTGACTGCCAATTCCAGAAACACTGCGTTGTCCTAAATACTAATGGTTCTATAAACAGTGAACCTGCCTCCATCATCCCCCCTTCTCCAAAAACAAACGAAATACTGTACATTACTCACCTGAAAATATTTACAAAGCTGACAAACTGTATCTAGGTAGGCATCCAGAGATAAGGTCTTTGACTTTTCTACAAGAAGTCTTGGAATTATAATTATGTACATGTACATTCCTTTTCAAGAACATTGTCGTAAAAGTAGACTTTGCTGGATGCTATTTTTTCTATTAAAATTTTTCTTAGGATAAAATTTGTAACCCTAATCTGACCACACTAGAATACTTCATATTTGCACATTCCCCAGTAAACAAGGGAAAAACACTTTAGTTTTCAGGTCTAAAATAACAGGTATTACCCTCAGCCTGAGTCAATAATTGCTCTTGCATATCATTTCTGACTAAAGTGTAATAGTGGCTATGGTAGGCTTGAGGTAGAGAAGGGGCTTAGATATTTTTTTCTTAAATGAATAATTATACAAGTATAGACTATTACCTGTGTTATAGATAAGCAGGTTGCTTAGTGCCTTTGAAAAATTATCTTGAAATGGCTTTCTGAGCTTGTCCTCCATTGGTTGTGTGCAATACGAACACTACAATTTAAAATTGAAATGTAAAGAAAAACCTTAGGATGTGGATAAATAGAAAAATCAATACAACAGTCTTACTGTCATTTATCAGAGGTTCAGACATTTAAGAATTTCCTCATGAAGGAAAATCAGACAGTCTTAGTTTCATCATTTCAATGGCAGTAACATATTTAAGATATACATATATAAAAATGAAATGCAATGACAATGATGTTCTGTCCACCATTTTGTCATTTAACTTTTGTTACTTGCCATCTACAGAAATATAACAGCAATCATGTGATTCATTATATCCAATGACATTATGTCATTCTAGTCTTAGGCAAAACTAAACTCATTGGAACTCCCTTATCTACTCAAGCAATAACAAAATATAACTTCAAGAGATTAAAGTCTGAGCCACTAAGAATTGTAAGAATAGATTAAGACTCCATTGACCTACATGAGGGAGTGCTGATGACTTGGCCTTGACTGTCCAGAAGGAGTGGAGGCCCAGGAACTGTAGGAGGTGGAGCTGCCAGGCGTGGTCCCCTGAGGTGCTGGGGAGGGTCACCAGGGTCCGGATGTGAGTGGCCACGTGTTGGATCCCCATCATGTTCTCTCGGGGGCTGTGTAAAAATGAAAACATAAGACAGATATTCCACAGGCATGTATGTGGTTTCATCAATATTTGCTGAATACCTATTTTCATGGATTTTGTTGTTGAGTTGAACAATGAAATTTTTAAAATGTTCATTATATATAGTACACTACATAATATATTGTATGGATAGAATCATTGGCCATCAAGTATCCTAGAAACTGTGATTTGCATTTAATCCACAAAATTGATCCCCTTGAATAGTATCAATAATTACTGAACTTATATTTGGTTGAGAAATGAAAAAGATATACACTGAAATATAATATCCACATTAGTTGTAAAAACTTACTCTTTAATGTATTTCTTAAACATTTTCATTAAATTCTCTCCATATCTTTTAGCTGCTTCTGAGCTGAGCTAAAATTCAAACAAGACATAATCAAATACACACGTAAGACAGAACCATCTTGTCATAAAAACAAATCATAGACATGGATGCACATGTGCATTTTTTAAATATAACAAATCTCTGCTAGACCAATATGTGTTAATGTACTTACAGACTGAATGATAGTGTCCAGTGACCTGGTAAGGTGGGTTCCTTTTGGGCACTGAGTTTCAAAGAAACAGTGCAGAACTTTTATAGAGTTCTCTGCATTTTCTGAGGATTTCACGTATGTGACTAAGCCATTTATCTAAAATGAAAACAAGTTTTCAGTAAAAGTAACCAACTGGATGAATAACAATATTTTTTTCTTTTCAAGTTCAAGAGTCTTTAAAGTCTGTATCAAAGATTCTTAATTTTACTTTTGTGTCCTATGAAGTACGGTAGTAACTTACAAATCTAGTAGCTGATTCATAAACAGGGTTCTTTTTCTTCTGTTTTCCATCAATTATTTTCACTAAAACTTTGACCACATTAGCTGGTAACAGGCACTCAATCTGAGAAATAATAAGGTACATGTAATAGAATTAAAACAAGAGGCCCATGGGGCCACATCGCTCACCTGAGCAACACTGGCTTTATATATAGGCGTACAAAGGATATTGTGCCATATGGCTCTTGGTAGATTAACAAAAAATGAATATCCGAATTTTACACTTATATTTGCATATTATACAATAAAACTCGGTTATAGCGAAGTCCGAGGGACCAATGGATTTACTTCGTTATATCCGTAATTTGTTGTAATCGTATAACGAATTTGTGATACTAACAATAGCGAATTCACTATAGACATGTTTTCTTTCACAAGACTACAATTTTTGCTAATTGCGGCTTAGAATGAAAATACATTCTTTTGATACCTTTAATAATCGAATGTAAATAGAAAAAATCATGTGAAAATAAATTCATTCTAACTATTATGTTAAATGGTAGAGCAAACTTTTTAAATTATAAAGAAATTCTTAATAAAACTGTAAAATTTCGTCATTATTCTCCTTTTTATCACTATATCCATAAATTCTGCAAAATTTTGGCAAACATTTCAAAAAATGCAATTGGTCTTCTCAATTATAAACGATTGTCGTTCACCTGACGTGAATTCATATCGTATGACGTTTCATAACTGTGACTGTTGAATAAACTTAACTGAAAAATGTTGTCACATGATATGTTAAAGAGCTATAATTCAAATTAATGTATTGGCAAGCATGTCGCTCCTTTGTACCCACAATAAAGGCCCACCCATTATTTTTATCTTTATCAAAAAACAACAAATGTCTACAAACAATGATGATTTTCCGCTGCAATAATTTTTTTAAGAACAACGTTACAATATAATGCTTTAATCCTCATAATAATAACGTGTCAGAACTATGGAAACTGTTTAAAAGACGTTGTTTTTATTTACTTACATGTATGTTTGAAAAACTATCAAAAAATTGTGTAGATTTTATGCAATTCATTGTTTAAGAAGGGGCACCAGAAAGTAGTTACAATACAGCACATCATCTTTTTAGCAAGACCTTTCTAATGATCAACCAAAATTTCAGCACCAATCGTAGAATTATAGGCAAGATACATAGTTTGGTTTCAGTCATGTTTTTGTTTACATGAGTTTATTACATTCAACTTAATAAGATTTTTAAACTTGGTATTTTCTATTCAGCATAGCTGCATTTAAAATGTAAACTAACTAAAGCATGTCCCTAGCTCTGTGTACAAACATAGCGTTGTGCGCAAAGCTCTGCATCTTGCTTATAATTCGAAGCTTGACTCTCAGATACGGTTAGTAAATAGAAAATTGTAAACAATTAAAACAAAAGAAAAATGCACAAAAACTAAGAAAGAACACAATTTCTATTATTTTTTATATATTTCTAGCAGCGAAAGTAATCTCCGATTAGACTGAAAATGCTGAGCATCTTAACAAAACATGTTACATTAATCAACAATTTCGAAGGATCGTACCGCATTACATGTACCAATAGAATGAATAGTATTTTATAATATGTTACATGTAATTAGTGCATCCAATTTTGCGCAGGTACATGTAAAGAATCGGCTGTCTGATTCACGGAAGTCTACATTTGATTCGATACGTAAAAATTCTAAAATACATGCTATAGTTCCCTTCAAGTTAAAAAGAAAAGAAACGAAAATCAAAACAAGCTAAATCCACCGTCACAAGTGAAAATGTCAACGCATTGAAATATCTAACCTCAGTTTACTTCATAAAAATGGCACAAATATAAATTGGATGTTTCAAATATTCCCTTCGAACGTAAACTGTTGCACAACAAGCCACAGGCACCTGAATTTTTATCAATAAGTCGCTCAATTAAATTAAAGCCAAATATAAAAAAATTCTACCTATATAAATACATGTGTATTTATATATAGAGGAGGTAGAATTTTTTAATATTTGGCTTATTGAGCGACTGATTGATAAAAATTCAGGTGCCTGTGAACAAGCAAATTCATATTTGTCTGTATGACTCGGTTATCACGCGTCAAACATGGTTTCTCCAAACAGAACTTTCGTTTTCGATATATGAAATATCGAGCCTGAAGTTAAACTGATTGCCCACCATTCTCTCTGTCTTATTTTTATTTCCATTAATTACTTAAATTTGAAACAGAATTAGCCAATAATTTTTGCAATTTATATTTTCCTTACCATAAGGATTATCTATGCTAAATAACGTTGAATTTGACTCTGTAGTTTTTTAGAAGAAGATTTTTTAAAATGCACCCCCCTTTTTCTACAGTTTCGATGTTTTCTCCGCTTTGAATAAAGATCGGTCTTTCATTTCTGCAATTTATATTCACCATACAATAAGAATGCTTTGTGCCAAATTTGGTTGAAATTGGCCAAGTGGTTTTAGAGAAGAAGTTCAAAATGTGAAAAGTTTACAGACGGACGGACAGACAGACGGACGGACAGACGGTCGACGGACAAAATGTGATCAGAAAAGCTCACTTGAGCTTTCAGCTCAGGTGAGCTAAAAAGAGAGAGAGAGAGAGAGAGAGAGAGAGGAGAGAGAGAGAGAGAGAGAGAGAGAGAGCAAACATGAATGTGTATTAAATAAAATGTCATAGAACTTTAAAGTTTTAGAAATCATGAGAATACATGTAATTCTTTTAAATCTTGACATGCTGTCACTTATCTAAACAGCAGAGTACAGATACATACATGTATTTGAATAGAAACTACACTTTCTCCCACTGACTGTTTCACTTACCTCCTCTGGTGTTTTCAGGTGGGGTAACATTTTGGTCATCAAGTAGAGCCCCACATTGACTGCAGAGTGGTGCTCTTTACCAAACAAGAGATCTGTAACAAATAATTACCAATAGAGAACCTGCATTCATCTTAATAAAAATATATATACAAAAGTGCATTAATGTAGTACATCAACAAAAGAGTGCAATAATGCATGTATTCCACAATACATGTAATATAATGTATAACAAAAGGAGATAAAGAGGGACAGGTGTTAGTCAGATAGGTACACATTGGACGATCCCTGCAGATTAACATATGTTTAATCAAAAACTGTAAGTTAATGAATCCTAATCTATGAACTAAATTTATTCTAGAAATCTTGAACAAAAGTTTTCTCTTTTTCTTTTAAAATGTCTTTGAACAAAAATAATGAAGTCAGATGACTGTTAATTTCAACAACATTGTCCAAATTCGTTAAATATTTACCTCTCCCTTCTGTCCAGAAATCAGTAAAGGAAATCTTTGAAGTTGACAGTTGCTGAATGACCTCGTCATTTATCAAATGTATCACAGGGAAAAATTCAATTGAGAGCTACAACATGAAATTCAATACAAATGTATGAACCCTCCATTATTTTCTTTGCAATCTGTGATAAAATATACTAATGAAGTATTTATCACACAATGTTTATTCTGTTTTAAGAAACATTTATTATTCAATACAAGTATATCATATGCATGCACAAACAAAAAAGTTTATTAATATACATGTATATTTAATCTGAATTACATGTAATTTCAAATTGAGAATGCTGACAAGTTCATCATAAGATACGTAGGTGTATTACAATAATAATTTTCAATTTAATTGAAAATGTTTCATGTACAATAAACAGTCCTAGCACATGTACTATCACAACTACATGCAAATTTGCATCCATATACATGTATATTTGAAATTATTTTTTAAAAATCAACATTATGCTAATTGACTTTCAAAAAATCTACAAGTATAACTGTCATGAGATCAGAGGTTCAGACATTTAGAGATTTCTTCAAAGAAATCAGAACAAAATCTTCATCATACTCATGACTGTTGACCTGCACAACAAAATCACCATGATACAAAAATCAACGAACCTTTAAAACATTCCAAATGTTTTTGAGATTCTCGGCACAGAATACTTTCGGTAACCCCCAATATGTCTTCAAAAATGTCTTGTCCACCATTTTCTGCAACAGATTTTATGAACATATTAACTCTGATACTAAAGAAGAAGAAAAATCAAGGGTGAGAAATCTTGAGAGGTGTAGAGCATCAAAGAACATTTTTGAAAACAATATTTTATATCAATTATCTACATGTATTACCAACTACATGTGTAATAAACATCTGGTTGTTGTTAAACAGTTTTTTTTCCCTCCAAAACAACTGAACTTCGAGAGACAGAAATTAAATTAACTGGAGACATTACCGGGTGGTACTTCTGACAAGCCAGTAGTAACATTAGGGTATCAGGAGAGCAGCCTGTCCACCCCTGGGTCAGCTCAGCCTCTATTTCTGACCATACTGCCGCTTTAAAGATCTCTGTGTTAACCTAAAAATGATTTTATCTCTGTAAACAAAACACTCAAGCAAAAAGAATTGCAAATATATTAATACTGACTTATCCATGCATCAGAGGTTCAGACATTTACAAAATTTCCTCAGTAATTATAAGACTTGAAAAATCATCATGTGCATGGAAATGAACAAATACACCTGTACATAAATTTTTTTACCCGTATGACTAATATTTATTACCGTGTTAAAACAAAATGTGAATAGAATGTCGAGCAGAATACCTGGGAGACAATGTTGGATATGGCATAGGTAGAGATCTGTTTCAGGAATGACCTCTTCTGGCAAACCTGCACCAGATTCTGGACTATTTTTTGTACATGTTCCTGAGTGGCACTTGTTATTCGGCCAGACTGCACCAAAGCCATATAGGCTAAAACCTTTCCAAGTAAAATATTCCCCTGCTCCTGTATTGATGAAACAACTTAAATGTTAACAATTGGCATCACTGACACAAACTATCTGTTAAATTTGGATAAACTGACATCTTTGCTTTTTAGCAATTTAAAGTCAATATGATGTATAGCCTTACACTTACAAAGAGAGCAAATGTTGTGTTGCATGAATCAGTTTTAAATGAAATTTTAACAGATAACCATATCAATACAGGAAAAAAAATCAACAGCTTCAAAAAAGTTTTCCCTTCTACATACGGATCGTGATTCCTTCTGAGTGAACTTCAGATGTTCAGCAACAGCACCAAGTATCATGTCCACATTTATGCTCGAGAAGTTTCGGAGGATCTGGTAATTTACAAACAGTTCCATTGAAATACCCCGGTATACATTATTTACTTTTTTATTGTTCTATAAACATCTTTTTTAAAAATTGATTCAGACTTGTTTTCACAACTTGATTTTATATACTTTGAGATATTGAAGTTCTAATCATCAAGAAATAGCCAGGTGTTGTAGACATAATGACTTTTTACCTGACAGAGTGCCACAGAGAAGCCATGTCTGGCAGACTGTCGGCTAGAGGCTAGACCTTTCACAAGTCTGCTAATGGAATATTGCAGCTCCTCGCTGATACCTGTAGACTGTACAAATAAAATATATGCATAGGATAATGACCCAACATTCAGAACTTTTTCATTATAAACATACTAAAGAGATCCAATTTTAGAATTTAAGTATGAAGTATACCATAAAACATAAAGGGTCTGAAACTGCAAAATCAATTCATAATTGTCAATAGTTGTTAAAGATATGATAATTAAACATGCAATTGCATGTAAAAAAAAACATCTCCTACATCCATGTCTGCAAAAAATTTTCATTTATTTGGTTTTCTTTTCTAAAAACTATGAAACCGTAGACAATTGGTGCAATGTAAATATTTATATTTATTACCGGGTATATACCCAACAATTTTCCCTTTCTGATACTGTCAATTTTACAGAGCGTGATCAGATTTACAGGATCATCCCACTGTGGTGATCTGATTCCGTATCACCACTCTCTGAAACCGATGACGTAGTACGCATTAAATAACGTCTGTATTTTAGCGCATTTTAAAAGAGTTTGTTTCAACATAGCTTTGTAAAATGAGTAAACGTCAAACAGTTGATTTTAAAAAGATAGTTTTGTAATTAAAACTTTTAAATAGACAAGGGTATATAATAAATTTATCATTATAGCAGTAACTTGATCTACATCTCGTTGCCAGGCGCGGATCATCTGATTAAACTTTATTGATACCTTATAAAGAATTGTTTCAATACCATTTATCAAATTAAACACAATAAATAAAAATACGAAATCACTGCCAATTTTAACATCACGTTTGAAAATTCGCTGATTTCAGTCACCATGCTAACGATAAAATCCAAGACATTCCGAGTGCCATTTCCGACAAAATGGCTGGCGAATTCAAACATGTATATTAAAAAAATGCCTTCGGCCCATTAAATGGATATTTTGTGGACTTAACTACATATGCATGTTCAAAAAGGTTTGTAATGTATATAAATATAAAAATGTGTTTTTACCCTGCATATTATTTTTAACAGCTTACAATCAACTCGAAGCAGATCCGCTTCGCGGCTGCTACATTGCAAGTTTATGGGACAAATTCTTACTGTGACCTGAGCGTAGCCTGGTCACGGTAAGATTATTCTTTCTAATACGGGACATCTGGGATGCATTTCATTTCGACCATTCATTACACATCCGAACGGAAAAATCGACACATAGAATTTTTTAAAGAAATGTTTTAATTATGAAGCAAACATGTCAGAGTACTTGTCCCCGTAGTATTAACATGATGCGGTTTTTCAGAAAAACGTAAGGAAAATGTATTATGAGTCCCATTTGGTAGGTAAAATAGGTATATACCATTCAGGTATTTAACCACCAAAGAGTCAAGCAGCCAAACGGGGGTTGGTGCTCAACCTGTATATCAGAATATTGAATAAATTCAGAAATTGAGCTGCATAAATAAATGTATCTTACCTTATCCACTTGCCGAAGGCTAAGATCTTCGATCAGCCCTTTTGAAGCCTGTATTATCTTTGTCTGGTTACATTCTGCTAGTTGCCAAAACTTGTTTAGAATAGATTTGTCAACTTTGTGGGATATTTTATTTTTAGAGCTCATTTCGCACTGTGTCCGAGCACATGTGCAGATGTCAATGTTTCACCATAGCTTAACATCCTAGCTTTATCGCCTTCAGAATAAACACTTTAAAGACAGTGTGACGTCATATCAGTTCATTGACAACTTGTTCATAAAACTAGTCATAATCTATTTCAAACACAAAATACTTAATTCTTTAAGTATTTTATGTAACTACCTTATTTATAAATCGTAAATATTATAAAGTCATCTTTATCTTTTGGATTGAAAATTATTATTCTTGGAGATACATGTAAATGTATGGATAACTTTGAACGCAAAATAACATGCATAACGTTAACGTTACGCAGGGTAATTGTTATAGCAATACAAAAATTAATTTTAAAAAAATTCCTGGTTATACTTGAGAAAAAATGATATGCGGTGAATCGATTATCGCAATATCGATTATCGAATATTTGAACGTATGCATTATTGAATATTTTCACGCATGCGTGAATGAAGTATTTTTCACAACATGGCCGAGTATGGGTAAGACAATTTACAAGACCAATGAACAGATACATTTGAAATTTATCCACTTAACACCCCATAATGTCAAAATTTCCAATACAAACTGAGTAGAAATAATGTATTCAAAAGAAGTTGGTGGTGCTTCTTATATTGTCACCTTTGATTCGACACCAAAACAGCCAAACACGTGTAGTTTACTCTAAATACAATGGACATTTACGTGATAAAACAGTGATTTAACAAGGTTGTACTACCGTAACTTACATTGTCTTTTATTAAGTAATTATAGATACAATAAACAATCCTACGAAATTTTTCATGAATCGGCACAAACTTGTTTAAAATTTGTAACGAAAATATACTTTTGATTTTTATGTATGTGTACAGCATTTTCCCTATCTTTTTCAAAGATATCATCACATCTCATTTTGTGTTTAAATATGCAATATTCAAAAATACTTTACTTGCTTAAGCCCAATTCGCGCCAAGTACCATTTCTTACTAGTGCATTGTCAGGTCACTATTTTGTAGATCATTTAATGTGTTGATAGTGACGTAACTTTGCACTGGCAAGAAATTATACTAGGTGACATTTGGACTTAGGCCAGTAGGGTTTTAAAAGTATTCATTCACTAAAATGAAATTGTCCCAAGATTTCTTTTGTCATCTTTTTCATCATGCTGTAGAATGTGCAAAATATAATTGAAAGTCTATAGAGGTTTTGCACTGTAAACGATGTGAAAGTACGGTACTGGATGATAACATTTAAATATTATGTGAGGTAGTCAGAAATTGATTTTAAGAATATTAAGAAATTTGTTTTCATTCTAGATAATAAACACTGGTGTACTCATCCGATTAAAAACATGGAGTTTGATTATTGACATAAACTTATCACATCTTCGTGCAATCTGACTATTGCTTTTATGTCAGTAAAATATTGGGCTAAATACAAAGTCCATGTAATAACTATTTGAGTTTAGAAATGATAAATACACATAGATGCAATCTGTCATTTCAATGATTTGGAGCATTGGATGGTATTCCACATTGAGAAAATAATTCAAGGGCCAAAAGAAGGGGTTGAGTTGGGACAGTTGACCCCCACCCCATTATTTTAGGGGGATAAGGAGGTCTCATAATTCTTTTTAATAAAGCGTTTTAGCATTTTAGAAAGAAGCTCTAATCTTTCTGATAGCTTTGAAAAAGTTTTTATTGAGCACAATATTTGTTTTGTGATGATTACCATTCTCTTAGTTATGTACTGTATACAAAGGTTATTTTGGCCTCATGTCATTTTTGCCCTTCTTTACTTGCAAATGGTTTCACCCCCTGTTAAATTTGCCCTGACACAGATATGTTAAAAAAAAATTGAGATGTACAAATTTGCCCACTCTTAAATTCACCCGCTGACAATGAGGGAGAGGGGAGAAAAATGTTTCCCGGTATACATTATATACATTTTTGGTGGGAAAGCGGTAATAGAAGCTAAAGGAAAAATTAATCCAATAATTGTCTTCATCAATACACAGAAAAATTGTTGTAAATTTGCAGTTAGTTGAAGAAAAACAATTAGTACAGTACCATGTTAATTGTTAGCACACACCAGACATAAGTATATAAACTGTGGTCCACTTTGCACTAGTGTAAACAGTAAAGTTCACAATTTTTTTATTGAACACCGATAGCTGTTGTATTTGCTGCTCCAATGATACTATTTTGCCATTTAAAGACATTGTAGTTTGATCAAAATAATTTTTCCATTGTTTATTTTTATATATTTTGTCAAGATTATTGTGGTGGTGACTGTCATTGCCGCCCCTGTTTCAACTCCCTAGCCAGACCTCGATTTTGTATAGTTAAGGTCTTTGTAAAATGACCATCAGAATATTGAGTTCTGTTTTACTGTTCAAATTATGACATGATGTTGAGGAGCAATGTTTCACTCTGAAAATAGTGTTTCACAGGAATGACTCTGAAGAGCTTTGTTTCACTCTGTTAGTCCCTGTATATTATGTCTTTCAGAAATGACTATGGGGATCGATACGGTGGAGGAGGTGGGGGTGGTGGCTATGGTGGGGGCGGACGCAGAGGAGGAGGCAGGAGCCAGGAAAAGAAACCATTACCAACAGAACCACCTTTCACATGTTACGTAGGAAATTTACCTCAAGGTCTTGTTCAAGGAGACTTAGAAGTCATTTTCAAACACTTGCGGGTAGGAATATTTACAATGTTTATAATAACAGAATATTGATAAGACTTTAAGTTACTTATTTGTGAAAGAAAAACATTTCTAATATGTATTACACAAAATTGTCTTGAAAGAGTGTATCTTGTATGAAAGCTTTTTTCTTAATTAATAGTATTTGATGCCCTCTTTAAAAAGGAGGAATATTGTGTTGCTCATGGCATATGTGATGACACATTCAGTATTATCCTCTTGCGCTACTTGTTGCGAAGGGGATATAGCATCGCTGCTGTGCGTGTGTGTGTATATGTGTGTCTATTTCAGCCTTATGGGCAAGATTTAAAGAAAACCCTCGCATGTATATTTATCAAACTTCGCACACTTCCTTAGCATGGCTAAAGGACAAACCCTATTCATTCTATTAAATATTATTCAAAAATCGTTAAAATTACAACAATAAAAACAAAAATTTTATGTAAGACTTGACGATAGACATTTCCGGTACAAAAGTGAAAGTAAACATTCCACAACCTGATATTTTGTTGGATTTAGGCCTTGTAAAGGTAAGAAATGTTTTTTAGAAATGGGTAATTAGCAGGATGTCCAAAATGAACATTTGAAGCAGGAAGGAGATTAAGTTCACTTAAGTTTTATCAGAACAAGCAGCCGTCTGAGCCGAATTTCGGGCTATATTTCCCGAGTTAATAAAAGTGGAACAGGTCAAAAAATTAGAAAAGATTTGACGAATACAATCAACATTTTTCATGGCGAATTTATTTCATGTTAATTGTTGTAGATACGTAATTCTATCTTTTTTTTTTAAACTGGGATTGAAGTTACAATCGACATGTTAACTCGAATTTTCCCAGAAAACAGACTACGTTTCTATTCATTATGAAACATATATTTCCATACACTAATCATCTGAATGAATGTCATTGAATAAAACAAATAAAACTAAATTACTATATATACAAACTTTAAAACATGTGGTGTGTTTCTGCTAGGACTACTGGGAATAGTACAACCATGTAAATGTATCATCCCCCATCCCCTTACCAATGTATACACCCTAGAGCGTGGGGATAGGAATAAATGAGATAATTTAATTCAAAGTGGTTTTTAAAAAGATACATATTTGGTATCTTCAATTACATTATGCATCCCCCCCATTTTCCAGTTGATATCTTGATAACCCTTTACTTGACGGACATCAAACTTGATACACTTGTACTCTTTAATTATGGAAAAGATATTTTAAGGTCAAGGGTCAAGATAATCTGAACAGAAAGAAATATTGTCTGAAGTCAGAAATTTACCTGTTTCAATATTGCCACATGAAAGGCATGATGTCTCTAAAACATTTCTTTGTTGTAGGTTCGTAGTGTACGTCTAGTCAGAGATAAGGATACAGATAAATTTAAAGGTATGTTAAAGTTTGGAATTAATCTTAGATAGTTTTTAAGTTTTCGTGTTTGTTATTTTGATGACTTTTTTCGCCCTCATTATAAATATTGTCACTGATGATACATGATGCTCTTCTTATTCAAATAAGATTTGTCTTTCTAAATTTTTTGCATCTAAAGGGATTCATGGATCATTTATCAAAAACATTGATCTGGGCAAAAATTTATGCAGGAAGTATTTAAGGAATAAGGAATCTTTCTTTGAGTATTATGAGGTGATAATTTTGGTTGGGGCGTGGTCAAATCCTATAAAGCCTGAAGAGATTTGACCACGCTCCGACCGAAATTATCACCTCATAATACTCAAAGAATGATTCCTTGTTACTTGTATTTATATTATTTCAAATTTCTACACTTTAAAATAAAATTTTAAAGCCACTATTTTTTCATGTAGCACATACTATGTATTACTAAGTGGCGCAGCCAATACCATGTTTTGGTTATGCTATAAGACACGCCCATTTTGTGTCGCTCATCTCTTATGAAATTATTGGGCTATAGGCTTCAAAATTGATTCATAATGTTATCACAAAGACAGTTGAAAATGTAAATATTCCAAAATAAATTACTGCTTCTTAAATGATGTTGCCAGCAATGTTAAGATGCATGGTTGGATTCTTTGATTATTAATCTGTGTATTCTTTGTTTTCAGGATTCTCTTATGTAGAATTTGACGATATTGAATCTCTCAAGGAAGCCCTCACATATGATGGAGCAGTAAGTATATTTATTAAAAGTAAATTAATAAAAAGCTAAACACACCTCAGGTAATTAATGAAAATTAAAAGAATATAGAAACATGTTCATGAATGTACATGTATGAATATCAGATTCTTAATTTACAACAGAACATATGTATGGAAATCTGAAAAATGAAAGATAATGCTGCTATTGATGTTTATTCAACAGTTATTTGAAGATAGGAATATTCGAGTGGATATAGCTGAGGGCAGAACTAAAGATAAGAATCAAGGGTTCCGTGGGAGAGGAGGAGGAGAAAGAGGTATTACCCTGTAATCATTCTAGTTCAGTTCTGTTAAGTAAATACTTGTGTTGTACAACATGTAAAAAAGGACTTTACCTGAGACTGTGATTACAACTTTTTCATGCATATTTTTTTTTATACATTTCGATAAAGTGGGTAAGATGAGAAACGTAATAAGCTCACAAGTAAAGGATTATAAAACCTAAGACTTATGACAAAATGTGTACATTATCTTAAATGTTTTGTGACATATAGCGCATGAAATTTTAATGTTATTAGATTTAGGAATAACATAAGCTTACTTCCGTTTCTTTGTAGGAGGTTTTAGAGGTCGTGGGGGTCGTGGAGGTGGGGGCCGGGGTGGCTTCCAGGACCGAGGGGGAGATAACTGGGGCGCTGACAGAGGATTCTCAGACCGAGGAAACTACGGCAGGGGAGGAGGAGGAGGGTTTAGGGGAGACTTTGGAGGTGGTAGAGGCCGCCAGGATGACTTTGGAGGTGGTAGAGGCCGCCAGGATGACTTTGGAGGAGGTAGAGGCCGCCAGGATGGCTTCGGTGGCAGAAATCAGAATGGGTTTAGTGGCCGCCCAAGGCAAAGACAGAACAGTGGTCCCTCAGAAGAATTAAGAGAACCTTCGCCAGGTTAGTTCATAGCCAATCATAAAGTCTTGAAACAAGTATATTTAGTTACTTTGACATGTACATTACATTTGCTAACAGGCCACACTTCTATAATTCGCATGTTAATTTCTTAAGCAAATTATATGTAGAAACTAATGTAGTATTGTCCTCTCGTACATTTGTTGGTAAAATTTAAAGGATACTCATTTTTGTACCATTACTTTTGTATGTATGTAGAGTAATCTTTTTTTAAATTTCAGAAAGTGCTGCTCAGCGCCCAAGATTAAAACTTTTACCAAGAAGTGTTAAAGAACCAGTGAATGCTCCCGCAAGTATGTCTAGAAATGCCAGCATATTTGGTACGGGGAAACCCAGGGATGCGGTAGATGATGCAGATGTTCCTGCTGATCGCAGTCGAACAACAAGTGAAAACAGCAACAATTAGCTAATTAAGAAAAACTCATTAACCAATCGATTGTAAATATTGTACTTTTTTCCCTTTTTACAGGTACAGTTGATACATTTTTTTTATCATAAATTGGAAAGAAATTTGTATCAAGTTATTTGTCCCTATTTTTAAATAAGAAAAGTTTCATTTTTTTTTCACTGATTTTGTACAATAAATCGGATAGTTTGTGTAAAAAAGCATATTGATGCGATATTGTTCTTTTGTTAATATCCTATTGCAGATATTATGTTTACTCTTACCTGTGTGAAATGAATTGTTGCATTCAAGGTTTGTAAGTAGTGAAAGCTGTTACTGTTTATCCCCTAGGAAGGTGGTTCTTATCACCTTGGATACATTTCATGCCAAAAGTGTTACTGCAGTCATCATGACTATACAATAGACAAGAGACATGTTTTCTTTTGGAATGAATTGCCAATGCCTAGCTTTTATTGTTTTTGGTTTCTTTTTTTTTTTCTTTTTTTTTTGAGAAGTACATGTATATTACATATATCACTGTTTCCTCTGTTTGATGATATATTGCTGAGCTTATTTACTTTTTTTTTTTTTTTAATGAAAAATTGTAGTTTGATAAGACATAACGAAATTGATTTCACTCATTTTTAACTTAATCCTTTACTCAAGTAAATAAAAAGATTTAAAACATGATTAATTTAGAAGGTTTCATTTCAAACAACCAGGAAATGTATTTCATTAAGGTGTTTCCATGGATGACATATTCAAGTTCTTGTGTCACAAAGTATAGAAACTAGTAATATATTTTGAGTGAAAGTTACTGTACATTCACTGATTTTAATAATGATTAAAGCTAAGTTGTCGGTGTATTTATAAAGTAGCAATATGAATTTCATTACACTGTCAATTACATGTAATATGAGCAGTAGTTAAAATAGTTTTTCTATTGTATACCCCATGTGTAATACAAGCAAGCAGTAGATGTTGAAAGCATGTTTTCTTCATGACAATTTTATTTTTTATTTCATAGCATTGTTGAGAAGTTGTAATTTGTTAAAATCATCATTTTGATCTCTCTTCAGTGTGTTAAAATATCCATTTTTAAAGTTACATGTTTGAAATGTAATGAAGTGTATTTTTATGAAGCTATAAAAGATTTTTTTTTTCCATTGATTAATTGTAATGCGATTTTGTATATAATTATGATGGCATTAAATGAAATTGAGGAAAACTTGTTTTTATGAATGAGATATGGCATATGAGGTGCTCGTTTGTATGTGCTGGTGTACATATCTCCATATCTATCATAGTGTTTGTGTACTATATTTATATCCGGTATACCATTGTGATGTCATGCATTGGTGTTTATGATTTTTTTTCCTGTACATTGAAGTTTCAAACCATGATGTACATGAAGCAGAATAAAAAAACTGAAAGAAAGAAATGTATTAATATTTATAAATTATTTAAGTATAACTAATACATGTACTAAAGAATATAAACAGGTGGAAGAGGTGCATTTGAAGTGTAAATTATGCATGGTTAGTGACATGAGGTTATACATGTACACCAGAATTATTGATTCTGCTGAATTTCAAGCAGCAACTTTTATTTTACTGAAGCCTGATGGGATTCTTTCAGGCTTTGATTTTGGCAAGCTATTCACTATGCTTCTGATCATGTGATATGACTGGTAATCCTTTTGATAGTTGGATACGCCATAAAAATTCAGTACAACTTACAAGGTCATCACAAGTAAGTTGCACTAATGGGAATGGAGCAGACACAGATTTACACAGGCAAGATGAGAGGGGAATAGGAGTCTATAAGCTGCTATGCCCCCCCCCCCTCCCCCCCAGGCCGGTTCACACATACAGATTCACATTCTTTTCATTTTGCGTTAATCTCGGTTTTCACAAAATTTTAATCTTACTTATGCAAAGATAAATACTGCATATTCATGAAAGCTGAACTATTGAATTCAAAATAGATAACTGTATTTTCCGTTAAGAGTCATTTTCAAAATTTGTCCAAATTTATGTAATTTCGGGATTTCTGGTAAATATTGGAATAAAAATACATGTAGTACTTTTTTGAGCTGGGGTATTTAACAACAATCAAGAAATGAGAAAAGACATGAAAGTGTGATTAAAAATTAATTTAAATACTGAAAATAAGACCCTCAACATGACTAAGAGAAGGAAAATTGCTTGTGATTTCGACAAATGTATGCATTCAACTGTCATTATTGATGCAGTAGATATAACTGACAGTGCAAAAACACATTTGATGTTTTGTTTGTGTTTAATACTTTCTAGAAACATGCAAAAATGTACAATTGTGTATATTGAAAAGAGTGAAATTATGATTTTTATAATAATAAATGTGTGTTATTTTCGCCGTGTCCTTGGGGTAACCAAGACATAAAAGTAGCATGTAACAGTTATCTTTCATCGCGAAACTCTTCAGCAAAAGCCTCCTTCAATAGTTCTTGTCCCCATCAAAACATAAACAGACACCAACACATGTGTTTCACATTGCTGACACAATTAATATGAGGTTCAAAGAAAGTTTGATCGCAATAGTAATTAATTTTGAAGTCCTGGGAGTTACTATGCTACTGTAACAATTAATTAAAATGTAATTTTTTTTGTTGCATTGAGCAAATCTGTAGCAGAATATCTATTACCTGGGAGCTGTGTGTATATCCACAACACAGTCATTTTATTTATAATTCCACCTATTCATTGAATAATTCCCTGGAGTAACTGCCCACTGTGTTACTGTAGGAAAAGTAACCCAAAGGACACATTTGATTACTCCATGGACAATCTATAGAAAAATTTATTGAAAATAATACAATTTAGAGTGATCTGGTTTATATTACTTATTCTTCAAACTGACTAGTAACTCTTATATGCAAAATTGATAACAAAATGTTCTCCAAAGTTTGACAATTTTTTGGTTATCCAAGGGACAGAACTAGTAACTCTATGGACATTTTGAAACAAACTTTAAAATTTGCAATTTGAAAATAAAATAATTATATCAACTTTTTGCGAAATAAATTAGAGGTATAATGCGGATCAAGTAAGTGTTTTGATGTAATGTCTATGTTTCATACACAAAACAAATTCAGTAAGTAAAAAATATAAGTAACACAAAGGACAAGTTTGATAGCCCTTATGACATTAAAAGGATAAAATATGTCTGCTTTACGAAATAATCATGTATTTTCATTTAATATTTCAGTGAGTGTAAAATCTATTTATTCTGACCATTTGAAATATTAAGTTTCCTTTGAATACAACTTCACTCATTGTTTAACTTGTTGCTTTTTACTTATGGTAACACCACGGACAAATTAAGTTACTTAATGGACAAACTAAACGAACAAATCACAAATGCAGTATAAGTAGTGTTCTGTAAACTCACAAAATAAATGTGGTGGGATAGGACAATTTAAGTAAAAATAAAACAATAAAGAATAGCTCTAATATTTTTTAAAGAAGATGTTTAAAAATGGTAACGCAAAGGATGTTTAATGTATTTCAATATGTCATTGACAAATGCCGAAAAATAATGACGCTTGAGGAAAACAAGAAATAATCAAGAAGGGCAGAACATTTCCAGAGGCGGAAAGGAAACTACAGTAATGATTTGCAAGTTGAAAAACTCAAGAAAATTTCTGACGTAAGTACATAACTCCAAGAGAGCAAAGGAAAGTATGACCAAAAAAGGAACAAAGAAGAAAGGGGAAGGAAGGAGGTAAACAAAATAAAATCACGGCTCTCCATTACTTCAGTTGCTGACGTTTCACCGAGAAAATTATTGTACAAAAAGAAGGAACTGATCAGCTATTGCAAAGTGCTATCGTGGCAATACAAAGCTTGGAGATGAACTGCTAAAGAAGAAATGTATGGTTTTAATGTTAAGAATGTAAGCAAACAAGAACAATAAATAAGGGAACCCCTGATACACAAAGGACTAACACTTGTAATTTTCGCTTCTAGAAAGGACACAATATGAATACCAGTATCATTTATTCTTTTTCTTTAAAATCTGTCTCATATGACCAACCAAATTTTGAATGGACATGTAGTCTACTAGTATGTCTATGTTGTTACTGTTTTATCCTTGGTGTTACTAGTCAGTTTCTTAATGTTTAAAGTCAAATCCTCTGCCAATTCTAATTCTTTTCTGAAAACCAAATGCTCTTATTTTCATCCATTTGTCAATATAATTGCTATGTTGAGAGGAGGGAAAGTGAAGAACTTCATTATTTTTTTTCGGAGTTTTGCGCAACATACCGGTATCCTTTGTGTAACTTTTATTGTCCTTAGTGTTATGTAGATATCCTTGTCGCATTCCTTGGTGTTACCGGCACATTTTCCCTAATTTTTTTGTTATAAATCATTCCACAATTTAAAAAAAAAAATACAACATTCAAATGAAAAGTTTAATGGCAAAACCAGGTTTTTTTCGCGTTGGATAATAATTTAGTTTGTTGTTGCATTTTAAAGGATTATCATATGATCCCATACTAAACTCTTACAGCTGCATTTTTAAAAATATTCTTGGTTATGGACCCAATTTGTTTTTTTTTTTCAGTAGAGTATTTTTAATCAAGATAGTAAGATTATGATTCTACAAACCTGTAATTTTCGTCAATATTAATGTTAATGCTACTTATTAGCAAGTAACACCATGGACATGTACATAAAATGCTATTTTTTAGTAAATGTTGATAGAATTCTTGGTGTTTAAGTATTGTTTAGGGAACTCTGATATTTGCTTGATAAAATACAACATTAAAAAATTAAAACTCTGCGATTATTTTTTCGGAATATTGCTTGTGGAATTTGGACAAATTTTGAAAATTTATAGTACGTTAAATACAAAAGCCCATTCAGCTCATTTTCATACCCTTTTTTTTTTGCGAAGAAACGCGAAAGATACGCGTTAAATTTCGCAAAAGTTTTGCGTTATTTCGCGTATCTTTTGCTCTGTATATACGATACAGGTTACAATATTTAAGCGCATCTCCAAACATAGAAGAGTTTTCAATTTGCTATGATATTTGTTAAATTTGGTTATAAGTAAAGACAAATAATAAGGTCGCTGGTTCGATTCGTATATCAGTGTATTTAACTTTTAATACTTTTGAGTATGTATTTCCCACAGGAATAATATCTATATATCTACATGTGCATTCAAAATCTAATATTTGAATTTATGACTGCATGATAAATCGTATACGAATTTCTTTATTGTTTATATTGTTATACATATAAGTATAGATCATGCAATGCACGTGTTACACGTTAGGATGTAATTTATATTTTTTCACAAAAGTATTATTAAACTATAAATAAACACTTCTCGGGTTTATTTTTCATTGTTCGTCCTCTGAATTTATGATATTTATATCAGAAGTGCATATGTAATTTAAATCTGAATTAGTTTAAAAGATTTCCCATGCTTGAAATTGTATTTATTCTTAGAAAAAGAAAACACAAGAGTTTAAAGGTCTACCTCTTTATTTACTTTTAATGTTTTCTAATTAGTTGACAACCGTTAGTACAATCCCAGGCACCTGAATTTTTATCAATCAGTCGCTCAATGTGTATTTATATATAGAGGAGGTAATTCAGGTGCCTGTGGTACAATCCGATATAATACTGCGTTAAAGAACGATAACTCTAAATCAATTTAGATGTCGCACCTGTCAATAAATCCAAAATGGCGTCTGCTTGTGCTTTAGAGTGGGTGCCAGATTCCCTGTATAATACAGCTGTATCTGCCACCGTTTCTTCCTACTCTAGACACAGAAGGGATGTTAAAAGTCTCCCAGAGGATGTGCAATTCGATATATATTACAAAGTGAGTACGAAATTTTCCACTTGCTGAATAACTTGTTTCCACAGTGACTATGGTGCATGTATGGTGTTATTCTAAAGAAAATGTTCTATTTTTTCAACATTTGAAATATGTGATATCATTATCTTAGTAAAATAAACTAATGAATATGAATAGTGAAAAGGAATCCTGTTTTATATATTTTTTACCACATAGATTGATAGTACGTATTTGTGCAACTACTGTGTAGTTGGTTTAATGATGACTCAGTGTGCCTAGGTAGACCATGTCAGTGTCAACATCATCATATTTATTGGACGATAAAAAGATGTTTACAGTGGCCTCGAACTAGAAAGGGTCATTCATCATGTTTATCGGACATTCTTTCATATCATATAGATATGTCTTGTAAAATCTTAAATAATGACGAAATGTGAGATAAATTGGTGTTTGAAATACATATGACATTTATTGAACACACACGACACACTTACTGTAAAATACACTACACAATTGCTAAAATTTTACGGCTGGTTCAAGTTGAGCAATGCATGGGGACCAGGATGCAAGTCTACTGTGGGTTCATTGATATTTTTGTGCAGTCGATCAATTTTCATGGATTTAGTAAAATTCACCGATTTGAGGATGTAAATTTGTGGACAATGGTGTGATCAATATTATTTGCAAAGCATATCTTACTTCGATGAGCATTTGATGTTGTGAATCAACTCAAAAATGAAATCTACAAAAATTATAGCTGCAGGTCTGTAGCTCCCGGTCTGAAAAAAATCGGATGGACGACCTGGGAGCTACAGGGCCACCCATTGAAAAAATTGTATATTTATTGCGCAGAAAAACGTGCGCTAGTTTTCGACTAATTATTAATTAACCTTATTTATATGCAAATTTAGTGAAAACAATTAGTACCATTAAATTCTTCATGCAATTTACAACTGATATCGTCTCTTTACTTGCCTCAGACTTTCTTCGAAACACGCTACCGACCTCGGAAAATCAAGTATGTTGAATTTACATCGAGATCGAGAGTCGCCATTTTTACATGTAAACAAAGTGCACCACATGAATTTACGGGACTGGTGATGGTGTTTAAAAGACTATCCAAGGCAAGTGAAGAGATGATATCAGTAGTAAATTGCATGAAGAATGTAATGGTACTAGTTGTTTTCACAGACTTTGCGTATAAATTAGCTTAATTAGTCGAAAACTAGCGCACGTTTTTCTGCGCAATAAATATACAATTTTTTAAATGGGTGGCCCTGTAGCTCCCAGGTCGTCCATCCGAATTTGTTTCAGACCGGGAGCTACAGACCTGCAGCTACAAAAATTAATATTTGACAAAGGAGAAACAAAAAATGTAGCAATTCAAGACCTGTGAATCAATACAGACTGATAGATTCCACATTCACTGCACTTCAGTGTTAAACGATATAAACAGTTTGTCAATGCAATTAATAACATTTTTGGTATATGTACTGGTAACTGACACGAATGTTTAAACTGCAACCCACAGTGATTGTCATGACAATTTTTAGTGATGAGCAGCTTTCTTTTTTTTTTTTTAGCATAGTGAGGTTTTTAAATATCTATTTTGGTAGTATTTATGATATAAGTGTTTGAATTCAATACGTAAAGGACTATGTATGATAAGGGCCTAAAATTGCCCCCTAAAATGAACATCATCAAATTACTGTAATTCTTTGTTTTCTTTGTACACATATAAATGTGATGTTTTTACATAATGTTCATTTTGATTCAAGTGCCCACAATTTAGAAATATGACATCGTAAAGACAACTTTTTCCCGCCATTTTTGCATTTTTAGCATAAAACAGCTTGTTTTCAAGCAGTTTTTCTTTCAGAAAACATAGAGCGCATGCTTGAACAAACAAAATATTTTAATTAGAGATATATCTAGCCAAGACTAATAAGTGACAAAAAAATTAACCTTGTTCAAGCATGCGCTCTATATTTCCCATTCGTAAAAATATAAGAAAAATGTCAATTTTGGACTGATTTTGAATGGATTATAGAAATAGCGTCACTTCTGACGTCATATACTGCCAGTGAGTGCAAATAAATCAAATAAACAGGTGAAAAATATATTTTATATTAACTCTTTTAAAAAATAACATAACATTTTATTGTACCCGAATCACTTTAAAAAGTGGCTAATTATGGGGGCAAAATTAAATCTTATCATATATAGTTCTTTCCAAGGAAATTGATTTTTCATTTAATGAAAATTAATACCTAATTATCTATCTTGTAGCTATACAACAAAGGAAGAATATGTCAGTTGGCCTTAGAATTTTCTGAACTGGATACATTTGCCAGAGTATTAAAAGTTAATGACAAAAGGTAAGGTTTGCAAAAATGCAAAAAAAAAATTTCAATCCTCAGAAAAACATTTTTACATTTCCTTCAGGCCTTCAGGTTTTCTGTTTTTATATAGTCTGTGCCAAGATATTTTTGCAGCATATTTTCTTAAATTATTCGATATTTATAAATACCTCTTGGTTTAAACACTGTTCATTCAATAGTATGACAAAATCCCCAGATTTCCCCTTTGAAGCACCCCCTCTAGCTGAATACACGTTTCAATACACGGGTAAAATAAAAAAATCTACAGGGATTTTCCATTGCTAAATTAAAGAGTTAAAGGCACCTGGATGATAACGTTGAAAAAATTGTGCGAGGTATTCCGAGTGACTTCCAAATGAAGAAAAGATGCCAACATTCGATCCCATTATAAATCTCCATAGGAAATCTGTTTTCATTCCTGTGAAGTTTTACGAGGGAAAAATGATAATGTGTACATGAATTAAGTTATCTTGGAAATTTTCCCTCTCATCGATTTTAATTGCACTTCTTTCACAGGTATGTGTATTTTTATTAAAAATTTTCCAAATGTGCAGCATAAATCTCTTAGGACAGACTATAATACATGTAAATGTACATGTAATTTATGGTAATTTTCTTGAGGGATACAAAGGTTGATTTACATAAGACAGTCACCATTTCTTTATAAGCTGATCTCCTTCAGGTCTCGTTTGGATTGATAAAGCCAACAAAAATTAATGATAAAGTAGTTTCTCATGCACCAACACATTGATTCACATGTAGATTTTATTTAATCTTGAAAAGGAGAACGACTCAATTTTAAGTGGAAAAAAAAGCATTTTGAGATTTTTCTCTTTTTAAAATTTGCATAAAATACAGTCATGCCCTTTGCATAATTGTTTTGGATGTTAAAAATTAGTTTTAATTCATGTCTTATCCTGTGTTTAAATAACAGTTAAACTTAATGTAGAAATGTTCAAAGACCTTGTGGAAAACAAAAGAAACCCTCATCGAAAGACATCTTTCCACCATTACCACCACAATTTGATAAATCATATTTCATTCTGCAGACATCTATTGCACCATTGTTTCCAAGCATTAATGGACCATGGAGCTAGTGTGTCCGACATACTGGCAGATACTTATGCTAACCAGCTTGCTCAGCAAACTAGTCAAGACCCAGCATCAAGGGAGAGAACTATACAATTGGGGTTTCAATTAGGTAAACATTATGAAAACAATAAATTGTGTATGTATACCAAATAAAGTTTTAGATACATGTATAAATCGTTATGTTTACCTAGCAGTGGCACAGGCAGTTGCAAAAAAAGAGGGCAAGATTTAATTGATAATAACAAAAGAGTAAAAGTACTTCATTTTGTATACCGGTATATTTTAGCTTGTTGAATCTGGATTTCGATGTGTTTTCAAAAAAGATAAATGTTTGTCAACCTGATAGAATTTTCATTGAGATTGAAACTTCAGTATGAATTTATCAACTTTTATCAAAATTGTTAACTTTTTTGTATCTGTGTATTTTCAGGGGGCTTTCTGTGTGACGCAGGCTGGTTCTGAGACAGTGTATAAAGCTTGTCTCAGCCTCTGTCAGATGGACAAGGCTAACCTACACAAATCTCTGGACTGTAGTGTCGGGTAGGTACTTCATTTGTATTCAAATTGATATTCAATCAGATGAAATGTATTTTAAATGACCAGAAAAGTTGCAAATTTTGCAGAAACTGAATTAAAAGTAATGAAATAATAAAACTGATTATAGAAAGAATACCAAATTTTTCCATTTAGACCATGTTTGTATGATGGTCATCAGAATAATTTTGTATAAAAAATGACTAGCAATGTGAAATTTAGCTATTAGCATTGATGATTTAGGTCTGTAACTGTAATATTTCTTCTAATAAATCTTACTTTTGCAGACTGCTGCATGTCCAGAATGCTAACTGTAAATATATGGAAGCTGACCAGACGAGTCAGATAGCCAGGCAGACGCTAGAAGAGTTACAGGCCTTGGGTCTACCCGTCAATGCTGCTGCCTTCTATACTGAGTGCTGTGCACTATTATTTGCTGAATGCCAGTATGATGAGGTAAGAAGTTCTACTAGTAGAGTTGAATATGTACCGGTACTTTCGAAGTGATATGACAATGTCCTCTGATGCCATATTTTATATTAAAAAATCCATTTCTATGATGTATTTTAATTCAGAAAGATGCTACCTATGGATTGACACAAAAAATTTTAAAACACCACAATTTATTGCAGTATGATAGCACAGAGAGAAGAAATGTTGTTTTTTTCCCCTTTTGATCTTGTTTTGACCCTGCAAAGGGAGGATATACTGTATACTGGGAAATATTTTGCCCTCATTGTCAATGGGCGAATTCAAGACTGGGCAAATTCCAATGTCTCAAATTATCTCTCTTTAAACACAACTGTGCCAGGGCCAATTCAAGACAGGGCGAAACTGTTTGCAAGTGTAAAAGTGCGAAAATTACATGGTGCGAAAATTACCCAGTATGCAGTAACTCTGTTCCCTTTTTGCAACGTTTGATGGGACTACATGTATTATTTGCTTAGCGAAGACGAAAGAGAAAATTAAGAATTCATTTACACGTAATTTGAAAATAAATGTTGCAGAATTAATGACTTTAATTAAAGAGGTGCATGTACAACAGTTTGTAAAGTTTCTACTACATTAATTTTATAAAATGCCATTATTCTTTTTAGGCAATCAAGTTTTGCTCTCGGGCAGTAAAAGCTATTTCTAAGACGTTGCCAAATAAGGTATGAATTAGTTCCAATCATTTGATGAACTTACAGATACTTTAATTTTTCTGATCCATTACATACTGGGTACATTTGTATTTTTCAGACTATTGTTGATGTCTTACGACAGTGTTCTAAGGTGCGTACATGTAACTTTAACCACTGGGTGGTATTATTAAATAATTGATAATTTTACCTTACGGGAAATTTCCATACATATAGTCAAAGTGAAAAATAGACCTGCACATGTTCCACATTCACTTGCACCGTAATCCTCTACTATTTTATAGGCATGTGTTGTGAAGCGTGAATTTCGCAAAGCAGAGGTGCTAGTAAAGCATGCCGTGTGCTATGCAAGGTAATTTATTCAAATCCAACGAAATATTTGGAATCAAAAATCAGAAATTCAGTTACTTTTCTAAACAAATGCATATTATTTCAGAGAGAAATTTGGAGACAAACACCCGAAGTATTCTGATGCCCTACTTGATTATGGGTTTTATTTATTGAATGTGGATTCTATAACAGCTGCTGTTCAGGTTTACCAGGTAAAAGTTCTACATGTACATTTAATAACAATATATTGACTTTTTTAATTCAAATGAACTGTAGAAAAATGAGTTGTAGGCAGTTATCTTTAATAACAAGAATTTCAAGGAATGTTTGGTCATGATCTGATCAATTAATAACAGGTAATGTAATGTAAAGTAAAGCTTTGCTGCTTACATCAAATTTGTTTTCTGAAACACAGGTGAATTTATCTTGGTTTCTTTAATAGATGGCACTGGGTATCCGCCAGTCTGTTTTTGGTGGAAGAAACTTATATGTTGCAATAGGACACGAAGACTTAGCATATGCTTCTTATGTTCAAGAATACAGCTCTGGAAGATTTAATGATGCCAGGTACAACAGTTGGATCTTGATGTAATTGATGGGAATTCTACATTAATGAATAATAGGGATTGAGATTCTAGCATTTATATTTTGTAGAGAACATGCAGAAAAAGCCATAGAAATTTTAAGTTACATATTACCGGAGGACCATCTACTACTGTCTTCATCCAAAAGAGTTAAAGGTACAGATATCTACATGACTAACATTACATATTTCAGACATTTTGTTTGTATTGTTCCAGATACACTGCATGGAACACATATTTTTGATTTTGTTAAATGCATGTACATGAACTAGTAACATGCCAAATCCTTTTAAATGTATTTATAAACATTTTTTTTAAAGCCTTGATTTTAGAAGAAATTGCCTTAGACAGTTTGTCTAAAGAGGCGAAAGTGAAAAATCTCCAGGAAGCTCAGGAACTTCATCTTCAGTCTCTGGCTTTGGCTCGCAAAGCATTTGGTGAAAACAATGTTCAAACAGCAAAGCATTATGGGAACTTAGGACGTCTATATCAGTCCATGCAAAGATATGAGGTATGTGCAATGATAAAGATTTTTTCTGAGGAATATAAATGCTTAAAATAAAAAATTGTTTGTTAAAAAAAAATCTATCATGCAATATCCTTTTTGCTGATCCATATCTTAGAAACTTTTCATTTCTCAATTTTGCTGAACCATATTTTTTAAAGTTTTACATTTTATCTCTCATAACAGGAGGCAGAGGAAATGCACCTAAAGGCCATAGAGATTAAAGAGAGACTGTTAGGGAAGGATGACTATGAAGTGGCATTATCAGTAGGACACCTAGCATCCCTTTATAATTACGATATGGAGAAATTTGCCGAGGCTGAGAAACTATACTTGAGATCAATAGCAATTGGTAAGAAACTGCACACACGTTAATATTGTATCTGTATAATTCATTTCATTTACAAGTATTGTTTGTTTCTACCATACTCGTATTTAATGTGTTGAAATATTTACAATTGATCTGATAACCAGTAGATTGAAGTATTTTGTCTTTAAAGTAATTTGCCTCTTTTTTTTAGGTAAGAAATTGTTTGGAGAGGGTTATAGTGGCCTGGAGTACGATTATCGAGGGCTGCTCAAACTTTATCGCACTACCAATAATCTTGCCATGGCTGACCATTATCACGACATCCTACATCAGTGGAACACCATCAGAGACATTAACAATGCTGCAGAAGTAAAACCCCTGGAATTCTCCATATCCATAGACTTTGAAGATACAGTGAAAGAGTGCTTCTCCTGAGTTGTCAAACAACAGATTATTAAACATTTCTCCACAAGTCTGTGTTCAATGGTGTGGTAGAAAATCAAATCGCAGTAGAGCCATTTCGTGAAGTGGCTGATCTCTTCAGTTAGCATTGAATCATCAGTCAGGTCTGATGAATATTGTGTGCAATTTTCTCTACTCTTATTGTCATCGTTGTTGTCCAGTGTTTGGCTTCAGAACTGTTAATAATATCTTGCTAGTATAAGCTATTTTTTCAAGGGATGATTTTTATCCCTTTTAATTTGATGGACTGAGTTTCAGTTCATGGTATTATTTAGTGATCACAATCTGGTTCAGATCAGATCCTTAGACCTGCTTTATGAAACAGATTGCTAACATTTATAGCAAAGTGAGCAGAAATATGGATTTGATTTTAATCAAATTGATATTAGCAAACATGATGTGCTTTAGGTGAAAATTATTTAGAAGAACATTTACCGGTACATGTATGATGTACTAACAAAGACCTAGTTTATACAAACTTACAATTAGCATTTTCTAAAACAAGTTCGCTCATTAGGATGGGAGGTTGTTGGCATGAGAGACTAAGAGATTTACATGTATAAAAATGATTGTTCAGTGGAAAAATTATTGATCTTTTTTTTTTTATTTGGTGCATTATTCTTTAAAAAAAATTATGATCAAAGGGAAAATTGGATTCTTTTATTTCTGAATGGAAAATCATTGAAATCAGATTTCAATTTACTTTTAGAAAAAAAGTGCAATTTAATTATTGTCCAGATCACATATTTCACAGATTTTTTTATTCGTTTAAATTTCAGTGTCAACAAAAATTGATCTCTGATGGAGAAATACTTGTGTTTTTGAACTTATAATTGTGTTATCGAATTTAAATCATAATGTTCAATCTGCCCCCTATGTTCCCGTTTGTGGCACCAATCAGAATCTATATAACTAAAAAGAAAACTTGATTTAAATTTTGATGAACTACTTATGATAAAGATGTGATAGTCCCTATCGATTGATTAATATGTTTAATATTTAAAATAATTGTCAGTGTTTGTGACATCAGTGTAGACATGGCAGCACTTGGAAGATCCAGACTGTTGACCTTTTTTTCACATCAGGAATCTACAACACTGTTAATGCCAGTGCAGCCGTGTCGTGTTGAAAGTACAAGTATTAACGTATTAGTGATGTTTGTTATTTACGCTAATGTCAGCTGATGTAGCACAAACCCTTGGCATAGTCAGTTTTGTTGAATGAAGGAAAACATTGGGTTTTTTGACAATTTTTTAAAGCATGTTTTTGTCTCATAAGTGAATGCTAAGTGTTATTGTAGCTGAAAATGGTGCATTGACAAAAAAATACTCAGGTTTTCACATTACATGTATTTTTCCAAATCGTTGGAGGGTGGTCACCATATTTATGAATTAATCATGCTAAACAATATTGTAGTTCCTGGCATTTACATGTATTTACTGCATTTTTGTTATTGATAATGATGAGTGATAATGTTAGGCTTCTAATTGTTTTTATTTCATATTAAATAAAAGTAAACAGGTTAAATTTAAGGGTTATGTACTTGTTATCAAGTCACAGTGATCACATGTAGTTTATTCACTTGATTTAAACTGGTACAGTGAAAATCCACATCTTACACATTGTTTGCTTTGTGATATCTTTTAATTTATATTGTTGAATAAATGACTTAATCTGTTGAATTGGTTGATTTATTATTAAAATAGCATTCATATTGTATTTTTGTACTAAATACTATATACAAGAAGCTCAGTTTGGCATTATACAGTAGTTGAAGGTACAAGTCTTCATCGATCTGAAGAAATCACATTTTTCATTTGACAATAAGATAACTTGCAATTATAGAGCCATTTTTAGAAGTTTGTTAACTTCTCTTTAATGTAACAACAGTGCTTAGTTCATGCATCAAAGCGAGTCAAAATTGATACTATTGTGCACAGATAACATCTGCAGTGACATGCAATTTCCATGAACCACGACTGTACAATTAAAGAGATAAAGCCAATATCAAATTTGCTTTTAACAAATCATAAACAATATGCTGACTGGATCAAACTTCACAATAACAATCAACAATATGTATGTATTTGTGATGTTTTATTGATTATGCTGAAAAGAAACATGATTACCATAGCACATACCCATTAATCGTTTTATAAAACCACACACTTTGCGTAAAAACATAAAGAAGTTAACTTTTAAGGGAACAAAAAATGCCAATTAAACCTAAGTTAGTTTACTATTAGTCTACCTTCCCTCCATATGGCTTGACAAACCCCTTAAAATCATTGATCAAAACCTCCCTCCACTTACCAAGTCCCTATCCAAAGGGTAACTCCAACTAGAATCCTCCTCAGAATTCAAGACAACGATCCAAGACCAGTAACCTTGAGTCCAACTTAAAATGTTAACTAGTCATGCATTACAGGCAGACCTGTGATGCAAGACCATACATTTAAAAATGTCGTTCATGAATAACATTGTACACAATGCTCAACAAATCATTTTCCAGAGTTCTTTATCAGACTTTTTTCCCCTAAACTAAAAGGATTAAAGGTGATACTAAACTACATCATTTTGTTTAAAATTGCTTAAGATTTTTCATTGAACTTAGCCTGAATTGACCGGCTTACAATCCTTTCCAGAATATGTGATCCATTTTTAGAGAAAAGAGCAATCTCTAGCATATAAATCTCAGCGCAGTTTTATCCCGAGTTGAGAAAAGACTCCTTCCATATTAAAGAAATGATCATTCAGTGATCAATTGGCCATAAATAATAATGCTTCACTATTTCCCCTTAAGAAGGTAATTATTAGTGATTATTCAGTGAAGCAATGTTATTTACTTCCAATTCTTTTAAAACAGAGGTTACATCTTAACCCTGATGATTATTTTTGCCTACAAAGATGGATTCATGAATTCCAAAATAATTCCAGTTAAGGTCTAAGGATCCATCCAGATTCCTTTTATTGAGAGGGGACTGAAAAAATCCAAATCCTCATCCCTTGATCCCAATTGATCCAAGATAGTTATCCTAATTATCCATGTTTGTATCCTATTATCCAAACATGATAAATCCAATTCATCCATCCCAAATTTCCAAGCTTGTCATCATAATGATCCAAACTTTCCCACAGAGCAAAAACCTTAAGAACAAAAATTTTAAAAAATTAAATTACTAATGATTAAAAAGTATATTTAATGTTTTCTCACCACAACATGAAATGAAGCCTACATATATATTTAGACAATACTTGGTTATAAAAGAGTAAAATTAATAACTGTTACACAATGGATGATAATGGTATAAAACCTTCTGAAAAGCAAAATTTTCTGTACAATAAATCTGCAGCATAAGACATTTCATGATTATAGATTTGACAATATTTCTTCAAGTGTTTAAAAGTCAATGAGCTGTTAATGGACTTCATATGCACTGATCACAAATATGCATACCATGAACCGTCTTTTTTAAATGCTTGCCAATGCTTGTCATCTTTCATTTCTTTATGATCCTTGCACCACTACAAAATCAAAAGTTTAACCAATCAATTAAAGTAAAAATTGAACACATGCATAGAAGCTTAGCAAGATACGTGTATCAATATTCTTAAAATTTGTTCAATACCTTATTTATTCCATTTACGATCTGGACCTAGACCTTGATCGACCCCTGACTGGTGAATATCTGGGGGACGCCCTGGATCGTCTTGGGGGTGTGACACTTCTGCTGCGGGACCTTGACCTTCCTCCACCTCCTCTGTAATCTTCCTTCACACGGATGTAAGACACTTCTCCCTTAAATAATTAAAATAAAATAAAAAATTACATGTATCCAAGTTAATCAACATGATACTTCTGACTTTCTAATCTCATTCACTATACCAAATACAAACCTCATGAGACCTAAACTTTGTATCATCCAGTTTGCTGACAGCATGTTTCATGTCTTCTTTCCTGAGAAATTCAACAACTCCGGTACCATCTTTGTAGACATCTGTATAACACACATCTCCAGCTTCCCTCATATGATCTTTCAGATCCTGCCAGCTGCCAGATGGTGGTAATCCTAAAATCACATGCATATTAAATGTAAAAACGAAAAAATGTCCAAATTTTTTTTGGTTGCATTGTTTTCTCAAAAACAAATCAACACAAAGAAATTTTTGAAGAATTTATCTTTATCAAAACAGATTTAAAATAGCCCCAAAAAGCAAATTAAAACTAATTTGATTTGTATATAAAACTAACCAGAGACTAGAACTCTGTATTCAGATCTTCTGGATGGGGGTCCTCCTCTCCCACCTGGTGGTCCCCGGCCCCCACGGAAGCCATATCCTCCTCCTCCTCCACCCCCTCTAGATCTAGAACCGCCTGGTCCTCCACCTCGTGGGAACTCCACCCTCAGTGTATATCCATCGTAGTTGTAGCCATCTCTCTCATGGACAGCGTCTGACGCATCTCTGATTTAAATACATTTAAAAAGTATCAATTTCAACACTTAAAGGTTGGGACCAATCTCCCAAATGGGATATATTAGCCTGTTTGTGATAAAATATCCCAAATGGGATATAAATTTGAAGTGCAAAAAATAGAATTTTTTTTTATTGTGCAAAATAACTTAAATCTGCAAGAAGAGATGAAACAAAACAACTTTTGTTGAACAATTTTTTTTGGGTAAAAAATTCAAGTCAGATAACAACAAGGTACAAAAGAAAAATAATACTGTATTTACACTTTACACTTTTGACCAAATTAAACACAAATTACATTTTACAGACTGATCAATTTTCTCCAAAAGTAAAGAACGGTTTTAGGTAGATAGAATGTTCTATCGTTAAATGACAGATGTCCTACGGACCCAGTTTAACAATAGAATTCGTCCCATATACTCACTTCGTAGCAAATAAAAAATCAAAGGCCGGAACGGCCACAAGGGCGCGAGCTGACATTTTCTTTTATATAGAATGATATCAATAATTTGAATTTCTGTACTAATAGTCGTATATCAAATAATATAAGAATAAAAAAGTAAATGAATTATGTTTTGTGTTGCTTTAAAAACAAAAATCAGTTTCCTTATATAATAGGTAGTGATGCGTTTATAATACAATAACTCGAAGACATTTCAAAGTTAAAAAAAAATTTTTTTTTTTTCTGCTTTAAACAGTCTTTGAACAATTTTCACATGTTCATAACTTGAATACATCAACAGTGTGTCCCTAATTATAATAATAAAACATACTTTTATTTATTTCAATTCCCGTTTGAAACAAGATTACCTATGGTATGGCTGTTTACAAACATATCCACAACACGTGTTATCTAAAATGCTCGATCAAACCAACTGCATTATCGTGTTTATTTATTGCATCAAATCACTAGATACGTTTACGGTAAGATTATTCTTTCTAGGTTTTAGGGGAAGCAGCAAGTTTATGTATTTTGTAAGAATTTTTTTAAACTTTGAAATGTTATATAATTTTCTATCTTCAAAAAAAAAAGATAAAAAAAAGTCTTTAATGTAGTTGATAACTGTCAAAATATCACTACATATAAGTTGACAATGATGCAAGGTACATGTATGTGTAATTCTTGCTGCGCTCGCCACAACGGTAGCACCGTAAAACATATTAAGGTCTTTCGATTGTCGCATGACGTCATTGTGAGCATTCCGGAATATTTTACCGTTATCGGTTATAATATTAGTGTTATGTGATGCATGGTTTTGCCAATATTTCTTGATTTATACTAGTGTTTAACACATTTTAAGCTATGTAAAGTGATTTGACACTAATGTTTAACAATTTATAAAGAGTAATATGAGTTGAAATCGCTGAATTCAATGAAAAACTGATAAAACCGTACATAGGCAAACTTGACAGAGACTACAATTCATAATTTTTTACCTGGCAAGGTAAACATTTCTTTGCAGACTTCGATAGGATATATAACGAATTACAAATGTACCAGTTTTCAGTGAGTTTGAACCATTATTTCAAAAGTTATAGACTGTTTATGTTGGTAAACTGTACTTATTCATGGTTGGAAAATTGTATTAAAATGTACTGTAAATGTGACAGCTTTCATACTGGGAAGTTTAAATGGCCTTAAAATGTTAAAATACATAAAATAAAGGATTGTGATTAATTTCTTTAAAAAAAAGGTTTATTATATAGAAATCAGTAGAAAAAATGTGATGTTGGAATGGAGAGCAGTCGTCGCTATAATTGCCATGATAGTGTACCTGAGTTAGCTCCTACAGCATGAACAAAATATTTGCAACATACCAATATTTAAGTTCAGTTTGAATGTTTACATATTAATCTTCAAATTAAAACAAAAATTACACGGATTAAACCATGAAAACGTCGAGGGTGGAGAAACCTTAATAAATACATGTACATTTGAAAAAGCCTTTTTATCTCCCCTTTAAAGGAGTATGTACTTAAATATATAGAAGCATAAAAGAAAAATCTGTTTAATCGTATATCCGTTTTTAAATCGTATATACGACGTAAAGTTACCTTGGGTCCTCGAATTCAACAAAACAAAATGGCGGCCCTCGCCTTGTTTTCAAGTCGACAAAGGCAATTTTTCCAAATTTGTAGAACAAATCCTCAATGTCTCTCGCCCTTATGTCTGGTGGAAGATTTCCTACGTAAACTCGCACGTCATTTCCTCTGGACATGATTCTGTAAAATTTGCTTCAAAATGGTAAGCTAGTCAGTGCAGTCTTCTCCGTCTTCTCTAAATTTTCTGGTTGAACGCTTTCATCGATCCTTGTCTCGATCATCGAAACGCTTTTATTTTATACCGTGTAGGTACTGACGCGTTTCGGTACCAATACGTTTAGGCCCAATAGTTTTGGTCCTATTATATTTTTGACATTCTAGCTTGTTTATTGATATTATTCTTTTGCTGTAAAAAAATTCATTTGAAAACAAATCTATTCTTTATTGCTGTTTTGAGGTCATTTTTAATCGGTTTAAAAAAATATAAAAGATTCCCTATTGGCACTTTCTGATATTAAATATCAAAATGAGAAATAATTTCTTACAGCAAATTAGAGACATATATGAATAACATTATTTATATATGTTATTTATGTCTCTGAGCCAATAAAAAATCCCAAACTTTCATGATATAATATGAATTTAGTACTGTGTGACTTTGAGAGTAAAGAAATGGAGTAAAAATGTATCATGTTTTGTCGATAGTAAAGAAATGAATATTGTGGGGGTTTTTTTTTTAAAGAAGACACATATGGCACATCAAATTCACAAAAATGAGCAAAACATAGTTTCTCATTTGATAAACTAAGTTTATCGACTGTTAACTGTTTCACCAACCTCAAACTATAGTTAACGATTCGTTAACTGTAAATTTCATCTTAAAACCATATCTAATGGTTGTAAACTATATAGTTAACGAATGCTAATCTTAGTTTATCTGTCTGTAAATAAACGTTAACAATATACAGTTGTTCACGGACTGGGGTCGAGGTCAACAGTTGATCTGTCGGACCGGCTCGCAAAATGTTGCCCAACGCGATCACCTGTGTTTCAGAAATGTAAACTATATAATTTACACTGAAAACGACAATCAGTTGCGATTGCAAAACATAGTTTATCTGATAAACATAGTTTCACGATTGTGAAACTATAATTAACAACTCTTAACTATAGTTAACGAATGTAAATTATAGTTTACAGATTTGAATATATATTAAATATCAACATAATCTATAGTTTAAGTACTGCATGAGTTCCATGCAAAGCACAAGCTAACGCATAGCTTGGAACTTGCCCGTTTGTGTCTGTTTCAAATTTTGAACGTGTTTAAATTAAAAGAACAGACTTCCTACAGCTTGAAAAAAAAACACATCGAATACGAGAAGAAGAAACATTAAAACAAAAAAGAACGGATTGAAAAAATCGCCGTTCGTTGGACGCGTCCGAAAACGCTATCCGGCGAGGTGTGAACTTCAGGGTTCATTGTTAAAACCTTCCCGGCTTACGCTACCGGACGTCCGACAGATGACATTTTTTCAATCCTTCGATCGTGTTTCCTGTCGTTTTCCTTTTTGGCGAATACCGATACGTTCAATGTCCTGTGAGGTCTGATATTTATCTAGCAAAAGGTTTTGAAAATGTTCAAAACTTAGACGGACACCAACGGACGAAAGTGTCCGCTAAATAACAAAGTTATTACGTCTTGTAGTAAATGTGTTGTGCGACTCACAATTATAATTTTTACAGAAAAGATTGAGGTTTAACAAAATACGTGGTAAAACATGTGATAAAAAGAATCTCTCATGATTTGCGATGGTATGTGATTTTATCCAACGAGTTGTGTGTTTTCTATATCCCCGAGCCTTGGCAAATCATGAGAGATCCTATATATATATATATATATATATATATATATATATATATATATATATATATATATATATATATTCCAGTGACTCTGTCTGTGACACTACGAATTTATTTTGTACTATATAGCCTAATAAATTCAAAAGACGTATTGGTAGGGACACAAGCGGGTTTGCATAATTAATATTATAAAAGAAAATGGGTGAATAAGGCGTGTAAACTGCCTATATGAGGATAGATAAGATACTATAAAATTAAAATATCAACAAATCTCATAATTTCTGATAAATAAAATTATTGAAAACAATGTATATTTACCATAACATCGATTTATAACCCTTAAATATGTTACATATTTGGAATAGGTTGATTCAAACTGACGTATGCGTGCCAAAACCTCCAAATAGTGTCATTTTTAGAACTTCAATGCCTTTTCTTTTATAGAGTGGGTCTGAGCTCCATATTTTTGTCATAGTCTATATAAGGTTTAAAGGAAATCAAACCGATCGATTTCAATCAACGAAAACGTGGAGAGATGACCCACTATACTTCAAAATTGTCATTTTGTATCGCAACAATTGAACATTTTAGAAAAATAATACAAGTCCGTAAATTAAACTTTATTTTCTTACCGTTTGTTAAAATATTCAAAACTGAATATAGTTAGAAATTGTACTTTTGTAAACATGTATTATAACACTATCTAGTATATTTAGTTGAAAAAAAAATTAAATTTGAAATTGTATTTTACGACTTAACCAAATGGGCATTTGCGCTATCTTGTTCCCCCTACAACTGCTGAAAATTATATAAATATAAGTAATAAAGAATCCTTCTTTGAATATTATGAGATGATATTTCGGTCGGGGCGTGATCGGGCTTTTTTGCATTTGATCACGCCCCAACCGAAATTATCACCTCATAATACTCAAAGAATGATTCCTTAAATATTTGATAGGTCTGTTTTTGTTCACGTCCGTTGGATCCAAATCTGACACAAATGGAAAACTACTGCATGGCTGTGAAAAGGATAAACCAAATGGTTCTTGACGTGACCGTTGTACACAGACATTTTGTCTACCGCTCAACATCAGATTTTTATCCATGCTTTGTGCATTTTTGTTCTTTTATGGATTTTTGTTTGTTTTTGTTTTGTTTTGTAGCTCACACGGTGAGGTCTGTTAGTAGACTGTAGCTTGTATGGAACGTTAGACGTCCATTACCGGTAAGGTGTAAATGGAGCATAAAACAATCAATTACAACGTATCTTGTTTGCTTATGCTTAAAGAAGATGTATACTAAGTAGTTATACCCATGGAAACAGAGTTGCATACGATCATGGTAACTGCTCTGGCTCCGCCGTCACCAAAATTTTTTAATCACTCAACTCGGTTATTTCCTCAAATCCTTTAAGAAAACTGTATAAATTTGAGGTCAGTAATCGGACTTGAGGCTGAGTAATGACTTGAGGAAAGTTAGTGACGCCAGGGCCTGATCTTCACAGGGGACAATTTTAGTATTTTCTGGAACATTTTTTAAATGAAGGTTCTTACTATAAAAAAACAAAAACAACACGCACACTAAATCCATTTGTCTACATTTTTTTAAACACCATGCATATGGAAATAAACATTCTGTTTAACTTCGTGTAAAGAAATAATACTTTTCTTCACAAAAAAAGAAAAAGGAATGTTTTATTACATGTAACAAATAACATGTAAAAACCAATTTTTCTCTCTCTTTGGGTCAAAACATAACAATGGACAAATGTATCTGTTATGAAATCTCTCTAATCAAGTTCTTTGGTAGATTTCTTCCGTGTCCTGGGTACGTACCGCCGCTTTGAGATGTAGGACCCCTCCACGTGTATCGGTATTCCACTAGGAACGCGACAAGCCCTGACGTAATCGTGTGCGTCAAACCCAGCCTCGATGCTACTATTACAGAGAATAAAACCCAGACGATTAGCTCTCATGAAATTCTTGCCATGGTTGATCCAAACGCTCCAGTCAGATTCGATGCCCATTTCAATGAAATATTTGCTTCTTAGATGTAAATCTTCTCCCCTTGGAGAAAGTCTCATGTACTTGTCCGCACAAATGACCTTGACATCGCCTTTATTTGTCTGGATGACCTTGATATTGTTTATCTTGACCATGTACCCACCAGAAATCTGATGTAGAGGTTCGTAATGTGCATTGGCAATGAGATCCAGGCAGTTCATCACGAGGTTCTGGTCGGGGACATTGTTGGATGAAAACAGAATGCTGACGGAACTATTTTTGGACAGTCTTGTAAATTCGGGTTTCTCCTCCACTTCAACTTTTTCGGTATTAAACTTGAAGGTCTGATTTGTGTTGCCAAAGACGATCTGTTCATCCGTCATTTTCACGCGTCTGTTTAGATAGATGTCAGCCTCCACGGTCGATGCTGTGTGGGATATTTTCCCTGCCGGGTGGACTATGAAGTTGCTGTCTCCAGTTGCACTCGATGCAACGACGAGGTTTTTCTGGTGACTGACAAGTCGGATTGCCCTGTCAGCTGTCATCTCCACAGACACGTCGTGTTTCAGAAGGACTGTGATTAGGCCATATTGGGAGACATATACCGCCGGATATTGGAAGTTGGTGTTTAGTCTGACAGGCTCCATATATGGGTGGTATATGTCGGCGGCAAACAGGGGCTGCTGTAACGTCTGGTAAGGGTTAAACGGTATAGTTTCAGCGTCGTGGTCTCCATAAGGCAAATACTGGTAGTGATCGGTCTCGACGGAGCACTTTTCGATTCGGGGTATTTCTGTCGATTCGGCGGCACTACTCCAATGTTTCGGATTGTCTTTCCCGGGCACTGTCTCGTCGTTTTCATTACCATCGGACGGATTCCTAGACATAGGTGTTTTATTTTCTTCCTCTCTATCGTCTTTTCCATTCTCTGTTGCGTTCTGTGTAGAAACGGTACTTTCTTCTGTTTTAATTTGTTGATATGTTCGGTTCTCAGTCATCACATAGGAGTATTCTGGAGGAAGATAATAGTAGTTACCATTGATACACTGCAAACCTTGACATGGCATCTGGTAGTAAACGAGGTTTCCAGAGGCGTCAGAGGCAAAGTTCTGAGGAACTTGCTGGTAAACGTAGCAAGTAGCGCCAGCTTCAAGATACTGTCCAGTGCAGGTTGTTTGTGTTTGGGGGACTTGCATTGTATTTGACTGGACATTTTCTTCACATGCTGCATTCGAGACTTCTTGACTTTCGGTCTTTGTCTTGCTCTCGCTACCAAGATCATCAAAAGCAGCCGTCTCGTTCTTAGCTTCAGGCTCCGGCTCCCCGTTCGCGTTCTCTGTTTTATTATCTTGATCGTTGTTTTCGGGTTTATTGTCGTCTGGAACTCTCACAGGGATTATCTCAGATCCGTTGTTATCTACCTTCTTTTGATTAGAAGTATCCTCGTCGTCGCTTGAACCGGAGTCTGGGTTAATAACGAGCCTCATAGAAGAAACATAAGCGTTGCAATAATTCTCATCTAACTCGACCTCTTGGTAGGGTGTGGCGGAACTCTCTGCTTCAGATGGGTGTTCCTTCAACGTTGGTTTGACAAAACGTGTTGCCTTGAGTTTTTCATCAAGTAACGGGTCGTAATTCTGATCCTCATCGTCTGCTGAATAATTGATAGAATCGTCTGCAATTTCTCCATGGCTTTCGTGCATATCAATGCTCTGTACTTCAATACTATCATCAGTCCATGAGAATCTGGCCTCCTCATTCTGTTGCTGTGGCGTTTCTGTCTGCGATACTTTAGTTTGTTCTTCCTCAATTTCCGAAGCAATCTGGTTTGCCACAACGTTCAAATTCGATAAATTGAAATCACCTTCTTCCATCTTTCTGTAATGTTGGTGCGACAACGTTTAAAAGATGAAGACTCCGTTGCTAAGCAATGTTGTAAACCTGTGTTTGACGTACTAAAGTCACGTTTTGCATGACGCGTTAAAACTTAGCAGCGTTAACGCTGTCAACGTCAAAACTGATGAGTTACATGTACATCCCGGGGTAAAATTAAAAGGATGGTAGACAAGATTTGAAAATAAGACAAATTGATATTTATAAAAATAAAAGACCGCATAATATTTCATTTAATTACACTTATATAATAATTTACAATATATAACCAGATACATAAATAACGTAATGTTATTTATGTAGACCTATGATATTACGTTACTTGGCATTGCCTCTGGTACGTAAACTGGTAAAGTGAATTATAATAATAAAAAAATAATAACATTAATAAAATGCGTAAAGGATCCAGTCGGACTTAATGACTTAGTTTTATTTAATTGGTTTTTTTTTCCAAAAAGAAATGAAAATGACAGTCAAGTGAAAGATTGTCGCGAATATTTCACGAACGTGTTACCTAACACTTAAAATGGCGCCAATATTTGTAAACAAGTTCAGTCGAAATACTCTAATTTGAAGTTTAGAAATCATGTCAAGACCACCAACAAACCAAACTGTAAATATCATTTCATGGCGACTTTGTGTTGTATATTATCATATGTGGTACATGTAGCCGATATTCGGTGGTCAATTTATTTGATCAGCTCTACTGCTGAGCTGCTGCTCAATATATGTCACTTTCGGTATCAACTATCATGTTGTTGAGGTTTTTTTTTCTCTCTCAAGAATCCCGGGGACAGACGCAGAGCACGTGTTGTAAGAAGAGCTCGCCATGAAACATTGGAGGAAGAAGCAGATACTGAGGTTTGAGAAATTTTATTCACAGCATTTAGAAGCATAAATGTATGTGGCAGCTGTTATTTTAGTTTAATTTATTTACTTAATTTGATATTATACTGTTACAACATGAAATAATTAATTCAGTGCTTTAATATTTGCGTATATTATTTGTGTACAGCCATTGCATACATGTTACTGGTAATTTTCTGCAGCGTTTTGATAATCCGTAAAAATAAAAGAATACAATACATTTGGTTTCTATATTTACTCATACCTATAAGTCCCGAGGGTAGTTGTTAAGATCCATGATTTTCATTGGTTGAGGGATATTCCCTCCAAGTTGCTTTGAACTGGTCAGAGAGAGATCGATTTTAAGCCGGTTGAATTGGTCAAAGAAATATTCTAAGATTTACCTGAATTATTTACACAAAAGCTACCTGACTATTATTTATTTATAAAAGACTTCAGGACATTGGCTATTTTTCATTGTAATATATTTTCGCCCATTAAATCGAGTCATTATTTGGGACCCTGATCTATAGTCAGGGTTCATATACATTGTATATGTATATATGCTAGAAACCAATGAATTGAATCAAACCTTTGCCACCGGAGTTTTATTTCTAACATCAAGAAAATCCTGCTACATGTAGTCTGAAATATTTGATATTTTACTTGCCAGGAAAATCCTGGCAAGTAAAATATCAAAATACATGTAATATCAGAAAAAAATATCAAAATTCTTAAAAAAGGCAAGAAAGTGTAAGATATTTTGTACTTAGAAGCATGAACACATTAATATTTCTGAAAAAATAGAGACAGACATTGATACTCAAGTGCTCATAAAGACAAAAAATACGCATATCAAAATTTTAATGAATGCATAAAAATGTATTTGATTTTAACAGGAAGTGATTGAGAGACCCAAGGGCTATAAGCCTCCCACTGCTGACTTTAACACGGACCACATGAGGAGGTTTCTTGCTTACCTGGAGGAGACAGAGGTACAGAAAAAGTTCCAAGGCCTAATGAAGCAGTTACTGAGTCTCCCAATGCTGCCTTACAATCCATACCCTGGGTTTGTGATGCGGTTTTCTGGGCTAGAAGAGAGGTGAGAATGACTAAGCCAGACATTAATTCATAGAAATTCAAGTTGTTGTGTCTCCTAGTTATGACATTAGTTTATTATATTGTTTATAACATTGCTCATTAACATAAGAGCAACAATTCAACATCGATCTGCATGGTGGTCACCATTGCTGGCATCAATAATGAGTGTTTCCTGAAAAATCTTCACTGGCATTGCAATGTTGGCAGTTCAGAGAGGATGCTAATCAAATTGAAATTTATCTTGCTCTTTGCTTTGGTTCTTCATAAATGTTTCATTTCTTTATTTTGTATATCATTTGTGTTATTCCTTTTTCAGATTTCTTCTCAATCTCAATGACGGAACTTTAATATATTCTTTAATGAGTAATATTATTCGAATTTTAAGCCATTTCTTTTTTTTAACTCTGTGTACTGTGAATGTGTGCAAATCAATAAATGCATGTTAACTGTTTTGAAACTTACCGTATATAATTTTGGAAAAAATGAGCTGTATTTGATATATAATGCTTACTATAGCAGTATAAAATCGGATTTTAAAAACTGGTACAGTGGTATTTGAAAGAAAATATCAAAGTTTGAATTTGATTGAAAGTGAAAAAGTGTGTTTGTTAACAGCTATTTGTATAAATTAAAGCATCTAAAACCTAGTGTATTAGGTTTGAGCTCATTAACTTCCTAACGGGTTGAAATAACAGTGCATAGCATTTATCGATAATAAGATTGTTTCCTCTTCATTCAATCATACAAATATTGAGGAGAATATGAAGACTTCTTGTTAGTTCTATAAAGCATGTAATAAGGAATAATTTTTTGGGTGTTTTATTTTTTAAATTCAGTTCACTTATGATTTGAAAATAAAACAAGTAAAGATATTCTCATTCCAGTAACCAGTGAACTTTAAGTCATGCATTATTACAGACACAGAGTTTGATAGCTCGTACCTGGGTGAGGTGGTGTGTGTGCAGGGACACCGCTATGTGTGGGGCCTGAGTGAGGTAGTCAGTGCTGTGTCCCCCTCCAGACTCCAGAAGTACTCCTGGCTAGTGACTAACCTCAGTACATTTCCCGGCTACACCGTAAGTCTTCATAAAAAAATTTTCTCCTATTGTTTCAAATAAAAATTATTCTGAATAGATTGATTTCAAAATTAAATACTACACACTGCTTGGCTATCATTTAATTAAAGTGTTCACTAGATTTTTGCTCCAGTTTTGTCAAATCAATTTAAAATCAAACGGGTTCCTATGGAATTGATTCCAAAGTTAAAAATGAAATGGTTGCAGAAAATAAGGTACCTTTGACTTGCAATCAATGAATAACATCTATTGTCAGATATTTTGGGTTCTGTGTTTGTAGAGGAATTTGACACTATCACTAGTTGGCCCAGCGGTCTTTGAAGGAGTGTATTACTCAGAGGTTCATGTGCCCCAGTTTAGACTGGAAATGACCATCTATCAGCCAGATCTACCAGAGGTTGGTATCCACAAAGATGCTGTGGTGTATAATGGGGGGGGGGGGAGTCTTTAAAGGATGCAGAAACACAACATTGTGATATCACAACATTGCTTTAATTTTTTTGTGTCACTGGTTATTAATCTTCAAAAGAAAACAAACGTATAAATGATATTGTTAGAGGAATATGTGAAAATCTATTTAAATAAGTTTTGATGAAATACATGAATACTTGAATCCGGTCTTTGGACTTTGAATTTGAATCTGATAAACATAAACGTGCATTTTGAAGGCTATAAAGAGACAGTATTCTGTGCAATATTTTGAAAATATACCAAAGACATGATAACCAGGTTAAAGTAAATTAAAACCAGTAATATATTATGTATTAAACAGATATGCAGTCATGTACATATTTGAACATACAGGGTATTCAGGAATTCGCTCATGCAATCATCAGTCATATGGAACACCTCAACAAGAGTCATCAGGTGACAGGTAAGATATTTGGCATGTATACAGTTAATGTTTTTAATATGCATGCACATTGTATTTACATGTAATTTTTCAATTAAATATGAACACTTCTTATGATTTCTTCCCAGATAGTCTTTGATAAGCTTAGCAAGTTACATATACATGTCATACATATGCATAAAAATATCACTTTTTTTAATGTAATAATATACAGCTTTTAAATTTCTCAAAGGTATGATAATGTGAGTGTATACTGAACCTGTAAATTGAATATGATATATTCATAAAGAGACTCACATATATGTATAAATTCATTAAATTGTTTTATTGTAACAGACATTCATATTCCACATCATGAGAAAATGCACTTTCTGGATAAATGGGATATTGAGAGCATTCAGAGAGAGAAGGTATATTGAAATGAATACCTATCAATGAAATCTTGGGTAAATGTCCAACTGTGTACAGTAATTCAACTAAATAATGTAAAGAATAATTTATTATTCACTTTGAAATACATGATATGACTGGAAATCATTATGTATAGATAGTTACTAATTTTTAATGAACATTTATTTTATTTTGTCTTTTTATACTTTCACAGACAGAGTTTGAGCAGGCAGTAAGCCGTGCAGTGCTCTACCATCTGTATCCTACAGTCAATTGTGTCTTCCGACTGGACCCTAATGGGGAGAGGTACACTGCCGGTCAGATCCAGTACGCTGTCAATTTCAGACACTCGCCAGAAGGCTCAGATTTTCAGGAGGATATCAAGTAAGAGAAGAATCTATCTGAAGGTTATTTGATGCAATTATGTAAGGCTGCTTTAAAGAGATTAATTTCTTAACTTAGTACCATGAAGATTAAAAGTACAGAACTTGGCTTTTTATGACATCTTTGTGAGTTAATGTGTTAGACATATACCTGTATGTTTTCCTTTTTAAACATCTAAGTTCCCACACAGATTTGTGAATCTGTACAAATTTTGTGAAATCATTAAAGGACGTTGTAGTGTGTGTTGTTGCAGAGATTTGTTGAACCAGGAAAAACTAGAGAAAAATAAGGAATTTATTTCTTTGTTTTGGATTAGACTACCAGAGGTTGGGATCCCGATGTTCTCTCTATACGACGGAGTGTACCTGGAAAGAAACCATGCAGAATACTACATCGGTCTCTTCACACCAGACCCAAAAACGAGGACTGGTAATCCACCAACAGTTAAATTATGAAATCTTTCTGTTCTGAATTAATTTTTTGTGTATCCTGAGTAACGAATTACTGGAATTTGCCAATTAAAAACAAAGAACACTTTGTTTTTATTGAAGATATAGTGGTATACTGTACAGCATCAATGCATCTTTAAATTCAATCCATGTGATTTCTGCTACATCACTGAAATGGGATTTTACTCCATTTTAATTTTGCCAATTGTCAGTTTTCAAATACATGTATATCAAGGGATGGGGGTGGGTGGGTTGCAGAATAACCCTGCATGTAGAATTTGAGACACATGCATTTTCATGCTCAATTTACATGTACTCTACTCTATATATCCACAGAAGGGGTTTCTATCAGTGGACCATTCAGCCAGAAGGTCACAGCAGGAGTCAGGTAGTTTAATTCATCATTATTTGGTTTGTTTTGAATACATTTATCAGAAAGTTGGAGGGTTTACTTATCTTTAAACTCTTTTTTATGTTGACTACTTCAGAGATTACTTAATGAAGAGAATAGCTGGATGTTTGATGTTTGCTGAGTTCCCAGAAGCTGTTTACTGGTCTATACTGCTGTACCAGATGAACAGGTCAATTTTTATTGGTTTTTATCATAGCTAAATCCCAAAATATTTTATAGATTTTGAAAGGTATTGAGTATTGTATCTATGACTAAAAAAAGTATAAAAATTTTAAGGACAGAAATTGTCCACTTTTCGGGCATTTTTGTTTAAAAACGCATATTTTTAAGTTTGGTCTCGAAAGACATATAAGCTGTAAAAAGTAATTAATACCAGATCAGTGAGACCTTCTTGTGATAGGTTTTGACATGTGATATTTTGTCTGTAGGTCTTCTTACCCCAGTGAGATTGCAGAGGAACTCCTGAAGCTGTGCAGCTCCACTCTGGGTCGGCTAAACGTTCTGTGGGACATGTGTCAGAGCCTGGTGATAATGACCAGAGCCCAGCAAAAGGCACGTGTTTGAATACCCCATTAAAATTAAGAATAAAATCTCCTGTGTTTTCATTTAGTCCAAAGATTTTATTCTCAATAATTTGGATAATAACTGTGGATCAACATGATGTACAAAAGGATTGTTGACAATTTGTAGTAAAATCATCTTTAAAAAAATTCTGAGCTGAAGAAAGGAGTGGAATATTTCCTTTTATAGTCAGCAATGATATACAAACATTTTTCATATTGAATTAAGTTTATGGCACAGTAAAGTATAATTGAAGAAAATATTTAAAGTAAAAGTGAAGAAAATATTCTGATGAATTCAGTTCTTTGATATTATGTACTTGAAAAAATGGTCCACATCATGTGATCCATTTGCATTTGTAAATCTAAAGCAATTTTTGAATGTATACATGGTATTTTTATAATTGCTATGTATTCTCTCTTTGCTTTGTCAGGATGGACACTACAATGATGAGATCAGAGGACAGATGGAGCATTTCAGGAAGACAGCAGCGGTGATGTTTGACATAACACTGTAAGCATAACTCAAGTTGCGACATTTTGGGAGAAACAACTTAGAAATTTTTTTTGGTACTGTACAAATTCTAATTGGCATTACATGTACTTTTGTAGGGATCAGACTTGGAACAGGTGTCCATTTCTTTATGAAAATGGAAATAATGTGCTTGTGAACTAAACAAATACATGTATTCAGAATACATGTACATTGCAAGCAGCAATTTAATTGTTTGAATAATATGAGGTATTTTGATAATTTCAGAATTGAACGAAACCTAAGCATGAAATGCTTTGGTGATTTCTTGATCTCTAAACTTGACACCTTTCTATCCAGTGATTATACTTCCTTTGAGGTAAGTCGATTTTATTTGGTGATTTTTGTATGTGAAAAATGAACTTTGTTAAAACAAATCTATAGACCTAAAAGTTTGAGTAACACTACTATTTATGGGTTTGCTAAATCATCAGTCTTTAGAAACAAAAGCTTGAAAGATGACTTGTGCAAATTTTGTTTGTAGGTACACAAGGACCTTTCAGAGCTGTACTTTTACATCCAAGGCATGTTGATTCAAGTCTCCGGACATATGACTGAACTCTGTCCCACACTGAAAGTAGGTTATTGAGAAAATTAAAGATCACTTGATATTGTGTTTTACACATGTGTACATGTACATTTACAGTTCTGTAGTGTATACAAATAACAATGTACATGTACATTTATACATGAAGTGTGTGTACACTGTGTATTGTACATGAAATATGCTTTACTATCATTAGCTCTATACAATGTACATGATGAAAGCTAGGATCTAAAAAAGTTAAAAGATTATATACATACAGGTAAATGCATTTACATGTATAGATGAAACTCTTATAGTGTTTTAGATTGGTGTTATAGTACATGCATATCCTTACTGCTGTTTCTAAAACTGTTTTAATACAGAGATTCCTCTTTCTAAATGACCAACTGATGAACATTGGTAAATACATGTGTTTTTGTATGATTTTTTTTTTTTTTTGCAGTCAGAAATTTTAGATGTTGCTCTGGTAAATCACTCAAATGCCCAGCCTGAACCAATTTTCACTCGACGCCAAAAACCTGATGCTAATGTAAGATTTTGAGAAGACTCAATGTATTTCTTGGGACATCTGTTTTTTTGTTTATTAAGTTTTACACGTTTTCAAAAATGATAGGAAGTTGGTAATTAGGAATAACAATCATATGAACTTTTAATAACTTGAAAATAAACTACTAATAAATTTAACTAAATATAGGGAGAGGGCGATCTAAGTTAACTTGTGTCCTATCCCAATTGTAAATTTGTACATTAAAATATGTTCAAATCAAATCAATTTAATGGTTCATACATGAATAATGGACAGGTAGATGTACAATTTATGTCATTTTCAGAGTAATCACATATTGACAAGTTTTTAGCATGTTTTATAGATATGGTTATATTTTTGTGTAGGGAGGAGTGAGACATAATGCTGATGTTGTACATGTTCTATAGATATGGTTATATTTTTGTGTAGGGAGGAGTGAGACATAACGCTGATGTTGTACATGTTCTATAGATATGGTTATACAGGTAACTCTCGATAGCTCGAAGTCCATGGGACCGAGGAAAAACTTCGAGGTATCAAGAGTTCGATTTTTCAAGAGTTCAGAATTTTCTGGGTTGACCGATGGGTTTTATAATTACCAGTAGTCTTACCGGATGTTATGATTAAGCCATTACGCACGTGCTTAAACAACGTTTTCTTTTCAGTTAAATGTACAAACCTGGATGTTTTAAAAACTAACTAGAAACAGATATTGAGTAAATTCATGATACACCGTAATTATTTATGTTATGCTGATATGCATCATATTATGATCAGATTGCTCAGTACTGTGAGACGACAAGTCGTAAATTAGATAACTGAATATCACCCATTGTTCCCACTGTACAGGTCCTTCACCAGCTGTAAGAACTTGTTCAGCAATAATCATTATAATGACAATGATGCTGATAAGTATAATTTCTACAGTTTTATAATTCTAAAATGTTGACCATGGCTCAAAATAATCATTTCGTCTCAATTTCTCATTTTCACAGCGTCTCAAAATTATCGTAAAACGGTCGGTGTTAATTATAGATTAGGTATTGGTATGGTCAATCATCAAACAATTATCACCTTGCAAGACAAGTGTCGCCTGAATAAACAACCCGTGACACGGGTCCCGCGTTTGATGCCTGGAGCCATTTAAATGACCAAGTAGGTGTTAATTAGGTAACGCTTGGATATACACAGCCACTTCGAGGTATCGAGAGTAAAAAACTATAGTAATGAATAACGGGACTGCAGTTTGACTTCGAGGGATCAAGGGTTTCGAGAGATCAAGAGTTTGAGAAATCAAGAGTAAATTTGCTTAGTTATATAGGGAAAAAAATCAGGACCCTAGATTCACTTCGAGCGATCAAGAACTTTGGGCGATCGAAGTTCGAGCCATCGTGGGTTACCTGTATATTTGTGTAGGGAGGAGTTAGACATAACGCTGATGTTGTACATGTTCTATAGATATGGTTATATATTTGTGTAGGGAGGAGTGAGATATAACGATGATGTTGTACATGTTCTATAGATATGGTTATATAATTTTGTGTAGGGAGGAGTTAGACAAAATGCAGATGTTGTATGGTTTATATTTTTGTGTAGGGAGGAGTTAGACTTAACACTGATGTTGTATGGTTTATATTTTTGTGTAGGGAGGAGTTAGACAAAATGCAGATGTTGTATGGTTTATATTTTTGTGTAGGGAGGAGTGAGACATAACTCTGATGTTGTACATGTTTTATAGATATGGTTATATTTTGTGTAGGGAGGAGTGAGACATAACGCTGATGTTGTACATGTTCTATAGATATGGTTATATTTTTGTGTAGGGAGGAGTTAGACATAACGCTGATGTTGTACATGGTATGGAGGACGAGAAGATGAGGGATTTAGAGCATGAACGCATGGGTCAGTATTATTCTGTGATATACAGGCACATTAAGTATCGCTGGTAATAGAAAGTAAAAGTGGTGAAACGTTTTCTTAATATATATTTTTTGAATGATTTCTCTTCAGTTTTTTAGATAGGTCAATTAAAGGTTTAGAGTTTGTTAATAATGTAATTATTAATACATGTTTTTGACATGATAATAGTTATCAAACCATGAAACAGTGGTATCATAATAAAGTTAACTCATTCTTACATACATTTAAACTCCCTAGATTTTTTCTAGTTGTGGATGTGGCAGCTAATGGTGGTGATTATAACCAGATGATAAGGACTGAGGGGGTTCTAATGCAAGTAAGTTATACATGTAAAGTTGCTTATATGTACATGCACCATACTTTAATGCAAACTTAAAAAAATAAATCACTCCCTTCCTGATAGCATTTAATTTTACATGGAAAAACCTTATACAGTCATTTGTTTGATGCTGTATCATATCCTTAGTTACCTGGTTTTTCTTGTTTGCAGTACTCCATTGACACACACCTGGATGAGTCGTGGCACATATTTTTGACTGCTCTGCTGAATAAGGACCACCTTCCTCCCAATCCGTACCCCACACTCATCTCACTGTTCCGTGAGCAGGCCATGAGGTGGGCACAGTCTAACAAATACTGTTCACAAATATTGTAAACCAAGTATTGAATGAGTACAGTCCAACAAATACTGTAAACACAGTCCAACAAATACTGTTAACACAGTCCAAGTCCAACAAATATTGTAAACACAGTCCAACAAATACTGTTAACACAGTTGAACAAACTGTTAACACAGTCCAACAAATTCTTTTGACACAGTCCAACAAACAGTGTTAAAACAGTCCAGCAAAAACACTGTTCAAGAAATACTGTTAACACAGTCCAACAAACAATGTTAATGCAGTCCAACAAACATTGTAAACACAGTATTATATGCCTGCAATAAATTTCTGTGAGATTTATGAGTATCTTCAGCTTACAGATATTTATCACACTTTGAACTACTGGTAAAGCTTTCCTTGAAATAAATATTTAGTATTTAATAAATAGTTATTATTTATGGAAATTAATTGTTGCAAATAAGTTTTCAACTGAACCCTCCAAATGGAGAGTGAAGCATATAGTACTTGGTAAACTGTATGTACCAGTAGGGCCAAGGAAAATAAATGTATCTGTTCTTGGACACTGTCACATAAGTTCAAATGCTGCCAAAATAATTTACCAGAGAACCAATACATTAATTATCTTTTGCCTAGCTGTCATTCTTTACATTTAATTTAGTGTTTCAATATTGTGTGTGTCATCTTGTCTATCAATGCTTTATACAAAATTTCAAAGTTTTTGTTGTGTGGTCTGTTTTCCATAATTTCATGCATACTGTGGAATCATTTTTATTCGTATGGGTTAATGTTTGTGGGTAGCCAAAATTTTCCTAGTTTGTGGGGACGTAATTTCGTTGGTAGTATAATCGGGATAATTTTATTAAATATCAAACAAGTGATTGTGTATAGGTTTGTGGGGATGTAAATTTGTGGGCAAGGGTTACCCACGAAAGCCACAAACATTGGTCCCTCACGAACAATGATGATTCAACAGTAAATAAAAATAGTCATGGAATGAAATTTTACTATAGTAGCTGGTGTTATACACATATTCAAGCATTCCATTTGAAATGCCTCAATTCATTTATCCCCCAGAATGGACCTTGTATATCAGCCCAAGTCCCTTATCATGAGATCATTGTTTCAAATCCATCCTATCTCTGAAGAAAAGGAAAGCAAAGCAGAGAATAGGCAATCAGATATCTACAAAGTTAATGGTGTAGATGCCCATGGTAAGCTGTGGTGGATAAAGTGTTGTTTCGTATTTTAATTTATTTTTAAAACCTGTCAATGGTATGTTTGTGTGTCCTGTTTTTTCTTTCTGTAGTCAATTTTGTCTCTTACATTTCCAGGTCTGTTAAGCTCTGTGTATATTTTGGACAATGCTGGGTTCATTTCAATCAGTGAAGTTGTTCAGCCTTTGATTCAGAGCAGAAAGTCAGAGATGCGAAAACAATTCTTGGTATATATTTTTTAAAAGCAGAAATATTCATATTTTATTGTTAACATCTATCAACAATATTGAATCCCCCCGAAAGTTTGCTACTTTTATATGTGAGTATGTGTAGTTATTTTTTTTTTTGAATTTCCAGAAAAATAAAATCACGTAAATCAACAAAATTTTAACCTCATGAAAATATCTGTTCTACTTTTAAATGTAGTGATTGTTGTATGTGAGGCAAATAGGCTTGTAGCAGAAGTGTGCTGTGAATAGATTGGTTTTTATCCGCAGATAAATGTTGGAACAGCGCTGAGTGGTCCTAGTATTCTGTATGGGAAGGCCCAGCCGTACCTGAAGACAATAGACCTCCATGATCACTACTACATCCAGGGGCCCACGGAGCAAAAGGAGGAGGCTGTCAGAGTGTTTGCCAATATGGGTATGTAATATCAGACAGCCAATATCTCAGTGTGTTAACCTTACAATATTTGCTTTATTTATTGTATTTACATGACAAGTAATAACTAAGATTCATGATGCCTACACATCAGTTTTAGCTGGAATAGAAAGTCCTGGCTGTGGATACAGGCTTCAGAACCATAGGATAGGAATGTTTAAATATGGAGTGTAAGATAGAAATGTTTAAGTATTGCATACGGATTGTATTTCCTGTTATTTAGTGGAGACTTACATTGTGGAGTTGATCCATAAGAACTCTGTCCCCGTGCTGGGCCTCTGTTTCCCCTCGGAGCGCTGGTCCTGGGAGAATATCATCAACCGACACGAGAAGAAGGGATTCTCTGAATTCTCCACCGTAATATTCCAGCATGTCCAACGGAAAGAACCTTTCTACATGAAGGTACTGGGTCATTATATTTCCTTCTGATGTTATCACCACCAAGAAAATTACCGGTACACAGAAATAGTATGCTTTCTTTGTATTTTCTAAACACAATGAATCTTTTATTATTTTTTATGAAAGAATCTATTTAGTAGGTTGTAAGACCTAAAGTGTAACTTGATCCACTTTAAAGACATTGTTTCTTCTAAAGGATAATATTTGTGTTTGGCAGGCTGTGGTTCTTATAGGCTGGAGATATGTTACAGTTGAGAAATATTTCTTGCTGCATTACCTCACAGACAAATTTATCGAGTAAGTGAATAAACTGTTTGAGAAAGCTTTCTATCAAACAAGTATGCTAGCCTATTGTTATATACATAATATATGTAGTTTATATTTTTTATCTTCATTGTTAGATTGTAAATTCTTTAACTATTATAATGAATTGTGATTTATTTTGTACCATTAGTCCTGACCTCTTTTACCCAGAAAGTGGAGTAACCATTTACCAGAGTGTGTTTTTCTCTAAAGAAAAAGTATGTATTGTCAGAAAGTTTATAAGAAAAGGTAAAATTGGGAAGCATTAGAATATTTTTCGTATAGCTAAAGCCATTGGGAGAGGGGGACAGCTTTAGAAGGAAACCTTACTGGGTAACTGTTGTTTATTAAACGGTTGTGTACAGGCACAGTTCCATCGTCAAAACGGACAGCTGGAGTACGTCCCCGATCCACTGGAGCAGGATGTCACGACGGCGGAGGAACGCATCGATCAGCTGATTGCTATCGGAGCCAGGCAGAACGAATGGCTGGAGGTGCACAGGGGGGTACTGCTCAAAAGCCTGCTAGGAATGGTAAGAACAGTTCATATAATCCAGACCAGAGAAATAAATTGATTGGAAAATAGACCTTGAAATGTTCACTGCCTCCAATGTTGTCCATGAAGAAGTTGAGTTTTCTCTATTCACAGGTTAGAGATGACAATATAAAGGAAATCACCGAAACTGATGTAGACCATTTTGAGGCTTTGTCTAAGGTATCATATTTATACAATTAATACATAATCATTCAAGCTTGAGACATCATGGAATTTGTTATTGTTTAGAATTTTTTTCTTGAAGTTTTACACACTTGACATTGAATTATTATATATTATTATACTGATTAAAAGTTTATTTGTTGCCAATGCTGAGTTTGTTGTTGGTTGATAAGTTAGAGTTATCAGACTTTAAAGTAAACATAGTGACTGATAAAACAAGAAGAGTTCTGAGACTAAATGCGAGGGAAATCAAACTCTGCTAGTAAATAGTTTTAATGGCTATTCACCATGGTCAAATAGCATGGAAACTATTTCACAGTTAATGTTATCTAGATGAAATAGCAAGTTTATTCATTGAAATTTAACATAGAAAAAATATACAGAGGTATAATAACAAAAACTATTTAATCAGGAGCAGACACACATAGTGGAGGCCTGGTATGTTCTTCATAGTATGGCAGCTCAAATGGAGTACATGATAGCCTTGACTAGTTCCCTGCAGGACCTGACACAGCTCTTTATGGAGATGGACCAGTACAAAGCCAAGTATGATGATTACATGGCTAAAGTAACTAAGGAAGAAAGGCCACCTACACCACCAAAGGAGCAAAAGAAGAAGGAAAAGGAAAGAAAAAAGAAGGAAAAGTTAGCCAAAGAAATGAGAGAAAAGGAGGAGAAAACAAATAAAGTCAGCTTGTTAGAGAAGCGAAAGATGATAGTGAATGAGGAAAATGCAGAAGAGGTGAAGGCTGAGGAGGAAAAGGAGGAGGAAGAATTTTGGGAAGAAGAGTTTGAGAAGAAGCAGACCCCAGATGTGGTAGTGTCCAGTAAGAAGGCAGGATTTGCAGTCATTGAGGACTTTAAGGTACATGTTTGATTAAACTCATAAAAACTACAAACACCAAAGATATCATTTGCATATCTCTTTATCATTGAATCATAGAACAAAGTTCTGAACATGCAACATACATTGTACAAGTGCATGGACTTTCAAAGAATACAAAAATTAAAACGATTTTTCATCCATTTTTGTACCCCCAGATGATCCTAGATGAAGCCATTTTCAGTAGGATGGTGATGATTTACTGGAGGAAGCTGATGCAGGTCCTGTCCGCTAAAATCTTCATGGTAACTCCAGGTCTTAGGCGATACATAGAGCTCCGCCTCTCTCCTTGTTTGGAGGACGATCCTCAGTCTGGCAACTTCTACCTAGCTTACAAACAACAGGTAAAGAAATTCCTTCAGCAGTTCTTGTATTTATTTGTCATTCTGTAGATTCTTTAAATTGTTTGCTGGATAGCATAAAGTGCATTTAAGTTCAAAATGTAGGGAATGATATGCAGGCAGAGAATAGAGAAGTTATGTTCTGTAATTAACTCTTCCAACAGTCTTGATTCAAAGTGCTTTGAAGATCTGTATGATGGTTTCTCCTGTCAGCATTTGAAACTTTGAAAAAAAATTAAAACTTTCGTCACTTTATATTTTATCTTCATCCTAAATATATTGTCTATTTTGTTTAATCAAATCTTAAATGCTAAAGCTCTTGATCAGACAAGAAAATGTATTAGATAGCTTAGAACTAATTAAAGTGGAAAAACACATCATCACAAAATGGCTGACCTCTGATTGAAACAACATTTCGTTTTATTAAAAGGATTTTATCGACGGCAACATGTAATTTACTCCATAGCCGAGTGGATAAAGTGTTGGTCTTGTAATCCGTACATCCCGAGTTTGAATCCTGCAGGGGCTTTTGTTGTTACTTACTTGAATTTTTTAGATATTCTTTTTTATCCCCAAACTGCAAATTTTTCGCTTATTTAACATATATACAGTTTATTTATCATTATATCTTTCATAATCAAATAATTTTAGTACTGTTAATTTGAGTGACTTTTTCCAGGTGTGTTATTCCACCTTAACTGCATTGCCCTATGATCATCATAGCTCACAAACCTACCTGTGAATTAAACTTTGGATCTAATTTTAATTTTTATAGAATTATGACTGTTGGAATAAAACATTTTTCAAAATGTATTATACAAGTTCTTTAAAAATTCCCTTTTTTTTGGATGAATATTTGTAACCAGATTTTAAAAGACTGATTTTGATGATTTCTAGGCATATTATAACTCGTTTTTTGCTAGTTCAGTAGATGTATTATTACCTGTAGACCCCAAAGTTATTAGGTTGGGAATAAACATGTATTTGTTGGAAATGGTTTGAATAGCATTCTATCAAAATAAATAAACAAGATTGAACACCAACAGCAAAGTGTTATACACCATCTCATAGCAGGATCAAAATCCCGGGGTACTTGGATTTTTAAAATAAAAATAAAAATATATAGTTACCCACTTTTTGTACACAATTTTTGTACACACTTTTTGACTGGATTGTCCTTCTTTGTTTACAGTAAGTGATTTTTGCAGAAGAGTAACTTTTCCAAATTTTATGTTTGATATATTAAAATTATAGTTTGATAAAGTTTGACTAGTGCTTTCATAGAATCTGCATTACATTCTTCTCTAGGATGTTTACTATGTTTACTATCCTCAAGTTTTATCTTATTCCTTTACATCTGTAGTATTTACAATTTGTGATATTTTATATTAATTCATCTTTTACAAAATTAATGTATATTGCTCATATCAACAAGCACCACTTTGATTTGGATCAGATGTAAGAACTTATAAAATTTTGCTCTGGTAGACTAATTTTAACAATTTTGTTCACTTACCTTTCAGACAATTGAGCGACTTGAAGAAATCAAACATCTCCTACACGCAGTGCAGGTCTCATTGTCTTATGACGTGCATAGAATTTGTCCAGAGGCACGGGCACTTGTAGAAGAATTGTTGTCCAAATATCCAGATAATGGAAACGAGCAGAAACCAACATCACATTGACCTGCCATTTCTCAGTGTATCATTTTTGTGGTTAAACCTGATTCTTCGAAGAAAATTTGAACTATGAATACCGTCCACTGGAAGTTTCTCAGTGTATCATTTTTGTGGTTAAACCTGATTCTTCGAAGAAAATTTGAACTATGAATAATGTCCACTGGAAGATTCTCTCTGTAAAGATATATGCACTTGGAAATTGGTCAAAACTTCCAAATGTTAAATCTGCAATGTCACTTCAAATAAGTTTCATTTGAAGAAAGTCATTCACAGGAATTCCTCACGAGATGTTCACCACACAAATTTCAAATTCAATTTTTAGTGATTTTTTTCACAATATTCCATATCATGTTATGAAATTCAGTTCACACAACAAGTTCTTGTGTGGAACAATTGCTTGTGAAATCCCGATGAAAACACTGCTAAAAAGAAAACAAAACAGCTTTACATTCAAAACAAGCATTGTAATGCAGACGGATTATCAATTGTTTTAACTGTGAACTGACATGTAACTTACTGAATAAATTTTTTTTATCAAACTTTTATTTATCTGACTTCAAACTACATGTATTACATTTATCTTTAATTAATCTTTTAATGAAGAAAATAAAGGAGACACGTCATTCAACATAAATCAAGGTTGGAGTCTTGAAATAACGCTTACCAATTGTTTTGATGTCTTTCTCAAAATATTAGTGTAAGAACAATGCTCACATATTACTTTGAAAGAAAACTGTATCTAAACTGTTGTTTATTATTTATGTAGTTTTGGTCCCCTAAAGATTTATAAAAACCGATTGCGTGCCAAAAAGTTCATTATGTGAACACTAGATGTCATTAATGATTTGTTTTAATATTAATGAAAACGTCAGGTTGTCTTACAGATTGGATATATTCAATTAGGAATACATGATGTTAATGATTATTAAATTATAACTTAATAATAATCATCATTTCCTATTGATAGTCTAAAGTCATGAAAACCGAATTTTTGATTTACAATCAAACACAGGTAAACGTTTTAAGGAAATTACAATGTAGTTGAAACAGTTTTGAGGACTTTCAGTGTTCCATAAAAGTGTCACATGAAAAGTGAAAGTGCATGCGTGTACATGTATATTACAATCATATCTGAATGCTAATGACTGAATATGTTAAGTATGAGATTAAATAATCAATTGTATCGTGTGTATTAATATAAAAACTGTAGCATACCAAATTGAGAATTTTGCCAACAAAATTCCCAAACTTATCAAAGGAGTCGTAAATGACCGGCTGAGAGCAACTCCACAAGGCGATACTACTGGGAGGTCAGTATGCTGCTTGGTTTGGTATAAGTATGTGACCAAGAGGGAAACAAATAGTTTATATATATGTCAAGTTCAGTTAGAACAGGTCAAGGACACGATTTCATTCAATGGCAACAGATTTATATAATTGTCCTGTAGAGTTATTAGTGATGTGTTAAACAGCAAGCTTAAAGATAAGGAGTTAAAAACGGTCCAACTGTCTGCCCCCCCCCCCCCCCCCCGTCTCCCCTCCCCCAGGCCATCCTCCCTGTTAATTCTTCTATATACTGGTATTAATATATTCCTGAACTATGCATTATATACAGAATTAGTTATGCTAGTCAAAAGTGGTATACCCGGTATTTTCTTTTCCTAGAATAATCAAAGATAATGATATAATGTCATTCTGCATATTTCACATGTACATACTGTACCGGTATGGAAAAGAAAAACCCACCACATTTGATGCTAATGTTTTTATTAACAAGTGAAAGAGTACACATTCTAAGGAATGACTTCCTTACAAACTTTTATTAATCCTTGTGTACTTGTTACTTTCCCATCATTAGCTGTTGCATTATTCAGTAATAGGAAAATAAAATCTCTTCCTTGTTAAGAAGCTGCTGTAAAGTCCCGCACATTCAAACTAATTTATTTCTTGAAAATGATTCACATTAATTGCTCGCATGAAATTCAATGATTGTTAGGTATACAAAGCATTTTAATTTATTTGCATAGAACATGATGTTTTTCATCCAAGGGGAATATATTTTGATTTAAGAAACTAAAAAATATAGGGAACTTTGCTTTGGTCTTCGTTATTTGGAAATGTGGAATGATGAAGGGAAAGCGCGGGGGAAGAAGCTTCTTATCCTATAAAATTTCCTTTTGCATTTAATAATGCCATGAACATAAACGCCGATTTCAAAGAAAGTGGAATTTAGTGCGAGACCCATCCATCCATTAATTAAGACATTTTGGAAATCGGAAGGAAAAAATTTGCGCGGTCTGTGCATAAAAAAAAGGGCTGAGGGTACAGGAGTGAACTTTGATGATCTGGAAGGAGGTTGTTTTGTGGGGGGGGGGGGGGTTTCTACAATAAATGCAAATATCGTAAGCAATTGCCTAAATCACTGATTTCCAGTGAACACCGGCTAAGCTTTGGTTGAAAATGCGAAATATGCAGTGAGTGTTTTTTGGATATTTTCGATTTTTTTATGTGATTTTTATATGATCACTCAACCAAAAAAAATTGCTAGAGAGAGAGAGAGAGAGAGAGAGAGAGAGATGCCACAAAACATTGCACATGTATGATACATGTACAGATATTGAGTCTTAGAGCATCTTGAACATTGTCTTGCTGATTGCTCGGTATATTATGTATAAGATGAAATCGGTAACGTAATTTAATTAAAATAAATATTTGTAATTTTTCTCCTTTTTTCACTATGAATGTTTTTCAGTAAATATATTCTAATTGATATGTCATCAATTTTGTGGTTTGTGGTAAATAACGAATTTCTCTACTAATGCTCAAAAACTTCTTACATCTGAGATACTAGGTAAAAATATACGTAAAGACAGATGTGTAAATACATTGATATGTGATTAATAAATGATAGAACTCATGGAATATTGATGACTGGTGGTGATTATTATTTTTGAATTATTAATAGTTAATTTCCTATAACAAGTCACGAAATTGAGCTATATTTATTTAGATAAACTTTGGTGAATGTAATACTACCACCGACAAACAATGACATGCATAACTGTTTTTGATATTCGTCGAGATCAGAAAGTCGTGAAAGTCAGACAGTTTGTTTTATATGAAGTACACACACATTGTCTCGTATTAATATTTAATTGGCCCGTTCCGTATAGGAACTTTAAAATTATTATTCGTAGGGAGTTTGTGAACTTGTGTTTAATTCATTTGATTCCAAGTTCAAATATGCCTTTGTGTACTTTTTATATTTTAAGAAATAGTTTGTTGTATTTATGATATAAAATGTTTAATGTAGTTTTGCAATTTATGATCTGCATGTATGCAATTTAAAGTAATTTAAAAACTTTGAAATTATAATGCTTTTAGATTCATCAGCCATGCTCCTCTCTCTCTCTCTCCCTCTCTCTCTCTCTCTGTATAAGTATTGCTGATGTGATAATGTATTCAGCCTTTACATTTATCAGTGCCTCACAGATCCTATTACAACTCACAGCTCCGGATGCAAAACATGAATCAATTGTCCACCTACATGCGGAAACAACCCCTCCCCCACACCCCACACAAATACCGGGGAAAAGCAGACTAAACGAATTCAGCTGTCAAAACTTTTAATAAAATCATAATTTAGAGCTTGATTTCTCATTTATTGTATATAATGAACAGGCGAAAGTAGGATGTTGTTTGCAAAACCGTTAAGTCCTAACGGTTAACAACGGTGATGATATGAATAATAATGTTTTTGTTAATTTTTGGAACTTGCATACTAATATCTCGAAAGGTCTTTTTCACACCTTATGAAAACTGAAAAGAAAAGCTTAATCATTGACTTTTGCACAATCTTTGAACAAAATCAAGAACATAACGGTACAGCGCCTTTCAGAAATTCTGTTGAAAAAAATAGACACAGATTAATCACGAATACCCCCTCCCCCGAAAAGGGTGAGTTTATTGAAATCTTCAAGCATGTGGAAGTCCTGAAATTTCCATTTAACTGATACTTGACCAGTAGTATTTCGAGTAAATTTTTTGTAAAAAAAAAAAAAATACATAGAAAGTTGTAGGTTTCAGATCCTAAAATGTCTGGTGTAATTGTTTTTATTCGTTTGGGTTTTTTTTTATATTTATTTCAGTCAGGGTAATTTGTCGCCTCCATTGTACTTCCAATTTTTAAGTAAAGGTTAAAAATTCGTTTGTGTATTTCAGATTGCTTTATTTTGATATTTTATAAAAATTGTTGTTACATTTTTAATTGCATTGGATTGAGTAAATATCTTAACTAATAGTATTTCGGGATTCCTAATTTTGATATTTTGCGGAAAATGTAAAGACTGTTAATAAAAAGTCAAAAGCGTGTAGCTTTCTAATTTTTCCATTTCCCTTTCTGTCTTCCTATGATGATGTCACCAAAAAATTAAAAGTTATAACACATTAAAGTCTCTACAATGAGGTTAATGGATATTTACACGTGTCAACTGCGATTGCAGACACAGGTAGGTTGCTGACAGGTTTATCCTTCGAGAAAAAAAAATTCATCTAGAGAAATAAAATCTGCCAGAATATGGCGTTCTATTTCAAACATCGGTTTGAGATATAATTAAAATGCGCGTTCTTTTTCGAGAGACTTTTTTTTAAAGTTTAATTTTGCTATTTTTGTATTCAGGTTGCGTTTTTATTCGTTTACGAAGGGCGTAGTTTTTGAAGATAAGAAGTTTTAAAGTGAATTCTAATTTTCATTTCTATTGCTTTTTTAAAAAAAAATAACATCATTAGTTTCTAACTGTTCTCTTATGAATAGGCATTTTTATTATGAAAATAATTAATTGGATAAAAAAGGAGAACTATTTATAAAATTAACTTTATTTATTGGATGCGCGGTGTTTACCAATTAAGGTCTGGTAGTCTATTTTGATTTTGATTTTTAAATTAAATTAAAAAATAAACTGGGCATTCTTATAATTGAAATATTGTCTATATCTCTTACTGATGTTTAGTACTTCTTGGACTTTTCTTTAGGTACAAAGATTATTTTTGAATATTCCTCTTAAGATCGTTATATTACAAATTGTTAATTTAATCTTTAATCATTATGCATTCTCAATCACTTGTCACGAAAAGCAGTATTTTTATGACAATAACCTTATACTAGCGATTGATTTTTTTTCTCTCGACAAAATTTGACTGAAAAAATATGCGAATGGTTGTTTGAAGTAATTAACAATTAATGCGCGACTTTTGCAGGTTTTGTGTCATTTTTACCGACAATACCGTTACAGAGATACATAAAATTGTCAATAATTTGACCCCGTTCACGTTTGCGGCTCTCACCTTTCACTATTTGAAGGTTAATAATGTTAATGGTTTACGCGTTTAATTATGAGTGGAAAGGAACACACCCTAGTATAACTATGTTATGGCTTGGAAATACGGAGGGGTCATTTTTCCTTAGAATTAATTATTTTAAACTACTAGAGATATTTTTGTTTTGCTTAATATTTAGTCCACGTTTTTGGCATTTCTCTGATGAAGTAAACATCAGAATTTCAACAACCCTTGCGAGACACCAAGTAAATACAAATTTCTAATTATGCAGCCTGCATATTATAACTCGTTTGTGTTTTTGTATGTCAGACAACTTTTTTGTTTGAATTTTTGAGCATTAATATAAAAAAAGATTGTGAACACGTAGCTCTTCGAAAAACATTCCGGGCAAGCTGCTGTTAAGACTAAACTTGCAATAATTCTGTGATCGAAGCTTAAGGTATTCAATGTATAAAGAACAGATATTGAACAATTTGAAATCTTTTAGATTAGTTAAATATGTTTTGCTATAGATAACAGTGAAAGTGAAATGAACCAAAATGAGTGACAACGAATAAGAAGCCGGCCATTTCAAGTTGAACCTTAAACTTTTTTGAAGAGTTATCTTCCCTTGATGAAAAGATGATTTTTGTTAAATTTTGTCAAAATATCTGCGGTGAATGATTCATGTTGTTTCATAATTCGATCAAAAGAAGGTTTATGCATATATTCACCAAGAGATTTATACGAATTTCAATTCACTTCTCATAATATCTTAATAAAAAATGCACTGTCCATAGGCTTCAATATAAAATTCAATTGGACAAGGATCAAAATTTTGAAAATTCCTTTGGTGGAGTATTTTTATTTGATAACACCGTGGAAATAATATATATATAAGAATATGAAGCCATTCATTTAGTAGGTACAAAATGTGGTCTTATACATTTAATAGCTTAAGTCATTAATATACACTGTTTGTTTTCTGTGTGTGTGTGTATATATATATATATATATATATATATATATATATATATATATATATATATATATATATATATATATATATATATATGGATTACGAGATAATTAACTCGTAATAACGAGATCTTTTCTCGTAATAACGAGATAATTAACTCGTAATAACGAGATCTTTTCTCGTAATAACGAGATAAAAATATTTTTTTATGTGGCATTATTCGTCTTTCGTATGTTCACTATCAAGTTCTAATTTAATGACTTATACAAGATTGCTGTTGCACTTGATGATCATCAAAGTTTTAAAGGTTTCATCTTTAACTGCATCCTATCGGGTTTGAAAATCTAAGATATAAATGTTTAGGCATGAATAGAAAAAATACATGAATCTTGTATTTTCTATCAGTCCAAACTATTGTACTTAATATACAACACAGACATTGAGAGAGAGAGAGAGAGAGAGAGAGAGAGAGAGAGAGAGAGAGAGAGTAAAATTATTTTCAAATGGGTTATAATACTGGAAGTAATTTTTAAGCTTCCAGAGATCATAGTTGGACAGTGCACTCTTTTGAGTGCATTTTTTTTTTGCTTTTAAGGGTGTATGTCTGTGTGTAAGGGTGGGGATTGGGGTGTTTAGCACCTTTTAAAACAATAGATTGTTTTGATACTAAGATTATCCAGGGGGTGGAGGGGGAGGGGGACATTATTGTAACAGTTGACTCTTGATTTACAGATTGTCACAAATAAACAAGGATAAGTTGGCATATACATGTACTAGTACACGTGCATCAAAGTTCTATTTTTTTTTTAACATCATCATTCGGGAAGTGTAGAAGAATTTGATAGGTATATCCATGCGATTAAAATGTGATATTCAACAATTTAAGAACTCTCGTCCTTTATAAATATTTGATTGATAGAGCTATTTCAATATTTCAAAAGAATGCAAAAACTGTGAGATTTATAAAATGGAACGTTAGAATCGATAAGGTTAACGATTTGTGTCGATTTGTTTATTTTAGCGACATTGGTGTTATTCCCGACATCCGTTCTTCATAGAATAATCAACTTCTCATGTGTTCTCACTCTATTAATAACATTTGGTTTCAATTTATGATAGACACCGTTCAATCGATGGAAATTCATCATTTTGATATTTTTCCAATGTATACATGTATATTAGTACTACACGATTCAGAGCAATATACCTTACGGAAGTTTCAGGCGAGAATTAATATTTAAAAAATTAAGAAATCACGTTATAATTAATTCCAATAAAAACACCATCAGGTTTTTTTTTTCAAACGGGATAATTTTATCGACCAAGGTGAAAACGGAGTAGTGCGCATAGTGCATCTAATTGCATAAAAATGTGCACTTTACTTTCATAAACTTTCATGTCCTGAGATCTTTTATTTTCGCGTAAATTTAATTATATGAATTTTCACAATCAATAATTTTCGCGTAATGTTAAAAATGAATATTATTTGTAAATGCTACAATTACTTTAACGAACTATCTCATGTTGCAAGTCTCGCAAAGTTATGCGAAAATTAAACTTCTCGCGAATAAATAGTGGTGATTTCATGATTTTTTTATTAAGGTCACGTGACCTTGTCGACACATATAAAATGTAATTTGTAATTACATTGTATTTTATGTTCTTATACTTTCTATTAAGAAAATTAAATGTACTCTGTCCAATTAAAACATGTTTCAATTTGCTATGTTTAAGAAACTATAAGTAATACTTTATTTTCTTTTAAAAATTGAATTGAAATTCAAGAGTTTGTCGTGGGTTTTTTTTAACAATTAGGTCTAAAAATATCTGTTTTGATAAAATAAGACTGAAATCCTATCCCAAAAAGGTAGAAAAATTATGTTTAAAATGAGACAAAAAGGGGTTATAATTTGAAGAAAAAAAAGCAACTTGTGTGAATCTTTTTTATCAGAGACTTCTTACAAATATACTTACACCACATATTATTAAGTAAATTATTGGAATGGAAGTTAATGATTTTTTTTAAAACACAAATTCAAGTATGTTTCTATTCGTGTTTATAAAAGAAACGACAAACGTTATAATCGTTTATTGCACGAGTCAACTGTATTCTATTAAACAAAACCAGGGGCACTACAGTATGGTTAATTTTTAATTAATTCTTTGACACAATTAACACATTTCAATGTATATAATTTTCTATAAAAATAGTGATTCATTAAATAAGTTTATTTACCACAAATGAATTACTCACTCACAGAGAATTCGGAGTGTGCCGTTTTACTTATTTATAAATTCTAAAGAAATTTACGATATGAAAAAAATAATGACTGAAGCACTACAGTTAGCAGACGAACTCGGAGAAGCCCACGTCATCCGAGGAATTGGCGCTTTAGTTATGCAGCATTTTCAAAATGAAACAATAAAGTTATTCTTTGTCTGAATTTAGCTGCATTGTTTTGTTGGGACGAATCCCCGAGCATGGTACTAACAACATTATAAGCTTTTCCTGGTTTTAGTATTGCCAAATATGGCTTCTGCACCTATCAAGTATATAAAGCTAAGTTAAGACGAATGCCTTTAAAAGTACATCTTCACCTTTTATTTTGCAGTCAAATTCAATTTTATTTTCTATATCGTAATATTTGATAATAAAATCATATATAAACGGCATACTTATAATAAGGATCATTTAACAATCAAAGTCGATAACCATTTTCTGATAGAATTGTGTGTATTTACAAATGATTTATTGCCAAAATATAGGCTCCTCCTGACATTGAAGCCTAATGTAAACTTAATTCATTTAAATATACACACTGTCAATATATACAAGGTTGTATTATATATAGAGGGGGTATGATTTTTTTCAAAATGTTTGTTTTAAGTAATTTTGTGCAATGGATGTATTCATTAGATTATAAATATGTCATATAAAGATAACTTAAAGAAAAACATGAATTAAGTCCCGGGGGTCTAAATACTTGGGGGTGGGGGGATGGAGGGGGGTTTCGGTCCTGTCCTCAAGCACCTGTGACCGCTCCCAGTCTTGCACAGCTGTTACACCTTTCAAATGAATCTATATGTAACATTTCACATTATTCCTATTTATTGAATACACTAGGTAATAAAATGTTTTTTCAACTTGTCAATATCATTGTCTATAAAGGCTGTCATTTCTGCACCAGCATGCAGGTTCGTTAAACTACGACATCTTTCATTATTTGGCTGATTTAAAAATAGGATAGGAGATCACGTGATGAAAAAAAATCCCGACTTTTGATAGCACGATATGCCAAGGGTTCCTGAGGAGCGGTTGGATAAGAAACCCTCGGCATGCGAAGATGGGTGGGTGGAAGAAGGAACTGCATCGTTTTAATTAAAAACACTAAACAATTCAACCGACGGATAAATGAAAAAAACATTAATAAGCATTCTATTTTATGACAAGAGGTTTCATTTGTTTTTGTATCTGATTGTCTGAAAGATAAATTTGTTGCAAATAACAGGGAAATACGCTAAAATTATGGACATAAAAAAGATTCAATTAAATAATAGTTTTTTTTTCTTAAAAAAAAAAATGAAGACAACTGAATATAAGGTTCAGAGAAATAAAAGACCTTAGAAATATTTGACAGCGGACTAGGCCTTCCAATGCATTTTAAATCTTCGCTTGGCATAATTCTGAGCGATATGAATAAATAAAATTCAAAAAGAGCAATTAGCTGTTAAAGTAATGGCAACTGAATCGTTACAAAATATCTCGACTGCACGGGAACTACATTTTAATGACCATAAGAACATTTATTTTGAACAAAGCAAAACAGCAACCGATAATACCAATTGAAGTGTAAAAATACGGATGTCAACACGCTATTGCATTGATCGCCAATAATTATTTAAACGACAAAATAAGGTCGGGTTTTTTAAAAGTAATAAGTTGTTGAAGTTGTTTAATTACATTTGTATGATGTCATAATGGAAACGCATAAGATTAATTTACATAGTACAATTTCTTGTAACAAACGATAGCTAATGCCTCTTTAAAGAGTTTATTCTATATTCACAAAGTTTCTGTTTGAATTTAAACACGTTAAGAAGATGTGAATAAAATCGCAAGTGCTCATTTTTTACGTGTAATTTATGCATTTATATGCTTTCCTTTCCTGATTGTCATTTTGTAGGCCATTGAGGTAAATTAACACATTTTGCATTTCATTATTTAAACATTACCGTGTATCGCATCAAAAGATTTTCGGAGACAAGCGAACGTCCGGTGTAGACAACGTCACAATTGTGATAAGTTAAAATCTCGTAATAAAAGCCTCGCTGACTGCATCATTTATCATAAGCAACGCTCAGAAAATGAATAAATGTCACAATATAACAAGAAATAAGTCCACATAGCAGCCGGATATTTAGAATAAGATTAAACTGTAGAGTTTTAAAAATAAAATGTTTATTTTACTAATTGTCAAAGACAAACATTGCAAAAGGCAAAATTTTCAAAATGAAACAACAATCGCCAAAACACGTACTGTATTGTGGTATAAAGAATATTCTTGAAAAGATAATTACGATATTTATCTTCAATCGAATAACTAAGAAACATGTAACACAATATAGCAAAAGGAATCTAACCTCTGAAAATAAAAAAAAAAATGATCACTGCATTTTCATTATTGAGTTTATCGAATTAAGAACATTTTTCATATCCGTTTGAATTGCGAGAAAGATTTCCTTCATTTTGTCCATAGATTTCTGTAGTTGTCCAAGCATTCCCTGTTGAGCACCTACTTCCGTTTTGATGGTTTCCAGTCCCGAATGTATCTTGTCGTAAGGGGACAGGACCCGTTTCATGACTCTCTTGATGGGGTTGATTACATTTCCCTGGTAATTTCCCCCTGTCGAATTGTTGCCTTGGTTGTTGCCGTGGTTGTTGTATTGGTTGTTGTTGTTGTTGTGATTCAGGTTGTTGTTGTATTGTTGGTTGTTGTTCATGTTACTGTATGGACTCTTGTTGTATACTTGGTTGTTATGTTGATTGTTGTGATTGAATTGGTTGTTGTGGTGATTCATGTGATTGTTAGTGTGGTTGTTCATGTGGTTGCCGTGGTGATTGTTATTGTTGTGGATGTTGTTGTGTTGGTGAAGGTTGTTGAGTGTATTGTGGTGGTTAGTCGACATCGGTGGGTTTTTGTAATCACTAGAAGCTATCTTCTCTACCTTGTTCGGTGGCATAAAAGCGTCTCGAAGTTTCATACGAAAACCTGATGCCTTCCCATTAACTTGATTGGTATTGGATACCGGGGCTGTTTGAGTCGGGTTCCCCGCCGAGTTGATCTGGAACATTTTCCAAATATGATCCACGATCATGACACTGTTCTTGTCACTTGGAATGACCCGCTTCAGATTCTTGTTGACTACGGTGTTTTGCGGATGATGTTGCTGAACCTCTCCATTATGAACTGCTGCCCATCCCGCGTCGTGCTTGATGTGGTAGGAGGGATTTGAACTCTGAGTCGGTTGAGCGTTGTTCGCGGTCACGGTTTTCTGAGACTGTGCAGCATTGTTTGATGGCGCTTGTTGATTAACGGTACCTGTTTTCGGTGCGGCGCCGTGAGACATAGCGTTCGAATGTTGGAAGCTAATTTTTCCGTTGGAAGGTGGTGGCGTAGAGTGTCCGGCTGTGTGAGAAGCCACGTGGCGGTTAGTTCCTGGTTCTTGCTGGTGCCCTCCCATGAGACTAAATCCTTGCGATGATTGACGATGAGGTCTCCCCGCTTCCCACGCGGACTGACTCTCAACAGTCACCACCATTACCAAAAGGCTCAACAAACAAGTAAACATCCTATTCAAATAAAAAAAGAAGTTAGTAATCTTTGCCGCATACAGATGTTACAATATAAAATCAAAAATTTACATTTAAAATTAAATTTTGAAGAAAATTTTATATGGGTTTAACATTAATCATCGATGTAGATTTTGTGAAAGTAATTTGTTTTTTTTTTCCAAGTTACTGTATACAACGCGCATATATTTCCTGCGATAAAACTTGAAAGTTTATGACAAATTATGATTTGTAAACATTTTTAGATTAGAATTAATGAACTATTTATCTTATCTAGAATAACTAATACTTTTACCGTGAATTAATACTCGCAATATCAAAATAAATGTATTTTCTTTACCTTTTTCACGTCGTTGTCTCGTTTAAAATGGTAGGTAATTTTCTCTTGATGGGTATTTCCTTCTATGCTGATTGTCAAGTTCTCTTCTAATGCACTAATGACAACAGAGGACAGAGTTACATGATAGCTAGCGGAATATGTCACATATATGATCTGCCCAACAAGAAAATTTTCCCAGGTGGTAATTTGAGTGCAGCACAATTAAACAAACAAAATAAAATCGACTTGCTTAATGGCTTCCGTCCAAGAACAGCTTAAGCCCAGTTAGCTTATTAAAGTCCACCAGGCGCTTTAGAGCACGAAATGCGAAAGTGTTCTGGACAAAGATGTTTCCCAGAACCTTGCCTGATTTTGACCGAATGTTAGGTAGCAGTATCTAGAAACTGAGCGCACCGGGCCTTCCTATTTATTATAAACGGATATGTCAACTTTTTTTTAGTCTTCTGCAGTATTGTGATGCAGATTTATTAATTAAACATTCAGGTTATTATGCGCACATTCTACATCAGTTTTGACAATGCATTTTAAAAATAAACTAACTGAGACATGTTTAATTGCTGGTAACACCAGGGGAACTGCAGCTACAGTGGATACAGATTTAGAAAGTTAAGATTCATCAGAATAGTATTCAAATTATATCGCACGAGGAAACACTTGTATGACATTTTATATAATTGTTCAAGTGATTTTTTTTCTTTTTCAACAATTCAAAAGTAAGAAATTATCACATATATAAAATTCATTTTAATTAGAGAATTTCTAAATTTAAAAAAAAAGACAAGATTTTTTTAAAATTTCATTTGTTAGAAGAATGTATGCTGGTGATTTTACATTTATACAATGCCCATCAATCTTGTGAGACGGTTTAGCTTGTTTTAGCATGCGTACGTGCATTAACTTTACAGCGGATAAACCCATTACCTTCGCGAGAAGCTCATATTTTAAAATTTTGATTTCGAATTGCAGCATTCTCTTGTGTTTATATGCGATCATAAGTGTCGAATTGACACTCTTAACGCGTATCATAGATTCATTATCGTAATAATTGTAGTTATGTGAATATGATATAGTGCACAGGCAGATTTAAGAAATTACTCTTGGGGCGGGGGGCACTTAGGGGAGGACACACCTACCTCTTCATTCCACCCACCCACCTGGAAAATTTCCAAAACAATTTAAGGTTCTCCACCTTTGTTTTTATGGTTTAATCCATGTAATTGTTGTATAAATGAAGATCAATATGTAAACAATTAAATTGATCTTAAATATGGATATGTTGCGAATATATTTTTTAATGCCGTAGGAGCTAACACAGGTATACTTCAGAGCAATTATAGCGACGACGGCTCCTCTAACAAACATCCCTAATTCTTTTCTGATTTCCATATATAAAAGCAAACCTTTACTGAAAGTAATCATGTCCTTTTTTCATGGGTTTTTTTAACAATTTAAGGCCGACATTTACAGTGTATTTCTATATATTTTTTAATAATGGCTCAATCCTACTCAAAATTGGTACATTTGTAATTCATTGTAAATTTGATCAAAATCTGCAAAGAAATAAATACCATGCGGGTAAAACATATTGAAATATGGTGTATGCATATGACTGCCCATGCGCGGATCAAGAGGGGGGGGGGGGTCGGAGGGGTCCCGACCCTCCTTGAAAAGAAAATTTATTAAATTTACATAGTAAAATTATCGTAAATGTGCCTCGGAACCACCCCCCACACCCGGAAAATACAATTATCTTTCGGACCCCCCCCCCCGGGAAAAAAATTCATATATTTAACCTTTTAAATTTAGATATTTATAGAGCTCTTCTTTTAAAGGAGATCAATACAGACTAAAAATGGGCACGTCCACCGAACCTTCTTAAAACGAAGACTGAAATACAACCTTAATTATGCCGAAACTAAACGATCAGTGTTTTAACCGATATGCAATTTTAATGTAGTGTTATCATAGTCAAAAACATATTATTTTTCATTCTAGAGCTATACAATTATGCAGATCTCTCCATATTTACGCCAACAATTATTTTCAATTTTGAATACGCGTCAGTTTAAAAATAAACCAAAATATTTCAAGAAGATTTTTTGTTTACATAAAATACACCAGGCACTCTTTTTAGGTATCACAAATGGCTTTTACATGAATCTGACAAACAATAATTTCATTATACTGATATGTTAAAACATCATTCAGATTATGATGAAACAAAGATATAATAAATAAATACCTGTATATTAAATGTCTGATTCCGATTATCCCAGTTTAAAGTTGAGAAGATTCTGTCAACTGTTTGAATGTGGTCCGAAAAAAGCTTGAACAAAATAAACTGGTCAGAGAGATGACGAGTTTAGTCCGTGTAGGCGCTTCTAAAGTCACAGCCGGTGTTAAATTAATCTCTTGTAAAGTTTTGAAAAAAAATCAGTGAAGTAAAAGCATAGGTGGTTGAAAAAAAAATGAAAGCTTTTTTTTTTGGGGGGGGGGGGGTCGGTTGATACGATTCTTTTCCACAACTCAATTGTTTGTGGTTCCAAAAAAATAAAAGCAACAATTTTTCCTTAATGTTCCAATGCATGTTGTCATATTTGACCAAATGAAAAAACATATCATACGTTTTTTACTATGGAAATGGAAGAATAATTAACGAAGAGCACACTTTAGTAAGTTCAAAGTTTAAAAAAAATTAAGACGGTTTTATCCGTCCTGAAGGGAACAATGATTATTCATTAATGTTTTCAGAAAATATTCTCGTTTAAAACATTTTCTCCTGAAATTAAAATAAAAAACAATATGATTTAAACTTAATCGTCTATGCCTTTCAAAATTGACGTTGAAAAATACCTTTTTTTTTTGAGACGGAAAAAACACCATAATGTTCTCTCTTCAATCATTTTGCATATATAGCAAATAATACGCTTTTTCATCGTAAAGGTGAATTGAACTTTGATATAAGTAAAACTATACGCATGTTTTCAAACAATTAAATTAAGCACAAATAATTGAATTCATCTCTTCCTAGTATAAAGGAACATAAAATCTTTTTACATCTCAACAAAGAAATCTTTTTTTGTATCAAGAAGTAAATATCGGGGTCATTTTAGGTCTATTGCACTAATTCCCATGCAACAACTTATTGCTAATGCTTCAAAAAACGCACGTAATTAACTAAACCGTACCTTTCATCAGATTACTAGTATCTAAAAACAGGGCAAATTTTGATTGTTTCGCACTGATACTAAATATGTCTTTGTGTAGATGAAATTCGTATATTATGGCTTTCTCACATTGCATGTACGGACTTTTTTCTATTTTGATATTTTGAAAATAAAAAATTGCATTCCTGTTTGATTTACAAACTCATCAATCAATTGTTGTAAGCATTTTTTGTATTTTTTATATTACCATGTACGGCGCGAACTAAAATTCCTATATTGTAATAAAAATATATAAGCTGCTTCATTTGTATAAATTCATTGAAATGTCGAATATACGAATTCCTCAAAGTTGAATTATAATGATTACGGAGCTACGACCCCATGATAAGTAGGGTTCATAAAAGAATTAATTAATCTCATTAATGATGTGCAGCTCATTATCATAAACGTCCGTTCTGATGAATTTTGTGTGATTATGGGGGCTGTCATCTTGCATGAATTACGTGCTGGTACCATTACGAGGTCTTTAGTCATTAGTCCGCGGAGGCGGTCTCTTGGGCAGGTATAAACACTGGACCGGAGGCGTGTGACTATATATTCCCGAGCTGGCCGACCGAAGTGGTCGTGATTTAGTAGTCTTCAAATATAGTAAGTAGACGATGTCATTACCTATATGTATGGACAACAGTGATCAATTTTAGCCTACGTTTTTTTTTTACTAAGATTTTATTTACAATATTTTTTTATGATTGCTATGTTTAAAGTATTTTTAAATATTAACATTACACAGCTTTTTTTTTTTAATTCTTCTGTTTCACTATTAGTTGCGATTTGCTTTCATTCCATCACATGCTGATTTGGTTTAATCTATTTTATTTCGTAGACCACCATGGCATTTTTGAAGCAATGTCTGATTTTACTTGTTTGGATCGGATTAATAAACGGCCAATCTACACCACTTTTCAAAGCCAATGGAAAAGTCGTATGGCAAAGTGAAGGATTCAAATTCGAAGAGAACACATCTTCGACAGTTGGCGGTACGGCTGGCCGTTTCACCTCGCCAATCCCAGTGTCACCTATGGTGAGGGAAAGTACTTTTGTCATACTGCCAGCCAAGGGAACCCAATCGGGAGACTTGACATCACATTTTGATAATGTTCATATGGAATCAATAGATAATAAGATTCAAGGCCAAAGTTCGCTAACAGATTCAGTGATAAATGAGTCTGTTGATCAAACCCAAACTACTAATGATGCTGCGGAGGCTTCCATTGTAGATAAACTTTCTCAACCTGAGGGATTATCATCAACTGCAGGAAACATTGAAGACGCAGCAACAGAAAATAAAACGATAGCAGTACCCGCGGATAAAATTATAGAAGGTGAAAGCATTGATGCCAATATGAAATCCACAAATCCTGATGTGATCTTTACAACAAGTTCTACCCGTAACAGCGACGTGGAAACCCCTGCGCATAATTCAACCAAAACAACTAGTGCGGCTCCTATTCATATCTCAAAAAGCGGCGATGGAGTTGCAATTTTATCTGCTAGTCCAAAATTAAACGACATTAGTACAACAACTGTTACATATATTCCAGAAGAAGACTTTCAGAAGACGACAGACACAGTAGATAATTCAGATAATACTATGACAACTTCATCAACAACCGGGTCTGTTTCAATTGATTCCTTTGTCAACATGCTTTTATCAAATAAGATGCAAGCTGAAGTTACAGGAACTGATGAAATCCAACAAACAGAAATTAATCCAGATCCCATCTTTGAACTAGAAACCACACCGGAACCAACAACTGAAAAGGCAACTACCCCTGAACCAACAACAGAAAAGGTTACCACCCCTAAACCAACAACAATAAAAGATTCTACATCAGAACCCACAACTAAAAAGAAAATTACCCCTGAACCAACAACTGAAAAGGCAACAACCCCTGAGCCAACAACAGAAAAGGCAACTACCCCTAAACCAACAACAGAAAAAACAACCACCCCTGAACCAACCACAGAAAGGGAAATTACTTCAGAAGTCATAACTGGAAAGGAAACAACCCCAGAACCAACAACTGAAAAGGCAACAACCACTGAACCGACAACAGAAAAAGAGATTACTCCGGAAACAACGACAGAAAAAGAAATTACCTTTGAACCAACAACAGAAATGGTAACCAACCCTGTTCTGACAAGAGAAAAGGTAACCACCCCTGAACAAACAATAGAAAAAGAAATTACTCCGGAACCAACAATAGAGATGGCAACTACCCCTAAACAAACAACAGAAAAAACAACCACCCCTGAACCAACAACTGAAAAGAAAATTACTCCAGAACCCATAACTGAAAAGGAAACCACCGCTGAACCAACAAATAAAAAGGCAATTACACCTGAACCAACAACTGAAAACATAACAACCGTTGAGCCAACAACAGAAAATGAAATAACTTTAGAGACAAAAACTGAACATGCAACTACCCCTGAATCAACAACAGAAAAAGACAGAACTTCAGAACCAACAACTGAAATGGAAACCACCCCTGAACCAACAACTGAAAATGCAACAACACCGGAACCAATAACTAAAAAGGAAACCACCCCTGAACCAATAACAGAAAATACAACTACCCCTGAACCAACATCAGAAAAGGAAATTACTTCAGAACCCATAACTAAAAAAGATACCACTCCTGAACCAACCACTAAAAAGACAACCACCCCTGAACAAACGACAGAAAAGGCAACAACTACCCCTGAACCAACAACTGAAAAGGCAATTACCCCTGAACCAACAACAGAAAAGGAAATTACTTCTAAACCCATAACCAAAACGGAAACCACCCCTGAACCAACAACGAAAAAGGCAACAACCCCTGAGCTAACATCAGTGACGACAACTACCCTTGAACCAACAACAGAAAAAGAAACCACCCCTGAACCAACAACTGAAAAGGCAACTACCCCTGAACCAACAACTGAAAAGGCAACTACCCCTGAACCAACAACAGAAAAGGAAATTACTTCAAAACCCATAACCAAAACGGAAACCACCCCTGAACCAACAACGGAAAAGGCAACAACCCCTGAGCTAACATCAGTGACGACAACTACCCTTGAACCAACAACAGAAAAAGAAACCACCCCTGAACCAACAACTGAAAAGGAAACCATCCCTGAACCATCAACTGAAAAGGCAACCATCCCTGAACCTACAACAGAAATGGAAATTTCTTCAGAACCAACATCTGAAAAGACAACCACATCTAAACCAACAACAGAAAAGACTACCACATCTGAACCAACAACAGAAAAGGCAATCAACCCTGAACCAACAACAGAAAAGGCAACTATCCCTGAACAAACAATTGAAAAGGAAACCACCTCTGAACCAACAACTAAAAAGGCAACCATCCCTGAACCTACAACAGAAATGGAAATTACTTCAGAACTAACAATTGAAAAGAAAGCCACCACTGAAACAACAACTGAAAAGACAACCACATCTAAATCAACAACAGAAAAGGCAACCACCCCCGAACCAACAACTGATAAAGAAATCACTCCAGAACCATTAACAGAGAAGGCAACAACCCCTGAACCAACAACAGAAAAGTCAACCAACCCTGAACCAACAACAGAACAAAAAGTCACTCCAGAACCATTAACAGATAAGGCAACTACCCCTGAACCAACAACAGAAAAAGCAACTACCCCTGAACCAACAACAGAAAAGGAAATTTCATCAAAACCAATACCCAAAACAGAAATCACCCCTGAACCAACAACTGAAAAGGAAACCACCCCTGAACGAACAATAGAAAAGGCAACTACCCCTGAACCAACAACTGAAAAGGCAACCACCCCTGAACCAACAACAGATATGGATATTACTTCAGAACCAACAACTGAAAATAAGGCCACCCCTGAACCAACAACTGAAAAGACAACCACATCTGAACCAACAACAGAAAAGGCAACCACCCTTGAACCAACAACAGAAATGGAAATTATTTCAGAACCCACAACTGAACCAACAACAGAAAAGGCAACTACCCCTAAACCAACAACTGAAAAGGCAACCACCTCTAAACCATCAACAGAAAAGGAAATTTCATCAAAACCCATAATTAAAACGGAAACCACCCCTGAACGAACAACTGAAAATGCAACAACACCGGAATCAACATCAGAAATGGCAACTACCCTTGAACCAACAACAGAAAAGGCATCCACCCCTGAGCCAATAACAGAAATGGAAATTACTTCAGAACCAATAACTGAAAAAGAAATCAACTCAGAACCAACAACTGAAAAGACAATGACATCTGAACCAACAACAGAAAAGGCAACTACTCCTGAACCAACAACAGAAAAAGAAACCACACCAGAACCCAGAACTGAAAAGGAAACCACCCCTGAACCAACAACAGTAAAGGAAACTACCCCTGAACCAACAACAGAAAAGGAAATTACCTCAAAAACCATAATTAACAAGGAAATCATCCCTGAACCTACAACTAAAAAGGAAACAACACCTGAACCAATATCAGTAAAAGCAACGACGTCTGAACCAACAACAGAAAAAGAAACCACCCCTGAACCAACAACAGAAAAGACACCCACACCTGAACCAACAACAGAAAAGGCAACCACCCCTGAACCAACAACAGAAAAAGAAATCACTCAAGAACTTTTAACTGCAAAGACAACTTCCCTTAAACCAACAACAGAAAAAGAAACCACCCCTCAACCAATGACAGAAATGGAAACCACGCCTGAACCCACAACTGAAAAGACAACCACATCTGAACCAACAACAGAAAAGGAAAGCACCCCTGAACCAACAACAGAAAAGGCAACTACTCCTGAACCAACAACTGAAAAGGCAACAACCCCTGAACCAACAACAAAAAAAGAAATTACTGCAGAACAAACAACAGAAAACGCAACTACTCCTGAACCAACAACAGAAAAAGAAATCACTCAAGAACTTTTAACTGCAAAGACAACTACCCTTAAACCAACAACAGAAAAAGAAACCACCCCTCAACCAATGACAGAAATGGAAACCACCCCTGAACCCACAACTGAAAAGACAACCACATCTGAACCAACAACAGAAAAGGAAAGCACCCCTGAACCAACAACAGAAAAGGCAACTACTCCTGAACCAACAACTGAAAAGGCAACAACCCCTGAACCAACAACAAAAAAAGAAATTACTGCAGAACAAACAACAGAAAACGCAACTACCCTTAAACCAACAACAGAAAAAGAAACCACCCCTCAACCAATGACAGAAATGGAAACCACCCCTGAACCCACAACTGAAAAGGCAACTACTCCTGAACCAACAACGGAAAAGGCAACAACCCCTGAACCAACAACAAAAAAAGAAATTACTGCAGAACAAACAACAGAAAACGCAACTACTCCTGAACCAACAACAGAAAAAGAAATTACTGCAGAAGAAACAACAGAAAAGGCAACTACTCCTGAACCAACAACAGAAATGGATATTACTTTAGGACCAAGAACAGAAAAGGCAACTACCCCTGAACCTACAACAGAAAAGGCAACTACCCCTGAGCCAACAACAGAAAAAGCAACCACACCTGAACCAACAACAGAAATAGAGAAAACTCCAGAAACCATCACCGATAAGGAAATCACCCCGGAACCAACAACAGAAAAGGCAACAACCCCTAAACCAACAACAGAAAAAGCAACCACCCCTGAATCAACAACAGAAAAGAAAATTACTTCAGAACCCATTACTGAAATGGAAACCACTCCTAAACCAACTACAGTAAAGGCAACAACAGCTGAACCTACAACCGTAAAGACAACTACCACTGAACCAACAACAGAAAAAGAAATTACCCAAGAACTTTCAACTGAAAAGACAACTACCCTTGAACCAACAACAGAAAAAGAAATTACCCCAGAAATTTCAACTGAAAAGACAACCACCCCTGAACCAACAACAAAAAAGGCAACTACTCCAGAACCAACAACTCAAAAACCAACAACCCAAAAACCAACTACAGCAGCACCAACCACTAGAACAACTTCTAAACTCTTGACTTCAACGGCAGCACCTCTCGAAAGTAAGTCATCTTTATTTGATTCATAATTAGTTTTTGCTAAAAAGAAATTGTTCAGTCTTACGTTTGTTTGCTTTTTACTAAGGAACGTGTATTTGTCTTGTTTCCCGATAAACTACAAAGTAAGTAATAGTCTGCGCAAAGTAAAGAACATATCCTTTATCAAATTATCTCTGATGTTTTTCTTTTTACAGATTTATGTATAAATAGTGTATACATTGACAGTATCGGCTACAACAAATATCCCGGTTCCTGTAACAAATTTGTTCAATGTTATACCAACTACGAGAACACCAAAGCTGTTCTGAGGGAATGCCCCGCCGGGTTATTCTGGCATCAAGACCATGCTATGTGCAAATCTCCAGACAAAGTCCCGTGCTTTGAAGGTAAGCATTGAATACTAGTAATCTATAAACGTCTTTTACACAACTTGATGAAAATTCCTCATTAGTTGAAATAAGTCATGGTGTAATGCTAAATATCATTTATTTTAGATCACTGTCTCAACCTCGGCGTAGATGCTTACAAACGTTCAGGTGGTTGTAGATCCTACTTTTCTTGTGAATATGGAGTTTCCGTTCCTACTTGTTGCAAAAAGGGCTTCCGATTTGATGGAAAGGCTTGCGTTAAAGATAGCTCGTGTAACGACCTTTGTATAACACCAAATGATTTGACAAAAAGACTGAGTCAACAAAGTAAGAACTAAGTTGTATAATGGTATTTGATATTTGTTTTTCCGATTAAATTGATGAGGAAAAATAGCCAAATACAAGTGACTGACGTAAAGGTATTACTTTTATAATTATTATAATCGTTACAGTGTGCAGGTTCCTGCCGGACAAGAACAATCGTTTTGGGTACCTTACTCTAGAACACAGCGGTATTCGTTTTCGGGCTTGTCCTTATGGAACTGAGTTCAGTGCCCGCCAGTGTGGATGTACGTGGATCCAGTTCACAGCTTACCAAAATCCAAGAAAAGAAGGTATTGGACGTTAAATTATCAAGTAACTCAATTGCCATTGTTCACATTTTTATCAGTACAAATCAAATGCACTATAACATTTCACATTTGAATTTTTTTTACAGTTTGCAAACCTGACTTCAAGATGAATTTCGACACAAACTCATTCAGGGAACTTTCCGGATCAAACATGGCGTTCTATGTTGAAAACGCCGTTGCTCAAAACGGTGCGGCTAAATTTGGAGGAAACGGGAAAATAACCATTTGGGGCTTTATGAACAAGGAGCTTGGACACAACTTTGCTGTAAGAATTCGCTTTAAACCCTTTAACACTGAAGGAGGATATGGAATGTTGGTGTCCAACTGTGGGCACGAAGGTCTCCCAACAGTAGAGATTTCGATGCAAGACAAAAAAGCTAGACTGATTGCTAAGAGTATGCATTCCCGCGCTCCCTCTGTTCTTGAGTATCACATAGTGGTAAGTTTTAAATGCATTTTAAAATACCTAAACTATTTAGTAGAGGTTTAAAGATGTTAGCTCTGAACAAAACAATTGATGAATGACCAAATGTTTTTTTTTCATTTCAGCCTTATGAATGGAACGAAATTTCTTATCATTACAATGGAAATACTTTCACTGCGGAAATTAACGGCAACAGCATCTCCGAACAACTGATTGGCGGAATAGAGACAAGTCCGAACCCGATGTTTATTGGAGGTTGTCCGCAACCAGGATCCGGATTTAACGGGTTAATAGACAACGTACGTAGTTAGAATCTTTCTTTTTTTTTTACTTTCGATTTCTATTTTTTATAAATTGATAATAGTAATTTAGGATCTTTAAAAGATTTTAATATATGTTTTTCAAATTTTTTTCCAGGTTGAAATCTACAGTACATGCGTCCCATCTAATTTCTTGCAGTAAAGAAAATAAAGAATGAAATCCGACTTCATGTAAACATTCGCACTCAACTCCCCACAGATCATTTCGCATTTAGTCATCTACTTACCCGCTATTTATTTTTCATCTTTATTTATTATCATTAACCTCATTTTTATTAGTACGTGCGACAAGACCAAATCCCTAGCATGTTTGATGTGAGTGCAATATAATATTTGTATTGCAATTTATTTTCTTGCAAATTATAAAATAAAAAAAAATATTGAATATTCAAATGTCTTTGTGTTTGTATATACAAAAGGTACATGCATGATTCACTTTGAAAGGTTGCATAATCGAAATTATGATCCTTTTGACACGGAACACGAACGAAAGCTCTTCGTTTCCCAAAACGTGGGGGAAGAAGCCGAGGCATAAAACCCAAAAGTCCATTTGAAAAACCCACAATTTTTTTTTACAAATATAACTTTTGTTACATTTATTAAACATATGTAATCATTTGCATTCAGTATTGCCAAAACCTTCAAAAATTGACTTCAAATTTAATTGATATTAAGACATCAAACTATGTATATGCTAATTGAGCAACAAAATGCTAATGAAAATCGGATGTTCAGACTATAGTTTTTATAGTGGGTCATTATACCATTTTTTAAGAACGTATATTGATAAGTACATGTAAATGTCTATCTTTTTCAATTTTCATAAAAATGGTACCAAGACCCACTCTATGGTAAAAAGCAAGTTTTTTTCCTGCAATTTTCAAGATGATCATCAAATGTCCAAGACCAAATTATGTTTGCGCTATACTTAATTGAGTTTGTTATTCCAATGGATTCAAACATGTGATTCCGTGGTGTAGCGGTTAGCGAGGAGTTTTTGGATCATAAGTATGTTGAAGAAGGTGTTCGATTCTAATGAATCTGTTGTAAATATTTTTATATCTTTGTTTACTTTAAATTCGAAAAACTCATTTGATGTAAAGAAAGTAAAAATTGCGTTATTATGAATTAAACACATGCACTTGATCATTTTATAGATTTTTTGTTAGTTACTAAATCAATTATCTTTAGCTTTAAAAAAAATAAACATTTCACTTTGTAGAGGGGGTACAAATCTTTAAGACAAAAAATTGGAATTCTTTATTCTATGTACACGCACATAATAAATTTTCTGGAGATATGTAAGCACAAGAATAAAAAAAATTAATATACTTATTATACTAAATGCGTGATTGTCATTTGAAACATACTAGTGATAGGACTGTGGCCACTTTTGTGCATATGTCTCAGCTTATTCCCCCAGGTTCTTTTTTAAAAGGAAAATTCTGATACTATTTGAGAACGCGTTTGTATAAAAAATAAAACAAGGTGTTCTCAATATCTAAATGTACAAAGGTAATTTTGATTGCGAGTGCTTTATATTTGTAATTTTTTCATCATTTATTATTTGTTAATGCCAAGTTAGAAGGCCAATAACATTTCATTGATTATGAACATAAACTGATTAAAATGCATGAAGTTATGTCTGCCCATCCAACCATCCTCCATCCCACATAAAAAAAGAGATTGTTGCAAGGAATTAAAACTCTGAAAAATGTAAAGAAACAAATACTTTTTAATTTTTACCTAAATTTACTCCTAGTGTGAAGAAATATTGGATATTTTAACTAATTTTAAACGCGATGTTCACCTAGTAGGATGTACAAGAGAACAATGTAGATATCATAAAAATTATTTTTTTTTTCTTAATGTCTCCTTGAAAGTAGAATCTTTCTATTTACTTGATAAATAATTCTTTTTATTTTAATCGACATAACGTTTAGTAACCGTTAACGAAATTGCTTTCGCCGAAGGTTAAAAAAAGTCGAACTTAATTTGATATTATACAAAATTAAGCTAACGCGCATCATAGAATATTGCAAGTAAAATGTTATGTTAACTGAATAACGCTTAAATAGATGAAATAGGCATTTTCACATAAACCGGGTTTAATTAAGGAATAAGGAATCATTCTGTGAGTATTATGAGGTGATAATTTCAACGGGGCGTGGTCAAATCCAAAAAAAGCCCGAAGGGCTTTATGATAGATTTGACCACACTCCGATCGAAATTATCATCTCACAATATTCAAAGAATGATTCCTTATTACTTATATTTATATTATTTTCAATTTGTACACTTTAAAACAACATTTTAAAACCACTTATATTTTCATGTACCACATGCTATTACTATTACTACGCGGCGCAGCCAATATACCGTTTTCGGTTATGCTATAAGACACGCCCATTTTGTGTCACTCATCTTTTATGAAGTTATTGGGTTATAGGGTTCAAAATTGATTCGTAATGTTATCACAGACAAAAAAAGTTAAAAATGTAAATATTACAAGATAACAGTTATTCGTTGTAATCTCGTTGAATCAAAAATATATATGCCTTCTTAAATCATCCCCTCCCCAATGGTGTTGTCACTTTATCGCATGCCTCTATATCAATTATACATTGCATATGTTATAATCATTTGATAATACACTGTTATGGCGGCACATAAGTTAAAAGCAATAAAGTTGAAAGACATTAGGTGAGTTGGATCACAAGATATAAGTTCGTCTTCTTTAGTTGGGATCTAACTTACTATAGCATTAGTTTACTAAACTGAAACCGTATTTGCAACTAGTTGTCATGTTGTAAATTTTGTATTTACAACCACCCAATACATTCAAAATTTACAACATGAACTAGTTGTCATGTAGTAAGTTTTGTATTTACACCCACCCAGTTAATTCAAAATTTACAACATGACAATAGGATAAAACGCGTCACGTGATTGCCTCTATTAAAGTATTATGGCGAACACAGCTTCTTTTTCGTCTTTTTCATTGCAATTCTTTCTTAACATTTTTAATATCTCACATTATTTTTTTCATCGACAAATCAAAACACAGAAGTTTTATTACTTGGCATCACCATATTTGGGCTTCAATTACCCGTTTCCGAATACAGGTAATAACAAATCTAATAATAATGAACATTGAAGCAATAGAAACGAGAGCTAAAATGTTTTGTTCAACAAAACATGGTCGACATATTCGGAATTAATGTTTATAACATCACATTGTGGTGTAAATATTTGTTGTAGCATTATCGGGAAGACTGGTGCTTATTTCAACAGAAGTCTTCAAGAATTTCTCAGCCCAGTCAGGAAACTCGTCCAGTTTGTAGAAAGGAATCCCCCAGGTGTTAACGGCAACCGTTACAACCACAACACAGATCATGTTCAGAATAAACCCAACTTTTACCTTGAAAATGAAGACATTAACACGTAATACTCAGCAAAATATTAATAAGCGAATCGATTATTAACCGGTGAAATTAGTACATGTATTTCGGCTGACATATGTATGTATCACCTACCATATCAATCACTTTCAAGTATCCATAAGAAAAGGCGAGAGTATTTGGGGGCGTGGCTACAGGCAACATAAAGGCGAATGAGGTTGATATGGCTGCGGGTAACATGATATAAATGGGGTTCTTGTGTATTCCAATAGCCTAGAAACACAGAAAACATAGCAAATAAATTATCGGTTGATATATCAATGGCTTTTATTACCGAAGTATTATAAGCTTATACTATAGCAAACCAAAAGAACTGCCTCTAAAATGTTACCAAGACCGATTGCAACGTTTAAGTTACGATATGCATTATTATTAATAATGCGTTAAAATCTTTTTTTATCAAATAATATTCACCTAGCACTATGTATGTAACTTACTAGCTCGGCAAGGATTGGGAGAATCAGCGTGGAAATGGCGGTGTTACTCGTCACTTCCGTTGCAAATGAAGATATCAGAGAAATTACAAAAACCATCGACCATGCATTGATGTCTTTTATTGCAGACATTTGATCGGCAAGCCATAGGGACAGGCCTGAATCCTACAAAAGATCGATTTCTAAATCGAAGCATTAATTTTAATATTTCTATATGTAATATCAAAATTGACATATAGAGCATGGCTTTAATCCTATCTGAGGATTTTCCATGCGCTCAGGTGGCACCCTCATATACACTGATTTTAAATGTTGTGTTCCATACCGTACATGCTTTTGCTAAAGCAAATCCTCCTCCCATAAGAAGAGCAACGCCCCAGGGCATGCGTGCCGTCACCGTTTTCCAATCTAATAAACTTGGAATTTCGACGACGTCATCGACAGAATTGCCTGAATAATATGAATTGTATCTCTAAAGTAAAACTCAAAAATTAGGTGTTGGGGAAGTAATATCTTGTCCCCATTCTTTATACATCGACACCTTCGGATACTGATGCAGGCACAGATCAAAGATTTGTTTAATAAATTATCAACAAAATCGAGTTTCCATAAAATCATTTAACATAATGATAGAAAACTGGCTACACCACATTGATGATTGTCGTTTTAAAGATGTTGTATGTAAATTTTGACATATTTTCAAGATAAAGACGAACGCACCCTTCTCTCTCCTTCTGCTTGGAAATATGAACAAACTGATCATAATCATCACCGCAGGAACAGAATCTCCAAGGTACCTAGGGAATAAATTAGCATTTGAAGAATGAAAATAACCCACTTTTACAGGGCACTTTGATCATTCATACCTTCCTTCATTTTAAAGTTCTGTCTGAAAATGTTCCTTCATTTTAAAGCCTTTAATTATATATACAAAGCATACTTTGGAGAAATAATTCCAAGGTACTTTTATGAAGTGACTCATCTAACTATGTAAGAAAGAATGAGTCAAAGATTTTGGATCATCGATATTTCGTTTCCTATATAGAAATGGGACGTTTTCTATATTGAAAATGAACTAGGTAGACTCAAAGTGTAAACATTTTAACGATATTTTTATTTTCTTAAGTACAACAATAACAATTTTTATTTGTATAAATAGAGTATTTGACTCGTTAATACCACTAAATGGCTGAATATTATTCTTACCCATGTTTGAAAAAAGAACCCCAGCCAGGAAAAAACTCTGGCTCCCGGGAAAACCATAAGAGGACTAAAACAACGAAGTGAAAGAAGACGGCTTTCTCTGCAAATCTATTTTGTTCGGATATAGTAAACAAAAATATTGAATGGAGATACATGCAAGAAATTTTCAAATAAGTTTTAGTATAACTAACATTTTAATAAAAGTTTGTCTATTCAAAATTGTTGTAAATCAGTATTTATCCCTCTTTTCATTGTAAATATAAAAACATCCTTGTATACTATATGATACTAAAAACTTGTACGTTATATCTCCGAGTTTGTTGTATTCCAGCCTGATAACATCTTGAACTCGAGTAGAATCTTCTTTGTTACAGATGAACAGTGATCTGAAAAAGGAGTTGTAAAGACTGTAATTTATCTAAAAATTGAAAAGTTACTATCGGAATTTTTTTTTAATATTCTGATTATCCAAAAAGAATACATAATGTGCTGCATAACAAGAACAAAAGACCCCCCCCTTTCCAATTCTTTCATAGACCTAAACAAAATAATATTAAACGTACTTCGTCACTTTAGTTAACTATTTTTAAATATTCTTAAGGAAGAAAGGGCACACGTATAACACTATCTGTTCCTTAAAAAAAGACAAAAATAGCATTGCCTTTGATCGGTTCACAGGCAGAGGTAATACTTTTCTGTTTACTGAAAAATACTGAGTAATTGAAAATGGTTATTAGTTGGCCATGATAATTAATATCGCAACCTCCTGACGAAAAATTTCAAAGTTTATCAATATTCCTATCCCCAGTGGGCAAAGAGGGGTAACAATTTAGGGATGGAATCAAACATAACACGACAGAAAACATTCTAAAAATTATTATTCTATTAATGTAAGAGAAAGCTATTAAGACGGTGTTACAATTTTTTCACATGAACACTGAGTTTCAGAAGATGGGGGTCACAAAACTGGTTTAAAATTCAACACAGATATAAATCACTCTATTGTGAAGAACATGAAAATTAAATTTAAGTTTCTAGCAGTTTTTAAGTTTTTTTAACACTGGAGGCAAATATCTTGTATATCATTTGATGTACATATAGCAAAGCTATTTTAAATTAGCTAAATGTTTGGTATTGCTAAATTGAACGATATGACACATATGCCTTCCTTGTAGAGATAACAAGGTTTGAAACAACATATTTTTTTGTTCTCCGGTGTAACTTTAACAAATTAATGTATTCCTTAATTAAAAACAAATACATCTGTTGATACTCACTTCACTCCAAAGAAGTAAATCTGAAGGACCAACCACGTTATCAGACAAGTCACAACTGCTATAGGAAACCCAAATATGAACCATGAAGTGAAAGTTATCACCGACTCTCCGTCAGACATCCTGTTTGAAATGAACACAACAAAATTGTTACAGAATTGAAATAATCAGTTAATTTTACTAAGAAAACACGTTTTTCGGGGGAAAACTCAATATATTAAATAAGTTATAATCTTACATGTATTTTCCACCCTTTACTTTTATTAGACTTTTGCAAACAAATAGAGGTAGTTGGTTTTTATATTTATATATTTTTTTAATAAAATAAAACCATACGCCATAACATAAATAACAACTTAGAATAATACTTGTATTAGTTTATCAACAAAGATACACTAATAATCATCAGTTAAGTATACTATGAAAATATGAAAATTTATCATCAAATAAATAAGCAAGCTAGATTATCATCTTGAAATAAATATATTTAATTAAAACTATATAGAATGATAACCAATTAATGATAGAGACATGTCTCCACACAATGCGATTAGTCTGTGGGAGAAACGAGTTAAAGGGAAAATCTATATGTAAATTGTTAATCAATTCGACACTACAAACATAATTTATGTTAAAATATGACCAGTGTATTGAATTGACAATAACATTTAATGGATAGTAAGTTGCAAATAAAATACGATACCAGCATGAAGATTGAAAAGTTTAACAAGAGATTGAAAAATTGATAGACAAATATATCCTTATAAGAAAGATGTTTTTGAAAGATTGATAGACAAAGAAATCCCCATAAGAAAGGTGAATTGGAAAAACTTACAAGTCCGCCTGTCCTTTTATGACTAGATTAGGACCCGTACCGGTCAGGGTTCCAATTCCGCCACAGTTTGACGCATAGCAGATACACAGACAAAACGCTTTACAGAACCTCTTTGAAGAAGGGTCTAGACTCTTATAGTCAAAACTGTATTCAGTTTCAGTCTTTTCGGGTTGTTCAAAAACGTCCACACTGTTTAAAAATTAAACGTCAAAAAGAGAATTCAATAATAGCAACAAAAGCATTATCATAAAAAGGATACTCAATTCAGTTTAATTTATTTTTAACAGAAGCTGAAGAAAAAAAAATAACTCCGGAAAGTTCAAACATTACAAAATATGCAAACAGTGACAGCGTACCTTTAAAAATATGCAAACATTAACTGTGTAAAAGGGCTGCGTGGTCAACAAATAACACATCAAATCTACCTTAAAATTTTAGAGAGGAATTCTTTGAAAACTATTACCTCATAGGAAAAATAATCGAAACATTTTATATATCTTTATATAGAGCTGGTCTCCTAAAGGAGATTGATATGGCCTGAAAATAGTCATGACTATGCAGTTCCCATAATAAGAAAACAATCGTATAGACAAGATTGGCCATCCTGTAACAATTACAGTTCTTTGCACATGTCTGATTGTAAAGAGGCAGGGAAAGTTCCTATTTATTTTTTTTTTTAGATTTCATCATGTGAGTGCCTTATCATACCATATTAGTATAATTTTACAAATAAGAAGTTCGCCTACTTGTCTTTGTTAGAATTATTTAATCGAGTGACATCGCTTTTGACCCTGCCTCCATTTTTCAGCATGTCTTTAGTCAGCAAGGTTTCTGTCACAGCTTCTTCAACATCTTTGTCTATATAAAAATGAACATGTAACAATATTAATTTACGAAAACATACACTTGTTGCTTAGAGATGCCCATATGTTTTCATCTATTTCCTCGGCTAAGTCGATTCATGAAATCGTATGTTAACCGAATCTTCAATATTTACTAGTTAACTAAAGATGCTTGCCTTCTTTTAGATGTTTATGTTTAGTCTCCATGAGTTGAACGAGGACAGCCTGTGCTATAGGAATCATCATGGCCGTTGTAGCTGTGTTACTGACCCACATGGACAGGAAACACGTGATCAACATGAAGCCCAGCATCAACCTGCATTGGTTAAGGGGGATACCCGGCATCTTGTACACAGCAAAATGTGCCACATATGTTTCACATATGTTGTGATCAAACATACGTATAACTCAAGTGTATCATATGTAAATCATGCGTGATTTTTCAACACATGTTAAACATGAGTTCAAAAACATATGGTAAACATGTGTGTATAAACGCATGTATACATACACACAAGTGTAACATATGATACTTTTTTCCATACGTTACACATATGTTATACATGTGTTATTCATGTGTGTATTTTTCTATATGTAATTCATACATTATTTTAACACATGAGATACATGCGTGAAGAAAAACTTTGCCAGTATACATGCGCGGATTGGTTGGGGGGAGGGGGGGGGGGTTCGAGGCATATTTGCGATAATGTTATTATGTAAATGTAATAAATATTCATTTTTCAGGGGGGTGGGGTTGGGGACCCCCCCTCCCTCTAGATCCGCGCATGTTATACATGGCTTAAACTTTACATGTAGAAATGAATAGATGTATAACAAAATTAATAAATTAACTGACGCCATGTACTCTCTTTAAATATTGATTTATTAACAAATCCGGATTTAAGACGGAATCGACTTTAATTTTGTCGCCCACAAATATACGTCACATTTTTACGTCACGGAAGCAGAAGATCAAGCTGCAGGGTGAATTAGCTAAAGGTAAGGATTTTTAAGCACTTGCATTTTAAAATTTCATCATACAGTGGCTGGTGGTAATAGAGGGAACATTACGGGAAAATTCGGGTTGAAAGACGATAAACGATCGACGGACATATTGTGGTTTTAAAAAAGAAATATTGCTTTATGTTGCCAAAAGAATATTAAAAGTGTAGCTATAGTAAATGAAATACCAGTGAGTTAAATACAGTAGCTGAATCACACATTTATAGAATATTTCAGAAAACGAACGGCCGGTTACCTATAGTTAGGTCTTTCAATGTGATCAATACTGAACATAATTTTCCCGAAAGATCTCAACTCAGCAGCTAACGGGTTTCAGTTGAATTAGGCTAATTAATTCGTATGTGGAGCATAAAATATTTGTTGATCTGAAGATATATTAAAATATAAAAAGTTGAAAAGTGAAAGTAGCAAAAGAACTAGAGCAAAGCTCATTGCAAAGCAACGAGTAGGTCTTGACTTCCATTTGCAGCTGAGGGAACAAAAAAAAAATAATCAATACACCTAATTAATTCTATATGTTTTTACATTACAAAACACGATTGAATGATCAGTAAGTCGTCTGAATTAAGTTATAGTCTTATTTAATGCTAATTGAATAATTTTTTTAAGTTTATAGAAATGCATCAATGGGACGGATGTAGGATATCAACCATAACACAGTGACATATGTCTCTCTAAATTGTTTAAATGTAAGTACATATATCATGGAATTTCAATTCAAACATTTTTTCAAACATAATTTTTATATTCATTATGATTTATATGTATGCATAAAAATGTCAATTTTAACTATAGTATAATATGCTTTGATAACACAAATTTATTGAAATATGTAACACATTTTGATGTACACATGTATGTATTCAACTATTTAATGTAATATATTTTTTAGCAAATGGATGTAATATAAGATTTGTCTGTTTGAAGTCTGAAGACATTGTGAAGAACAATCTAAGACTTGAGTTCAAAGATAGCAGAATAAGCTGCACAGTGGTTGCAATAATTGTGAAAAATAATGGTAAATAAATTAAGGTTCTGAGTGTATAGATTAATGTTAAGAATTTTATTACATTGACTATTTGTAAGTGTTTAAAATAAAATCTCACTTAACACAAATGATTCAAGCTAATTGAACTATAGAAAATTTTTATGCATAATTTTTTTTTCACTTTTAAGATATATTTTTGTATCATGTTGATTTTTAAAATATCTTATGATTGTGTCTAATTTTGAATTAACATTTTAGAAAGAAGTTCAAACATGCCTCTTTAAGGAAAAACATTGAGAAGTGAGAAGTTGGAGTTGGGCAGAAATCTGGCAGCGAGGCTGAATATATTCACTAGAGGTAAAGGGTTTATACATGTATGTAAATGTTTAACTTTTCTGACTTTTCTATATAGCCACCAAGTCTCAGTTTGTCTGACTGTCTGTCTGTCTGTCTCTTTCTCTGTGTGTATCATAGTGTATCTCTCTCTCTCTCTCTCTCTCTCTCTCTCTCTCTCTCTCTCTCTCTCATGTATAACATTTCAGACAATCCAATATGCTTGTTATGGTTATTGTATCACCATATTAATGTAAAGCTAGGATTGTTTATTTAAGTAGATTTATTGCAAATGTAAATTATATGATGTTATTGAATTTACAAATATTATTATCTTCTTTTTCAGAAACTATAAATTTTGAAGACGATTTTGAAGATTGATTTTGTAATGGAGCTGATTGAAATTAAATTTAATGTGATCTGAACATGTGTGTTATTGCAGTTCTTTGTTTGATTTTTGTTTTTGTAAAATCTTACTAAGTAATTAAATGTAAAGAATCTTAATTTAATCCTTAGTACATATAAATGGGTAGATTTTAAAAATAATAAATATATGGTTAGCCACATATGTTAAACATATGGAAATAAAAAACATATGTTAAATATACGTGAAACATATGTAAAACATGTGTTTTAATACGTATGTGAAACATACGGGGTGTTTTTTATACGTTTCACATATGTGAAGACACATATGTTAAACATATGTTTAACATATGAAAAACATATGTTGCACATTTTGCTGTGTACATTTATGGACCAAAACTGTAAACATTTCTTGAACCGACTTGTTTATTCCAAAAACTTGTTTAAAGATAAACAGCAATGAATATGATGTTTTTCCATGTTGTTTTTTTATGCAAATATCCCTCACAGGTATAAAACAGAGCATTTTTAACCTTTTAGAAGCTGCAAACTAAACCGAGATTTAAAAATCTTTAGAAATATGAAAGAGGGTCAGTTTAAGTCAGTTCAAGCATAAATAAGTCATTTCAAAACCGTTTACAATTTTGTTTCACATATTTACAAGATGGTCGGACATCCCACTTAAAGAATTATGACCAGGTAGAAGAATAAGCGAATTACAATAATTATCCTCCGGCAAGGCGTTATTCAACAACTATCAAATGTTTAAGCTCAATTCAACAACAAAAGTTTGAAACGATTTGGAATAAACAGTTTCTAATAAATTGAATGCATTGAGGACCTTCAGTGTAAACATTGGTGTAAGTTATAAATTTCTTTGCTTAACGCAACCCCGTTTAGTCATATGTTAACCTTTTGCACAGTTTCCACGTACATATTGAAATGAAAACTTGAATGATGAAAATATACCATTTTGGCTGGGATCCCATTAAGAGCAGCAGCCTCAGAGCAATCCGTTTATGTACGTTCCATTTTTCTATGGCTATGGCTACACTGAGTCCACCGATCAGAACAAAGATAATATTCTGAAAGTCAATTTGTGATTCTCAATTTGCAATCAACAATTTGGCATCATTTCAGAAACTCTATTACTGTCAATAAAATTATTGACAATTGGAAAGAGAATGTCATTACATATACATATATATTACGTATATGTTTTTAAATGATTTAAAGAGACTTAGACACGATTTGAGCTTAACATTTTATTTCTCCATTTTAAATAACAGAATGATTAATATGAATATTGTTATTGCTTCCTCAAAATTTGAATGTCAGATATTGAGTTACAAGCAAGATAAAGAGTTTGAAATTCTTTGTTTTGTAAATAAAGCTGAAGTTTTGTTATTATTTACATATATGTTGTATTTGTATGAGATTCAATTAAATGGCGCTTTATTTTGTTGATAATATTATTCATGAACACATTGACTCAGTTAACGTTGTTTGCCACATGTCATTTTGTCAAAGAAATTGATTTCCTTTCTTTACATTATTTGTAAACAAATATAAGACTCGAGCTTTGTTTACATAACAATGAATTCTGAACTCTGTATCACGCTTGTAACTTGACTTATAACATTCAAATTATGTTCAATCATTTAAAATGCACACTTTAATACAAATGTAATTTATTATATATTAATTTGAACAGTTGACGTATTTATGCCAAGCTTCATTGATCAGTTATGAACAAAGTTACTTAAGGAAAGTTTTAAAAAAAATTAAATCTTCAAGATCTTTTTTAAAGGTTATCTATATCGAATAATTCAAGAAACAATTAAATAGTTAATTATTGTTTCGTGCTTATAAAACACAGATGTGTTGTGGAAAAAATAACACATTCAACACTATTGTGCACAAATCAATAATGCAAGCAAAGGCTTGTAGTTTTACTTCTGAAATAGTTTGCATATTTTTAATGACAGACCCTCCACCCACCATCTTGACTTACATTAGTGTACGTGGAAGCCAGCGCATTAACCTTGCTGACTCCTAACAACGGAAACAAAAATATGGGCAAAAGGGCGGTCACCGCTAGAGGGAGTGCCTCAGTGATCCAAAATATGGCCATCAACAGAAGACCATAGGCGCAGCTTCCTGTCTACAGAAAAACAAATTATGTTACTGAACCAGAGTCTATTTGCTTCAATGTTTTTTTAATAATGCCAGAGACATGAATAAAGAATATTTATTCATAAAATACAGATAAATTATTTTAAGAAACATGGGCGCACAAACTTCATAAATGCAAACTACACTGGAAACGGAATAAATAAAGTTCATCATATTTAAAGTAATTATACGTCTGAATAATTTAAACGTATCACTTTAAAGAAGTTCCTGTTGATTCTTTGTAAAAATGAAAACGATGAATGGAAACTAGATAGAACGATCAAATAAAGTGCTACATACCTTAGATTGCAAGATAACGGGCACTGGAAGAAATAGAATAGGACAAGAAATAAAAATAATTTTCTTTGAGTTCCTCCTAAGAAAAAGCTTTACGCCTCCCATTGTTACGTTAAACTTTTGGCAATTTGTATAAAACTTGCCTACATATGAACTCTTTCTTTGTTAATTCATCAACAGACTGATTAATGTTACAATGACCGGGTCAAGGTTACTATTGTAGAATATATTACATTTTTATGGACAAGATGTTGCATAAATCCATTGGAATCAATCTTCTACTTATTCAACAAGTGACAAAATATAGGACTTGGTGAAGATAATTTGGTCTGCTAACTGATCAAATTCAGCTCATTGAAGATGAAAAAATGACAATAACAAACCGTCACTCATTATCTTATTCTGGTCAAAATGATATTTTTGGTGGAAACAATCATCATTATCTTTATCTATTGTACAATACTGGCCAATTCTTCTCCATGATCTCAGCATTGGGGCATTGTTATGGCACGTCAAGTTCACAAAAATGAGCTAATCATAGTTTCACAGTCGATAAACTAGATTTAACGGATGTAAACTATAGTTTACGGACAGAAAACTATAGTTAACAACGTTAATCTATTTTCTTACAGCTGTAAACCGTTGTTGACGCGATGATCTATGTTTCAGAAGTATAAAACTATACTTAACAGTGAAAACAACCATTTGTGATTGCAAAACATAGTTTATCTGAAAAAAACCCAACAACCTCTTTTGCAAATTCAACAGACACCTATGCAAAGCAAACGATCACCGATGCAAAACCAACAGTCTTGCCCTGAATTAACGCTAGATGGCGTGCAAAGAGGTAACAGAAGAAATCGTACCCTGGAGAAAACGCAACACAGAAAAACGTACCCACAAATTAGAATTCGTTTTCTCCGAAAGAAAACGTACCTTGGAGAAATCGTAACAAGAATTAAAATAGTTAAAAGAACTGTTCTAATGCAATAAAATAACTTATTCAATAAACATTTGTATCATTTTTGCTTTATCATTGTTTACATAATAGCATGTATTTTGAAAATTAGTTGTTCGTTTCGTTTACCCTTTTCGCCACCCATACACATCATGAAATAAATAAAAAGAAAAAAAGAGAGAGAAAAACTAAACCGTTCAAAATCTACGAAGATGTTTGCATATAGTCAAACCTTTGGAATGGGTAATTACACACATTTAAAAAGGGGGCACGTGCCTACAACGAATATTTAGCATACAAACTGAACAAATTAAAAAACAAAATTGATGAAAAAGGTGAAAAAAATAAAACGAATACTGACACACAATTTATCGTTTACATATTTCATTGATTAAATTATCTCAAAGAGTAAAGAACTGTTTTAGGGTTGACCAGGTTTATAAGTACATGTATATGTGGTTCCTGCCGTAAAGCATATCATTTAGTTATAAAATATGTGGTCATGCTTAAATAAACTTAATTCAAAATCTAAAATATCAATCGGATTTGAAAAGTGATGTTAATTGCTAATTTTATATCGACCACACAGTTTTAGTATGATATTTGCATTAACAATGGCAAAATGTTTTAAATGATCATCCTTGATCAGGGTTAAACAATTTTGAACAACATTTTGGTATTTAGCTGAGAGAGAGAGAGAGAGAGAGAGAGAGAGAGAGAGAGAGAGAGAGAGAGATATCAACATCAAATCATGTTATTTTACTGGCACGAGTTTTAATTGCAGATACGAATCATATCATTAAAAACCTGGGAATTCTTTTGGTTTAACGCCAATTGTTAGAATTTAATTTTATAGAAGGTTCTATACATGGTTTATAGTAATATAACAGTTTAGAACATATTTGTGAAATAAATTTTAATTTCATTTTAAATGTAAAACTTAATTAAAAAATACATTCGAAAAACAATAGACATATAAATCACAAAAAAATAGTTTGTTTAAAAATACATTATTTTCCAGTATTTTTGTGATATAAAAATATAGAACACTTGTCTTTTTTAATCATTTTATTTCAAAGAATGTTAATGAAAAGCTTTGAAAATAAGAAAAAGAAAACACAGGAATAAAAATATATTTTATTGTTAATATAATTTAACTATAAACAAAATATAAATTTAAAAAAGCATCCTACATGTATATTAGCTCCGACTTAAAAAAAAATCAAAAGCTTGGCATTTACATTGTACAACAATTAACAATTTAACTATCCAAACCGAGTAACAATTACCCTCCACAAGCAAATTTATGCGTGTATAAAAATGTCATATGGCCAAAATATGTATACATGTATAAGGTGGATAGCCATACAATATAACATCTTGTACATAGGTAAATGATTTCATATTTCTTACGAACATGTGATAATAGTTGATAATAGCTGTCCCATGTTAATCAAAGTTTTAACGAGGTCGAGTACAGTTCGAGTGCACTTGACTTTGCGCTTCCTTTTTAAACCGTCGATGCAAAGTTATAACTTTCTTTCGTTATGTACTTTTATACAAAATTAACATTATATGTTACGTTAATTCCTTTATAAGTTGCGATTTTATGACTTTAATAGTGTAAAATGCTAAAATAACGCTTACACGTCATCGTTTACCGGTATTGCAAACTATGCATGAAGTCAAAGGAAAAGGTAAGATTCGCTCATTTATTCGAAGAGGTGATGAATTTTTAAAATAAGAATTTTTTGACAGAGCATTCAGAGAAAATAATATTATAATTTTAAAAGTGATTTTGCGTTAAAAATAAATTTTAATATGCCAATATATACCGCAATATGCCATTTTTAATTTTTTTTTTCGAAAATCGTATTTGATATTATCCCTGGACGAAACCACAAGGTAAACATTTTTAAAAAAATTCATTATTTGGTGACTTTTTACAAAAGTTTTCATATATTTGAAAGAAAAAGAAATCCCTTGGGCAGAAATACAACTTTTGAGATGATCCCCTAGGAAATCGGGGTTGTGAATAATTTTTTATAATCTGAAAAAAAAATCCATAAAAGTAAAATTACAAGCAAAAAATTTTGTAAAAATATCTAGGGTAGAAATAATTAGCCTTGGTCCCGTTAAAGAACTTTGAGAATTGAATATTTTAAACGCCTAAAAAACCCATTTGTGGGATTTTCATCAAATTAGTTTGAGCCCCTGATCAAAATAAAAATTGGTTTTGAATGATTTAAAAAATAACAACTTTGTTTGGCGCTCCATTTGTATAATTTAAAAGAAAATTAAAGTTACCTTTAAAACATATCAAGCTCTAAAAAGCTACATTATACTTAATTCATTTCGCGGATACTTTAAACTTGGCATTTTAATACTTTACGATTAAATGATATTTAAATCATCATTTAAGAGCATGTCCGTTTTATCGCTGCTAGACAACTTGGCAAAATTCATTAAATTGTAGTTTTCATTTTTGATCATCAAGACCTTGATCTTATAGTACATTAAAAATGTAATGGATTCTGCATACCTCTGCTCTGCGGGAAAATTAAATAAAATTCCCTGTTTCTATATGAATAAGATACAAACTGCACTATTTTTATAATATAAAAGTCATCAGAATTTTAGAAATATCAACAAGCCCTATTATACCAAGGTAGATGGTTAATATCAACATTGCCTCCACACAGAATTACTCCCACATTTCTCAGGTTGGGATCCATGGAAGCAAACTTCTCTGACAATAAAGCAGCTACCCCTGTCCCGGCCGCTGGCTCTATCACCAGCTGTAAAAGATTTGTTTTGAAATACTTGTAAATTGCCCCAAATTTATTCCACAAAGGTAAAACTTATTTTTTTGCTTAAGAAAAATACTTTAATTTCAAAGCTTTGCTCCAACATGAAATCTGTACAGATTTGTAGACAGCCTCTTTAGCCCTCTTACCTTCATTCTTTCAAACACGAATTTCATGGCTTTTATTATTTCTTCGTCATTCTAAAATATTAAACTTGACTGTTATCAGAATGTACTGTTAAGTAAAATGTTATTTTTTATGTATAATGAATTTTGTTTATACATATTAACCAATATTTTCATGTGTATATTTTCATTCTTCATGTACATGTATTGTGTAGTCTACGTGTTTTAACAACCATTGTTGGATACTAGTATTATTTGTATAGTCAACGATGTAGGATTTTTGTTATATAGTTTATATTTAAACAAGCATGATGGTAACTCTGTAAGTAAATATTTTTAGACCAGACAGTGGGTCCCTAATTATTGCAGATACCTAAATTCCATGTCCAAATAAGGTAATGTATTGCGTAATAGGCAGTTACATCTCTGGTGGTCAGCTGCCACGTGATTCCCTTATATTAGCTGTATCGGGTTTCAGTAACTACATGTAGCATCATTCCTTTGTCCAGACCCTAGCTAAGCATACGCATTGTGATTTTGATAATTATTTTTCCAAAATGTTGACCAGCGTTAGAAATTGTGGACCGAATCATCGCAGTCCATTAACAGTTTCTATTATATCCTCGGGATTTACCATGGCAGACCGCCGTAGTGCACGAGCGAGATCTACTAACGTAACTAGTGCAGGTGCCCCGTACGAACTTAACAGACCCGAGAACTGGACCGTCGAAAAACTCAGAGAGGAGTTGAGAAGGAATAATTATACCTTTCGTCACTCCGACAAAAAGAGTGTGCTTTTAAAGAAGGTAAAGGACCTGATCCTTATTCACAGTCGCGTTCGCCCTGTAGATTTGCCATCAGGCTCGAGTAACGCATACCAAGATGGCGGCGACCATCGCCAAATTATGCAAACGGTCAAGCAACGAGTTCTAATGCAGTGGATACGGGACGATCGCTCGCAAAGGATCAGCAGAGGCCCGAGGACAGCTATCACGATGGCTTCACTCTACAATAATCTCAACAAAACCCAAGCCGAAGCGCGAGGGTAGGTCAAGCTTTCTTAAAAAAATATAACCAAGTTTGATTATGCAAATGAATCGTTGCCCTTTGTGAAAACGGTGTCCCCTTCGATTCGTAAAGCCATTATTGAAGGCAAAGACGTAAACCTAGCACAGCTCCTGATACATGTACCAACGACCAACGCCATTTCTCTCAGGGACAAAGAAATGAAATATGGAGAAGAGAAACCAGAAAAAGACCCGAGACTTTATAGAAGCCTGTCAATCTCAAAATTCGTATATGCGTTTGGAATTTGTAAAGATATCATGTGCCAAACCTACCCGCATGCAGAGAAGAGATGAGCCGGACTTGTATGAGAGAGACATTGTAGACATGTCTAATCGCTATGGTGGCAAGGGCTTTTATGAATACCATGAAACCTTTTCAGCACGAGCAGCAGCACATTTGAAGTACTCAAACATACATGTAGACTGGTCTGTTTGGAATAACACTCTTTTCTCCAACATATTTGCAAACTTGCGTCCTTCTGCATGCTACATATGTAATAGCCATACTGCTGGATTTTGACAACATCCAAGAACAACTCCACTATACCGATTCAAAGAAAAGGTCGAGAATCAGGCAGTCAAGGGCGTCCTCGTGTAGCATACCAAGACAGAAAAATCTGCAATAACATCAACTCCTTTAAAGGTTGTGTAAACGCCAGATGCGGAAATGCCTATGTTTGCGGTGCCAAGGAGATCATTCAGCCCAAAAAATGCAACGACTCAAAAATGGACAGGCACCCCGCTCTAAACAATTTTTAGTCAGGTGTGTCATCGTCTATAAAAATACCTATGCTGCAAGAGGAACTAAAAACATTATCCCGACCAATCATTTGTGAATTTTCTCATTAAAAGTTTGACAGAAGGACTCCACACAGGTATTAACCCCCTACCAACCATACCGTTAGAATGTAAAAATCTTTTGTCGGTAAGGCAAGGTCAAGACACAATTACTCGGTTAATAGACGATGAACTTAAATTGGGTAAAGGAAGCTGGCTGTGTAAAGCTGTTAGGTATTATGGACGCTTTCAAACTTATTCCAATTCACCCTTCATTGTGGCCATACCATGAGATTAAAAAGAACAAATACTTTTTTTTCACTAGACTAGTCATTGGTAGCCGATGAACCCCAAAAATATTTGACTATCTATCATCTGTGTAATGTTGGATTTTGCAGGAAAACTATTGAATTTCAAAAATTCCTCATTAACTGGATGATTTTTTAACAATTGATTCACCAGACTTTGAAGCATCACGAAATATGGCCTTAGTTCACCATTTATTCGCTAAACGTTGTACCCCATTATCAAATAATAAAACAATGGGACCATCTACAGAACTAGAATACCTTGGAAAAATCTTGGATACCGACAGGATGGAGGCGAGGTTAAAAGAGGAAAAATTGGTCAGAATATCTCAACTGGTACAGCAGTTTTCTACAAGGAAATCCTGCACGAAACGTGAATTACTTAGTCTTCTCGGTCATCTTAATTTTGCCAGTCGTGTGGTACTTCCTGTCAGATCGTTTGTGTTTATCTTATTTCGCTTTCCACCAAAGCTCGGGAATTACATAAATACGTCGCTTTGAAGTCAGAGTGTAGACTTGACCTGCACACGTGGTCCAAGTTCCTCGAATGATGTTCACAGACGCCACAGATACGGCTTTTGGAGGGGAGGGTTTTTTTTTTTAAATTCAGTGGTTTCAAGGTTGTTTTCCCAAAGAACTGACCTTGGAAGACCAATCCCTATCAATGGCTTTATTCGAGCTCTATCCTATCGCCGTCGCGTCTGTGCTCTGTGGGGCACTGTAAGAATTGTTTTAAACTGTGACAACGAAGCGACAATTCACATAATTAACAAAGGGCGTTCAAAAAAACTTATATAATTTATGCGGAAACTAACTATAACTTATATAAGACATATAAGTGGTGTTAAAACTGTATTGCTGATGCCTTGTCTCGATTTCAGATGGATCGCTTCCGTCATCTGGCCCCACAAACCGACCCTTTACCGAAACCATGCCCATCATTTTTAAGCCTTATCGCGATCTGAAGAACCATGCCATACATTTAATTGTAGCATCCATTGAGTCCAGCACTGCAGCAACATACAGAGCAGGACTAGGCTGTTTTTAAGGTTTCGTAAGAAGTCTCAAATGTGTTAAGCCTTTGATAAATTACCTGTGATAAATGAAGACATCCTTGTGTATTTCGTATCCCATTGTCAACTTATGTTAAAATTGAGGTATGAAACAATCAAATCTTATCTTGCTGGATTACGTTTTTTCTACCTGAAAGATGGCCAATGTCTTATGTTTAAAGATTTTGAGAGGCTTCATTGTGTCTTACGTGGTGTCAAAAAGCAACAATGCAACATTAGACCAAAGAGATTACCAATCACCTTTTCAATTTTGTCCCAGATTTGTGATTGCCTGAACAAAGGTATTTTTTTTTACCAATGTTAGATCTTATGTTTGACTGTATATGTATAATGGTTTTTTTTTTTTTGTTTCCTAAGATGTGGGGAATTTACAGAAAATGTTCATAAGCAAAAATATTTTTGTTAACTATACAAGATGTCACATTTTCAGAGGACTAGTCTTTTTATATCTTGAGGTTGAATTCATCAAAAACGGATCCATTTCGAAATGGTTTGACATTAAAAATTTTGAGAATTCTTATTCAAATCCAGTTAAAACTATGAAAATGTATCTCGATAGACGCTTGAACCTTTGTCACACTCAAGATCACGCTGATTTATCTATTGATGACAAAGGTAACCCAATGTCAAGGCAATTTTTCCTATTTCATGTGAAACAAATCCTCTGTAGGTTAGGTTATGATGAGGCAAGATATTCTGGGCATTTCTTCAGAATTGGGGCAGCCACTACTGCTGCTGCCGTGGGTATTCAAGATCACTTAATTCAGTCATTAGGTCGCTGGAATTCAGACTGTTATACAAGGTACATTAGAATAAATCAAAATACTATTAAGTCTGAACAAACAAAACTGTGCTCATTGTAAATTATTATAAATTTTATTGTGGGGGCACTTATATACATCAATTATTAGTATCCGCTTCAATATAATGTTTATTCGTTTTGGTCTGGTTACCCTCAGTTCAGATAAATTTCTATGCATTATGTAATTAGTTTTATTATACCCCTGTGAATATTTTCTGTGTAAAATTACAATGAATAAACATGCTATCCTATCTAACCGTGAAATAGTTTCCGTGCTATCTGCCCATGGTGAATAGTCATCGAAACTATTCACCGGCGGCATTCGATTTCCCTCTTTTTTAAACTCGGAACACCTCTGACGTAATCCGATCGCTGCATTAAATTCAAAGTCCGATAACTCTAATTTGTTTATCATCAAGAAAGTTTATTATCCCCCTCGACAGCAACTATTTCCCTCGGCTTCGCCTCGTGAAAAAGTTGCTGTCTTGGGGGACAATAAACTTGCTATCGTCCTCATAGCCAGTAAATAGGTATATAATATCTACCCACTGATGTCGATCCGGGTCCCTGCATTTAATCCTGGTGGTGTCAACCCAAGTTCCTTAAATCCTGATGGTGTCAACCCGGGAACCATTCCTTAAATCCCAATGGTGTCAACCCGGGAACTACTCCTTAAATCCCGATGGTGTCAACCCGGGAATTATTATTAATCCGACGGTGTCAACCCGGGTTTCTAAAGTTACAGCTAATAATTTCCTGATGGTGTCAACCCAGGAGTTTTTAATTTTATGTGTGAAAAGCCCCCGAGAAGGCCAAATATGTTGTATTTTCTGTGATGCTTTTACTCTATGCTTTGTCAGTAGATTTATTTTTGTGCTCTTGTTGGTGTTGAATAATTGTAAAGTATTTTCATGTTTAGGTTTAATAAATTGTTCAACATACTTTGATTTGCTCTTGATATATGTATTAAGAGATTATTATGCAAACAAGTTTGAAAAAGAAGTTGAATTTGTACAAAGTTGTAAGGGTTAGCGTGTTATATCGAGCCATACCACAGTAAAAACATCTTTTTCTACAAGTTCCAGGATAATCGGCCATGTCCGTTTACCCAGTTGTTGTATTATCAGCCCGTCGGCTACCGTGTCCAAGAACTGTGGTGTCTCAGGCCAAAGACGTGTTCCTGGATATGTAAAAATACGATGTTTATATATATCAACTGAACATAATCGTAATATCAATAGTAAAATAGTAACACTTTGTTGTTGTTAGTATAACAAATTAACTTGGGAAGCAACAAATGATGATAAAAATTTGAATCAAACTACGACCTCTAGTTTACCTGTTCTGAGACATTTTTCGCACATCTTTCCTTCCGGTTCTACGATGAACACTAACAATACCAAATAAAATGCTTATTATCACCAATTCAAACCGCTGCTGTTTTCAAAGGGCACACAATCTGTGAATTATTTTTGTTGCAGCAATTTATATGCAAAAATTTTTCATTTTATCGTATCCCAAAAGTGTCAAAGAGAGAGAGAGAGAGAGAGAGAGAGAGAGAGAGAGAGAGAGAGTCCGGTGAAAAACATGGCAGATGGATAGATATTAAAGCAAGCTACGTGCAGTATATATAATTTTCAATCTGTTATACCTGTATTCCTACAAAGGGAAAACACAAGATTAAATTTCAACTTAGGAATGTATACAGAAATGTTTACAGAAAATGAAAGCGGCTATTTAAGAAATGAATATATAAGCAAGTATGTATGTTTTATTTCATGGCTAACGGACGAGAAAGGGGCTATAATAAAAGAACCCAATATTTCTACATATAACGCATCAATTCAAATTCATGCTTGTCAATCAGTTACTTGGACAATTTTTCTAAAAACTCATCAGTTGATATAATCAACATTTTTATTTTTACTAGTACACAAACCTATTGATTAAAGATCTTTCCCTTTCCCTTTTTTTCTTAAACACGAGTATTTTCACTCGTGTTTATCATCAATTCTATATAAATATTTTGAATTATTTAATAAGACGGGATTTTACAACCTTCGTTCTATTTCACTTTAGAAGCCAGACCTTCCCTAAATAAAAATAAAAATTACAATGTAAATAAGCTTTACTAAATAAATGAATGAAATTTAATCTTAAAATAAAATAGCGTCAGAATACACAACTAAGCTCAATTTGTGCAACCGATTTCCTTCGTGTCTACTGAGATAGAGTCAGTTGTCATCTGTAGTAAGAATATTAAAAAGATGAATAGATAGATAGTTTTGTATTGTATTTGATGTTTAAAAGTTTCTTGTTAGAAATAAATTGATATGTTACTTTACAAGTTTAAGGATTAACTTACAAAGTTTTTTGTTATCTTCCTTTTCATATATAAATTATTTCCTCGCCGTATTTTGAATGCGTTCATAGTTTTGATACATGTAAACTTGAGATTTAAATTCTTTGCCTTTAATACTTGGATAAAATGTTGTTTGATCTAAATCAAATTTTTATAGTTCTGTTACTATCTGAATAACATGTATTGTATGGAGTTTTCTTAACTTATGGTAATTTATTCTCATGTTTACCCTTGATATCTGGTTTGATGGCTTTAGCTGCTACGGCTATTCCTGCGGCCATTCCTCCACCGCTCACAGGAACAAAGATGGCATCCAACTGCGGAACTTGGTTCAGAAGTTCTGTTGCTATTGTTCCCTTTAAGATATATAATATCTACCTCTTCACATGTTAAATATTCCTGAAGTAACATATTATCATCAATTATGTTAATCTGTAATTATAATTTTCTTTACTGACTAAAGATGGGAAAACGCGAAATTTAAAACTTCTTTACCTTGGTCCCAATAAAAGTTTTTTTTTAAAGAAAAATGACAGTTCGCTTAAACTACCATAAAATTCCACAAAATCATATTGAAGTTCATAAATACCTGCCCGGCCATGATGTCATAATCATCAGAGGAAGAAATGTAAGGGACGTTTTTTTCTCGGGAAATTCGATCACATATCTTTATTCTGTAAGAAGTTATAGAATACACTTGTTGACAAGAATATGCAAGCAAATAAAACACCAAAAAAATCACAACAAAGCATTTTACATAATTTGTGACAATTATCGCCAAATATGTTCGTGAATTTATGTAAGGATTTTTTTAAGTCGATCATAGCCTTTGAATAGTTTAAGATGCTTTTTGAGCCACTTTTGATTTTAAATGGCTCACTCAAAGAGTTTGTATGTTACAGTTACTTCCTGGCTAGATCACACATTGATGCATTATCTCACCAGGGGCCCGTTTCTCAAAAAGGCGTAAGTTTGGGCTTAAGTTAGTCCGACTAACGAAGTTACGCCAATATTTAGTCGGGTCTAAGTTGCGTTTCTGAAAGAGGCGTAAGTTAGGGTTTAAATGTCGAAGAACTTAGACATCTCCGCTGAGTACTAAGCATGCGCATATCGTATTTTGTTTTGCTTTGAGGCTATGATTATATGTGGTGGATCAATTTTCCAATTCATAGTACATTTACTCGATAGTACACATGTTATACTATACCACTGAATGTGCATAGTTCAAGTTGTTCGTAACAGTTTATATTAATGAAAGTAGAACAAATGTCTATACGTTGCTAACATAATGAAATTTTAGAGAAATACAGATATGAAAAAGGCAGATATAAGAGGTCGCAAAAACCAAATATATGACAATTGAATGCATTACAGACGATATTGAGGCACAATTGTACATGTTAATTAAACAAAATTAACTCTAATATTCGTGTAAAATTGAAAATATTTATATAAAATGCAGGGGCATGATACAGTAGATATGCTCCATACGTATGCAGAATAATAGGTCGTGCTTCATATAGATATTTAGACACTTTAAGATACTGGGATAAGGCTCGAGTCTTTTTTATCATATCACTATATTATTTATAGAATATAATATGACTAAGATTTAAACAGCAACCTACTGAAATCGAAAATATACACTGTATAAATAACATTTATTACATACTTAGTAATAAATACAGGTTTTTTGCATATGTGATACAGATGACATCACACAACTTGTATCGGCCTCCGGGGCTGATACAGGTTATCAGCCCTCTAGCGCTGATACGGATCCGTATCACACCCCTTGCGGAACTCCTCTGCCTTAATTATTTCGTTTCGGCATTTGTGCATGTTTACAGAGGAAAATAAAACATTTGTTACAGTCGGCGTCATTTTTAAGTGCAGTTGAAAACTTCAAATTTTAACAAATGTTTTGGAGCAGTTAAATTTTAAAACCTGAGGAAATCCCGCTTCTGTAGCTACATGACTAGCTGTTTGTTAAAACAATTAGATCTCATATTTTTATTCAATACATGTACAAAATACTTTCAAATAATATTTAAAATCAATTTGTTTAAGTTGGTGGTATTTTTTTAATTTTCTTGCAAAGTATGTAATAGATATAATAATACATACCCTTTTTCCATATCACAGCTTGTATCAGCCCTCGACCAATATCATCCCTCAGGCCTTCGGCCCTCGGGCTGATATTGGAGTCTCGGGCTGATACTGGCTGTGATATGGAAAAGGGTATGTATTATTCTCTATGTACATTAACGTTGTTTATGTCTTCTTAAGGAAAAAAAATTCCATCCTCTGTTCCAATTTTGTAAGAATTTAGACAACGACATGGAAACGATTCTTGATTTTACTACGATTCAATTCAAATGATAAAAGATTTGAAAGATATTGTCTACAATATACAACACAGGATTTATCAACATTTGAGGCCGGGGTCTCCCCAACTCCTTTTCCTGTTTTTAGAAAGTAATATATACTGTATACAGGGAATTATTCGCCCCGTTTAATGTTCAACCATTTCACCCTCGTTGTCAGCGGGCGAATTTAAGACTTGACGATTTTCAACGTCTAATATTAGTAACTTTAAACACAACTGTGACTGGGCGAATTCACGACGAAACGAAACTGTTTGCAAGTGAAGAAGGGCAAAAATTACACGGGACGAAAATAACCTGTATACAGTATGTTTATTAAAAAATAGATATAAAAGCAATCATCTAAGAACCCCTCCCTATAAGACGAAAGTTTTTATAAACAAAAAGTTTCTTTATATTGTTTATATATTATATAATAAGTATGACAAGAGAGTAAAACTTGTAAATAATGCAATCTGTTCTAAAACTGCTAAAACAACGTCTTTTAAATTCGATAACTTCGAAAAAAAAAAATCCCTTGAAATATGATGAAACAAAACTATCATGAATTCAAGTGATTAAAGTACAATTCAATTAAATGAGTACAAATTAACAACACATATGCATGTGCACAAAGATCATTGATAATAAACCATACCTATTTTAAAAGAATTACAATCGATGTTAAATATGAACGCAATTGATCAATTAATCATAGAATTAATAATATTAATGAATTTGATTTCCAAAAATTCAAGGAGTCGTGCATGTGAAATTTTTTAATCTTCGAGAACCTTGACAAACGCTTGTCAATAGATCTAAAATTGATATAAACTCTGCATTCTAAAATATATTTTTCACTAATATTTTAACAAACTAATATGGATTGTATCTAAATTCATAAACATTCAATATAACATGTAGCTTTCATACGATTTTGTAAAAATACTAGGAGTAAAAAAATGAGAATGCATACATGTTGTAAAATTGTAAGTAATATAGGTAAGGCAATACAACCACACACAAGCACACATTACATTTGTAAATGTTTTGAGTTGCTCCTTTTTAAAGGAGTATTCTCAATATTTTGACATCAGTTTCGTTCCATAGGTTCAAATTTGATTAAAACATTAAATTGGTCTCAGACTTCGTCTAAAACATATATGTGGTACTTCTTCAAATGATGTAAAAATAAATATAGACTTAGTTGAACAATGTTAACTTAAGAGATTTTTAAACGAAAATCTAGTATATGTCTACTGAGTAATAAGTGAGTATTGATTTAAAAATCAATAATCTATCCGTACTTATATACATCTATCTTGTTGTGGAATACATGTATAATTCAGTATTATAGCATCTTTTTTAATTATTGTGTTTATATCAGTTATCGGGGTATAATCATCTTTAATTCTTCATACTTTAGTTTAATTAATGAGTTAAGTTCATTATTTATCAAATTGATTTTAACTTCATTTATTTAGAAATAAGAACAGTTATCGAACGATAGGTATTTTTAAAAGTTATACGTACATGTACAAATACAATGTAGTATTTCAATAGATGTGAATTTTATTCTTAATAACACGTAAAGCAAGCCAAAATCAAAATTCCCTGTTTATTTTGCCTTAGAAACAAAACACTCGCCATTTTTGTGTACAGACTAAGGACTTACGCCTACCCATTACCAGACGTAGATTTAAACCCAAATTTAGTCCCGACTAAGTTTACGCCTTTTTGTGAAACGCAACTTAGTCTGGTTTTGAGGTTTAGTCCCTGATTTAGTCCGGACTAAGCTTACGCCTGGACGTAGGCCTTTTTGAGAAACGGGCCCCAGAGGTCCAGCTACACAATCTTCGGTAACACCTCTGTCAACGCCCGATGTACAAGATTCTTGTACAAACTTAAACGATGGTCAAAATGTAATTAAAATATATGTAGTTATTCCTTTCATCTATGAATATGATTATAAATAATTAAATTTAAATCTTTAACGCCTTTATTTATTTTTATTTCAACGTTACTGGGAGAACTATTTTGCGAAGGTAAAAATTAAACTATGATCACATGATCTAGTTTGACAGATGTTTGAAAAATCAGTTTCTATACGCTACCGATTCATCGATGATTTTACATAAATCAGCAGCAATGTCATCTCCTGTGATGTTTTTAAACGTGTCCTCAAAGTCTTCGCCTGTCTATGACTTCCCTTCAAGTTGATTGTACAGAAGAAACGAGTCAACAATGCCATGTGCTCGCTATGCTTGTTTTTGATCATGTGACAGACTATGTGTAGAACGACCTCTGGTGAGAAAATGACATTGATGAAGACCAAGATAAGCTGACCTATCCGGGTAAGTCGGCTCACAGTAAATAATATTGGCCCCATAAGATGTGATGGCCTGACATTTAAATTTTGGAGTGTTCTTGGTGACAACTACTGTACATTCCAGGTCTGTCAGTGTCGAGGCCCATGCTAACGCCTGTCCATGGTTTCCACTGCTATGGGTAATCTTTTTTTTTTTAAACAGATTAGAAATATGTTATATACACGAATATATAGTTTTATATCAATATGTTAAACAAAATGAGAAATAAACGGATGGTGTTTTTTTTAATTTTGTGTATTAAAATAAACTAGATCTGTATATCAAACGTAATAATAATCTGAAGAACTCACAACTCCATGTAGATTCGGATTTTTAGCCTTCTGCTTAAGTACCTTTATTAAAAAAAAATCAATTTTGAATTTACAATATGATAATATGTAAGGTAATGAAATAAAAACCATTATCACTTATTGGTTGTCTTTATTTTCTCTCCCTTTTTTTTGTTTGTCGGTTTGATGTAATCAAAATAGATAATGAATCCTAAAAGGTGAAGAAATACCGCATTTAGGGCACCCCTGGCTTTGAAAGATCCCGTTTTCTAGTCTTTTTGTTTTAGCCTGTATGATGCATGCATCATTCAATTTTGCAATAACAAGTACACCAGATTGTGTATCAACTGAGGCATGTACTATTTACCACTCCCAGTCTTGCCCAGCTGTTACACCTTTTAAATGAATCTATTAATATGTAACATTTCACATTATTCCTATTTATTAAATACACTAGGTAATAAAATGTTCTTTCAACTTGTCAATATCATTGTCTATAAAGGCTGTCATTTCTGCACCAGCGGGTTCGTTAAACTACAGCATCTTTCATTATTTGGCTGATTTAAAAATAGGATAGGAGATCACGTGATGAAAATAAATCTCAACTTTTGATAGCACGATATGCCAAGGGGTCGTGAGGAGCGGTGGGGATCAGAAACCTTTGACATGCGAAGATGATAAAATATTTACATCAGGTTTTATTCAACACTTCTAATAGACAACAATTTTTTTCTTCTTAAAGTACGTCGTGCTTATTCCGACCCAAAACATTTCATTGGTTAAATTTTATGCTTATTTGTTGTTGTTGAAATATTAGAATTCAAAATGACTTCGTTCACCTTGGGTTTCGATAAAAAAAAACCACAACAACAGCAAATCGCATGTTATTATTTAACATAAAACAAAAAAGTTTAAGAATAAATGTTATATTTAAAAAAATTAGAAACTTGATAAGACGTTAAAACTTAAGACAAAACGTTATAGGATATAAAAACTTTGAATAAGACACTTACTCTAAGAATATAATGCAACGGTTGGAATTTCCTGAGGTTAAACTTTACTGGGTTGACGGTAGTTCTTCGATGAAATGTTGCGATAACGAACAGTGTTATTTCAATTTGTAGCTCACAAGATACATGTACTGTATGTATCAAATCGAGCTCCCAAGTAACTTTGTGGAAATCGTTGAACCGTAAGTACAATATTTCTGTGCTATTTAAGCATTGAATCATTATTTTTTGAAAGATGTGGTCTCATAACTGCAACGGTGTGTGCATACAAATTGAATAACGCGCTTGCTTATATTTTCGTTTTTTAACATTTATTCCCTTTCCGCAATCATGATTTATTTTTAAAAATCTCTGCCTAATTCGACGAGTAATGCGCAATTAACGGACGAGCCAGTGGAACAGCCGAATTATGCTGACAAAAATAGTGCACAGTGCTTTAAATTCTAATAACACAGTTTTATTTTTCATTCTGTAATTTGATGAATTTACTTTTGGTATACTATGAAATTAATCAATTGAATCCATTTAACTGCTAAAAAATATTTACATCAATGAAATATTTATCAGCGAAAGTATAATATCAGGTCGTGATCCGGTTTGAAGTCGCGAGGAGAGTCAGTCATACTGATGGAAGATTGACTGTATTCATACACACCAGATTTGGTGATTGGGTATTCTGTGTTATGCGTAAATATCGCTCAAATCAATCAATGCAATTTAATAGGGGGAAAGAAAGTGAATGTAAATATTGAATTACATTATGCATTATACAGCCAATTGTGCCTAACGTGATTTCACGTGAAAAGGTCTTCACGTGAAATCACGTTGGACCTCACTCGAAATTCGTTTGAAGTGAAAATCACGTGAAATTTTTCATGTGAATTTCATGTGAAACATATTCACGTGAAATTCATGTGAAAAATTCACATGATTTTCACACAATTTTAACGTGAAATCCCTTTCACATGAAATTAATGTGAATTAATTTTGTGAATTTCACGTGAAATTTCAAACAATTTTTAAACAACCCTGATTTTTTTTTTCAAGATTTGTATTTTACTTCAGTACTGGCTGAGAGTTGTTGAACTCAATTTATAATACTTTCGATTACACCAAAGTGATATATATAACGTTAACTATAGATAACAGTAATGCCGGCACAACAACAAAAACCCTTTAGCAATTTAACGTTATCTTAACATATAAATAAAATTAAAAATATATAACCATATCAATTAAAGACCATCAACACACATGCTAACAATTTCAAATCGTAAACTATTATTTCAATGCTATTAAATAAATTTCGGATTGAAGTCTGAATCGGCTTTGATTTCAATGCCGTGCTCGTGCCGTCACATTTTACGTCACAGGTTGAAGGAGAAGATGGACTGCACTGTGTATGTTATGCTGTGGACTGATGTTATGTGAACATAGTAGCTTCCTATCATATCGCGGGTTCTATGGTATCGCGGTATTTCTGATTACGTATAGTAGCACGCGCTGAAATTGACATTTGACGGCGGAAGATTTTAGACATAGTAAACAGAGATACGCTGAACATCACTGAGGTATATAATGGAGGAAACTCACGATAACATTAGTTTCTGAAATTTTTTCTTATTGATAGATTTTTTGACAAAATGATTTAACTATACCGCGATATCATAGGACCGGCTCATACTTGGGTGCCAATCTTGTAAAGGTAAGCTGTATATTTTTAAAAGAAATAGAGAAGTGACCGCGTAGTTCTTGTTGCAGCGCTTTATTTATCTATATCCGCGAGAATTCGGTTTCACTTTGAACATTGGCTGTCTCTAAGACGCGATCGACACTCGATACGCCTACAATATATTATACATTTAAACAATAAAATGCTTTCTTTGGTGATTCATTCGGGATATGAAGGTAGCGACATTGCAGAAAAAATACATAACCCGCGTTAGCGGGTTATGTAAATTTTTTCTGCAATGATCGCTACCTTCATAACCCGAATGAATCACCAAAGAAAGCATTTTATTGTTTATATTAACATCTTTCTTTTAACTAATTAATAAATTGAGCTTAAAAAGTAAGTAAAATTCACTAAATTACTGTTAACGTACATAAGTACGTTAGCTAAAAGAAACAGCCAAATCGTCTCCTGTGAGACTTTGAGTCTGTCATCATCATGGTTATTTCGTGCAGTCCGTGATTTTTCTTAGGTAGTTGTAGGTCTCGACCAATCGATAAACTGGGCGTGTCAATTTCAGTCCTGTCACTTTCTTGTCAGTTTCAGCCGCTGTAGATTTCGACCAATCAATAAACGGGGCGTGTAGATTTCAGTCTGGCTGTTTCTATAGAGCTATGAATTAACTATATGTCTCCGTAAGAAATAGAGGAAATAATACTTGGTAGATGTAAATATTTAAACAATAAAATGCTTTCTTTGGTGATTCATTCGGGATATGAAGGTAGCGACATTGCAGAAAAAATACATAACCCGCGTTAGCGGGTTATGTAAATTTTTTCTGCAATGATCGCTACCTTCATAACCCGAATGAATCACCAAAGAAAGCATTTTATTGTTTATATTAACATCTTTCTTTTAACTAATTAATAAATTGAGCGTAAAAAGTAAGTAAAATTCACTAAATTACTGTTAACGTACATAAGTACGTTAGCTAAAAGAAACAGCCAAATCGTCTCCTGTGAGACTTTGAGTCTGTCATCATCATGGTTATTTCGTGCAGTCCGTGATTTTTCTTAGGTAGTTGTAGGTCTCGACCAATCGATAAACTGGGCGTGTCAATTTCAGTCCCGTCACTTTCTTGTCAGTTTCAGCCGCTGTAGATTTCGACCAATCGATAAACGGGGCGTGTAGATTTCAGTCTGGCTGTTTCTATAGAGCTATGAATTAACTGTAAGTCTCCGTAAGAAATAGAGGGAATCATACTTGGTAGATGTAAATATATAACTATAGCTGACGCTGATGAGGATATTTCAATGAATTAAGCAAATAAAATAATTTAATAACAGTTAACTAAAGGTCACTGTGAAATAATGTTGATAATCAAATTAATTGAGATCGGTAGGTCTGCCAATTCGAATTTTCTCGGAAAGATCTATACATATTACTTAACTTAAAACTGTGCGTTTTTTTTCTTACATTGATACAATATGTACAGAAGGTTGTTTACTATTACAGTGTTATATTACATGTTGCTAAATGAGGATAGTACTGAATTTCCTCTAGAATAAATTTTTCAGTTCTTTTTAATCTTGCTTGTCATTTTTATAAATAATCTTTAGAAACTATAACCCACAGTAGCTACATTGGAACACGTGCTTACAAATTATTTTCTGAATCTCAATTTTTCAATACATTATTTTTTTATTGCAAAGAACGAATTCAGATAGAAACTATAATAAAGGCAAGTATACCATGTATGGATTTTTAGATATACTAGTACATGTTAATTATTGTAAAACAGAACTGTAAAAAAACACTTGTCCGCTGCTATTCCATTGAAAGCGAAAATAATTGCAATTAACGAAAAGGGGGGGGGGGGTACTCCGCTTTATTCGGAACCTTGTTGTTATTATAGTATGCGATATACTTTATCGCAGGAACAAGTTCTTACAGTAATACTATTGACTAGGTCAAATCGAAGGTTCAGGTATGAATGTTGACCCATATACACTGAATTAACAAATTTGCATTTCATTACAATTGACTCAGCGCATCAACCTCTATCAAAATAAAAAGAAGCAGCACTGCTTTTTCAGAGCACAGTTTGAGTAAAGGGGAAAGTAAATTACCACACTACTTCAAAATTAAAAAAACCCACATCTTCCTCGGACTAAATCCCGCGAATTTAGGGCCTCCGACGATAGAATATATTAATATAGCCTTTTCTGTACAAGTACAATATCATAGTTAATTAAAGTTATTGCCACCGTAATTGAAAAATGTGCTCAGCTTCTGGGAGACTGCCGCCTCCAGGCCCCCTGCTTACAAATACACTACTGCGTCAGAAAAGTGCTGACATTCCCATTTGATACTGATAAACTCAGACATTTACTGAAAATGTCTGACAATGCACTGACATTACTGACAAACTAAGACACATACTAACGTTTTTACTGACGGTACTGATAAACTTATAAAAGTACTGAAAAACGTAGACAGTACTGATAAACATTTGCTGACACATTTTACTGACGGTACTAAGTGAAGAACATGTACTGACAAGTAAGAGATAATAAAACAAATAAGATCAACTGAGGTAAAATAAGTGACACTTGAACAACCATAATGATTATAAACTGAAATTATATATTTAATACCAATCTTCCTTTATTTAAACTGCGCTAGCAATTTATACATTTATAACTAAATCTAATTAGTTAAAACGTACACATAAACATACTATGGTAACTATCTTATACATCAAAAAGATTTTGCCTGATTATTATTATTATTATTATAATTATTATCATTATATATTATATGCTGCCATATTGTTTGAACGGCGCATGTCGAGTTCACTGTACATGTATGAAATCTATCTGATGTAGATGTACAATATATCTGCCTGATATCTGAGTTATATTCATTTACTTATCTAAAGTTTGCATATTTGATTAAATGGCCATGACAAATACGCCAAAAACAAAAGACTACTTAGCTTTGTATATATATGAGGTAAAAATATCTGAATTATAATTGTCTGTTTTCTTGATGAGCCTTAAGGTGGAATAACACACCTGGAAAAAGTCACTCAAATTAACAGTGAATTATTTGATTATGAAAGATATAATAATTAATAAACTGTACATATGTCAAATAAGCGAAAATTTTGCAGTTTTGGGATAAAAAATGAATATATAAAAAATTCAATTTAGTCAGTAACAGCAAAAACCCCCGTGGGATTCGAACTCGTGATCTACGGATCACAAGCCCGACACTTTATCCACTCGGCTATGGATTACATGCAAGTTATCTGTTGCTGTCGATAAAATTCTTTTATAAAATGTCGTTTCGATCAGAGGTCAGCCATTTTGTGACGATGTGTTTTTCCACCTTAAAATATAATCCATGAAAAATAACTCTTGAAATTTTGCTTTTAGCAATAGACTCATCTTTATTGTTGAATAATTGTAAAACATGGTGTTTTAACATTTATGAAATATATTTTTAAACTGATAACAAAGAAATCAATGTTTCTATGCTAAGTGAGCTAAGTGATTAGGTTGTTGCTTTTAGAAGCATTTAAAGATCACAGGATTTAATGGGGGGAAAACACAGAAGAATGTAAACATATGTAATTATTATACTTTCATGTTAAATACTGTAATCTGATTGGTTTAGACGCAGTTGACAATCCGTTCTCATACCCTCAGCGTTAGCAACACGCTTGTCAACGGGTTGACAGAACAAATTGTTACATGCGCGTAAATTATGCGCGTACGGTTCGCCATTAAATTCACGTCATTTCTATATAAAAGCGGTAAAATTGTCTCTAAACTCAAGACACCCCTCGAAAACCATTGTCAACCTCCGCCTCGCGTCGGTTCACAATGGTTTTCTCGGGGTGTCAATTTCAACTGTTACCCTCCCGAACAGGCACTATTTATATATTATTACCCCCCAAAAACGCTATTTAATAAATACTGCTAACTGATTAGAAAAATAAAAAGTTTGGAACTACTTTTTTAGAAGAAAACAATTATTCAGACATGTAACAATATATAAATAGTGCCTGCTTGGGAGGGTACCAGTTGAAATTGACATCCTCAGTAAACCATTGTCAACCTCCGCCTCGCGTCGGTTGACAATGGTTTTCTCGGGGTGTCAATTTCAACTGGTACCCTCCCAAACAGGCACTATCTATTTTATTATACTGAATGTCTTAATTTTATAGCAAATTTTACTTCTTTCATATAGAAAAGACGTGAGTTCTACGGCGAACCGTACGCGCATAATTTACGCGCATGTAAAAATTCGTTCTATCGGCCCGTTGCCAAGTGTGTTGCTAACGCTGAGGGTATGAGAACGGATTGTCAACTGCGTCTAAACCAATCAGATTTCAGTATTTAACATGAAAGTATAATAATATAAAATATTATATCTTTGTATTTTATTTTTCATGCATTGTAAGCATTACATTTTTTAGAACAGCCAGAATCTGTACATGACAGACTTACAAACAAAGGCAGGAGTTACAGAAAATGTGTACATAGGATGAAATATCTTCGATATTCCCGAAATAGCAATATGAAATTGCAATTTGATTGTTTAAAAAGATTAAAGATTGATATAAATGAAAAATAAAAGAAAATAGATATCAAAAACTATTTGATCAAATAAATTATAAAGCTACGATAAATCATTTCTCGAAAAACTTTTTAAAATCAGAAGTTACATGTCTCTCTCTCTCTCTCTCTCTCTCTCTCTCTCTCTCTCTCTCTCTCTTATTTTGACAAGTTTCGTCTGAATTGATTCTATTCTAAAATATCTACGATATTTGAGTACAATAAGTAGACATATGTTATATATATATATATATATATATATATATATATATATATATATATATATATATATATATATATATATATATATATATATAAACAGCGGTCTGCAAAAAGGACACGTTGATCTCAAAGACTGAGACACATATAATCAATTAATGAAGTATGCATTGCTGTTTAATAATAGCACCTTTGTAAAGAGATGAAATAAATTTTCCGCTTTCAATACATGATACACCCTTTAAAGTTAACGGTTAACTATATCAGACTTGAAGTCATTAGACTTAAAGTCTTATATATGCAAGTAATTTAACAAGAACAATACAAGGTTTTCAGCTCAGGAGAGCTAAAATTTTGTAAATGATTTTACCTAAAGATTCATCGTGATCGTCTCTGGTGTCACAGAGCTATATCATTACATTGTGGTGTATATATTTGCTGTAGCATTATCGGGAAGACTGGTGCTTATTTCAACAGAAGTCTTCAAGAATTTCTCAGCCCAGTCAGGAAACTCGTCCAGTTTAAAGAAAGGAATCCCCCAAGTGTTCACGGCCACAGTTACAACCACAACACAGAGAATGTTCAGGACAAACCCTACCTTCACCTTTTAAAAAGAGGAAATCAAAGATTATATTCAGGAATGATTGCCAAAGTCACCATTTAAATAAACTCTACGGAAAACAAGTATTTCGTGCTATAAATCTGCAAAAAAAAATCTTTTTATGTCAGACCTAAAAGAATGTTGGGTTTTTTTTTTCAAAGTCTTGTTTTAAAATTTTGCTTTGATTTAACATTAAAATGAATTTGTGTGTCATTATTTTTCATCACCTACCATGTCAATCACTTTCAGATATCCATAGGAAAAGGCAAGAGTATTCGGAGGCGTGGCAACAGGCAACATAAAAGCGAATGAGGTTGATATGGCTGAGGGTAACATGATAAAAATTGGGTTCTTTTTTATTCCAATAGCCTAAAAACGTAAAAAAAAAAACCACAAATACATTTGTTTCCGAATAATCTTTTGTAAAGTAATAAAGAAACATAAAAAAAATAAAATATTATAAAAGAATCGACAAAAGACAAGCACCGCTTAAATGTTCATATAAACAATTTTTTAATCGAATTTAAAAATATTTACATGTATATTTATATCTGTATTTATTGCTCTTAAATCTTACAAGCTCGGCAAGGATTGGAAGAATCAGCGTGGAAATGGCGGTGTTACTCGTCACTTCCGTTGCAAATGACGATATCAAGGTAATTACAAATATCATCAACCAAGAATTAACATCTTTAAAAGCAGCCATTTGACCAGCAAGCCAAAGAGACAGCCCTGATTCCTAATAAAAAATTTAAATTAAAAAAAAAATATTTTAACATTTTTATCAAAATATTCGGCAAAATATTCTGAAAGGCTGGATTATGTAGTTCATACCGCACATGCTTTGGCCAAAGCAAATCCCCCACCAAGCAAAAGGGCTACATTCCAGGGCATGCGCGCTGTCACCGTTTTCCAGTCTAGTAAACTTGGAATTTCCATGACGTCATCAAGAGGATTGCCTGCAAAAATTGGTTTTGTCTCTACCTTTACAGGTTTCTGTTACCTCCTACATTAATTGCTGCAGTACATATTTATTTTCATGAATACGTGTAAAGATGGTTGGAAAATTTAATTAAGAAGATGAAACTAACCCTTGTCTCTCCTTCTGCTTGGAAATATGAACAAACTAGTCATAATCACCACAGCAGGAACGGAGTCTCCAAGATACCTTGATATAATTGATAAATGATACATTAGTCAGTCAATTATAACATATAACTTTTAACAGTACACAGTTGTTGACTGGGATCAAGATAAACAGTTGATCTGTCGGACCGACTCGGCCGCGGGCAACAGTTTGCGAGCCGGTTGCCCGAGACACAGTCAACAACTGTTTTGTTATACCCCTACTAATCAAAAACTCGTTTTCGCGGAATGTGACGTCACCGGTCAACAGTCATTTTTAACAGTTCCAATCCAACAGTTCCATTCCAACAGTCAAAACTGGACTTTTATTCATGTAGAGTTATATAGTAACATTTTTACAGGTGTATAACAAAGTGATTTATCAATGACTCGTTACATTAACGATTTCACGCCATAATAGTCAATTATATATATACATATGATTCCCATGTTAGTAAGCAAAAACGACCTTTGTTCGTCATTGCTTTTCCTAAGACACTGTACATCATATAATTTTCAGGAGAGTGTGAGGCGGTCTAAATTAACAACTCGTTTGATTTATTGAAGTTAATTGCTTCACTAACCCATCTTTGAAGAGAGAGCCCCAGCCAGGAATAAACTCTGGTTCCCGAGAAAACCATAAAATGACCAACAAAATGAAGTGAAATAAGACGGCTTTCTCTGCAAATCTGTTATACGAAAAATGGTGTTCAAATCTTATGAATTTAATGTCAAAAACCAATCTTAAAATAAAGATATTTAAGAAATTGAAAATAAATTTGAAAAGATAACTATCAATATTTTAATTGCATAAACATTTGAAAATGTCGTTAATTGTTTTTCCGTTACATCCATTTTATAATAAAAATATCAGAAGTTGTATTAAGTTTTTTAAATTATGTTGATTTTACGTTATATCTCCGAGTTTGTTGATTTCCAGCCTGATTACATCTTGAACTCGAGTAGAATCCTCTTTGTTACAATTAAACAGTGGTCTGAAAAAAGAATAAATTTTGATGCTAGTTGAACACATTTAAATTTTGTCTTTATAAAATCATTGCTTGATTATGTTTATAACATGTACAGACCATGCATGGCAAAAGATGAGCTGTGTTAATTTTTTTGAAAATTGATAAGTGTATACATGCATAAGTCATCAACGAAATGGAAATCTAGCTTTGCATCTTGATGAAATTCCCCTTTCTTAAATTATAATATTCGTCTGTTTTTTGTTTTCTCTTTACTAAATTACGTGTGGTGCATCTGCACAATACTTACTTAACTCCAAAGAAATATATCTGAATAACCAGCCACGATATAAAACACGTCATCAGAGCCAGAGGAAACCCGAAGATGAACCATGACGTGAAGGTAACTATGGATTGTCCATCAGACAGCCTGTTCAACAAAACAGAAGCTTTATTATAACAAGTATGTTACATAGAGTATCCAATACTCTTTAATTATTTTTATTAATTACCTTCTTGTAAAAACTGTCCTCAGAACCATTCCTGCCTTTTTACAATGCAAAATTATATAATCTAACTACTCTTTTATGAATATTTCTTTCGACATCCATTGAGAGCAATATTAAGGGGGAACAGGACACTGATCACGTGACTTTCATTGCAATGATGCTTTGATGTGCTAACTCTATTATGACGTCATAATTGATTTGATTGAATGATGCTATGATGTCATTTATCCATTATGACTTCAAAATGATTTGATAGATCTTTTTCCCGCAATTTACATGAGTTGGGAAAAATTTAACATTTTCAATTTTAAAAATATAAATGTACAAAATCATAAGCGGTTAAGATAATCATATATTTATTCTGAATATTATTCTAATTAATCAATCTAAAGAATGTATTACTTTTTTGATGGTTCAAAACAGAAATTGTCACAAAAAGTCATACTTCCAGAATAAAGGATATGGGGGATTCCTATCGTAGTATTTCCCTTGAATGCCAAGAAAGTGGCCATGAAAATTTTGTAAGTTATAAAGCAGATGTTGAGGTTGATATATGAATTTTTTTCTTTAAATTTCATTGAGAATTTTTTATGTGCCATCACATTTTGTTAAAATTTAGAATCAAAAACTACAAAACAGGAAGTGCTGATTTTAGCTATACAGTAAAACACGGTTATAGCGAACACGCTTTTAATAAATTGACGCTTAAGTGAATTTCATTCTGATTATTGCAGAAAATTGAAATTGTCAAAAAAATTCATAATGCCAAAAAAGGGGGACAATTTCTATTAAAATATTTCCCTTGTAAGGTAAGAAAGTAGTCATGAAAATGATATATGCTGTAGAGGACATCTTAATGTGAATGTGTTTAAAAAACAAAAAAATTCATTGACAAATAATTTTATACTGCAACGCCCTGTTCCCCCTTAATTCATGTTCATACTACAATGAATATATCATTTATTAGCAGAGAAAGATATATAAAGGCTATCACAGACAAAAGTCGTCATAATTTTGCACCATTTGCTATATGGTCCAACATTTGAAATAAAGTAAAATCCTTTATTTTAATTTGTCTGCACCGCTTGGTGTGTTACAGGATGATAATTTGTCTGCGTGATAATTTGTCTGCCCTGCTCGGTGTGTTACAGGACCGACGACATCCAAAAATAAGCATTCAATGCTTATATTTATATTCATACTGATGTCTATGTTTATTAAATATATATGTATTGTCGCTGTAACGCCATTATATACGCTTGTAGTCAGGGATATGAAACATACATGGATCATCCATATAAACATGTTATTTAGTTCCAGAAACTTTGTAGAGAAAAATCTTTTTTTTTATTTAGGAGTAGATATAATTTAATGATTATTTTTCAAAAGTACATATCAAATTGGTTATGTAAGATAGAACGTTTCATTTAATCTTACAACAATAAATATACTCAAAACACGTGAAGACGTTTATATTTGTGCACATGGCGCATGAATTATCAAAACGTATTCGTAGAAAATTGAACGTTGCAGATTGCCATACATAAGGGGGAAATATACACTGAATGTGAATATATTTAAACAATAAAATACTTTCTTTGGTGATTCATTCGGGATATGAAGGTAGCGACATTGCAGAAAAAATACATAACCCGCGTTAGCGGGTTATGTAATTTTTTTCTGCAATGATCGCTACCTTCATAACCCGAATGAATCACCAAAGAAAGCATTTTTATGTTTATATTAACATCTTTCTTTTAACTAATTAATAAATTGAGCGTAAAAAGTAAGTAAAATTCACTAAATTACTGGTAACGTACATAAGTACGTTAGCTAAAAGAAACAGCCAAATCGTCTCCTGTGAGACTTTGAGTCTGTCATCATCATGGTTATTTCGTGCAGTCCGTGATTTTTCTTAGGTAGTTGTAGGTCTCGACCAATCGATAAACTGGGCGTGTCAATTTCAGTCCCGTAACTTTCTTGTCAGTTTCAGCCGCTGTAGATTTCGACCAATCGATTAACGGGGCGTGTAGATTTCAGTCTGGCTGTTTCTATAGAGCTATGAATTAACTATATGTCTCCGTAAGAAATAGAGGGAATAATACTTGGTAGATGTAAATATTAGAATGTAATGCTCTTTCTTGTATCATCCAAAAATACTTGAAACCTAGATTTTGTGAAAGACCAAACACCTTTATCTTGTGAATTATTGTCTACTTTAATACTTAAAAAAACTCAAAAACTTATTTATACATTAAAAATTTTTTATCAGTCTGTCCATCTTGAGCATTTGTACTTTTTCTCATTTTTTCCCCTCTAATTTGTACTGTACATGTACGTCTGACTCTATATATCTACATTTGTAAATATTTGTATTTTCCCGCGTTTCGGCAGTAATTGCGGGAAAATGTTGTATTTACGGAATGGCGCATTATTATGGAAGGGTTCATAGCCAATAGAATTACAGAGTGGAACAGGTTTTATACAGGTGTTATTCAAGTATTCACTTCTAGCCGCCGCGCGTCAGGAGTTAGACAAAATTTAATAAAATGTATCTACTTATATATATGTTGTGAGGTCTGTTCACAATCTCCCTGCATCCAGCGGCACCTGGCAACAGACACAGGTTTTCTAGAGTTTCTAAATTGCGATTTTTATCGTTTTATCTCTAGTTATAAAGGGGGGTTTTTGTTCTGATTTCGATATTTATTTTTAACGTATATCGATACACTAGTAGTTCTCAGGTATTTACATAAGCTGGTTCATCGTGATGTTTTTCTGTATGTTTGTCTATATATATGACAATATTTAATAAATTAACGGCGTCCAGCGACCACGGCTGGCTGTCATGCAAGTTTTTTTATGTTTGTGTTTGTGTTTTAAGGTATTGTAAGTAGTAAAGTTAATATTTGTATATATGTACCTCATGTACCGTCACGTTGACGGTTTGAGTAAAATAAATTGAATTGAATCGAAAAAGATAAACTCGTCGTAAATGTGATTGGTCCGTTAAAGACTGTATAAGAATGACATTTTGTGTAATTCAAAAACCGAAAAAAGTCATGTCTTAACGGTGTGGGTTATTTTTTCTCCTTTTTCCTTTTTTCATAAAACGTTTTAACCATTTTCAATTTTTGTTCTTCTTAATACATTGCTTAAAAAAATTGAAGTTTTATATCTATTTTTTTTAAGTCAAGTATTATGTGAGAAACACATAACAGTTGTCTATTTATCTATATTTACATTCCGTGTGTATTTCCTCTGATGTTTGCATTGGAAATCTGCGACGTTCAATTTCCTATGAATGCACTTTGCTAATTCATGCGTCATGAGCACAAATTTAACGTCACCACGTATTTTGAGTATTTATATATTTTTTACGATTCAATAATTTAATTCTGGTTGTAACGCGCTTTCTGATTGGCTAAAAACTTACTGTATATCGTGTAAAGAATGTTGCCTACCTCATAGTAATCTTAACGTCAAAAACGTATCAACCCGCTTAACGTTACGTTTGAATTTTGTATAATTTGACGTCATTTTAAAGGTCAAATGACCGTTTTATCCACAATTAAGAGTAAAAAAAATTAAATTATAAGAAATGAATTCAATATTTATTAGTTTTATACGATATACAAAGGGATATACAAAGGTTTGAAACAGTTTACGCTTTTTTATAAACCGCTTCGCGGTTTATAAAGCGTAAACTGCCCCAAACCAATTTATATCGTATAAAACAACTAAATATTGAATTCATTCCTTAAATGAAACGTTCAACCGTACATAACCAATTTGATACACGTATGTACTTTTGAAAAATAATCATTAAATTATATCTACTCCTTAAGGATGACGTTTACTCAGCATAAAAAAAATCCACTGATGATAATAAAAAACCATCTATTGCATGTTATAGACCTTTGATTGAAGTGTTATTTTTCACTTTCAAAAAAGTAGGTCAATGACCTACTTTTTGAGTTAATGGCCATTGAATATATTTTATGAAAAATCAAGAAAAATTAAATTTTACACTACGATTGAAATTTTCTTAATTGTAAATATATTACAAATAATAAAACACTTTAAAAAGTGAAATACAGTTTATGAATGGTAGTGGCACTAAATAGGTACAAAACATTAAGATTTCAGCAACAATTTAAAAAAATATTCCAGTCCGAATTTCCTCTATCAGTTTTCAAATTCCTACCCATTTTTGATCCAATGTTACAAAAAATTGAATGATGATAATACTAAAACATTTATAGTATTGAACTACTTATACTGACCTTATTCTGTTGGTATAAATTTATATGAGGTCAATGATCAAAATTTTGAAATATGGTGTCTTTTATCGTTTTTAAGCATTTTTCAATATTTTTGCAATTCATGCCATACGATTATTTTAATGACTAAGTGAGGTAAAACCAACAGAAAATATGAAAAAAAATGTTTTTGCAGAAAACAAATCTGCAAAATTTAGTCCGAATTTCCTCTGTTTGGCTAAAAGTCTATTTTTGTTTGAGCCTAATTCCATAATTAAGTAAAAATATCGAATGTGTAGTCAATAATAATTCATTTCATAAGTACTTTTTTTGTTTAGAACAAATTTTACTCATGACATTGAACTTTATAACAATACGAATTAGAGAACTCAAACCCTGAGTAAACAACACCCTTAATAAAAAAGATTTTTTCTACAAAGACAATTATAGGGATGGAATACAAAAAAGGATTCATTAGCAGACAATTATAGGAATGCTGAAGTTTAAGTGAAAGACTTACAAGTCCGCCTGTCCTTTCATTACTAGATTAGGACCCGTTCCGGTCAGGGTTCCAATTCCACCACAGTTTGCTGCATAACAGATACTAAGGCAAAAGGCTTTACAAAGCTTCTTAGAAGGAGGGTCTAAACTCTCAAAGTCAAAACTGTATTCAGATTCAATCTTTTCTGTTTTGACAACTGCAACGCTGTTTCTGAATTTCGAGAAATGTATCACTGTTGTTAGAAGATTATAGATACTTCAGTCGATTTCATTATTTCAAACATTGTCGACAACCCGCGACTAGTCTCGCATACGCTAGCTCAAAATCATGTCGTTGTTGACAGATGCATTCGTTAACATTCACGCTACTGGTGAGATTTTTTTAACAAACATGTAAAGGAGCCAATCGGTATAGCCATGAACTATTCATTTAATCGAAAAAAAATTCATTAAGGTAACTCCAGTGTCTTTCGGATCCGGTTCTTTTTTTACACGGCGTGCTAAATTTCCGGTTATAACTTTGGCACACAACAAGGGTTTTAAAATAATTATGGTTTGGTCAAAAAGTGGAAAATTTGTAAAATATAACATCTCCGTCGTTTAGAGGGATCGGAGAAAGCAAGGAAAGCAGCGTATTGTAAAAAGGTAAATGAGTGTGTAATATAATTGTACGTATTGTATGCATTCTCCTCCAACAATTACACTGCGTTTATGTAGCTTGACGACCTCATGTGTCCTCCGGGACAAGGAGAGGATAAGTAAGTACTTGTGTAATTAAAACTACATAACACTGATTGGTGTTTTAAAAACTGGGATAGAAAGTATTTGACAGAAAGGGAAGGGGGTACTACTGCACTCAAATATATGAGTTTTTTGGCAGTCTCGACCTTAATTTTATATGTATAATACAGTTTCATTGAGTATATCAATTAAAGTGACTGTTAGCTAGATTGTGTTTCTTTGGTACATATTATTTTTTTCCAAAGTTTGCAAAAAAAAAAAAACTTGTAAAATTTACATTTTCAAAATGGGGGGTACACATGTTCAAGAGACTATCAAGCAAAAACTAGATGGTCAATTTTGATAAACTATGTTTTTTTGTTAACACAATATGTAACTCTTAATAAATATTTGTTAAAAAATGGATGTAAACTGAATAATTTTTTAGAATTTTTCAAAAATATGCAATCTTGTGATTTTTTTGGGAAGGTCGTGGCAAGAAAAAATGTAATATTTTTTATATTTTCTGTAGAAAATCAATAAAATTTTTATGATTTAATGATAATCAATTGATTTGCTTAAATTATAACCTAACATGATGTATTTTGGTGCATAATTTAATAAATTATGAGATTTTGCATCATTGTGTTAAATTTTGGCTGTTAAATTTTTGGACCAAATGAGCTGAAGCTCACTGTAGGAAAACAAACGTGCAAAGGTATAAATATTTTGGTCTCTATAGTAAGTTTATAAGTTGTTTTAATTATTAAAATTAAAAAATGTTTAGTTTGACACGGATTTTTAAAACACTGGAGTTACCTTAAGTTGTTCCATGGTCGGTAAGACTGGTCATGGGTTTCCGACGACGTATTTTAGGATGATTTGGTTAGTTTTATCATACCATTGACATCATACAAAGTTTAAATATTTGATAAATGGTTTAATAGCTCAATAAATATATAGTTTTCGCTTTTATTATGTCTCATTAGTGCATGAAATAAAATTTGCGTCACCGTGTCATTTTAACCTTACTTAGTTTTATTGGAACCATTCAGATGAACATCGTCTTTTTCGTCTCTGCATTCGATACAAACGGCGTCTTTATCTAGTAAGGCCTCTGTCACAGGTTTATCAATATCTTGAAAAGATTGAAAAGAAACAAGAAACTCCGTAAATTACTGGTACACTTTAATTGTTGTCTGTAAAAAAAAAACAACAACATTATCATGGCAAATTTTTCATATAATGTGCCTAAATTGAAGTCAGGTTAGTCACATATTATGCTTGAGCTGGAGTCTACCTTTATTTTAAACACAACTTTGCCTCGTATGGATTCCTCTGAAGCACTTTTAAAGTATCATAAAAATCTCTCAACTGGATTCAAAATAGAATTCCTTTAAATTCACATTATTAAGAAAGATACTTAACCATATGTAAAATACAACTCTTTGACCAAAAATACATCCCCAATACATCCGGTTCAAAAATTTCACCTTCTTTACTCTTTTTATGTTTAGTCTCCATGAGTTGAACGAGGACTGCCTGTGCTATAGGAATCATCATGGCCGTTGAAGCAGTGTTACTCATCCACATGGACAAGAAACACGTGATCAGCATGAAACCCAGCATCAACCTAAAGTATAGTTACAAATTAAACAAGTAATTTGCTTTTTTATTAACTCGGGTTTATGCCTGTTTGGGACTGAATAATTAAAAGCCAATCTTGTTAACTGACTTGTGTTACTCATGTCAAACGATTATTTTTAAAGTGTGGTTTCATTTGGCAATACAATCTGCCTTACCAAAGGAATTTTATTTTACATAGTCCTCAAACATACATTTTTAAAAAATAGAAGTTTTTTTTTTAAGTTGAAACGTCGTATACGCAAAAATACATGTAGGTTTGACACACACCATTTTGGCTGGGATCCCATAAGGAGGAGCAGCCTCAGAGCAATCCGTTTATGCACGTTCCATTTTTCTATGACTATGGCTACACTTAATCCACCAATCATTACAAAAATAATATTCTGTAAATAAATTTGTGATTTACTGTGGAATCATTAAAGGTATATGTGGCGTATTTGGAGTAAAATTTTTGACATGAGTTTGAGTAAAAATATATATTATGCTTCTTATAATTAGACGTTTCACAAACTCTAGGCCCATAAAACATGTTCTGTCTTTAGTTATTTGTCTCTAAACTTTGCTATACGTCTGATGAATATTAATGTTATTCGCCATTTATAACGCCACTGCGCATGAGTGCGGGAAAACCTAGCATTGAAAACACGATGGAAGAAGAGTTTGTTTACAAATTAGAATCACGTTTTTCATGTCTTAAATTAGATAATTCTTATATCAGATGATACTCGAAGCATTATTATTCCGATATTCATTAATGTAGAACAATATAAATTGTTAATTACGTTTAATAAAGACGAAACACGATTTTAGCATCATCGACACGGTAAACGGAGTAAATACATATGTACCTCTCACTGAGGGATGCATGCAGTGATGTACTGAGAGTGTTTATTTATTCTTTATTCAAAAATTCCTCTAAACGAAAATCCACTTGTGGTTTAAAACTTATAAAGTAAAGACACGGAACACATGGAGCACGAACCTGACTATAGCAAAACCCCTACAACTTCATCATGGAAACTTAAGTTTAATTCGGCTTTAATTCCTGTTCCATCAATCTACATGGTCTCCGATGACAATCTTCCCTTTGTTCCTATCCTTGTCAGTCAGTCTCTTTTTTCTTTCATTGCCAAATCTGTCAAACTTTAACGGTATACCTATCATTCTCATCGTCGCCATTCTTGTTGATAGACCAAGATGGATGTCACGTGACCCATTTAAGGCGGGGTTATTCAAATCTTTTGTATTTTTTACCGTGCCGGTAAAAAATAAAAAATATGTTTTTGATTTCTTCTATCTTTGTTATGCGATTGACTTATAAAGCGTAATTTGTGTGAAAGTCCTATCTTTAAGTAAAGAAATGAAGCAAATAATCAGATCTTATTATTGTTATTCACCAAAAATACGCCACATATACCTTTAAATTTTGTGGTGGCTCAATTTTTGAGGAATTCGTGGGTACCTCTCATCCACGAATTAACATCCTTCACGAATTACTAAATAAGAAAGTCATATCTCCTTTTTGGGTATAAGATAAAACAAGATATTACGTCCCCACGAACCTGTAAAATTTAAACAAACCACGAAAATTAGCCCCCATGGCCACGAATTTAAATGATTCCACAGAAATTGAAAAGCATCGACAATTCAACGTGTATTCAGAAACCCTATCACTATCAATACAATAAAAGACGATGGGAAAGAGTATGTACTCAGTAATAATTATTATATATTTATTGTTGATTTAATACAAATTTAATTTATGTATTCATATTTTCTATGATTTTAACAGATAACGCATATATGACAAGCTTTCTCGATGAGTTTTGAACAACCTTACTTTTAAAACTATATCAAAATCTTTTTAAAAGGTTAAATATAAAGAGTAATTCAAGAGACAGTTATAATTTTGTTTATTGTGTTTGTCCTTATGAAACACAAAGAACCTGGGGGAATAAGCCGAGGCAATATGCCCACAAGTGGCCACAACCCTACCACTAGTATGTTTCAAATGACAATCACGCATTTAGTATAGTATGTGTATTAACTTCAAATATTTTTATTCCTGTGCTTACATATCTTAAGAAAATTTATTTTGTGCGTGTACATAGAATAGAGAATTCCTATCTTTTGTCTTATTAAAAGTCCATAAATCGTAACCCCTCAACAAAGTAACATGTTTATTTTTTAAAATCATACTAAAGATATCTGATTTAGCTTTATTAAACTAAAAATCTATAAAATGATTTAATAAGTGCATGTGTTTAATTCATAATAACGCAATTTTTACTTTCTTTACATCAAATGAGTTTTTCGAATTAAAACAAAGTAAACAAAGATATAAAAAAATATTTAAAACACGATTCATTATAATCGAACACCCTCTACAACATACTTATGTTCCAAGAACTCCTCGCTAACCGCTACACCACGGAATCACATTTTTGAATCCATTTAAATAACAAACTCAATTTTGCGCAAACATTATTCGGTCTTGGCCATTTGATTATCATCTTGAAAATTGAAAGAAGAAAACTTGCTTTTTACCATAGAGTGGGTATTGGTGCCATTTTTATGAAAATTGAAAAAGAGAGACAAATACATGTTTTATCAATATACGTTCTTTAAAAAATGATATGATGACCCTCTCTATAAAAAAGTATAGTCTGAACATCCGATTTCATTAGCATTTTTTGCTGCTCAATTAGTATATACATGTACGTATTTTGATGTCTTAATATCAATTAAATTTGAAGCCAGTTTTTGAAGGTTTTGGCAATACTGAATGCAAATGATTACATATGTTTAATAAATGTAACAAAAGTTATATTTTGTAAGAAAAAATATTGTGGGTTTTTCAAATGGACTTTTGTGGTTTTATGCCTCCGCTTATTCCCCCCACGTTCTTTGTATTGAGAAAAGAACAGAATCAACCCTATTGTGCGCTGCGCAAACCATGCAATGACGAAAGCAACAGCTTGTAGTTTAAGTCTGAAATGGTAAGCATTCTTTTAATGACAGTCTCTCCATCTTCCATTTTTACTTACATTCGTGTATGTGGAAGCCAGCGTCTTGACTTTGCTGACCCCCAACAACGGAAACAAAAATATGGGTAAAACGGCGGTCACTGCTAGAGGGAGTGCCTCAGTGATCCAAAATATGGCCATCAAAAAGAGACCATAGGCGCAGTTTCCCTTCTACAGAAAAATAATCATATCGTCTCACAATAAAATTATCGTTCAATTATTAGTTATCGGTAAAGGTACTTTTTATTTCCTATTGTGTTTGCATTTCTCAAAATCACATATAACAGACACTTTTGCCCAGGATTTAAGCTTTGAATCAGTTAAAAAGAGTGTCCTTGGGAACTGACGATAACTCTATAATACCTCATTAAGAAAGTAACACTTGAGGTAAGTAAATAATTCAGATAATATTCAGTAGATGTTTAAATGAATCAGAGTGTGGATTTTCTAATTGCAAAGAGGTTTTGGCTGATTTCACTTTCATTGTAAATACAATGCATGAAAGCTTATCAAATTTAAAACTAAGCACAAACCTGAGACTGCAATGCAATAGGCAAAGGAAGCAACAAAATAGGACTTGTCAGAAAAATAATTTTCCTGAAGTTTCTCCTTATGAACTGCCTTAAACCTCCCATGGTTGATGTCCAATGCAGTGGTATGTCTTTAACGCCCTGAAGTGTTAATCTCACTTATTAAGCCTACTGCTAATTCATCGACATATACCAAGTCAAGCCAAACTCATAGTTGACATTGACTATCTGACAAGTTTATACATATATCATGGCCTGGCTTTGCTCATGGACGAGATGTTGCATAAAATAATTTTAATTATCTTTGTAGGTTTTCTATTCCCATTTATTCAACAGCAGATTTGTGACGACAATTCTGACCAGCAGCAACAAAGGCTATGATCTACCCTTTTCTGTTCAGATATGTATTTACTATTTAGGATTTTAATTCACATTATCCAGGCTTTCTTAATCGATGGCGATGTTCATAAACCCAAAACAGTATATTCTTGTGTAATATTATGTCCGTATGGATGAGACAAATGGAAGCCAAGTTTGTACAGATACCTTAAAAATCCGTTCTAGATAGTGTCTGAATAATTTGCCTTCGGGTAAAATAAATTCTACTGTATATATTATTCGTGAGCACATTTTCGGCTTTTAGAAATCATACTTCAGATCAAGAAAACAGGTTCTAGGTGTTGACAATTAATTTCATCTTTTTTTTTGTCAGTGGAGCAATCGGTAGATACGAGTATGTGTCTTTTTGTAAAGTATAAATAAATTAGTTAAATGAAAGATCTTTTAACATATTTCAGTTTAATGCTGGTTTTATGAAATTTTGAATATATGCTGTATTTTTTTTTTAAAATAAAACTGTTATTTTCAATTTCAGACAGATCCTTTCTTGAGAGTATAATGACTTTAGCGTATTTGAAAACTTCATCAAATGAAAGCATTCTTTTAGGATATTCTGCATGTTTCTCAAGTTATCTTACTATTGGTCTGAGGGTAAGAGTTAAACAAACTTAAGCTTTCAATATGAGAACGCTTCCAAAAGTAAATACGTAGTATCACTTTTTGTAGCTGTGGAGTTCTTTTGAAGATTCTGATATATTTTCCTTTTATAAGTGTATTATCCTGATATCAAATTATTGGTCTGGAGTCACAAATGCCCCCATGCATTTTATTCACTGGGAGGGAATTTTGGGTAAATGGGAGCCAATGGTTAATTATTTTAATATAAGCTACGCTAGGATATTTGTATTGTTTTATCATAAACTAATATCCTAGCTCCAGGAAAGTAGAGCTAAGGTAGTACTACATATCTGTGATATAATGGGTTTTTTTTTAATATTTTCTCAAATACACAAACTAATGAAAAAGAATTTGTATAAGTTCAATTTTAACATTAAACAAGAGGCCCATGGGCCACATCGCTCACCTGAACAACAGTTTCTTGTAACATTCTATTTCGTAGCATATGCTATTTCTAACTTTGAACCCCCCTTCTGGGGCCCCAGTATTGGTCCGAGGTTTATGGTTGACTTTAACAATTTAGAATTTACACTATTTGAGGATCCTTGCATAGTAATCTCACAAACTGTAACATAATAGTTCTCGAGAAAAACTTTTTGAAAACATTTCCCATATATATTTCTATGTTAAACTTTGAACCCCTCTTGTGGCCCCAGTATTAGTCCAGTGGTCACAGCTTTATTAATTTAGCATCTACATTATTCAAGGATGCTTGCATAGTAATCTCACAAGTTGAAGCATTGTAGTTCTCTGGAAAAAGATTTTTAAACATTTTCCCTCTATATTTCTATGTTGAACTTTGAACCCCTCTTGGGGCCCCAGTATTAGATTGAGGGTCACAGCTTCTACACTATTTAAGGATGCTTACGTAGTAATCTGACAAATTGAAGCATTGTAGTTCTCGTGAAAAAGGTTTTTAAACATTTTCCACATATACTTCTACATTAAATTTTGAACCCATCTTGGGTCCCCAGTATTAGTTCAGGGGTCACTAATTTAAAACTATCGAATCTACATTATTTAAGGTTGCATGCATAGTAATCTCACAACTTGTAGCATTGTAGTTCTCAAGAAGAAGATTTTTTAACATGTTACCTATATATTTCTATATTAAACTTTGACCCCTCTTGGGGCCCCAGTATTAGTCCGGGGGTCACGATTTTACCAATTAAGAATCTACATAAGCCAGGGATGCATGTATAGGAATTCCACAAACTGTAACATTGTAGTTCTCAAGAAGAACATTTTAAAAATTTTCTATATATTTTTTAAAATGTTAAATTTTGAACCCCTCTTGGTGCCCCAGTATTAGTCCGGGAGTCACGATTTTTACAAATTAGAATCTACATTATTTAAGGATGTATGCATAGTAATATTCCAAACTGTTGCATTATAGGTCTTGAGAAGAAGATTTTTAAACATTTTCCTATATACGTTAAAATTTGAACCCCGCCCAGGGCCCCACTTTTTGTCCGGGGCTCACAATTTTTACAATTTAGAATCTTCATTATATATACAAGCTTTTTTGTAAATATTGGCATTTCTGGTGCAATGGTTCTTGAAAAGAAGATTTTTATACATTTTTCCTATGTATTTCTATGTTAAACTTTGAACCCCGCCTGGGGCCCCAGTTTTGGTCCGAGGGTCACGATTTTTACAATTTAGAATCTTCCCTATACATATCAACGGCCGGAACGGCCACAAAGGCGTCGAGCTGACATTTTCTTTAATATAGATATCATTAATTTAATTTTCTGTACCAATAGTCGTATATCAAATATTATCATGGTTTGTGTAACTAAATTCGCACATATGCAACTACATGTATATTTTTATTTGCAATTTTAACATACCAAGTGATTGTATACTCAGTATATTTCCTTATAAAATACGTAGTGATGCATTTGTAATACAATGAATCGTAACTCATCATGGTTACAAAAATCGAAGAAATTTCAAAGTTTAAAAATAAATTAACTTCTTTCTGTTTCTGCTTTAAGCAGTCTTTGAACAAATTTCACGGGTTCATCATTAGTATACGAGTGTAACACATTAACAGTGTTTCCCTAATAATAATAAAACATACTTTTATTTATTTCAATTTCCGTGTGAAACAAGATTACCTATGGTAGTGTTGTTTACAAATAAATCTACACCACGTGCGTAGATCTGCCGTATCTTAGACTGGATAGCCTGCCCTTGATCCTAAACGCCTCCGCTAGGAAATTCAAGGACAGGTAAACAGTGGGAAAACTCACTGCAGCTTCGCGCACAGCAAATGCGCACACTTAAAATAAATCGGAAAGAAGATTGAGGCGGATCAAGGAAAGAAGGTTTAAGAAGAACTAAACATGAATTTGACAATAAATATCAAATTAACAAGAACAAATTAATTGACACCGTTGACAATACATTGTTTATGTGGGTATTGTAAATATTAATTTACATCGGAAATGTATAACGTTAAATATTTACATTGTTGAGTAAGTTATAATTGGCACTAGACTACTCGTAGCATTCCAATCCATGCCCATTATAACTTGATTTATGGGGCTGCTGAGGATGGTAACGATCTGATTTAGCTCCGTTTTCTCGTAAAGGTCCGATAACATATAAATTGAATGCACACAGGCTACACACAATTAGCACATGGTCTGTACATATTATCTTATGTGTTTATAAAATATAGAGTTATTAACTTAGAGAGTGGGATCGTGTCAGTGTAGAAATTGGTTTTTTTTTTGTAAAGCTAAGGACTTTCCATAACCAGTAGGTAAAATAAATATACAGTTGCCTGGCTTCCAGAGATTTTTTCAGGCTAACACTTTGTAGCGGTTTTACTTAATCGAAAGATGTTTCTCTTTCTTTGTTTATAACTATTAAAGTCGTTTTACTTTTAAAATAAATCTATTGACTCTCCGAAAGATTTTTTCGGCATTCCATCGCAAGCGTGTGAAGATAACTTGTGGGCCTAAAAATTAATTTTTTCTCGTCACTGCTATTTCCTATAAGCTGGCGAACCAGTCTATGCCGTATTTATAATGCTAAACCAATATACAACAAAATCACAAGATACATTTATCGCTTACATTCATTTTGGAGACCGTGCCCGACAACAAATAAATTTACATATTAATTTTTATTTTTATCGGGCACGGTCTCCAAATAAACTATAAGCGATAAAATAAAATAATGTTTAGTGAATTTTTACACCTTATCGTCTTCATCCGTCATTTCTTGATTAAACAAACTTATATACTTATGCCATGAGTTGTTAATATTTAGGGAGACACAGTTGGGTTTTTTGGTGCACAATTTAGTTGAATAAATGGAACAAAAATCTTGTAAATCTTGTAAACATGTTTCTATGTATATTTCTATGCTAAACTTTGAACCCCGCCCAGGGCCCCAGTTTTGGTCCGAGGGTCACGATTTTTACAATTTAGAATCTTCACTATATACACTAGCTTTTGTGTAAATATTGGCATTTCTGGTGAAGTGGTTCTTGAGAAGAAGATTTTTAAAGACACACACCCTATACTCACTGTTTCGCAATTATCTCCCTTTTAAAAAGGGCTGTGTCCTTTATTTTAACAATTTATAATCCCCTTTCCATTAGGATGCTTTGTACCAAATTTGGTTAAAATTGGCTCAGTGGTTCTTGAGAAGAAGTTGAAAATGTGAAAAGTTTACAGACGGACGGACGGACAGACAGACAGACAGACGGACGGACGGACGACGGACAACGGGTGATCAGAAAAGCTCACTTGAACCTTCGGTTCAGGTGAGCTAAAAATCACACCTTTAATAAAAATGAGATATCCCAATTTTGAATAATAAAAAGCCTTCATTTGAATGACGTTCATGTATTCTCTATGAATATTAGCCTTCTATTATCAAAGAATTTATTACAAACGATATTAATTTTTCACTTGTCTTTTACAAACTTGCTTGGGAGCTGCATTAGGAATTCACAAGGACTTCAAGTTTGAACAATCTTGACATTATGTATCCATTCTGTCCATGTGTCGCTCGTAAACACAAACCCTTAATTTATTTAAAATTTTATTAATCAAAACTTATTAATAATCATATAACATTGTAATAGTGTAGAAATAATTTTGTATAAAAACAAAATAATAAATCATATATAAATATATATGTGTAAACATTGTATAACTTTTAATTGATGTGATGTATACATTTGATATTAGTTGTAAATAATATCATTGGAACTAAATGTATATGGTAAAAGTTAGATAACATAAGAACATTTGATTAGAGCACCAATTATTGTAATAAATCATACTTGAACGAAATTCCCACAAACAATAATATCAATATTTCTCATTGTACAACAACCTATACTAGTATATCAATGCCTGAACAACAAAATTAATGCTGTCTGTCTAGTACCAGGGTAGGTGGTCAATATCCACATTGCCCCCACACAAAATGACTCCCACATTTCTGAGGGAAGGGTCCATGGCGGCCAGCCTCTCTGACATCACAGCAGCAACTCCTGCCCCAGAGGCTGGCTCTATCACCAACTGTCAAAATAAAACTAACAGAGATCAAGTCTACTTCACTTCACATAAATTAATTGATCATACTTATGATTTTATTTAAATTTTAAATTTTTAAAACAACAAGAAATCCTTTCCTTCATGATTAGTGTATTTATTAGAAGGGATCTTACAAACCATAAAACTAATACATGTATACACAATACAGCTAAACAAACCTTCATTCTCTCGAAGACAAACTTCATTGCTTTAACAATGTCCTCATCTTTCTACAATAAAAACAAACTATGTTAATTATGATTTTATCATGAAAAGAATTCATTACCCTGCAGGCTGACTGGTAAAACTATTTTATTTCATCAAGTTCATACAACTATCACCTCTCTGATTTCAGATAAAAAATCCCAAACCAAAAACAAAATTACTTTCAATAAACTACTGGAAAAAATTTCATTGATCGCTTTTGATGAGATTCAAAATGAGTAATATATTTCCCTTACCACAGAGAAGACCTCTTTTTCTACCAGCTCCAGGATGATTGGCCAGGTCAGCTCTCCCAGCTGTTGCAGTCTGATGCCATCTGCAATGGTGTTCAAAAATCTTGGAGGGTTTGGCCAAAGCCTCTCTCCTGGAATTGTAGAATTATAACCTCTTGCAATACCTAGAAAGTGTACAGATAAATGTATTTGTCAATCAGAATGCATGTATATTGCCATGTCGGTACCTGCTCTAAGACATTCTTCACACATCTTCCCTTCTACTTCAACCATGAACACTGGAAAAAAGACAAACAAGAAGCTTTTATGATTTTTAAAAAATGATTGGTACCTGGTATATTAATTCTGGACAACACCTAGAGATGTATACTACCTAAGACCAACTTACACTTTCTCTAAAGCAGCTGTTGAGCAAAAGTTAACAATACTGTATATGCATAAACAATACATGTACAGTATATATGATAAGTTGTGTTCACTGGATATTCAAAGGTTGCATGAGAGGTCCAACAATCTCCAGTAATGCTTTACTCATTGATAAATATTTCAATAAATAACAGTCATGTGAAGATCTAGAAGGGAAGGGGGCCCAGGGTCCCCAACCCCCTTCTTGAAAAACCCAACTAACAAAATGATCCCTCAGACCCCCCCCCCTCCCCCCCCCCCCCCCCCCCCCCCCCCGGCCAAGAAAAAAATCTTGATCAGCCAATTGAAATCCCAATTGGTTGGCATAATTGCTACAGCAGCAATACTGACCTTTGATATCTGGTTTGATGGTTTTAGCTGCTATTGCTATCCCTGAGGTCATTCCCCCACCGCTTACCGGAACCAAAATGGCATCCAGATCTGGAACTTGTTTCAAAAACTCTACTGCTATTGTACCCTAGAATTCATTAACTTAAAAATATAAATCATAAGTAACTTTAAGCAGAGTTTAGAAACTGCATATCTTGCTTTTTTTTTTTTATTTTAACCATAAGTCTACCAGTATTACCTGTCCTCCAATAACATCACAGTGATCATACGGTGGAATGATGGTGTAGCCACGCTCTTTGGCCACCCTCTCGCATGTCCCTTGTCTGCAAATCAACATGAGTTTGAGGAAGTAAACTATAATAAATCCAATCAATGCTTTTATCTGACTAAGAGAATCAATATACTGTAACATTAGAAAAGTATATTACTTATTAAGTTTATTAAGGAAAACCATCCATTTTAAGACCACTCTCTAGATGCCAATTATGATGAAAAAGGAACCGCCTTATTGTTTGTCAAGCTACTGTATACAGGTTAATATTCGCCCCCATTTTATTTTCGCCCCTTTCACTCTCGTTGTCTTTGGGCGAATTAAAGACTGGGTGAATTCCAACGTCTCTTAATATCTCTTTTTAAACACAACTGTGTCTGGGCGAATTCAAGACGGGGCGAAACTTTTAGCAAAAGTAGAAGGGCGAAAATTACACGGGGCGAAAATAACCCTGCATACAGTATCTGTCCAATCATATGGCTGTCTATCTATTGATAGAATCTAATGAATGCCAATCTGATTAAAATCAGCTGTTCTGATAAGCTACCGCTCTCGAACATGTGAAACAAGCCGCTTAGAGGTCACGTCCGAACGACCTTTCGATAAGCCAATCAAATTGTGGCTAGCAAAACTCTGCCAGCATATAATTTCCCATAAATCTGTGCGGTTATATTTACCTTGCTGTTACTTCACCCGATAGTCTCTAAGAGATGGGGATTCTCATTGGTCAAAAAGGTCACGACCTTATATTTAAATATTTAGATTGTCGGGTCGTTCGGACGTGACCTCTAAGCGGCTTGTTTCAGATGTTCGAGAGCGGTAGCATATCAGAACGACTGATTTTAATCAGATTGATGAATGCATACCTGTCAGCTGGAGTGGGCTCACAAAACACTAATTCTGCACCATAGCCTTCTATAGCCTGGGATTTGATCTTTGGTGAGTTGTTTGGCACCACCACGCTACATTTAATGTTGGCTGTCTTGGCGGCCCAGGCCAAGGCCTGTCCATGATTTCCACTGCTGTGGGTTACCTGTATTTAGGTGAGCAAATAGAAATGTCATATAAATTGTGGTTTTTTTCTTTTCCTGTTCTTTCACAGATGAGATTCAATTAGTATTGTAATACAGTACCGATCAGACCCAACCTAACAGAAAGTAAACCCCAACTAAACCCCGGGTTTACATTCTGGGTTTACTCTGGGTTTACTCCGGGTTTACTAGAGTGGACCCAGAGTAAACCCAGAGTAAACCCAAAGTAAACCCAGAGTGGACACATAGAGTAAACCCGGTCAGAAGTATACCCCTGAAAGCAGATGCTAACTGTGTATTCGGAATACACAAGGGGCAGGAATTACAGGCAGTAGGATGGTAAGATAAAAGACGGGACGGTCTGCTTCACACTTCAGTGCCTACAGTTGACCTCAAAAGCAATTTCCAAGTAAACCCAAAGTAAACCCAAAGTAACCCCCGAGTGAACCCAAATTTTCAAAAAGTAAACCCAGAGTAAACCCCAAAAGTAAACCTAGGGTTTAGTTTGGGTTTACTCTGGTGTTAGGTTGGGTCTGATCGGTACTGTATGAATGATAAACTTTTAATATACTTACAACTCCTCTGACATCTGGGTTGCTTGATTTCAATGATATTACCTATTAATGAAAAGTGTCACATTATACAATTAATCATTTCAAAGTAAATTAATTAAAGGAAATTGTTGTTGCAAAAAATTCTCCAAAATGGAAAATCAACTAACTTATTATAATAAATACTAAGGCATCACTTTTAATACAAAAAATATGTTTATTTCGAAATCAGTATGCAGAATATTAAGCCCAAAAAATCTCAGCAAAGTCCTATTTAATACAATACTTGCTGCATTCAATGCCCCTCTGGCTTTAAAAGAGCCTGTCTTTTGTAGATTTTCTGCTTTAAAGAACACATTCCTTCCAACGATTGAATCAAGGGTAGAACTTGTAAAGTATGGTGTAAAATGAATGTACGGTGAAATCCTTTCATGTGCTTTTTTAATGTCCGAAAGTGCAATCTTTATACGGCTGGTCATATTGTTCTCAACTCTACTTTCACATTACCGTACTGAGAGTTATTGTCCTTAATAGGATATCCATCGGGATCGAACTGATGACAATCTTTCGTTCTGTTGAAAAGTGATTCTTGTATTTTAAATGTGTGAAAGGAAAAAAAAAGAAAACTGAATTAGTGAATATATTCATTATTCAAACTCTGTAAGAAGTTTTTTTTTAAATCAAGAATAGCAACTAAGACATCCTCGTGCTCTTGCATATTTTACAATAATTTAGCTTCATCAAACACCTGAAGAAAAAAATTCGAAGCTGGCGGTTGGAATGGCCTTGACCTTTCCACTGTTTAACAAGTTCTTGCACAGTCGTCGATGGCTCACCATAACACAATGATGTTTTGTTGACAACAATGGATTACACGTGAGGATGGCATCTGGAGGAAAACAAGAGAGTAGACGACTAGAAGACTCTACAATGGAGGTAATACGAGTTTACTTTGTGAAACATAAATCTGTTTGAATCTCAATTTATGAATTTCAGGCAGTGAACGTTGACTCATCAGCCATTACTTTTATTTTCATTTTAAACTTAATGATAAAAGAAATTATATCAGAACTGATTATCTGACAGACTATTGGGAAGTTATTTGTTTCGTATTTGTAGAGCCTGGCAGAAGTGTTCCGATGCTTTATATGTATGGAGAAATTGAGGGATGCTCGATTGTGTCCACATTGTTCCAAACTCTGCTGTTTTCTATGTATTAGGGTAAAAAAAAATCATTTTGCATATTAAATTAATTTTTCAATTTTAATATACATAGATTATTAGTTTGACTGATTGAAATTACTGTGTTGTCTGTCACACGTTCCTATTTCCGTCGCATCTGCTTATGGCCTGTCTCATGTAACATTTTCCATAATTTTTTTGTTGATTTTCTTAATGAATACACATACCAGGTATTGGGTTGATTACTATAAAATGTAATTGATTAAATTACAATTACTTAGGATTTTAAAATTATTCACTAATTGATCACAAGCTTATTACCGTACATCCATTTTTGAAAATAATCAATTACATTAAATCACTTTTCCTTCTTGTAATCATGATTACTTTTAAATGTAATCAATTAAATCACAATTACTTTGGATTTTAAAGGTAACTGATCACAAGGCTTGAAGCTTATTATGTCAATTTTTAAAGTTAATCAATTGCATTGCATTACTTTTCCTTCCTGTGATCATGATCACTTTAGATAACTTTATTTGTTTTTAGTTTTTCCTTAGTTAAATGTTTTATGTAAAAAAAAGAAACTAATGCATTTTGACAGGACACTTCTAATATAAATTCTTATTTACAAGTTTGTTTTCATTACAATTTATCATCATTAGTATTTGAGTCAATTGATCATTCTTTGGCTTTGGAAACAGAAACTTGGGACAGGGTGTAAAATTTTGATATTTATAAATATCTCTGTATCTAAACAACATGCATCAAAAGACTTGGTTAAAAATTAAAAGTCCAACATGATTTTGCATTGTAAATGACATGTAAGAACGTGTGAAAAAATTGTGCATTGTGCTCTGAGAACTTTGAAATGTTAAAAATTATCAGATTTGTCCATTATTAATTCTCGCAAGAAATTTGCTTATACACTTGGTAACATTTTGAAGTGAAAAGAGGAGAGTTCTTAAAGAAAAAAATCTTGTGCAGAGTTCCCGAAACCAGTCCAAAATCTGTCGGAAAATTGTCCTGTAAATATTCAAAATTTACCGGACATTTGTAAAATTTACCGGACATTAAAACTATTGCATTAATTAATAACTTTTATTGTTATGAAATTTTCTTTCCCTCTTCTTTTCTTTTTCACCATGTTGCTCTTTATCTACTTCTTCTACATCAACTTTTCTTTTCGCAGTACTCTTTGTTGCCCCCGGTGTCCATTTAATCGGCCACATTTTTTCGAGATCATGATCAAATAGGATATTGACTAACGTGTGTAAAAGAAAAAACACATAAATCCGGATTAACAACAATGCACGTTTTTATATTTTTTATTGCATTTTATTGAAATACTCAACTAATAAATTATCTCTGAAATAAAATCAACAGTTTTAGACTTTCTGTCTCGTAAATTGTTTTTTTATACAGTGCCGGTCTGTAAAATTTATCGGACATTTTGACCGATTAAATTTAGATTTTACCGGACCCATTCAAATTTTACCAGGGATCCCCGGTGGACCGGTGCATTTCGGGAACTCTGCTTGTGTTTATTTCAATTGTTCCTCACTAATAGTTATGTGTATATTCTTTAATTAAGAAAATCAACATAAAGTGACAAACAGGAACTGGGGACAGCTAGACTCTTTAAGATCTGTCTTTAAATTTTAGCTGATGTGCTACATGTAAAAGGATGAGGAGTTATTGAAATATAAAATTTCATTTTTTACAGCGATGGCTAACTGAACAAAGATCACAATGTCCACACTGCAGGTAATATTGTATGATGAACAAACAAAATGATTCAAATATTTTTGTAAGAGGGGTTAAGAACCCTTGAGTTATTGTTCTGTTTCTAATTATTACATAAACTTTAAAGTATAAATAATAACATTTTCAAGAGAACAGACTTGCTTTGTGGTAGGACAAAGCAGGGCAGAAACCCTTTTGTATTTAATTATCTATTAAAGTTTGACTATATAGATTGTAATCTTTTTAATTTTTAAGTTCACTAACTAAAAACTAGACGTATAAAGTCTTTCAGTTTTCATGCATCCCACTGAGCATACATGATTAGTCAACATTATGTCTAAAAAAGAGGAGCTGACAATAAGAATACAAACAAACCCACCTACCTGCCTATAACCAGGGGCTGACAAATCCGATTGCCCGACGCCCGGGGCAAGTGATTTTTTCGATCGGGCAAGTAAAAAATCGATAGGGACTTGCCCGTGGGCAAGTGACTTTTTCAACTTTCGCATATGTACTGGAAATGAAAATACCGTATTTCGCCGAATGTAATACACACCTTTTTTTCTAGAAAACTCTTTACGATCTAAGGGTGCTTAAATTATACACCGCAATAGGATTTTGACATGGTTTTTTTCCAGGTGCAGCACGCGCTATCATAATGAAATAAATTCTCTCTACTGTTATTCAGTACTACTGTTCTTGTGTTTGTTTATCGTAATGTTTAAAACTAATTTAATCTTTGTTAGAGCGTTTAATTGCAAAAACTGTTTTGATTATAATCTGTTAATAGATAAATACTTATAAAATGGCAATTAACATCAATTTGACCTGTTTATTGTGTGATCAACTTCTTTGAGCTGTGTTCACCGTCTCCAACTGATGTTAAAAATAGATATGTTCCTGTTATCACTCGCTAAACGTAATCATAGTCTAGAACTTTTTAAAAACTAAAATATTACCAGGGTAGGCCTAATATGATTATATATAATTAGTTTAAATTAAACAACTCACTGAAGATTCATTTTATATTTATTTTTAACACCTCTGCGGCCTTAATGAAACCATGGCCATGAACACGCGTTCGCGCTTGTCACCTATTATCTCGGACGTTCACCTAAGGTAAAAGAAATTATAAAGACACCCAAAACTGTTAATAAAATGTTTGTTTTTTACCTTTACAACAAATCCAACTAAATATCAATATGTAATGTGTTGATTTTTTAACACATTCTCGAGAAAACCAAGAGGAAGCGATGTTGAATCAAAACTTTATATTATGAAGAGTATTAAAAGCGGAAAAATTAAAAATAAAGGGCAAAATCATCGTACGGTAAGTGTATTGTATATTTTTAATCCAATAAAGAATTTGGTCGGGCTAGTAGATATTGAGGTAGGGCAAGTAAATTTTGCCTAGCCATTTGCCCGAGGGCAAGTGCTTAAAAAATGTATTTGTCAGCCCATTTTAAATTTGATCTTAAAAACTAAAGACAAATTTTTATTTATTTATTTATGGCATTTGCCATTATGAATTTATGAATGTTTGATACTTCAGAGCATCTCTCCATATCCATGAACTAGTGAACTGTCGCTGGGCAGAGGAGGTCACAAACCAGCTGGATACACTGAAGGATTGTACCCCCACCCCAAAGAAAGAGGACTTGGATAAAGACAAGTATGTAGATAACACTGTCATGAAATGTGGAAGTATATTAACCACAGGTTAATGTGTATCATATTATTCATGAGAGAGATTAAGAGAGGCAGGCAAAATTTGATAATACAATGTATTGGATAGTCATGGGATGTGTTTTGTTCTGTAGATGTGAGGACCACCAGGAGAAGCTGAGTGTGTACTGCTGGACCTGTAAGCAGTGTATCTGTCACCAGTGTGCCTTGTGGGGAGGGACAGTAAGTTACACCTTTAGGATATACTTAAAACAAGCAAGAAATACAGAAATATCTTTAATACCTCTAGGTTTTCATAAGAGTGTAATGTACAATGAATTTTTTTTTTTACTACAGCACTCTGGTCACACCTTCAAACCACTGGATGATGTGTATAATGAACATGTGAAGAAAATCACAGAAGAACTGAATCAGCTGAAGCGTCGCCATGTAGAGCTCATCAGCCTTGTACAAGATGTGGTAGGTGGAGATTGAGACTTACTTTTATTTGCATTGGATTTTTTAAAAATCGTCTCCTAATATAAACCACACACAGGGTCCATAAGATTTGCATAATTATGTGGACCTCAAATTGATTCTAATTGTTGTTGATAAAAATGCTTGTCTCTCACTATCAACTTGATCTAAAACAGTGTTTATTTTTTATATAACAGGAACGCAACATAGAAGGAGTAAAAACTGCCAAAGATGAGAGAGTTCGAGAAATCAGAAATGCAGTAGAATTAATGATAGCACGACTAGAGACACAACTCAAGTCCAAACTTCTGACATTGATGGGTAAGTCTTCAAAAATATGCCTATAGAGCAATCTGTATTAAATTTTCAACCAAAAATTTTCCAAATCTTGCAGTTGTTTACAATATTGCTACATTCTTTGTCATTCTACAAGCAAAATGAAAAGTTCGGGAATTTCTTTTCTTTTGGTGTTTTTCCTCATGAATTGATATTTGGTCTATACTTTTATCTCAGTATCCATATTTCTCTTTAAAGTCTGTATTGTTGTGAATGCCATCTTTTTCTGACACTTGAAGCTAACAACTTTGATTGGGTCATATCTAGGTCAAAGAGGTCAGGTGACCCAGGACACAGAGAAGTTAGAGACCCTGATTCAGAAGATGAACCAGAAACTGATGAACAGCGGAAAGAATGACCTGATCAGCCAGAGCACCGAGCTTCTACAGATGTTCAAACAGTTCCACTGTAAACCCATGGCCTCCTTTGTCACTGCCCCCGTTCCTGCCGATTTTACAAGGTTTGTGTACAGATGTTGCATGGAGTTCTGCAAACATTTTTGACCGGTTGATGTTTCAAGCTTGTTAGAATTTCAAAAACGATACAGAAAATGTAGTAGAATCTAAAATTGTAATGAGCTTCTCTGTTCGAAATTTTCAGAGTGTTGAGAGGATCAATTAAACTTGAAGGAAAATGACTAAGAGAAACTCTTAAAAGCAGTTATTTTCTGTTTATATGATAAAGGAAACTTTATGATTATCTTTCAGTGAAATTGTCCCTCAGTATGACACCAGTACATTTGTAATGAAGAACTTCAGTGTGTTACAACAACGAGCAGACCCTGTGTACAGTCAGCCATTGCATGTATCAGGCCTCAGCTGGCGTCTTAAAGTCTATCCTGTAAGTTGGCTAAAAGACAAACCTGTAAGGTAGTACAAATTGTATCCTGCAGGTCAGTTCAAAGTCTACACTGCAAGTCAATATGAAGTCCTAAAACCAAGACGTTCAATGTCTATATTGCATTTTTAATACTCAACAATGTCAGTTCTTTATTTGTAAGACATTATTCTGTCCTTTTTATGTACTAAGTCTCAAAACCTACACTGTACAAAATTTATACATTTTTCAAACATTTTAACTTCATACCAGTATGATATATAGCTAAAAACTGAGAGACATTTGCCTTAACTTGTATGGTATATATTGCATATATCTTATACTTATTGCGTGTCCTGTCTCTTATTTTGTAGGATGGCAATGGAGTTGTCAGGGGGAATTACCTGTCAGTATTTCTAGAACTGTCTGTAGGACTCTCTGAAAACTCAAAGTAAGAAACACAAAATAAACATGCCTGTATCAAAGAATTAACCATTTTTTTTTCATGAATATACCACAAGGTAATGCATATTTTATTGTTTACTGCTAGCATCCTAAATACATATGGTGTTTGATTATTTCCAGATACGAATACAGAGTAGAAATGGTTCATCAAGCCTCCAGAGACTACACAAAAAACATAGTCAGAGAATTTGCTTCAGATTTTGAAGTGGGAGAGTGCTGGGGGTACAACAGATTTTTCCGCCTGGATCTTCTAGCTAGCGAGGGTTATCTGGATACAGACACCGACACACTGATTCTGAGGTTCCAGGTTCGACCCCCAACCTTTTACCAGAAGTGTCGAGATCAACAGTGGTACATCAATCAGCTGGAATCAACTCATACACAACTCATCAATCAGATCACAGATCTCAAGGAGGTAAATATATCTCATACTGATCTCACAGATATATCTCATACACTGACCTCAAAATGGATATACATCTCATACAATGATCTTACTAAATTCATACACTAATCTCACAGAGGAACAGTACATGTATTTTATACACTGATCTCACAAAAATGATATACATGTAATTTACGCACAATTCATCAATTACATCACTAATCTCAAAGAGGAATTATATCTCATGGAGTAATATCACCTCCAAATCCCATTGAGATCACTTATCACACATAGATAATATATCTCACATGCAATTCATCAATCAGTTGATCTCAAAAAGGTGCATGTAATAAGAATGTTTTTGCAGTCTGACATAGATTCATTTTATTACTTGTACAGTTATCTATGTATGTTTGATATTTATATTAATGTCAAATAAGCAGATTGCTTATAATTAAAAGTTTGTTGATTGTACCGGTAGTTAATGCTGATGGTTGGTTTTGTAGAGATTACTGCTGCTGGAGATGTCCCGAAACAAAGGCTCTGGTAAAAAGGGCGGAGCATCAGCTGGTATGTCATTACGTACTGTACATGTACAAACTGAATTTCTATTAATACCTGTATTTTTCAAGTACAGGCATCTCAGTCCTTGGTTCAAATTTGTTGCACTTAATCAGTTGACTGATATTGTTCTTGCCTGTGGATTTGAGTTTCAATAAGTGATACATGTGATTTTTCCTGTACAGAATCGCCCCTTCCCCTGATGGATCCCCAGGGTAGTGGTGACGGAGCTCTCGCCCAACATTCCATTCTCTACCCCAAACCAATCCATCCAAACTCAGGCTCAGAGATTGAGATTGAGTTGTGTGAGGAGGACCATATAGTGAAGGATGACAGCTCTACAGCTGACTCCATGGATGTAAGAATATTTTCATTGTAAACTTGTAAACAATGAAAACTTGTTGGAGAACTCTTTTTCCTAAATATTTATGCAATGTTAATTCTTTTATTAAAAGTACAAACACCGGTATTCTATCAAATGTATTTGAAGATTTAACATGTTTCTTTGCTGCTGAACTACAAGTTTTTACATATTTATTTTTATACTTGGAGTAACTATGATTTGAATTGTGATTGAGCAGGAGATCAGTCAGTATGACATTGAGGACTGTGAACATGACCAGGAGCCAGGAACCACTGAGAACAATGATGAAAACGACATTGACGAGGAAACAATGTAGGTTCCATTATCACTTGTAATTCTATAAATCAACAATTTTTAAAAGACCAATAATTGTGTCACTTATCTTTGTTCTCTATGGACTGCTTGAAGAGTGCTGTGCAAACCAAGAAATATTGACCTTTTTTTTCTTAATTAATTTAAATTAAAGTAGTAACATTTCACTTCTCGTTCTTCAAGATAGCTTACAGACTCATCATTGAGTAGCTACTAAGTTTTTTCCTCTTGTTTTTTCATTGACAGGTCTGTTGACAATGATGTGGAGAATAACTGTGAGGAGAACAACCTGGACAGACTCGGGGCCCACAGCTACACCCCCACCATCCCCAACATCACGGACAACAGGTGCGTGGGAGGGGCAGACTTCTTGTGCTTCAGCATCTTTCTATTTGCATTTTCTGATGGCAAAGTCTTCACAACAATATTTGAGTGAAATCTTAGTGTATGTTAGATAAGTACATGAAATATAGTGAGGTGCAAAATGAGATTCCAGAATATTTTTTTTCTTTCCAGTGTTATTGATGATGAGGCAGTTCTGATGCAGTTTTTACAGGAACATTCTAAATATGACAACTCTTGGAATGTGGGAAATGGTAAAATAAATATAAAAAAATAAACCAGAGAATCTTTAAACTCTGACATTTGAGAAACATCACATGCTTTCACACTCCTGTCAGAATTTTATTATCCATTATTAAACATTAATGACTCCATTCTGTACTGTAATAATTTGTTACTTCAAATTTTACAGAATGATAGATCAAATATTTTGTAGCATTGATTGGTAATGTCTTACAAATAGCTTTGAGATACCTCCTTGTTGATTACAGATGGTTCAGATGATAGCCTCAGTTCTGATTGGCTAGACAGTGTTCTGAAATATACCAAATCCACTAGTAATAGTGCCAGCAATAGCAGCAAGGATTCCAGGGAGTCCAAAAAGGAAACTAAGCCCAAGCCCCCTCCCAACAAGCCAGCTATCCCTGCCAAACCCACCACCACCAGTAAGCCTGCCCCGCCCCCTACCACGGACTTCATGCTGGAACACATCCACCAGCGGTTTACTGAGCTAGCAGCTTGTACCCTGGCTGCCGCAAACAGTGCAGTGACAAGTGAAACAGAGGCTCGGGCCATGGTGAAATCTGATCACAGAGGTTAGTGCTAGTAAAAGAATGTTTATTTTTTGTATTTTACATTTATTTTTTATGGCGTCGAGCGAAGCTCGAAAGCCATCTAGGGATCGTACGTCCGGAAGTTGCAAATTTTAAGGAGCCAAACAACTCAAATAAGTGCAAAGTTTTCTTATGTGTTTGAAGAAAAATAGATGTCTTACTTCAATTTCGAGCAGAACTGTACGTCAACAAAACATGTTGGCAGATACGAAATGGTTGATGTCTTTGAAAATGTTCATATTTTATTGTAAACAATATGTCTGGGTTTCAGCGGATGAATACACTTGCACGGAGACAGTATGGTTAGGCCTACATACTCAATTTGGTTATGAAATATACCAGCCTGCAAAACAGATTATTTTGTATCTATATCGAATATTGATAATGCACAAATGTTTGATCTTTTAGAAGCAAAACTTCCTACATCGAGCGATAAGTATATCTACAACCAAAAGTTATTTTAAACCAACTAGTGAACTACTTTCACTTTGTAAACTACGTGAATGGGTGCTTTCTTTTATCTACCCCTGATCTTTTCGGCCCGTGTCATTTGGACCCATATGAATTTTAAATCAAATTGATAATAAGAGACAGTGTGTTTATCAGCAGTATACAATCTACAATATATAGAATTAAACACAATCATAATTTTAATATTTAATTATATATAAATAGAGAAAAAAAATCTCATTCATGTCCAATACATATTTCTTTTTCGATATCGTCAACATCGCGATGTATACACTATTGATACGATATCGAGTTTACATTGTCAACATTGCCGAGTATTTCTTTGCCGTTAACATCGTCGACATTGTCGACATCGCAACGTCGACAATGTTGAACCGATATCGAATTTACATCGTCAACATTGTCGATATTTCTTTGCCGTTTACATCGTCGACATTGTCGACATCGCAACGTGCGATGGTGCGATAGTGAAATTCAACTGAGGGGACAAGATTAACGGTCTAGGACGGAACTCTGTCCTACTTTATGTTTATCACTCCGCTGGTTACAAACAATGCAAGTAAAGCAGACCATAAGAAACTTTTCTCAAAGACATGATAAATTGTAGTCAATTACGCAAAACAATTACCTACCGATTAGATGATTCCTTTATTTATCATTTCCTAACATTATACGATGTTTGTTTAAAAATTACAACAGCGTATAAACATACAATGTAAGACATAGAATATCACCATGTTGGTCATCATTGCGATATTGACAATGTCGACGATGTAAACAGGAAAGAAGAGGTACGATGTAGACACGATGTTGATTCGATGTCGATCAACATTGTGATGTCGACGATATCGACGATGTAAACAGGAAAGAAGGCACACGATTCAGAAACATTCTCTACTAAATATTGCGATGTCGACAATGTCGACGATGTAAACAGGAAAGAAGAGGTACGATGTAGACACGATGTTGATTCGATGTCGATCAACATTGTGATGTCGACGATGTCGACGATGTAAACAGGAAAGAAGGCACACGGTGTAGAAACATTCTCTACTAAATATTGCGATGTCGACAATGTCGACGATGTAAACAGGATATAAGAGGTACGATGTAGACACGATGTTGACTCAATGTCGATCAACATTGTGATGTCGACGATATCGACGATGTAAACAGGAAAGAAGGCACACGATTCAGAAACATTCTCTACTAAATATTGCGATGTCGACAATGTCGACGATGTAAACAGGATATAAGAGGTACGATGAAGACACGATGTTGACTCAATGTCGATCAACATTGCAATGTCGACGATATAAACAGGATATAAGAGGTACGATGTAGACACGATGTAGACTCGATGTTGGTCAACATTGCGATATCGACAATGTCGACGATGTTAACAGGATATAAGAGGTACAATGTAGACACGAAGTCAACACGATGTCAATCAACACTGCAATGTCGACGGTGTAAACAGGAAAGAAGGTACACGATGTAGACACGATGTCAACTCGATGTCGATCAACATTGCGATGTCGACAATGTCGACGATGTAAACAGGAAACAAGACACACGATGTGGACACAATGTCGACTCGATGTTGGTCAACATTGCGATATCGAAAATTTAAACAGGATATAAAGGGTATGCTGCAAATGCAAATTCAATAATTATGCTAATATGATATTAACACAATGTCTACTCGATATTGGCCAACATTGCGATGTCGACAATATTGATAAAACATCGTGCATTGGACATACCTCAAAAATCTAAAAAAATATTTAACTCCTATGATATTTCTAAACTTAGATTTTTAATTAACATTCAAAACTTTTTAAGAATTAGGTGAGTCAATTTGTAATGAATTGTAATTTAATTAGTTTTGTGATAAAAAACATAATTTTTTAAATTTTTTTTTGAAAGTTGACTAATATGTATTTGTCTTTATATTTGTTTTTAAAAAGTAAGTATAATTGATACCAATTTCTAAATGAATGGTCAATAAACAAATCAGAACGATTTTTGAAAATATAAAAAAAAAAATCACACTTAATTTTAATATTTCTATTATTTTAGTTGACTGTGTAAAATCTATATAAAATTTCATTTTTGTTAAATTGACCGCCCAACTCAATTTTTATAAAATTAATCTCCAGCAAACAAGAAAAGTTGGTCTCATGTTAAGTACACACATTACTAAGAGTTACAGAATCATACTTTGTTTTAAGGATTTTTTTTAATCTACAGTACCTAAGTGTACGTTTGATCAATGAAGGAGAACCATATTAAATAACACAAATAAAAAATATAAACATTTTTGTAATAGTGGAGATTATTTTGACTTTAAAAAAAAATTATTTAAGTTTTTATTCTTCAAATTAACTTTAACTCGACGCCATTGTGGCCCTTCAGGCCTTTGATTTATTTTAGAATTTTCTATGATGGTTGCAGCCCTTGTAAATGTGTTGATTTCGACAATGATTTAAAGTATTTAAAGAGTATGTTTCGATAAAATGGACCGATGTATAAGTTGGAATTATTTATGTGTATACATCGGCTTCAGTTTGCTCAATCATGAACAATTCTTTGAATTTTTATTGAAGAGAAGAAAGAAAAAGTACAAATCCCATCACTTGATTTGTCCAAAAATGACTCTGGAAGCAAGATTAAAAAAGAAAAAGAAAAGAAAATTACAAATATTCCATCAACAGATCTAGGTATGAAGTGCATTTTACTTTTTCTTACCAGTCTTAAACGATAGCACAAACATGTAACATTCACTTAATTGGGTATTGTATTACAAATAAATGTAGAATGTAATTTTTACTACAGATGGAGTTGTGGCCCTTGATCTTACCAGTGCCTCTCTGGAACAAGAGTCTTTGTCAGACATATCATTGGATGACATTCCATCACCTCGCTGTTTCCAGTCCCAGCTACAGATATCAGCAGCCATTCCACACAGGTAATATTATAAACTACAGGAATGTGGGTTAAGTTTTAAAAACTCACAGAAAACAGGCAGAAAAGTATTAACTATTCACCACTACAACTACCCCGGTATGCATTTAGTTTGAGGTTACAGCATGAATGAGCATTTTCTCAATATGATTATTATGAAAAGTGAAGGATGTGTAAGATTTTATATTTTCATGATTGTTAACAGTCCACCAGACCAAGAGGGAGGAAGGAAGAAAAGAATGATAATCACCAAAAACAAAGTTCCTGCAACAGCAACTGGATCTCAAAAAGATCAAGGTACTCTCTCTCTCTCTCTCTCTCTCTCACTCTCTCCTTAAACTGAAATTATGATCCACCATACTATGGTTTGATCATTTAAAAATATTCACAGTCCAAAGATTTAGCCCAGGGTTCGTTTATATTGTTTCACTGTGTCAAAATTTTCTGACATTGAAAACTCTTTCAATATTTTTCTTCTCTGTAGGACTGCCCTGGTCACTTAATTTTGGGAAGAAGGCAAGTAAGCCAGACCAGGTCAAGGACACAAAGGATAAATCTGGGTCAACGGTCACTGTGGGGCTGTCCTCTGTGGTGATGGATAAACATGGAGCAAGCAAGGATAACAACAGTGCAGCAGGGGCCAACAATGAACTTAACACATCCTCTGATTCATCTTCATCCAGCTCTGGTCCCCTGGTAGAATTCAGCTCCTCCCAGTCCAGTGCCAAGGAGGCCAGGTCTGTGAAATTTTTATAAAGGTTGACTTGGTCTTTATCTCCTCTGTGGTTAGCCTCATGTGCAGTAACTGTGTGTGATACAAGAAATTGCGACAGAGGACACTGGAAAAGGGGAGGGGGGATTTCTACTTTAAGATGCTAGTTATAGTCTAATTTTAAAAACCTTCTATTGTTTATATTGATACAGGATTAGTGCATTTATTACATTGTTATTGAAAATCATATTAACCACATTTTTCCCGTCTGCAATGTTTGTAGCGTGAATGTCTTTTCTTTTGTAGGTCAGAGAGTGGGGGTGGGGGTGATGATACGTCCGTCGTCTAATAAACCAGGATCCAGCAATCCACAATATATAATACAAAATCCATTGATCCATTCCACATCATAAACATCATCAAGATGAAGAAAAACATTTAACATTCAGTCAGGATCGGAATCTACATGTATCTGAGAGAAAGGAACATCTTAGTCAGCACTGATCTAAAAATTAATATTCAGGGTTTAAATTGTGATAATGTAATTTGTCTAGTCAATAGTCACGAGGATCATATTGGAGTCTTAGTACATTGCCAAGTGAATGAATGTGGGATTTTATTAGTCACCTTGACTTCATTGTGATTCATCTTCATTGTTGCTATTTTTTCTACGATGCTGTTTTGGAATTTGCCTCACTGTTAGCATAAAGAGAATTTTAATCTCCACCTGCTGGAACTTTGGACCAGGTATTATTCTAGGTTTTCTATGACGTTATAATTGTTCGTAGATGTTTTTGGACTAAATTAAAAGTTTTACAGTTGTAAATAAATTGCTGTTGGGTATAAAGGGGTAAGGAGTCAAAACTCTAGTACATCTGTGATGAATATCTGTCATTTATTTTTAAGCATTTATTTTGTTGGTTCAGTTCAAAATATAATGTAGACATGATGACGATGGCTCTTCCCTATTGTGGATATCAGGTGAAAAGTATAAAGAAGATGAGATTGGAAAGCAAAGCCATGCTTAACTGTTTTATTTACATGTGCTTAAATAAGATTTTGAAGGAAATACTGACATTTTTGACTGCTTGTTTGGATATTGCAAACTACACCATGGAGAATCCTTTGGTCTATTAAGAAGCGAATTAGGGACTGGCTTTTAAATTGAAGTTGGCATATGGATTGTGCTTTATTTTTTTTTTTTTTTTACATGCATTATTGAAGAATATTGACTGTGATGATTTACTGTTTAGTGCAAGTACAATTTTATTGTTTTTATTACGAATAGTACTACATACTTGATCATATTGCCTGTGTGTTTTTACAATTGTGTTTGATTCCAATGTATAAATGTTTACTTGGTGTTATATTGCTATTTATTTTGCTAATTAAACAAAATTTGACATTTTTTCTCACAGATCATTATGTGTTATTATGTATAATCATTAGTGCATATATTTGGTAGTTAGAAATTCTTATCAGAAAATATTGCCCATCCAATAAGATAAAAACAGGCTCAGCTACATATAATAAGAACAGAATTGGTGATAAAATTGCCACTACTATCCCCTCTGTATCGCAGCTTTTTACTAAACAATGATAATAATGATAAATATTATGTCCATCATCTCAATTGAACCACACCCATCTTAAAATTTATTAACGATATGTTAATTGTAGTCCTAGAAAATACCACCTTACCCTCCTATATTGATTGTATGAAAAGCTCACTTCTTGTATTTCTCATGTTTGGCTTTATTTGGTTGGTTATAAAATTGCTGGTGCTGTGATTGAATTAGATAGGATGGGTACAATTGCTGAAGAGTTTGGTTGGTATATATTTTGTGTCCAATAGAGGGCTCTGTTGGCACTGTTAATTCTTGACAATATCTATGTTTTCAATTTAAAGTAGAGAATTACTGTTTGACCAGGTCAGAGATTGAGGTCAGTTAAGGTCAGAGGGTTAAACAAAGTCACTGATAATTATATCAGATTTTATTTGATATTTTTATCGACCAAATTAATGCAGCTAACAGGGAAAATGTTGAAAATATCAATGAAGTAAACATTTTGGGATGCCACAAGGAAAAAGTATGCATTCCAATCTGTGCGTACGTATTTTCAAAGACCATTGCTCTCTATTCACTTAGATTTGGGGAGCGCTTTGTAAATCTGTTTAGATAGGGTTAGGAAATATAATTCCCAAAAAGGGAACTGCTTATTTTGCTTTTCTTTAGGTATTTGGGTAAACTCCAAAATTTAATTCACGTCAACCAGATTAATTGCGTTTGATATTCAATGCCATTAAATCAGCTTTAAGAATGGTTTTTAAAATGTGTTATCGAAGAGGTGATTAAAATACGGGAGATTTCCAACTTGTTTTCAATTTGTCATATCATCTGTAATGATAGCATGATATCACCTCAGAAGGTTTCTCTAGGTGTTTAATTATATACCGATATAACACACACACACTCTCTCTCTCTCTCTCTCTCTCTCTCTCTCTCTCTCTCTCTCTCTGCACTTGGGTTCATTTATTATTAGTACTCTGAAAAAAAGCATTGAGTTGAGTAAGAACACTGAATGTGAACTCTCTCTCTCTCTCATCGAACGACGAACGAACATTAACAATAAATTATTTATTTCTTTAACTTGTACAAACACGCTTTTGCATCGACCGGAAAACTTAATTCTCGCCTAGATGACTGAGAAACGGTAACTTGCTTAAGAAACAAACAATTGAATTAAATTTATTTGTTATGAACAGTTATTTGTAGTGATTTACAATTACGCCAATATTCCGAATAATATACTTGTATACACTGTGACAGACGTGAATGAGATTTTTAAATAAAGACAAGTAATCAATATTCAGGAAGAATAGATATTGTAAGGCAACTCAGTCTTGACTTCTTGCGATTTAAATTGAGAGAAAATACCCGACCCGTTCATGGTTTATTGCTTGATGATTAGAGAGATGGAGGGGGATGAGAGCCTTCTCTGAAAAGACATTTGTCTTTAAATTAAAAGAAAATGTCCACAAACGCGAACGGAAGAAAAAGCAACACCACCTCTCATTGGATCTGTGTTGCTAGTTGAAGAGATCAGAAAGAAAGAAAAAAAAACTTGAGTATAAATGAAGTGAAGAACCAAAGGTATGATGGCATGATGACTAATATCTCAAACTCATATCTTTTAATAATTTAGGAACTAAGTAGACCCCATGCTTTCTGCTGACATGTACAGACAATTAATTAAGAAGTGTCCAATTTTCTAATTGATGATCCACATCCGGATATTTCAGAAATATTAAAAATATATTACGAATAAGGAATAACTCGTTAAACACTGTACAATTTTTTTTAGCTTTTCCGATTATTTCCGTAAGAAATTGCATAAAGTCAATATACTTAATGTACACTCAACAAAACTTCTAAGTGTTCACCCAGTATAATGTATTTCATATATGAAATAAGCACATTTATTTGTCTTGCCGTCAGGGTGACTGATTTCCACTTAACTTTTAAATTTTTAAAAACGATGCATTGACATTGACCTCAGGTTGCGACCCGAGATGTTGACCTTTGCTAAATACCACTAACACTTCCGGTTTTGGTTGAATTTTGCTCAGAGCTTTTGGGTTGTTTTAAGTTGCCGATGAAAATGATATTACGCTTACGAAATAGAAAACTTATCTCAAAATAACGTTTTCTTCTGATTGCTTATTATTTAAAACAATGTCGAGATCATAACAAACAGCAAATTTAAAGTGAATACGATCTGTTGTGGAAAAATTGCAGGCACCAATATTCTAACGGCCTTGGCTGTGTTTGCAGAGGTTTTTTTGGCCATGTTAAGTGGTTTTCTTCTTAAACTAACACCAAATACTAAAATTAATCACAAAATAATGACAATCATATTGAGCATGCGCAGAAAAATACCAATTTTATATTTTGACTTTTCGTCACGAGTAAATGATTTCGATCGGTGTTGTTTTATTTTATCTGTGCTATTGATGAGAAGACATATCATTTACGAAATGTTGAAAATTTCACATCATTTTATTTCGTAATTTCAAAATTATTCTATTTACTAAGGTGAACACTTAGAAGTTTTGTTGAGTGTATTTGGTGAAAGTTAGGGGAATGATCTTTGTTTGACAATGGGTTCTGTTCGTTTTTTATCATGTATATGATTCCACTGTAGGTGAATCGGACTGATAATGCGGTGATGGAGACAGCTAAAGTAGATTAGTATACGTGACGTCATAATTACATTATTCCATCGACGTCATAATAACCAGTCAGCATTGTGACATAACAGATTTATTACTAATATTGAGCGCCGTAGATATGCAGGTAAATGTATGTCTTAGTAGACGTTGCATTTGACTTAGTTGGCATTTAACCGCCAGTTCGGTAGGCTTTTCCGAAAGTTCCAGGTAAAAATGTCGCTATCGAGATTCTCTCGATGTGATTCCTGTTTTGTTCGAAGGAATCCAGTTTGGAACTGTAAAACATGTCGGAACTCTATGTGCTATAGCTGCAAGGAAACCTGCAACATCTGTCGTGAATCGGTCTGTGGAACATGCACCCGTAAATGTGAAGATTGTCGTGCCCGGGTCTGCTTCGCATGTAACAGGGTGTGCACATCTTGTGGTACACTGTTGTGCTCTGACTGCGTGCAGCGGTGTAACGACTGCAGTAAGCCCGTGTGTGGATCCTGCCAGGGCCGTTGTATCGACTGTCGAAGTACCCTATGCGTCGAATGCGATGTCGGATGCAGGACGTGTGACGAGACCGTCTGCTCTTCCTGCTCCCGGACCCGCTCGTGCTGCCTGACTGGGTGCTGCCCTCGGCGCCACTACCACCACAGGTACACGCCTCACAGCTGCTGCTCCTCCTATTGCTACATCTGCAACCCGACCCTCAGAATCCGCAGGTCCGTCGATGATTGTCTGGATCCACTTTGCTACCACTTCAAGCAGAGCTGCACCGATTGCGGGAATTTGAAATGCAAACGCCTGATGCGCCGTTGCTACGAATGCCTTACCCCCCTGTGCTACATTTGTGCTCCTCATTGCAAGGAATGCAGCATTGACCGATCTCTTCGCTTGAAATATCTTTACTGATGAATTGGAAAACAAAATTGTTACCCTCAACACAAGCCGTGCTCTTGTTTTAGGTACAGCTGAATAAACTTGTGACATTTGCGCGGGAAACTGTAAAGTATCTGTGATAGTTGAACGTTTTTGCTAAGAATTGTTAGTTATTTATTGTTAGAATTTGAAAGAATTTGTTGGATTCCGTATTTACAATATGTAGAAGGATTGGCGAATCGTATTTATAAGCATGTTTTCGATTGCATATTTGTTAAAAAGTTTTGAGTTTCACCCTCAGTGTTTTTGTTCCTTGATCCAGAGAGTGTATATCGCTATTTATTGATCCATTTAAATGGCTCATTTAGTACCAATAATAAATGATTGTGATATCGTTTTCTTTAGCTGTATATTATATATATCGGTGCAATTTTGGAGAGAGTGAATTGCCTTCTTAAGGAGATCTTTTGTGTACGCGTGCCGTGTGCAAAGATAACCCGCTTTTTTTCAGTACTCTGGAATTTTGGATTACGTTTCCCATTGACGTATATACAAGTTTACTTGCCCAAACCATCCTATAGCCTTTGGCGGGATTTTGTTTTAAATGAAATTTTAAAGTGTTTTTGTTGAAAACGTATTTGAATTATTGGCATTTAATTAAACCTGAGTGAAATGGGATTTGTATCATCGGTTGAAAAATACGTAAATGGCATTATTGATATGTGTAAAATGTCAAGCTCAAAAGAATGCTTACAATTTTTTACGACGATCATTAATTTAATAGAATTCAATCTCAATTCGAAAGACTTCTACAATTCTGTCAAACGCTTTTAAGTACTGTGTTTAGGAATACTTTGACAAGCTGGGTATGTCCAAACTTGTTCCACGAACACATAGAACTGTATTTGGAAGTGATCCCAAAATTAACACAAATGCCCTTCGTTAACTTATCAGAAAGAGGCAATACAAAGTATACAAGATTAACACAACACGGTTTTCGTGTGCCATTAATACTGGCATACACACCGTAGCAATCACTGATATGTTTTAAATCTTATCTAAAATCCATCTTGTCGAAATGCATATCTTTGATGGAGTCGATCAAAATCAATAGAGAACGTTCCACTCCACTTATATTAGGGTCCAAGTTCCGATGATTTTCAGTCCTCTACTTGACACAAAACTAGATGGTGTTTGACATAGACATCGTTTATCTTATATCAACGAAATTATTTTCAGTGTTTAATCACTTTGCTACGTTTAATGTTTACAGAAGTGCCATGATCTATCTTTATTCTTCGATAAGTTGTCAGTCATTAAATATCACCATCCCTTTCGTACAGTACATGTATCCGGAATGATGACAATAGAAATATTCAGATAAGAAAAAAAAAGGGGGGGGGGGGGGAGGTACTGTAGCGAACATTATACTATAGCAAACATCTCGAGAGGTTACCCTTTTTGGACATCTTAAGGGAGAAAGACATCGATTTTCGTTTGCAGACCTTCTCAATAAGACGTTTTTGGAGAACTTAGAGACCGAACTAAACATGTCTATTAAATACTTAGTATTGTCAACGCAAGAACAAATTTTCTTTTCATAGTCCCTTGTATGTATTTCATGGAGGTGGAACGGTTTAGGTAAACCCTTAAACGACTAAATCTGTTTACATTTATATAGAATCTACTTACTGAATCTGAATCAGTATTTACTTACTCCATCTATTTATTCTGAACCGTTGACAAAATGTTGAATATGTGATACTGTTTAGAGGTATAACCGCCTTCTGTCAAGAAAGGTAACTCTATGATCTATTCAAGATATTAAAATTTGTAATATAGAAAAGGTAATCAAAAAGCCACTGATATCTCTGTTTTGTTTAAATAGCATAAATACTTCTGTCCTTCTGCCCAAATGTTTTTATATTTGAGCTAAAAGACAGACTTTGTACAACTAACTGAAAACTTTCAAGGTCAAAGTACCGGTAAATGATAAATACTGGAAAAGGTCAAGGTCATGCACAAATAAAGGTCAGATTGATTTTTTGGTCAGAATATTAAAACTTATTTCCCATAAACATTGCAATATGTACTTTAGTACCTTAAATAGGCAACAAATAAATTTTAATGATTGTATTAGAGTATTTATTGTGTATAATTGTTGCAGGTGTATACAGAAAATAACAATAACAAAATGGCTACAAGGTCGTTCAAAAGCTACAGGTATATTATACATGGTCGTCTTTTAACATCCAAACAACATCACATCAATCAAACATAACAAATAAACCAGCAGAAATAAAACACCAACACAAAAACAGTCAACAGAATATCATTGGACAAAATCATTACAGACTCGCTACTCCAATATCAAGCCTCAAAATTTAATAAACTGGCTATCATCAATCTTTTAATTATAAGCTTAAAAGTTGCTTTTTATTGATTGTAGGCAAAAAATGGTTATTTTGAAATTTGTTTAAAATGGTATTGAAACTTCTAATAAAGAAATTCCAGTAGAGATAGTGAAAGGGAGATAGGGAGAGGGTAAAATTATGACACCCACCCAATGATATATACCATATCTGATTTCATTTATCATCTGATTAAATATTAAACAGTTAATGATTATAGATATGCACCAAAAATCATAGACCTATATTCGGGAATACACCATACATTACCAATATACAAGTATATCCTTCTCCATTTTAAGGTACAAGTTTACATTATACAAAATAATGAATACACTAAACATCCATAAAAAATAATGATTAAAAAAAGAGGGGATGGAATTTTAACAATTTGATAAAATAAAATAGCGATTCAAAGACTGTTATCAAAGACATTTTTAATCTATGAAAGTATTGAATATAGCTGAATTATTAAGTTCATAATTTTACCATCATTCACTATGTACCAAAGTAAGAAATACTTGCCTTGCCCCCCCCCCCCCAACCTTTTTTTATATTCTTATTTAGTTTTATTGTTGAATATCGGTACATATACCATATCTTTGTACATACATTATATCTTGGATACAAATGCAATAAAAATGTCTTCCAAGAATTCAAATTAGTTTCCATTAAATTAATTGTCACTTCTAGTCATTTTTGTATATCGTTTTTTTTTTTTATACAAAATTAGATTTACTTAAAATGAGACTCTTAACAATTATGCTACAAGTTTTCTCAGTTAAAAAAGCATCTAAAGACATGTACAATAAAATGAATAAATTTACTCGGAAACAATAAAAATTACCGGTAAATTACTGTTAAACAATATTGTGATCTCCAACAGTCACAGACTTAAAAAAACCATTCAAAATATTTAGTTAAGTTCCTCTCAGAGGCATTTGTACACAGAATACAAACATACACATATATAAACATGGGAATTTTTTTTCAATTCATCATTCACATAAATAAAAAAAAAAAAATGCATAAACAGGGTTTGAATTTGTTTGTAGAATGATTTGCTTTTGCCATTATAAGGGTGTCCAAAATTAATTATATGTTTAACGTAACATGTGCGCATAGGTTTAAACAAACAAACCCCAATTTTATTTTTTCCAGATTGATTTTACTTTTTGCAACTTAAATACTGCAATCTTTAGAAATACAAAATGTTTAGGGCACATTATGTATTATACATCAAAATAACTAATGGGATTGTCTTTTAAATTTTATCGCCCTCCCTAATGGTTTGGTACTTTGATGGGACGTTAAACGTAGAAATAACTTTGGTCAGCCTTAAAAATAAATTATTTTTCAAAAATTACACTTACACGTTTTACAGTCAAATTCTAGCATCTTCTCACTCAGATAAAGCAATCATTTACATAAATTAATGTGCATTTAGTTGTGTGCCAATGTTTTGTAAACCATATTTTATTTCCTGAAAATACTATCCCCCCCCCCCAAATAAAAAAAAAGACAAAAAAAATTCCTGTGAAAACGTCTCATCACGATCCATCACCATCAGACTGTTACATAATATAAGTTACAAAAGGAGTTAGTCTATAGAGGTACAAATACTCCAGTACATGTATATTAATTGACATAATTACATATTAAACAGCTACAGACTATCTAATTCACAGATTATCTATACTGACCTATATCCACTTCAGTTGACGTAACTAATAATCTACCTATCTTTTTATACCTGCCGATGTATTCAAGTTCTATCAATAACCTTGAGCCATTTAAATCACATACATGCATCGAGTTATTTGACTTTAACTGCATTTTGCATTATTAGTCCTTCTTCTATATACATGTATTATTCAATTGATTAATTCTTCATATACATTTACTACATGTATTGTTGAGTTAGGGATTGACACACAAACTCAGATGTTATTATCTGTTGCATGGTTTACTTATATACCAAGTGCATGTATATAAACCCAATACCAATGTATTCATACTGCTTTATGAACTGTAAACCTGGTATCATACGCGTGTGATTTGCAAGCAATTTTTAAGCAATCTTTGTTCACAGATATTTATTGCTGCAAACTGACTATAAATGGAAATGAAAAAAAGACTGCTCGCTCACAGAAATTACTTGTCAATGATTAGTTCTTTAAGTAATAAACCAGCAAATAAAATAATGCACATAATACTTGGTTTACAGTACATAGAGAAGTACTCATGACTAGAATAAATTGCATGATAATTGTACATTATACTGGTAATGCCTGAGAGAGATCATACAGATTCATCCATCTATACAATATGTGCCTTATTGATGATAAAAAGAACTGCAAAACTAAGAGAAATGACTGATTAAAACAAGGAACACTGATAATACCAGTATACTCATCAAAAGCCCATGTATTGAACAATTGAAAAAGCACCAACTGTTTCCATGATCATTGGGTTCGACTGAATGCTGCCTGGCTACACACCAATATAAAACCATTTACACCTTTTCATAATCACAAATTATTAATTAGTGTAAGATATTGCCAATACAGACACAAAACATATTAGAGCACTCGTAAAACAAAAGAACTAAACAAAAACACACGTCACCTGCTGTTTTTCCTCTCGCAAACTATCAAAATAAATGAGGATATATTATTAGATTCCATGTTCAATGATTTCTTTATCACAGAATTGACAAAATTCTAAAATTTCCATGAAAAAACGACCAGATAATAACAAATAGAGAACATATATTCAGGGACACAATTCTGTTTTGTAGGAAATCAAATGAGCAAACTTTTTGTTAAAAAAGAATTTGATTATCAAATTATAGGGTGCTATCAAGGATATCATGATAGTCTTTGCAAACTGATTGTAGGCATGCTGGAAGGATAAAGATGAATAAACAAGTAAAAATAATTTGGTTTAATCAGGACAATCCGATGAAGGATGAATCTTGACGTTGGAAAAAGGAGAGGGTGGGGGTTCAGTAAGGACAGATGATGCGTTTATTTTGGACAGTTTTCGAGGACGCCACGATTGATGAAATGGGGGAACAGTTTTCGGATCAGTTTTGGACTGAGTGACTTGAGATGATTTGGACTTGGTGGATGAGGTAGGTTTAGTTTTTAAATTGGAAGAGGCTGTAAAGGTGGACAGAGGATAGTCAAAAATATTATGAGGCATTGGAAAATCTTCTGAGCTCTGCTGCTCAGACTCAATGAAATGCTTTGATTTTGAAATTTTTTCTAGGAACTTAAGGTCTGAACTAATTTGTGATGGAATGCTTGGGTCAACTGCACCGTTATTCAGGATATTGGCCAAGATTACTCGTGAGGAGTTCTGGGAATTTCTGAGAGAGGTCAGCTTATGGTTTTGAACAGAGGCTGTGTTCTTTCCAGTAAAAGCCCACACTACTGGGGCAGTTCCATCAACTTTTTTCTTGCCTCTTCTTGGGACAACATAATGACCATCACGATTCTGTTCCCGACTTTTTTGATTCTTATTTCTTTTTGGTTTTTTCTTTCCTAACTCTTTCTTTTTATACAACTCCTCTTGAATGACATAATTAGAAACAATTGGCAAATCTTCCAGTAAAGGACCTAGTGATTTTGGTACAGAACCGGGCTTGCTGTTGGTCTGTAATCCATATGTAAACTCAGATATAGTACTCCCCTGATTTGGCAAGTAAGACAAGAAAGCAGACAATCCAATTCCATTTGGTAAACTTTTACCTGTTTTCTGAACACTGGAAACAGAAGATGCAACAGTCTCTGTAGGCGTAACCTCTTTGGAAATAGAGAAGACCTCTACAGGTTTATCAGCTTCCGTTTCTGTACATACAGGACTAGGGGAGGGACTCCTAGGTTTGTTTTCTACCACAAGATCATCTACAGTCTGATGCACAATGTCTTCTATGATAAAAACAGGTTCTTTCTTGAGTACAAGATTGGTTGGAAGAGGAGTATTTTCTGGTTTCACTGAGTTATCTTTATCCTGAGTTTCCTGTTGATGTTCTTCACTATCATCCACTGCATCCTTTTGCTGGTTGCCATCAATCTTTGTGTTTCCATTGGAAGAGGAATTTTCAGAGTTATCCCCCTTCCAGGAGGAGTCATTGCAGTCTTCTTTGCCATCTACATGATCCGCTTCATCATCTCCCTGAGAGTTGGACACTTTATCAAATGAAAAAACTGGCGTGATAACTGGCTCTGCTATTTCGTCCCTGAGAAATACTATCACTACAGTAATATTGTCTGTGGACCCGTTTTCTTTTGCGAGTTCTACCAACATCTGAGCTACCCCAGACTTGTCTCCATTAGTTTTCTGCAGATGGTTGTACACAATTCTAGGGAGGTCTTTCTGTGATATCCCGTCCCACATGCCATCACAGGCCAGGATGATGTAATCCTCCGTACCCTCCAACTCAATGACCGTCGTGTCCGCATCACTGCAGATAAACTTCTTCTGGTTCAAGTCACCTGTAAATACACAAATGTTTACTGTGCATGGATACTTATGATTGATAAACCATATAAGCTTATTTTTTTTTCATAAGGGATTATTGAAGTAAGTTTGCTACAGGTATGTATCTTTATAATTTTCTGACAATATACGGTACTAAAAACATATCAGAAGATAAGAAATATAGAGTAAATTATGTTTCATTATTCTCTAAAGCTGAAATAGTGTTTTAAATCCTTAAATAAAACAACTTAAGATTCAAATAGAAATCCATTGCAAACAGTCAAATATGGAACAGTACATATATGTATAAAGATTGCTAACAATTCATAAGCCTATGGATAGGATCCCATAAACATCCTTCTTTTACAGTAGTATAACAATTGTCCTATTAGTCAGAAATATAAACAGACACAATGATTATCTATTCAATTTTGTAGAATAAGAAACAAATCTCATTTTCTAATTTTTCCTACTGTTTTACAAATTCTACATAAAGATAGAAAGGTAAATCAGTTGCTGTGAATTTTCATGAAGCGAGTGAGCTATAGGCATGTATACTATTTATGAACAAAATATACAAATATTAGATCAGAATTTTCAACAGGTATGCAACAGAAAAGGTTGTGTCAAACTTCAATTTACAAGTCATTTCAAGAATGATTATTGTCTTCTTTGAACTTTGAGAATTATTACTTATATTGAGACCAAGATATACAGTATGTTCAAACAAAATACTTCAGTGAAACACGCCTATAACGAAGTGCCAGGGACAGATGATTGGCTTCGCTATAAGCATAATTCATTATATCTGTCAAGTTTACAACATGTTATAAAATCACAGGGAATGAAAATCACTTCTCTATAAGTGTCAATTCATTATAGGTGTGTTCGCTATAACCGTGTTTTACTGTATGGCAAAAACTGATGTACATGCCTACAGAAATTCCTTTCTTTTAAACCCCTGGGTAAATTGATTTCATAACCTTGGCCCCAAAAGGTTGTTAAGTGTATCCCACAATCAAGAAAAATGTAAATTATGTAATATTATCCCATAACTTCCTCAGCATACTGGGTTAACAGGCCAACATTTCCTTATCCGACCATAAATACGAGCTGTTTGCACTGTAATTGAACCTCTTCTTGATATCTGTGACAGTGCTTGCCAAGTTCCAGTCATACTACAAAGCTGTGTGTCACTTTTCAATTGTGCAGTGCTGTTTAGTCATTAACTTTGAAGTTTAACCTCCAATCAAACAATATTTCCTATGATTCCAAATTATATAATACCGGTAACTGTTATTACATAATAAAATAAGCAGTGGTTTTCAATTTTTTCCTTCATATAATTTTTCACACAAAAACTACAAATGCATTAATAAGCCAGATCTATCATTTGATATTAAGAAGTAAAAATTTCATTCTTCCTTCTCCCTATCCTCATACCATTTGTTCATTAACTGGAGTACATGTATTTGTTAGTATAACAGCATGTAAGTTAAGCATGATTTAGCTGCTGCTACTTATACAATGACGTTTCTTGTACTAGATGTCAATGCCACAGCAAAAGAAATCTCCACCCGGACACTTCCCACACAATTTACCTAGAGCTCGCGCAACAGACAAAATGGCATTGACCCTCCAAATGCCCCTGACACAAAGAACAAACCCTCCTAAGCGTTCAATCCTAGCTCTCTCGTCCTGTCAAAATAAGATTACATAACTTCAAAGACAAAGTAAATATCAACAGGAAACAAAGTCTAAAATAAGGATTTGAGTCTTCCTTGTTTTTTTTTAACATATTGCATTCAATTTCTTTTTAAAGTTATTTTGAGTACAGTTGGTAAAAATGTCTACCCTTCCAAAACCACAAAAATAAAAAAAAAAAAATACAGACATCAATCCTTAGTTTGGACCCTGTTTTCCCATGCTATTTTTCAATGGTTACCTATTGCCCTTGACACGGCCAGATTGCCATTGACGCGCCATGTTCCCATGTACAGAACAACTCCACCGAGAGCTTCTATACGACTTTTCTCATCCTGAAAAATTTCTGGTTTATATTGTTTTTTGAATATAAAAACAGGCACTGATTGTGTACCTTTAAACTATCATTTATGAGTCTGTTATATCAAATTTTGTATATCAAATTAAGTAGCAAAGTCAAACTGAAATGTAATTCACATGCATTCATATAAATAGCTGAAAAATAAACTTCACTTTTGAAACCCATATATTTTCAAAGAGAGTGAATTTATCATTGACATATTTAGTATTTTTATAGATAAGAGGAGAAGTATATTTCACTCCTAATCTGTCTACCTGTCTCTCTGGTTTGTGAGGGTTCATGATACACAGCGCGTGGCCGTCTCGGACCAGACAGGCCTGTGAGTCTCCCAGCCAGGCCAGATAGAGCATCTTATCCCTAATTAACACAGTCACTCCCGTACAGCCACTCTTTATTCCCTAACAAAAAGAATTAATTGTGTAAGTAAGTCTTTGAACAAAAATTAAAATTGCAAAGGGAGGTAACTTAAATTTCCATGTATTGCATACAAGAATACATATATACATGTATGCTTTTGAAATCCATTCATTTGCTGGATGACTGACTTCAATGGTACAAATTTCTTTCCTTATAAACTAATTGCATAGGTACGAACTCTAGAAACAAGATATCTTTGAGCCATTTATGCTCACTCTTATACCCCCGTTCTGATGTGAATATACGGTACAAAAAAGGCAAATTCAACATTTAACAGAAAGTTGACATTGATTTTGCTCAAAAATGAATCCCATTAAAAGCATGCCTAAACAAAGAGTGTGTTAAAATTTCAACCATCTGCAATGAATATTTGATGAGAAATCTTTGACGAAAATTTGTTGGAATATTTCAGCTAAATATAAACAAAGACATCATTTAACAAGATTGAAGCTTACGTCTGATTGGTAAAAAAAATGCATCCCACCATATGGCATACTTTAACAAAGAGTGTGTTGAAATTAAAGCATCTGCGATTAATAGGCTGCTGAGAAGAATGCAACAAAAATTTATTACAGACAGACAGACACACATGGGTGAAACAGTATATCCCCCTCTCTTTGGAGCAGGGTATAACTAGAAATGTAGAAGAAGGTAAACAACAATGTATATGACTGCTGCACCTCTCTTTGAGCCTTTCTAATGAAGTAATCATCTGTGGCTTTGTAGGAACACTTGAGGGCAGCCTCTGGATCACTGGAGAACTTCTCACAAGTCGGCAGATGTATATGTAAGTGATTGGCGGCATATACAGCTGCTTCAATACCAGCGTGGCCATCAAACACACTGTAGTAGGACTGCTGGGGATAATCCTGCAGAACAACAATGGGTTGTCAAACTCACCATGCGAATTATTGATCTAATTTACATATACAGATATACTCTTTTTTTCTGCCTCCGGGTTAAATGCTAACAACCAGAAGAAAGTATATTCAATTGAAATGACTCACTCTTGGAAACAAAAACCTTTAATTACTTCTCTTTATCTTGCACTGCAATTATTGTCTTTCTCTATCTCTTAATAGTATCTAAACTCAAACAGGAATGAAATGAACATTGGAGAAGTCTGTGGTAAGAGAAGTCAATCACTCTATTCTGTGGGCCTGTGATAGTAAATGAGGTTGACCATTGGTACACGTACCTTGAGATCAAATAAGGTATTCATGTCTTGGAGCATCACATGCTTGTCCTCCATTTTTCTTCGAGTATTCTTTATTTCATAGTGGTAGCACTCGTGAACCTGAGCTGGAATGGGTATTGCTGGCAAGTCTTTGTTCCACTTTTGGCACACTTCATCCACAATATCAATGATGTGTTCCATGAGTGTAGAGGCATCCAGAACTAGGAAATAACAAATAACAAATACATGTATCAACATGTAATATTTTCCCTTAGTCAACATGTACCGGTAATATATTTTCCTGCATTAATTCCCCATGATATGATCTATTCTATTCATTATATGACTGGCACAGATACACTGTGTCATTGTAGTATTTTAACATGTTTTCCTACATAAATTTATTCTTTTTAACAGAATAATAAATACCCATATCAATTTGACATTAAAGGAAAGCAATTAAATTTTCCTTTTTATCACATCTGCATCTTTTCAAAAGTATAGCTTTGTGAGTTATCCTAGCTTTTTACTGATATATCTACAAAACAATCTTTACAACTACATGAATTAAATGAGGAAAGATAAGAGAGGCAAATTATCTCATAAAACAGAAAAACAAAGAGCAAGTTGTGTAATCTAATTATGATGGATGTTTCGGTGATTAAGACATGAATTGATCTGGGGAGTCTCTACCAGATTCTGGGCGCTGGATTTCATTACTGGAGTTCTCCTCCTTGGCTTCCACTTCATTAGAGCCTTCGGGTCTCTCTTCAAACTCTCTGAAGTCAATCTTCTTGGCCTGTTCATACACTTCTCTTGTGATAGCTGCCGCTAGTGTGGGAGGGCATTTTCTGAATTGGATTAGAAATTCAAAAATTTAGTTTTTCTGTAAAAAGTATCAAAGTATTAATTAAATAAAACATGGGAGATATTTAACAAAACTTAAAAATTATAAGATGGGTTCTTTTAATGGGCTGAAAGTGACATAAATGATTTCAACTGTACTGGACAAATATCATACGATTCCCTTTAAATATGAACATACCAGATATATCCATTAGGGGTGCTGATTCACATACTTGTACATGGATGTGCATAACAATTCATTTCTGGACTAAATTTTAAGCAATCTTAATAATGTTCTTACACTGCAGGGATTGCAAGTACAGGTAAAGGTAGTTTATTTTCATAACTACAATACCTGCACTTAAAAGTGTACTAAGATGAACACCTTTTTGAAAGCTCTTTTTAAAATGACATTTATACTAAGCATGTTCTATTGTAACAGTAATTTACATGAAATGTTAATATAGATAAATTCTTTTGTTAGAAGTTGGAGAAAATCATGGAATACAAAGAGAAAACGATGGATTGGTGTGGTACGTAGCCCACTGGAGGAACACTGTTACTGGGAGACTCTGGTTTGAGCTGCATATGCAGCAGGAATAAGACATCTTTACACAGGCGGCAACAATTAATTCTTCTTCCACTCATTCAGACAAAAATTATGGAAACTCAATAACCATGTGAGTTTGCTTTTTGAGACAAAATATTCTCACTGTCAAGCTACCAAACAAAAAGTAAAAACAATGACACTTATGATGTATAAATCATCAGCACATCTTAAAGCTAATATCAATGTAAAAATCTCAAATATTAACTGTGTTACAGTACTAGTATTCGTGCATGCATGCTTGCCTATGTTTTTTTGTATTAAAGTACAGTTGAATGTTATTTTAATTTTAAAATTTATAAGATATCCCAAAACAGCCATTTTTGGGGTATGTTCATGACCTTATACAATTAAAGCTATAAGAGGGCATTTATCTGAGGAAAACTGGTACCTAATATGCCTCCAAATTCAATATATAAACTTCATACCCCCTAAAAAGATCAAGGGTTAATCTCTGATTTGCTATACAAACTTTACTCTGTTCTGATGTATTGCAATCACTATCAAATGCCTCCTTAACCAAGGTCCAAATATTGAAACCAGATCCATTATGTAAATGGAAAGGTATACAAGGCTCTGAATTATGGGGAGATAGGTACCTCCACTCCCTGCATGGATACACTTGGTTGTAGTAAACTTTGAGGTCATGCACATCTACACCCCTCAAGAACCAGAGATACAAATATGCTCAGCAGGGGGTATATACAAAGAGCAGTGGTTTGATCCTATGTGTTACTTTGAAGTTGAACAGAATTTAGAATTTCTTCACAATTGTATGCAATACTTTAACAATGAGTTCCTGGACATTTCGAGCATTAGTGACTTTTCTTATACTGGTGCATGTACTAGTAAATGTACATATCCAAAAGACTCTTGGATGATCCATCAAAAAACATATATGCCCTTGAAACCTATTACTTCAAGATCACCATGTGCGATAAACATTAGGCATGACTCCAATACCTTGCTCTCTAATCTTCTTTGAAGAGCTGCTGGTTTGAAAAAAAAATCTGAGGTTAGGGTCAAAGGAGTCCTTTATTTTATCTGTATAAACATTGGAAATAATCTACAAAGTAGGTCAGGAGATATGTTCTTGATTAAAACTTCTGATCCCCTCAGTACATCTCTCTCTGCATAATTTGCTCATCCGAAAAATTGAAACCCTTTTTACCTTCATGCTAGGCTATGGTCCAGAGCAGGGAAAAGAAAATAGCAAATGATATGGTTTTGCATCTAACAAACATCATCTGATAGGGGAACTTTCCAAAAGATCTCAATATTTTTTAACAGATAAACATACGGACCGACAAAAAGATAAAATGCATCGAGAAGAAATATAAGGAAACTACAGAATAAAACAATATCCTACTTCATTCCAATTGTATTCGACATGCGTATAGCACAGCCTAGCTTGCAATATGGCTGTGACTTTAATACCAGTACAGGTATTGATTATAAGTACCACAGAATGAAAACCATTTCCTCAGACTTTACAATTCAAAATTATTCATTCATGTTCATTGAACGATCAGTGATTTTCCATTCAATTTCTGCAGATAGAACTTGAAGCTAAGGACCTTCTAAAACAAAGAGCAGTTGAAATCTGAATTCATATGGATTCATAAGGCTGTTGGTGAATATATCTGGAAACTAATTAAATAAATATATATTATATATTTTAATATTAGGTTTTTTTTTTTTTTTTTACACATATTAACAACGGCATGGAGCTGTATTTTGCAAGTATTGTATCAAACATAAATGCTCATTTCTACGACGCCAAAAAAATAAATTACTACCTAGCTTGCTCATGAATTCAGAATGCTTATGAATTTCAAGTTGCATTTTTAATTCAAATTTGCAACTAGTTGTTGAAACTAGATTATCAACATTCTGATCTAAATATATTTCTAAATGAAATTGTGAAGTGTAAAAATCATTACTGTAATACTGTGTTCCAAAGTCCATTGCACACAGTAACCAGTCTGCATATCTAAGTGTTTAATACTCTGCATAAATGTGCACTTCAACTTTATGACACATATATATATCAAAATATGAAGAGTTTCATTAAATTCGGAAGTGTTAACAAAATTTCGAAATTGAAATATTTTAGTTTTGATTTAGCCATTTTCAAAATGGGTATTAAAATTGAACTATTTAACTGCCTCCGACGCATATTTTGAAAGGTATTGACTGAAGGGCTACAAATTTCCTGCTTTGTTATCACAGTTTGACAATTTATGTAAAAAGCCTGCAGCACTGATGCAGCTTCACTACTGCTATATACATAATTATACATGTATATATGTACCTTGCTCTTCAACTATTGAGTGCACTCCCGACCCTACATGTATTCTAGTCTACTGTCTACACCAGTAAATCAGGACAAGCACCTGCCCCGAGCAATCAAAAAATTATCTACTTCTTGACACAGAAAATTAGTATACCAGCTTGCCAAACCTTATTTGACTAGACAATTGTAGACATATTGTATAATTCTCCTCAGATAAATAGTGACTGCAATTTCTCGGCTGTTAATTAAAGCAGAATGGAAATATGTTCAGGTCAATATTAAGGATATAAATAGCAACTGTTGGATTGCTTGTCAAAAGGTGTCTCATATTCTTCTTCCTTTTACAGGGGAAACTGAGTGTAAGGATCTCTACACAGGAAATCCCCCTTCAAAGTGGCAAATCTCTGTACCCTATTATACTTATGCATAAACAGACTTAGATTTGTTTATTTCAAAAATGTCAGTACATTTCATCCACAATATATGTATTGTATTAATAAAACGCTGATGATTTCAAATGCGACCTTTTCTGACCTTTAATGTGTCTAAATTAGGAAACAATTTGATAACACTAAGTTTAATCCTTGTTATTTTCAATTTGTAAACAAACTACTTTTATGGCAGTTTTTGAACTTAGACTTAGACTACACACAAAGACAAAATATCAATATGTAGCCATCCCCAATAAACCCTCCAGCAGTTGATCACTAGCTTGTTACTGTTCCTTTGAGGCCAAATGTTTCTTTTGCATAAAAATTATTGAGTAAAAAAAATACATGATTCGATAACTGTAAAAGTTTTCAACATATATGTCTTCTCAGGTTTATTATTCCAATGAAGGTGTATCATATTTTTAATTTGATTAGGCAGATCTAAATATCTATATATGCTCAATGGTCAGTAAAATTCCAGTGAAAACAGTGAACAGGGTGTATAGTAAAGCTGCTGTTATCCCCTTCCCCACCCCTCAACAGAATATTTATGTGATACATAGTGGAGAAACTGAAATGGGAAGTAAACAAAAAAATAAAATTTCAATTACAATTATGCAATTATACTTATAAATAATTTGATAAATTAAAATTTATTATCAATATGCAACTTTAAATCAATGTGTGGTCCGAATGATTCTCCATCTGACTTGATCAACATGAGAATCATTGTTAGACCTATACATTTCTGTATTAAATGATTTAATAGCTGGTCATTGAGTTATTCTGATATTTAATTCTTATCTTAATATCTTATCAAACTTGCTCACAGTTTGCAAAGACAACTGGTTCTCAAATCATTTGCAAAAGACAGGCTACTTAATCAATTTCATACATACTAATCAAGCCTTTATCAATAGCTAGAAGACACCAACTTGGAATGATAAAGAATACAGATATATAAAGATGTTGAATCTGCAAATCTTAAAAGATCACAGGAACATCTTAGCTAAAACACACTTCACTCCACCCTGATAATCATAAAGATCGAGGTATGACACTATATAGTCATGATTCTACAAGTAAAGTGTATTGTCTATTGAAGGTTATATAGCAGAAAAGAGAAGTGACCATAATCATCTGTAAGATTTTGTTCCTTGATCATTCCACTAGACTGGAGCAATACTAAATCTATACATAAACTCTTACTTTGTTTAAAACATCCAGTTCAATAAATATATTTTTATTTATATTGTTATGGCGTGTTCTGCTTCCTTGTTTGAGCCAAATCAACAAAAAAGTTGTAGGATTTTATTTTAACACTCTATTTTGTAACAGGCAAGAATGTCACCCAGTCTTGCTAACTTGCTAACATCAGAACAGTCACCCCATATATAGGGCCTGTAGTACAAACAAAGGGAATTATTTGGAAATACTTATATGTATGGTTCAGCTATTAGACCTCAATGAAACGCTGGATGAATTTTATTATGCTTGCAAATAAAAAGGACATTACTTTCATATTTCTCATTCCAACAGCTTCTTATGCAAAGGGGTCGGATGATGGATTGAATTTTTTATGAATATTGAGTGGAGTTGAAAATAAACTTATCAGCTCTTGCAGGCTAAACTTCCTACCACAGACCGAATGTTACAAAAAACACCTGTGAAATGACAAGCTCTCCGGGTTACATCTATGCACTCGCACAAAACACAGTTGGATCAAACTCACTGTAATCCCAAGTAACGCAAACTCCAATCAAAACATTCCCCTTGTAATTCCTCTAATGTTAAATGACGGTTGAGAGGTCTAAATGGTAAAATGTCACTATCGTCTTCATTGTCGTTGATGCGTTTACAAAATGCTGCCAGGAACCGCTGAAACGATTCTCTGTCATTCGTAAAGGGCTCCTCCATCTCGACTGCTATGTTTGTCATGCCATGAATATTATTGTGCACATAAATTGTGACGTAGTACGCTTGTGTATTTACCCGGAAGTAATACTGTGAATACTTGGCGGGAAAATCTGAACGAAAGCACCTGCTGCAGGTAAAGCGAAGCCGTGCGCTATGTACTGAAATTGAATTTCAGCTCATAAAAACTACATGTAGCAGAAATTAGGTGTAAGGACGAGGGAAGGTTTCGCCGGCCTATTTTTATACACATCAAAGAATGGACAGTTTTGGGATAGGTGTTGCAAATACATTTTCAGGATGCTTTTATAAGCAAAAATCTACAATTTTATATATATTTATATTTTGTGATTTATATTTATACGCTCTTTTTATGAAAAAGTGAACTATTGATGAATCATTAAGCAACTAAACTCCACTGCAACTAGTAGAACTACAGCTTATTTCTCCTGTCTCCCCACCGTGACCTCCACCCATCCTACTTTTACTTCTATATCAACTCACTCCGATGTCATGCGCGGATCCAGAAAATTTTTCCAGGGGGGGGGGGTCCGAGGGATAATTGTGTTTGCCAGGGGGGTCCGAGGCATATTTTCGATAAATTTACTATGTAAATTTAATAAATTTTCATTTTCCAGGGGGGTCGGGACCCCCCCGACCCCCCTCTAGATCCGCGCATGGATGTTAACTGCACCGATACATTATCAAGCCTAAGTATTAGTCAATAAGTTGCATTTATGTATCCGAACCAAGGCGTGGTTCATAATTTTGAACTGGATGTAATATTTTCATGGTTAACCTTATTGCATTCTATATATATTTATTGCTACCGATGCCTTCCATGTTAAGTTACGTATCTATAGCAGGGCTTGTAAAATTAGAAAATATTTTATCGAAGAACCTGCTCAAAATGCAATTTGTGTTTGTTCTGCAAAGAAATGGAATTAAAACTTTTCATATGTATAGGTTATAATTTATTTATTATTCCCAAAAAGTCAATCATACCAAGCACACATTTATTTGAATTTTTAATCGTTTGTCGCACACATGTATGTGATTCCTATTATTACTTATTAAATAAATAGCTATGTACAAGTATATACAATTCAAGTCTTTACAAATGCATTATGTCAGTTCTCGGATCTTCACTTTCACCAAGGCCTCCAGACTCCATTTTCTCCGTTGGATCCGCCACTGCTTCCTGATGACGATGATCCGGAATATCCGGAATAAGATCTCCTCTCCAGGCTTCCATCAGACGATTCCTCACTACTGGTAAACAGACGGACTCGGAGATCCGGAGATGTGTTTAGATTAATGTCGTATCTTCCAGACATGATCAATTCTTCAGGGGAGAGGAATCCTTTAGACAGGGACGGGAGACCGAGGGGTGTAGAGGTCCTGACGGGTTTAGCAGCACTAAATTCGACTGGGGTAGAGGTAAACAGAGGCTTGTTGGTGTGGGAGGGGTGGGTCCATTCTTTGGGCGATCCGTGGTCATACGGGGACAGTTCTTTCAAACCTCTCATCTTCTCACTTCTCGTGGTGGCGTCATCTTCACCAAATACGAACACCCGTGATGCAGAGCCGCACATGATGCTTTCCGACTCCATGTAATCGTCTGCTTCGAATTTGACGTCCTTGATGGCTCTCTCGCCGCTGTACCCACACTTGTAGGCAGGAGTCGGGAAAAGATGACCCGGGTAAAAACTGTGATTGGTGTTGGTGCGAACTTCTTGTGGGTTGTCTACAACTTGTGTTCTTCTGGTGCAACTGAACGGATCAGACGGGTTTCCTGCGCCCGGTGTAGCAATGCCCCAGTGGTCCACAAAACGTTTACCTAGAATATTGAAAATGTAAAGATGAAAATATCATACAACGTTTGTCTTAGTTATTCTTATTTTCATTTCCATAGAATATACTCACAGCCTGGACACATAGCAGTCTCACCGAGTCGGTATTATATGCACTTCGTTGTAACTCTATTATAAGACGACATAAAGTTTTTTAAGATATTTATAATTCATCTGATATTTTTAACAAAACTATATAATATGTAATACTAAAGAAGTATAAACACTTACCGATATTCTGATGATGCATTTCAATCAAGTGACCGATCGTCATTTCTAAAATATCAGCTTTCTCCATTTTTGCAAATCGTTTTTCCTGTAAACAAAATCAACAAAACGTCATTATCACCATATATTTAATCAGAATATGATCGAAAATATTACTATTAAAAATTGCAATTTTGAATTAATCGGAATGATTGATTAAGAAAATGACTCACGTCTTTGCCTGTGGCTCTCATTACGATGTTCTTCAACTGGACCAGACATTTGTTGATTCTGTCCCTCCTCCTCTTTTCTGTGACAGGTTTGCTAGCCTGTATAGAAAAAAGAAAATAAAGTTAGTGTTTTTCCAGTACAGTTTATTTTACACATATTCAAAATCAAAGTCTATTTGTTTTTTATTCATAGACAAGCGGGATAATTACTGCATGGCAATAAGATTTTTGAAAATCATAGATCATCAAACTGTTTACACCTATAAGCATTAATTTCAATTAATATTAGTTAATATGAATTAATTTATCAACTCTTTAACCTTTTTGCCGACCATTGGAATTGCACCATCACGGACAGAAAACTGTTTCAACAGTTTCCCCCCTACAGGTTTCTTAGCTTTCTGAGCCTCCATCGTAAACTTATAGTAATGTTCGAGATATAGTCTTATTGGAGAGTGAGAGTTGGTTGTGATTTGCAATGGCCATGTCTCCGGTATTTATACTGTACAAGAAGTATATTTCGTTAGTACTAGGTGAGAGTACTGTATGCCAGGTGATGTATGTACAGTTAGTTTACCTGTGTGGATTGGGTGACTCATTTAGACATCGACACAATAATTATTGTTGATTACTGACCATGTATTGTTTTAAGGCTGATTGGGGTACTCATCGGAATAATCTTTTGTTTTCACTATATTTAATTAATGACTATATCGAAGGTCAAGTTTTGATCAAGATAGTATATGATTAGAGTTATTGAGATAAATTATTCTTCTGATATTAATTAATCTTTCTTAATGTTTCCCATATATAGAAATAAACAATTTAAATGTTATTTTTATTTACTGATATTTTGAATCAAAGAATCGAATATGCAACGACTTATAGATAAATAAATAAAAATGTCTGGCACAGGGCTATCGATCATGGATTACCTATTTGTAATAATGTTGGTTCTTTTTCTATGATAGTTACTAAAACATTTACTCTGAAAATCTCCATTGGGATGAAATAAATAAAGAATGAATAAATGAAAATTATGTCAAGATTATTGATTAAATGCATTACATATTTGATTACTTCCTACATATCCTGAACGTAAAGTTATATTTGTTGGACTAATAGTCATACAATAATTGCTGTATCTAGAAATGAAACGGAGGCGTGACGAGTGCCCGCAAGGGCACGAGGTCACGACCCCGTTTCATTTCAAGATACAGCAATTATTGTATGACGATTGGTCCAGCAAATGATTTGTGGCACGCCTACTTTCACGAGCTGCAATAGCATTTTTCGCGCCGCAATTCAGTTGGGACCGCTATACCTCGAACAGTGGACGTAGATTTTCTGGAGGATGACTTCAAAATTGAAGAGATAGACGACTTGACATTGTCTCAAGTTTGTGACGAAATGGAAGCTTTCGACGGACTACTGAACATGAGCCTTACACAGACGCTTGCAGAGTACGACACAGGATTGGATCATGGTGAATTTAAACTGGATTGGAACTTTTTAAGTGAAAAAGAAAACTGTTCAAATTTGCCGACCACATCGGATGGTCGCTTCGCAACCCCCGTGACGGAAAGTGATCTGAAATCGTTAATTGAAAGTCAGGAAAACATTAACACTAAGCAGAACACTAAGTGGGCGGTCAATGTGTTTGAAAAATGGAGAACCGGCAGGTCCGAAACTATTCCAGAACTTTAATTCCAGGGCAGCGAGGAAATGAATTACTGGCTACAACGCTTCATAGTGGAAGCTAGACGGCAGGACGGTAAGGATTACCCCTCTAAGAGCCTGTACTTGATTTCATGCGGAATCCTTCGTTTTTTTGCGAGACAAAGGTGTGTAAAATAAAAACTTTTTAGACGAAAAAAACACAACATTTATCGAATTTCGAAAAGTTCTAGATGCTAAAATGAAGTCGCTAATTGAACAGGGCATAGGTTGTACTACAAAGCAGGCTGATCCTATTTTACCTGGAGATGAGGCTAAGTTGTGGGATGTAGAGGTGTTTGGAAAGAAAAATGCGGAACAACTTCAAAAAACTATTTTCTTTTACACATGCAAAATATTTGGTCTGCGTAGTTGCGACGAACATCATAATTTGGAATGCAAACAGTTTACCATTGGATCAGAGAAGCTCGGGAAATTTATTCAGTTTACAGGTCGAAAAACCAAAACATACAAAGGAGGGCTCGGACAGCTAAATGTGTGCAACAATCACTGCCAGTCCGGTAAGAGAAATCTCTCTCTCTCTCTCTCTCTCTCTCTCTCGGCGCTCGCTTACTCGCTTGTTCTACTTAATTATTCAAAATTACTTTTAATTTTATAGGGGAGAGATGCACTGCTGACTATTTCGATCTGTATTTGGATTCTCTCGGACGCCAAGGAACATTCTATCGAAGACCACTGCCAGCAACATCTGATGCGCCGATCCGGTATGGAAATCAAGCAGTGGGAATAAACAAGCTGAAAAATTTCATGCGCGTCATCTGTATGGAAGGCGGTTTACAGGGAAATTATTCGAATCATAGCGGGAAACGCACTTGCGCGACCCAGCTGTATATGTCTGGTGTGGAGGAACAACAGATTATGAATCGTACTGGTCATCGCTCACAAGCAGGGGTCCGTAAATATAAAAGGTCCAGTGCGGAAATGGAAGCTAATGTGTCCAAGATTTTGGATCCGCCCAACGAGTGTACCGAAAACTCGATTGCGTTAAATACTCCTGCAAACGAATCCACTCCTAAAATTTCCGAGTGTTCCGTTTTTCCGGAAACACCAGCAACTGTCCATAGTGAAGAGGAACCTATGATCAAGAGGCCTAGATTTCCGTTTGGAGAATTTAAAAACTGTAACATCACGTTTCAGTTTTAAAGTATTATTAGTAACCAGATAGGTTGTTAAACTACACGAAACGTATACGAAACGTATATTTTTCAATTTTTGTTGAATATTATGTTGTCTGTGTTAAAAATTGCACAAGGACGTTCAGCAGCTGTTTATGTGGAAGAATTATAAGTTTAAAGTTGTTATAAAATTGATTAGAACATACATTTTGTTGTAGAACTAGTTTGATTTTTTTCTCGCTGTACAATAATTCAAAAATTATTGTACGGCACAATCACCACGCCTTCTTTGATACTGTACAATAACTTGTAGATTCATAAGTTATTGTACGGTGTTATGCCACGCCTACTCGGGTAAAGGACAAGTATTGGAAATTATTGTACACCAGTCATCAAAGAAAAAACACCGCATAAGTGCCACAAGGTTAAGTTGTGACCGTGCTAGTGTTTTTTGGAGAAGGGCGTTAATCAGTTTCAGATATAATCCAATTCCTGACACACAATCTATATTTATTAGCTAAATGTCTGCGAAGCATTTATTAGCTGGATGTCTGCGAAGCAAAAAGTAATAAGTTCGAGTATTGTTCAATGTTGGTTGTACAATTCAAGATATATAAAAAAAATTTTTTGTTTTGTTATCATCGTGTTGTGTATTGTAAAGTTATTATGAAATGGATAAACGAGGTAAAACTGATGTATTACGTCCATTAATAATCATATACGTATGCTATTTTGTATCTTTTATCTAGGATTCCTATCTTTTTCATACTGACGTTAATTATAACATTGATTTAGATGTAGGTCTATCTGTTAAGCTTACAAAGAACTATGTATGATAAGGGCCTAAAATTGCCCCCTAAAATGAACATCATCATATTACTGTAATTCTTTGTTTTCTTTGTACATACATGTATATATATGTGACGTTTTTACATAATGTTCATTTTGATTCAAGTGCCCACGATTTAGAAATATGACATCGTAAAGACAACTTTTTCCCGCCATTTTTAGCATAAAACAGCTTGTTTTCAAGCAGTTTTTTTTTCAGAAAACATAGAGCGCATGCTTGAACAAACAAAATATTTTAATTAGAGACATATCTAGCCAAGACTATAATAAGTGACAAAAAAATTTACCTTGTTCAAGCATGCGCTCTAAATTTCCCATTCGTAAAAATATAAGAAAAATGTCAATTTTGGACTGATTTTGAATGGATTATAGAAATAGCGTCACTTCTGACGTCATATACTGCCAGTGAGTGCAAATAAATCAAATAAACAGGTGAAAAATATATTTTATATTAACTCTTTTAAAAAATAACATAACATTTTATTAAGTGGCTAATTATGGGGGCAAAATTTAACTCTTATCATATATAGTTCTTAGGTAGGTTCTCCACTCAATTAAGGTTAAGTACACAGTAAATCGAGTATTTTAATTATAATTTCGAGTGCAGTGCAGAGGTGTGGAAGATTTAACTAAATTATTAAAATGTATTTGCATAATTTCCTTATCCAGCCTAATTCTAGATTTACACAGTATTAAAGCAATTATTTTATTTCATATGTAATATAATTGTTATAAATAATAATTGTATGGCATTGTAATATATTATGTACAACAAGGAGAGGACTTACCTATGTTTTTAGAACTTGTGGCCGATCCTTCTGGCATTTAAAGGGACCTAGACACGATTATGATGAAAATTTTATTTTTGATTTCTATTTATAAAATATTTTACTTTTATATCTTGAATGATTCACCAAAATGTGAATGTTGGAAGTCAAGTTACAAGCGAGATACAGAGGAGAGAAGTCGTTATGTAAACAAAGCTTGAGTCTCATATTTGTTTACAAATAATTTAAAAGTAAAGAAATTGCCATTTCTTTGACAAAATAACCTGTGGAAACAAGATAAACTGATTCAATGTGTTCATAAATAATTTCAGCAACAACAAACAGCAACATTAGATTGAAACTTATACCAATGCAACACATATGTAAACAATAACACAAAGTCTAACCTCTGTAACTCGCTTTTAACTCGATATTTGACTTTCAAATTTTGTCAAAACATTGAAAATATCCATATTAACAATTCTAGACATAAAATTTGAAAAAATTTTAAGCTCAAATCGTGTTTAAGTCCCTTTTATAGTCAATAGAATATGTTTAACTCAACTCAGTGCAGTGCATTGCCTTATATTCGAGAAGTATATGCTCGTAAATGTATATTGACATTTTTTACCAAATTTTCGAAAAAAACATTCTGACAAGGAGATAAAGTTAGATGTGTTCAAAAATCACTAAATTAACTACGTATTTATGAAGATCTTTAAATTTGTCCGTACTCTATGGCTGCAATCTTATTTCTCCGTTCTACTCAGTTTCATTCGTGTAATGTACATTGTATTTAAATTTTGTAATTCTGACCTTAATTATTTGAAATGTAAGATGTCTTTTCATTGTCCTTTCATACTATATACATGAATTAACATGGTTCTGGGTGAATAAATGAATTCGATCGATGTTCAAAATGCGTGTTGTTTTTACACAGAAACAACACACACTTACACTATATAATTGTATTATCATTAAGTTTACCCAAAGTACTGTACAAATATAAAGCACGAACTAGTCGTATATTCGTTGATTTTCAACTAATGCTTTTTATATATTAAAGAAGATGGGGGAACAAGATAGCGCAAATGCCCATTTGGTTTAGTCATAAAATACAAATTCAAATTTAATTTTTTTTTAACTAAATATACTTGATAATGTTATAATACAAGTTTACGAAAGCACAATTTCTAACTATATTCAGTTTTGAATATTTTAACAAACGATAAGAAAAAAAAATAAATTCTTAAGTTTTGGTGGTATCGAACCCACAACCTAAAAACCCTAGCTCTATAATGTTACCTACTGTCTGATGTGCTAACCACTGTGCCATTTCAGTCACAACAATTTTTATTGTTAAATGCTAATATGCGACTTCAACCACGAATTTACGGACTTGTAATATTTTTCTAAAACGTTCAATTGTTGCTATACAAAATGACATTTTTTAAGTATAGTGGGTCATCTCTCCATGTTTTCGTTGATTGGAATCGGTTTGATTTCCTTTAAACCTTATATAGACTATGACAAAAATATGGAGGTCAGACCCACTCTATAAAAGAAAAGGCATTGAAGTTATAAAAATGACACTATTTTGGAGGTTTTGACACGCATACGCCAGTTTAAATCAACCTATTCCAATTAATTGATATATTTAAGGGTTATAAATCGATGTATTGGTAAATATACATTGTTTTCAATAATTTAGAAAGAAATTATGAGATTTGTTGATATTTTAATTTATTAGTATCTTATCTATCCTCATATAGGCAGTTTACACGCCTTATTCACCCATCTTCTTTTCAATAAAACAAATTCACCAAGTGTTTACCTGCATTGAACTTAAATTGACACGCAGTAAGTCTGTATTCATATTTTTAAAATTGGCTGCATTATAATAGATGGCCCTTACACTAGAATAAATGCAACAGCAAAGCGGCCGCACCACAAAGAAAAAGGCCGAGACGGATGCAACATTCTATATATACAAAGCTTCCCAACTTTTAACAAATTTGATATATTGTGTATCACCCCTACCCATAAAGACCACTAAATATTTAAAAATTATTTAGAAAGCAAAGTTATAGTTATTGTCTAACGGTAAAAAAACCAACAAACTAATGATCAATTCAATATGTATGTAAAAGATAATAATATAATATATATTTATTCAAATTGATTATTGAAATTATCATTATAACAAGTAAGTTTTCTTTTCTTTCTTTCTTTCTTTCTGACCAAAACTCGATTATTGATATGATCATTAATTAAATACATGAATATAGAGAAAACAAAAGATTAATCCAATGAGTACCCCAATCAGCCTAAAAACAATACATGGTCAGTAATCAACATTAATTATTGTGTCGATGTCTGAATGAGTCACCCAGTCCACACAGGTAAACTAACTGTACATACATCACCTGGCATACAGTACTCTCACAAAGTACTAACGAAATATACTTCTTGAACAGTATAAATACCGGAGAAATGGCCATTGCATATCACAATCAACTCTCACCCTCCAATAAGAATATATCTATAACATTATTACGGGTACATACGATGGAGGCTCAGAAAGCTAAAAAACCTGTCGGGGGGAAACTGTTGAAACAGTTTTCTGTCCGTGAGGGTGCAATTCCAATGGTCGGCAAAAAGGTAAAACAGTTGATAAACAATTTTAAATATTTCATATTAATTTTAATGAAAATAAGATACAATGCTAATACACGTAAAAAGTTTGATGATTATTTGAATTAACACATACAAATACATGTATAGTTTCGATTGTTTTTTATAAACAGAAATCGTCTTGTATCTTTATATATCGTATTGGTATATATAATATACACTGCCAATCGTACCTTGATGTTGTATATAATATACACTGTAATTAAAATATAATTCTTAATATTAATAATCAGGCTAGCAAACCAGTCACAGAAAAGAGGAGGAGGGACAGAATCAACAAATGTCTGGTCCAGTTGAAGAATATCGTAATGAGAGCCACAGGCAAAGACGTAAGCATTTTATATAGAGGCCATTCCTTTTAATTCAGAATTGCCATTTGCCATTTTAGGTCACGTTTTCTAAATAAAAAAATGATGTAAATAAATTATGTTGTTGATTTTGCAGGAAAAACGCTTTGCAAAAATGGAGAAAGCTGATATTTTAGAAATGACGATCGGTCACCTGATTGAAATGCATCAACAAAATATCGGTAAGTGCTCATAATTGATAAGTACAGTATAAACATATTCTATTGAAATTATAAATTATGAATTATTGGAACCTATAATTATAAGTAACCTTTATGCCGTCTCATATAAATACAGAGATACAACGAAGTGCATATTCAATGTCGACACGATGAGACTGCTATTTGTCCAGGCTGTGAGTATATTCTATGGTAATAAAAAATAAAAAGAAAAAAAAGGCAAGCGTTGTATGATATTTTCATCTGTATATTTTCAATATTCTATAGGTAAACGTTTTGTGGACCACTGGGGCATTGCTACACCGGGCACAGGAAACCCGTCTGATCCGTTCAGTTGCACGAGAAGAACACAAGTTGTAGACAACCCACAAGAAGTTCGTACTAACACCAATCAGAGTTTTTACCCGGGTCATCTTTTCCCGACTCCTGCCTACAAGTGTGGGTACAGCGGCGAGAGAGCCATCAAGGACGTCAAATTCGAAGCAGACGATTACATGGAGTCGGACAGCATCATGTGCGGCTCTGCATCACGGGTGTTCGTATTTGGTGAAGATGACGCCACCGCGAGAAGTGAGAAGATGAGAGGTTTGAAAGAACTGTCCCCGTATGACCACGGGTCGCCCAAAGAATGGACCCACCCCTCCCACACCAACAAGCCTCTGTTTACCTCTACCCCAGTCGAATTTAGTGCTGCTAAACCCGTCAGGACCTCTACACCCCTCGGTCTCCCGTCCCTGTCTAAAGGATTCCTCTCCCCTGAAGAATTGATCATGTCCGGAAGATACGACATTAATCTAAACACCTCTCCGGATCTCCGAGTCCGCCTGTTTACCAGTAGTGAGGAGTCGTCAGATGGAAGCCTGGAGAGGAGATCTTATTCTGGATATTCCGGATCATCGTCATCAGGAAGCAGTGGCGGATCCAACGGAGAAAATGTAGTCTGGAGGCCTTGGTGAAAGTGAAGATCCGAGGATTGACATATTACATTGTATAGACTTGAATTGTATATATTTGTACATAGCTATTTATTTAATGATAAGAACACATGACAAACGACGAGAAATTGAAACGAATGTATTTTTAAGATTTACTTCATTAGTATAACAAATAAAGTATACGAAGTATATATAGTCTTGATTTTGATTTTGGACGCCAACAAAAAAAAAAAAAAAAAAAAAAAAAAAAATCGATAGCATGCTCTTTGATAGGATACACCAGAGAAACATTAATATTATATCGAAGTTTTAAGAAATAACAATGAAATATTTTGCAGGCAGTAAGTACATGGACCAATATCAAGAAGGCACGAACGGCATCTGTTGGTCGTTACTGAATACAATTCAAAGTTTTTAATCGTTACAGTTTCAAAGCATGATGAAATTTTACAAAATCAGAAATTCCAACTTCAATTGGGTCGATTATTTTAGCAAACACAAATAAAAACAAATTGTCAATATTTTTAATGGCCGGTAACATTGGGCCATCTACTTTGTCACAATATAGACAAGTGCTAATACTTTGTCCGTATATTTTTATCATTTTAAGATTTTAAATCTTATATTGCTGGATAATCTTCATAATGATAAGTTGATAATCACCAAAAAAGTGTTGTTTGCTGAGATATGTTCTTTTTATACTAAATCGGACCATGACAAAATGTTATCTATGACTCTACAGTGAAGCTCTTTAAATAACATTATTTGATCATTTTGATATGCATATACTAATTTGTATTAATACATTTCAAGTATTACACGTTTCAAGACGTAAACATTTATTTTGCTGAATAAATGTATACATTGGTTTTAAGAAAAAATACTATTTTAAATAGATATCTTACCCGTCATACATGTATTTTATCACGCCTAAATGGTCCATCCTTCGCATATAAGTTACGAACTTTAAGTATTTAAAGAAAAGTCAATACAGTCAAGTGGATTTAATTCTAGAGCTGAGACAATGATTTAATTAAACATAATAAAAATTTTATTAAATCGGGATCGATGTTCAAGAAAAACAGATGACGCAAAATTGCGGGAAGATGGAAAACGACATCAGTGATCATCACTGACATCAGCGATGATCGGAGAAGTTTTACTCTTCAGGAGCATGACCTGACGTCCTTCAAGTTCAACGAATAGAAATACAAAGGTAAGATCGCTTGGTTTCTCAAGTCTATTCAATAAACTGTTCCACGTATGAGTATTCCATCTTAGAAAATCCACAATCCTCGCTATAATCAGTTCTCAATATACTGTATATCATACGCTCTAGACTAAATAATGTATTAAAACAAATAAGTATTTCAAAAGTTAAGCTGAAACGACTAAGGCCAGAACAACGTCAGGAAAAATCACTAGTGGCCGAAACCACTATGGTACGAAAAAAAGAAAGGTCCAAACAACTAGAAATCGCAGATCTGTTTTGCAGTTTTTGCATGTACTATGCAAAGTAAATGGGACAGATTCCAGTCTTAGTGACCTTAGTATAGCCTGGTCATGGTCAGATCATTCTATTTATAAATAATTTGGATAAGGTTTTGGATTATGACAATCTGAAAAATGCAAAATGTATGACCCGACCGGTATGAATGCCATTGGGCATTGCCTAAATATTTGATTTTAAGTTTTGTTATAAAAATATTAAGGTTGATTTGCTCCACATCTTACAATGGAAGAGAATGAAATTAAAGAGTTAAAAACAACCCTCAAAAGATGGGAGATCAAGTTCTATAAAGAGAATGGTCGTAAACCCCAAAGGGTAAGTAATTATATGGAGAAATTCAATGTTGATAATGATACTTTTTTACATTTATAGATTAACTTTTATAGACTATTTTTCTTCAATTTCCTTGCTTGCATAACCATTGATATTAAATTGTCTGATAAAGTGCTTCTGTGTAGAAGACACTGTTGGTTTCAAAACATTTGTCTGGTTGGTTGTTAAAATAGACCTATTGTAGTTTTTTTTTATGGACTTTACCTTTGTGGAATTTTCTTTTCCATTGTAGGATGAGATCAAAGCAGCACCTCAAGAGATTCAAGGTATCCACTTTTTTTACACAGACTTGTTTATGTATTTGTTTGATGAAGGTAGCTTTTGATTACAGACCCCAACAAATATCCTTAAATAATTCATTTGTAGATTTATTTGAAAGAAAATGAGAAAATGTGTCATAATGTGTGATGATTGTTTCCTCTCATAAAGCATGATAATGTGATGCAGTACACATTTCTAAATTGTAATGTTTATGTTTTGCTTGCAGATGCCTACATACAGTACAATAAATTGAAGAGAGTTTTAAGTGAATCACAGGTAAGAGAAGCATCACTTGACTGAAACTGAATTAATCCAGGTTTGATCCGACTTACTTAGGGAACAAATATCTATGAAAAGCACAACATCATCATGGTCATACATGTTTATAATTGTAAGAGCCTATCTTGTATTTATACAATAGTGTTGTGTTGTGCATGTACCATGCCTAAATAGTAGTCAGGGTTTGATACATAGTGCATGAGCCGGAGGCGAGTGCACTATGTTTCAAACCCTGACCACTATTTAGGCATAGTGCATGCACAACACAACACTATTGTTATTATTACCCGGTATGCTGACTGTTGTATACTGATGTGCCTTGCTATAAGTAGCTGTGGGGTTTGAGTGTTGTCTAGTCCCTAAAAATAATCACCAGAAAAGCAACTTTCAAATTATCAATTGATTTTATTAATTAATATTTGATCAACAAGTTACTGTACAATCGAAAAAATCAACAAACGTTTATAATTTTTTTTAAGAGACACGATCAACCTTGCAGAGAAAACTCGAGTTGTTTAGCAGACGAAATCTCATTGATTTTTTTCTTGTACATTCTTTATTAAAGCGTTTTCGTGATTCTCATTTAGAATTCTTTGAAAAATGTTTAATCAACTGTTCAAAATTTTATAAGAAACTTTAACTTTAAAATTCCCGTCAATGATGAGGCGATTTTGGAAAGATTGATAATTTTAATTACCTGATGTAAATTGCTTGTATCTATGTTTTATGTATATAAAAAAGGCCAGTTACATCATCGACTTTTATGGCATAATGGAAGCGCGTATGGCTTCTGAATGTAATGATATTAAGAGTCAAGAGTTGGAACACGCTGTCGGCGCACGTAAGATTTGCGTTGAAAACATTTGCCGTGCTCTATTTTGCCATAGTATGCTTACGCTACATGTATATAAACCTTTTAAATACTATGCGAAAATAGATGAGTATTGAATATATAGAGACAAACTGACTGGAGGCATAATAATGAACTGTACCGGTATATTGTTTTTATACTTTGTTTTGAACACATCTTGTTAGGGAAATATTTCATAACTTTAATATTAGGAGATTTTTTTATCCCATACTTGTGTTTATCAGAACCATGAAACATTATTTTGAAATAAATATTTCCAAATGCTTTTTGTCATTCTGAAACTGTCACTTGAGAGTGAGCCATTCTAGGACCAACTGGGTATTATTTAAGTATTACAACTATTTTGATATCTTCAATGCACAGCACATTGAAACGCCAAGAAAAATTGAAGAGGTAGACCGCAAAAATGAAGAAATGAAGGACAATTTGGATGAATTTAGGGAAATTTCCAAGGATGGAGTATGGGGGACAGAGTTTAACAGGGATAAACAGGGCCTAAAATTGAATACCGACCACTCTCTGCAATTGCAGGCTGATGAAAGGGAACCAGATGCTTCTAATTTTATGCACAAATTAAGTTCCAAGATGTTTGAAATGGCTAAAAGGGACAAAACCATCACAAAGAAAAATATGGCCAAATTTAAGCCAGCTACAAACAAACCGGTTGAAGATATTTCAGAGGATTCTTTTACTGTGAAGGGAAGTATTTTTAATAACCTAAAGATAAAAAATACAACTATGAAAAGAACAGAGTTGAGAGAGCAGGGAGATGTTGATGTTACAAAGAAGTACAGCATGAAAACTAAGCAGAGGTTTTCTATTTCCATAAACGGAAAGTCAGAGGAGAGAGAAGAAAGTGAAAGTTATGATTCATCCTTGATGACACCTCAACAAAGAGAAAAAAGGCTAGTGAAAAGTGTTGATGATTTTGATGAAGTGGATGGACTAAGTTGTTCAGTGTTTGATTCAGAGATTACTAAGACATTAGTTTCAAAGAACAAGGAAAGAGAAAATGAAAGCTCATTTCTTGACAACTATTGCCCAAGCCCCAAAATCAGAAAATTCTCGAAAGACTTTGAGGATAGCAATTACCATCTTAGTCATAAAGTCCAAAAAGCATCCAAAGATCATGAAGAGGATGGTAAGAATGTATCCATGGATGAAAGTATGGAATTCAGAGATGTTAAATGGGACAATGAAACCACTGATGTTGTAGTTTGTGATAGTAAAAAATCAGACGATAGTTTTTCAAAAACGGACAACTCTCAGAGAAAAAGTAAGAGAAGTGAAAAAGTCTGCAATAATAGTGATGAAATATCTGACCACAATGACAAAACAAAAGTATCAGAGATTCAAGTCAGTGAAAATGAGGATGTACCCATAATTCCAAAGCAAAGGAAGAAAAGGAAGACAACCGATACAAATACACAGTCTAAAAAAAGAAAAGTAGAAAATGGGGAGGCTGTAGATGTGAGTTATTTCCACTTTGCATGCAAGTAATGTAAATGAATTTTGGTAAATGTCTTTGCCCAAGTCTATGAAAAGTCTATGTAGGGCGACAAATTGACTAGGCTATACACTATTACACAAGTTTATGGATAAATGCATTAAATGGGTAACTTACCTTATTTGATTTCCTTGTATTATAGTTGGCACAAGGTGAAGATTGTACATCCACACAACCAAAGGTCTCCTCTGTGTCCAGGTAACACTGCTTGCCATGCCTTGAGAAGCATGCTGTTTTTATGGCTTCCAGGTCTTGTATCAGCCAAAAATTCAAATAAACGTCTCTAAGTTTTGTGTAATCTGCACATTACCAATTGAATCCGAATCGCAATTCAAGTTTCAGGCAATCTGATTAATATTAGAACCTTTGATCTGCTCATGTAGATCACTACACAAGGATCTGAATAACCCAGTAGAAGGTCACACACAACTTTTATCTGAAGATACATTTAATGTTATATAACCATACATATATGTGTAATTTAGTTTTCCATAGTTTTATCAATAAAATTCTGAACTTTCATTAAATATTGAAGTACATGTATATCAAGGTAAATATGTATTAAGCTGTTCCTAGAATATTATTTACCATATAATGTGTGTCTGTAATTACATTTATTAGCAATAGACAATACTGGTATTTGATTTAACATTTTCAGAAGTAAACCTCCATCTTCTGTGGGGAATTTTGTGAAGCTAAACATGAAAGTGAAGACCTACAAAAGAAAAGGAAAAGGGATGACAGGACCACAGTACAAGAGGTTTCAGTGGAAGCAGAAGATGAAATCACGCAGCGCGAGTTATGGCAACAACTGCTTCAAGTGTGGTAAACCAGGTCACTGGGCTAATAAATGTCCAAGTAAGCATCAGTTTGTGGTCAAGTTCATAATTTTTACAGTTAGTTTTTGACACCTTAGCTACCATTACGTGGTAGAAAGTCTGATATATGATTGAACTATTTGTACAATTTTCGTGTTCATTTGATATCAGATAGAGACTTTATTTCAATCAATGAATTTTTTGTTGTTTCATTAATTTTACTTTTGACTCTAAAAAAGAATCAATAGCATAACATTCTCTTCATTTTATCTGTAGTTATAAAAAAACCTAAAACAATTTTGTCTTTGACAAATAACAGAATTAAGTGTTGATTCTAAATTTTTCTCAAGATAGCGGATAAAAAATTATGCATGTTATTTTGTAGCCATATTTGATCTATAAAAGAGTCAGCAGAGATGTTCTAATCAACTTTCAGGTGATAATAAGGAAAGCTATGGGGGAGAAGCAGACATAGCTCCTGTTGCTGAAGAGGACTTCCCAAGTCTGAAGGAGGCAGCCATGATGGCTAAAGGCATAAAGATGAATAAACCAGCTAAGAACAAGGAGAGCAGCCAAAAAGACAAAGGCAGGACAGCCAAGATTACAGAGGATGAGGCTGATCTGGATGATATCAATTGGAATGAAGACATAGGTAATCATTCAGTTATAATGAGGTGACGTAAAATATGAGTGTTGCAGTTTAAGGATGATTGGGTACATGATGAGATCAAGGGAGTATGCTATATAAACTGGTAGAATTAAAATTGGACTTTCAACTTCCTTATTGGTTGTTACGCTATACTTAGCAACTGTGTACTGGTAAGTGACAATGACTATGCAAGGAACTTAGCCTTCCCACTGACCATAGTATGTGTGACAGCTCAGCTGTCAAAAATTCATAATGTTCATAATACTTTCATCAGAGATGTATCTATCGAAGACTAGGTGACAAGAAAAAAATGTCCTTGTTCAAAGTGTCGCTCTATATTTCCAATTCAAAAAAGGATCAGAAAATGTCAATTTTTGACTGATTTTGAATTATAAAAATAGCATCACTTCTGACGTCATATACTTCCATTGAGTGCAAATGAATTAGATAAATAGGTGAAAAATATATCTAATATCAACTCTTCTAAAAAATAACATAACAGTTTAATGTACAAAATTTTCTTTGTATCGGTGTATCCAAGTTCCTTGTAAGTGTTGACTGTGTATACATTGTATTTAGTACTGCACTGATCTGGACTAGTATATGCATTAATCAACATTTTCAAACACAGATCCAAATAATGAGATAGATGAGGACCTGGAGATAGAGGCTGGAATCGTAAGGACCGCAAAAGAGGACACAGGGGTCCCTCCTCCTCATACACCTGTATTGACAAATGAGCAGTATAGTGCCCAAGGTATAGAAATGAAAGATAACAATCTTGATTGGTTATACTTGTTGCATTTGTATGTTACAGTAGGGAATTGATATTTCAGACATTTGAATTTTAATTTGAGTAGCTATGACAGTAATTGTTCATGAAATGAAAAGGACAAAATGGTGAGGCTCATTTTTTGTAAATGCATCTAATATGTTGGTCATTATTTCACAGGTACTCCAGATTTTGTCATGAAGGGGTTGAAAAAATTTGGTTTTGAAGCATTCAGAGCAGGCCAAGAGCATGCTGTTAAAAGAATTCTAGCTGGTAAGAATCTGGAAGATTTTCTATGAGGAGAAACCACAAAAATAACAAATGAAACTATTGTTGAAGAAAATTACTGCTGAATCGTTAAAATTTTAGGTGGTTCAATTTTCCTAGATTTTGTGAATGCCCCTTACCAATGAATTTACATCCTAGAATTTTAAATGTAATGCAGTCTGTAGTCATTCAAACAAGCGAATACATGAAATTATGTCCCCATGTAAAATGCAATCCATAAAAATTGGTCATCACAAATTTAAAGCAATTGGATCCACATCTTGTACTCATAAATGTTTGAAACCTTTAATAAATCTAAAGGATTGCAATTATTGCGATTTTTAAATTTTCAAAATTATTGCATCATTAATATATCAGTATCCAAGTTCTGCTTCTTATTACTCCACAGGTCTATCAACTTTGGTAGTGTTGTCCACAGGGGGAGGTAAATCCCTTTGTTATCAGCTGCCAGCCTATCTGTATGCTCAGAGGTCAAAGGCTATCACCTTGGTGATATCACCTCTTGTTTCACTAATGGAGGATCAGGTGCCACTATTTAGTCATAAACTAAAGATTTATTTTTCGAAAAAAGCTTTTGTAATCTAAACCAAAAATCAGAGGTTGTGTATTGAGATTCCAGGAATATGCATGCACGGAATGTTTCATGCAGCATTTTGTATTTTATTTTTCCTACAAAGGTGACTGGCCTGCCACCTGGTGTAAAGGGAGCATGCCTTCATACCAACATGACCACAGCTCAGAGGGAAAGTGTGCTCCAGAATGTCAAAGAGGGTAAAGTTCACTTCCTGTTGGTGTCCCCTGAAGCTGTGGCAGGAGGTGGGATGGCGTTGCTGAACAACAGGTCCTCTCTTCCTCCCATATCCTTTGTGTGTATTGATGAGGCTCACTGCTTGTCAGAGTGGTCTCATAACTTCAGACCTTCTTATCTTCGACTCACTAAGGTATTTTTAAAGGAAAAATTTGCCCTTCTTGTTTTGTAGAATGATAAACATTAATGAAATAATAGCACACCTGTTACTTTTGTTATTGTTTTTTATGCCCCTGCCAGGAAATGGCCGGGGCATAAAGTATTACCCTGTTTTATCCTTCTGTCATTTCGTCATTCTGTCCTGTCATTTCGTCATCATTCACTTTCCGATCATTATCTCAACAACCGTTGCACACATTCATCTCAAATTTGATGTATGGATGTATCTTATGAATATACAGGTTGAGTTCGAATTTGGTTCTGGTCTGATGATTTTTGACAGAGTTATGCCTCTTGAACTTGGAAAAAAATGGGAAATTCACTTTCCAATCATTATCATTAATTGGGATTTAGAAGTTATTCTGCAATCAAACAAATGTTGTACTAAATTTGGCATTTGAAACTGTGATCGCCAGCGAGGGCATCTGTGGTGTTAGGACACATCTAGTTGACACTTTATTAGTCCTTTTATGTTTTGAATTTACTTGACATTTTATATGCATAAAACTATTAGAATTGTAATTATTTGGTACTTCATGTTGTAATGATAGATGTATAATCATGTCTTGTTAATATTTGTAGGTGCTCAGAGAAAAGTTTGGAGTTCAATGTTTTCTTGGACTGACAGCTACATCTACGCTGTCCACTTCACAGGATGTAGCAAAGCATCTTGGGATATCTGACACTGATAATGCAATTATTCGAGGGTCACCAGTGCCTAAAAATCTGCTCTTGTCTGTCTCCAGAGATGAAAACAGGGATGAAGTATGAATCATGTTTAACCTTTATATCTTCAAACCTTATTTTTTCGTTTTCTATATCAGTTATAACAAATAATATAAAGGCATGAAGGTCAATTTGGTGCTTGTTTAATTGAAGTTAAAAATCTATGTACAATTGTGTTGAGAGATGTGATGAATTGAATTACTGGACCTGTTTTCCAGGCTTTAATAGGACTTCTTCAGGGGGACAGGTTCTCGTCCTGTGAATCAATCATTGTGTACTGCACGAGACGACAGGAAACCGATCGCCTAGCCACTCTGATCAGAACCTGTCTCAAAGATTACAAAGCGGAGGACTGGGACCAGAAACCCAAGAAAGGTCTGCTCAACTCAATCTACTGCAAATAAAAAGATCAAAAAAGTTCTTTTGTTTACAATTACAATATATCTACATCTTTACCAATCACTTTCATGTTCTTGACATGACTAAGTTGCAAAGAGATAACCTGATTGAATTGTTACATTTGAAAATTTTGGATCTAGCTTAAGTAGATGTGAAAAAACAAAATCTTATGCTTTAGTCTGTAATTTAAAAAAACTTCTAAGAAATCTTCGTTTTTAATGTGAAGTTTCAGTTCTATAGTAGAGAAAAATAGCATTACTTACATGCTGTTTTGAAATACATAGGAAAAGCTAAAACCTATGCTTTTTGGGATGCTGAGAGCTACCATGCTGGTCTTACCCCCGCCCAGCGGAAACGAGTCCAGAATGCCTTCATGTCTGGGAGACTGAGGGTGGTGGTAGCGACTGTGGCCTTTGGAATGGGTCTGGATAAACCTGATGTGAGGGGAGTCATCCATTACAATATGCCAAAGAGCATGGAAAGCTACGTGCAGGAGATTGGTCGAGCAGGGAGAGATAGAAAGACGTCACACTGTCATCTCTTTTTGGATTCTGAAGTAAGTTTTAAGAAAGTTTACCAGAATTTCAATGTTTTATATGTTGGGTATTTTCACCCTTTGCAAGGAGCTTGATTTAGAAACTAATCTATGCCAAGTGAATTGCATGTGATAGATATCCTTAAGATTTGTTAGTTTTCTATACTCATAGACATTTATTGCCAGTAGTTTTATTTCTGAAAGTAAAAAATTAAAAAGCTAACAAAAATTGTCAATTAATACCCAACTTATGATTGGAAATCTGTGGCCAGTTTTGGATAAGCTGACTGACTGTTGGCTATAATTCTCTTAATTTTTTGCAAGTATCATTAATATTTTTGGTTTTTTGTTCATTCCACAAATGAAAAAGTGAAGCTCTCTAAAAATGCCTTTTTATTGAAATTGTGCAGTAGAGGGTTTTCGTTATAAAAATATATATATAATATATATATATTATAGCGTTGGTAGCATTTTAAAAAAGTTGAAAAAAAAAAGCTGATGATAGAACAGGAAATCATTTGTCGTTGGTCACCTGTAAATGATACTGATATGTAGATTATTATTAAAGATCTAAACAGTATGGCTTTACAGGCAAAACTAAAGTTGTCAATCTTTGCATGGATATACTGATGAGTTTGTGATCTTTACTTAACTATGAAAAGGTGTCAAAAATTTAAGAAAAAGGTAAAATCTGAATGTGGACTACTGTTAACAAATTATATTTAGTATGATATTTCGTAGAAATTGAGTTTTTAACAAGTTATTTTAAATTAGATTTTGCAAAATTTTTGAATTTTGATATTCAATTTCAAATTTGCATGATATTTAGCAATATACTTGATTTAGCTGCATTTCACCAAAAAAGCTTAAAAGAATACAGCTACATTGTAATTGTAATACATTTTCAGTATTCCTCAATCCCACTCAATTTTGGCATAAAAAAATTGGTTAATTTGGTATCAACATCCTTAGTTTGACAATTTCTTGATTATACATGTAGTAAATTGAGATTTTTTGTAATTGGTTGGTTTGAACACCAGAAAAATTTATGTCAACCTGCACACCCTTGTATAAATTCAAACAAACTCGACATCAAACATCCTAATGTATGATAATGGTGCTCAGGGAAAATGTTTTGCAGCAATTTTAGGGCACTTTTTTATATACAAGAACTAGCAGGTAAATGGTTGTAAATCTGCCACATGTTTCATCAGATTTATGCATAAGTTATGGATTGATTGGACACTTTGAAGTTTCAGTATGTATTGACAATCAACAATTCATGATTACAATGCACAATCATGAAGATCAATATCATCTCATTATAAATACAGTGAACTACATAGAAGCTTTAATAGGCGTTAACTCCAGAAAAGTTTCAATGTAATGTTTTGACTGACCTTTGTCCAATCAGATAGGACAGAGATAAGACATTGAGAAGAGAGAAAGATCATATATCTTTCAACTTTCATTCCAAAGATATGTTAATAATATACATTGTACTTAGTATTTAGATAAAAAGGAAAAAATACATGTAAACTACAATTATTATTATGATTATTATTTTTGGAGTCCTGTTAGCCACGATCATATTTGAGTTATTATTGCTCATTTTAAAATAAACACCTGGGGTTAGAGGAATCAAAGGTTAATATGACTGAATTCTAGAAAAGACATTTAATTAAGCAGATTGCTAGCTAGTATTCAACAAAAATGCCATTATGGTAATTGAAAAAATTAAAAAGATTTCACTTGCCTCTAATCCCCCCATCCCGCAAACATACACACACTTGAACAATTAAATATAACCAAAAAAAAAAAAAAATTAAGAAAACCCACAAAGCAAAAAAGATTAAAACTCTTCTCCTCTACTCCCATGCATCTGTAATAAAAACTGAATTCATAATTACATAGTATGCAGCCCAGTTAGCCCTACCAAATTGGTAAATTTCATGTCCCCCTGGGTAGAGATTTCGGCTCTAGGGTGGAGCCAAAATGGTCATATAGTGTTAATGCATACAATGTTTAAAAAGTTTCTTCTGTACTCCTACACATCTGTAAGAAAAACTGAATTGATAATTATGTAGACCAGGAAGCCTTCTACCAAAATTTTGAATTTCATGTCCCCAGGGAAAGGGGTTTTGACTCTAGGGTGGGACCAAAATGGTCATGTAATGTTAATGCACATAATGGGATGGGGAGCTGTATATTTATGTTTAAAAATGTAATTATTTTAATCTGCTCTTGAATTTTAATGAAAGAAATGAGTACATATTTTGAAAAGAGAATGAGTGAAGCTGTCTATCAAAGTTAAAGATATCATGAAAGCCATTGGCAAGAGTTTGGGTTGGTGGGGGTGTTAACAGTTATCTCCCTTGCTTGTTCATATTTAATAATCATTGTAAATAATGTATTTAAGTATTTTATTACATAAAACAAAGCAAAAAAATTTGCCAAAAAACCCCCAAAATTGGCTATTCAAAAATACTGATGTGTGGTACGTGTACAATGATTTTTGGATAAATGCCAGATGATGTATTTGTGTAGAAGGTATAATACTGAACAGGTGAAACATGAGAAGTGAGAAAAGAATCTTGACTTACTTGACTTATTCCTGTTAGCTCCTTGGGGAGCATAGGGCCGAAAAGAAAAGAAAGCAAATTGCCAAATTTTTTTTCCGTTCAAATGCCCTTGGGGGGGTGGGGTGGGGGTGAGTTTCTGTCTGGCCACTGAGGATGGGGAGTGGGGGTTGTTTTATATACACATGTTTACCAGCCATCTTTAGTTTATCTATGAAAACATATACACATAAAAGCTATGTTGAAAGTTAACAAATATGGGAAAATTTTTTCCTATCAGAGTCTTGCACCTTTTCAATATTTGGTCATGCACTCAATTAAAGTTTTTCACCAAGATTATAGGTTTCATAGTCCTTGTTGCAAGATTTCAGGTAGGGAGGGGGTGGTCATTACCATATTTTTGATTTTTTTTTTACTCCAGAATGAAACTTAATTAAATGCATATATGAGAATCCTCGACAGGTCTGTGTATGGGCTATAGTACTCAGGTGACCGTTAAGGTCCGTTGGCCTCTTGTTATTAATAAATCTATGTCCATGAAGTGCATCCGGTGACTTCAAATTAGTGATGGGCAATCGGACCAAAAATCATAATCGATTATCGGTAATAATCGGATACACATAATTGATTAATAATCTATTATAATCGGAATTATCAAATAACTTTATATAAGGGGCATTTTTTCCTCACAAAAGATAATGTTCACTATTAAACATATGAAGAATACATGAGTTATTTGTTTCTTTGAATAAGGTAAACAAATCAAATTTCAAATAATAAGATTTATTTTTATATGAATGAATGTCTCAACAGTCAACAATAAAATCATAAACATAAATCAGGTTCCTCATACAAGAGAACAAAAGGAGACATGTATTTGACTAGATGCAGTATATACTGACCACTATTGACTAGAATAAACTTTCATAAAACTACAAAAAAAATTACAATTGACAAACTTTAGAACTTACAGTAAAAACTGCAACAATTGTCAAACTCAAACAATATTTTTATTTACTAGAAGTCTAGAAAAGTGTCAGACTGTCAGTATTGGACATTACCAATTTACCAATACTCAATATTTCTGTTGAGAAACACAAGCAGATCTACATTATTGGGACTCAATCTACATCTTTTTTTGTTAACAAGATTTCCGCACAAACTGAATACACGTTCTGATGATACAGAAGAGGCTGGTACTGACAAATATTTTCTAGCTATATTTTTGATTAATGGATAAAATTGTTCATGGGATCTCCACCATTCCAAAACAGTGAGGTTCTTATCTTTCTCCAAAATTTTGCAGCCTAGATACCTTTGAAATTCAATTTCGATAGCTATTTCCTTATTAGGCTTGGATTCTCCTATGCATACAATATCTGATAGCCAGTCCTCAGTATCTGCTGACTTCAACTTTTTGATTTGAGGTTCCTCTGGCTCAGTTTCCCCTTCAGCTGTGGGTTTTGGTTCTAGTTCTGCCTGTTCTGGTATTGTTGGTAGTGGAGGTTCTGCATCTGTTCTATTTCGATTGTCCTCTGGTTCCATCTTAATCTTTATCCCATCCTTGCAACAGATTTGTAATTCTTCTCGAAGATAACTATGGGCTTGTTCTCTCAACTCTGGGACAAAGTTCAAGTCTTTAGTAAATGGGTTCTTAAGACATCCCATTAATGCGATTTTCTCTGTGACTGCTCTTTTGTTGAGCTCAAGTTGCATCTTCTCCTTTACTCTTCTGATAATTGGTTCATCATCATCTTTGGGTTCAATGATTTTTAACAGTTTCACCACTATTGGTAAAACTTTGTGCATAGTAGGTGTCTTATCAGCACACACAATTGTTGTGGCTTTTTCAAATGGTTGAAGTAAGGTCACAATGCTCTCAACTGCGCTCTGTTTGTCAAAGGAAAATACACAGTTTTTCAAGGTAGAACTTGCATGTTTGGACAATGCAGGATCATTAGCAAGAGCCATTAAGACTGGGAATTGTTCAGCCAAGCGCTGTAACATATACAAGGTGGAATTCCAGGGTGTAGGTACATCGATTATCAGCTTGTGTCCGATTAGATTCTGGGTAGCCTGTCCATCAAACAGCAGTTTCTGTTTCTCATGGAACAAGTCTGTGCTGCTACTTGATTGGTGAAAAAATGTTACCATTTTTCTTCCTTTTCCCAATAGCTTTTTTATTTCAGGACTCTCAAGGGAATGTTTAACAACCAAATTTATTCGGTGCCCATAACATCCAAATCTTTCCCAGTTTAGAAGCTCAAAAGCCTTCTGTTCATTGGCTGCATTATCTGTTGTTGCAATAGGGCTAGCTGGAAGATTCCATTTGGTGTGTGTAGCCTTTAATTCCTCTGAAATATTTTGGGATGTGTGGCTCGGATCCCTGTCATTTGGATCGTTCCTAGAACAGCACTCTTGAGAATCCAGTCATTGTTCACATAATGCACTGTTGTTGTAAAGAAGGACTGGGTGTTTAAACTTGTCCACCCATCATGAGTGATGGCTACAAATGATGAAGACGACACATCCTGCTTTAACTCCTTATCTTTATCCTTTTTCTTTTTTTCCAATCTTCTCATTACAGTGGCCCTAGAGGGAACCTTGTACCTATAAATAATGATAAATAATTAAAAATTTTTTTTATTAAATACATTTTAGTGTACCTGATATTTATAGACTATACAGTCATCAAGATCTTTTATTTTTTAATAATTTCATAGTTTTGCAAATTATTAAAAACAAAAATTGTTTCTCACCTTGGGTCTAAATGTCCAACAAATTTTCTGAACAGCTCATTGTCCACCACACTTACAGGGATTACTTTACCAGCAATGAATTTACATAGGGCATCATTTATTTGCTCTTGCCTTTCTTGAGAGATCTTTCCATTTGTTGCAGTATTAAGAAAGGAATTCATGGAAACCTGTGTCTTTGGTTTACCGTCAGATAAACTGCCAGATTTACTCCTTACATCACCATGAACATTCTCAATATGATTCATAAAATTAGTGGTGTTGCCTAAAATAAATTAAAATAAAATAAAGCGAATCCTTTAATTCACTTCAATGATTCAATAAAATAAAAAGGCATTCATTGGAATTTACATTCAGCTTAATCATAATCAAATTATATTAGAAGACTTGAAATTACGAAAACGACACAAACCTTTGTTAGAATATTTTTTCAGGCACAACCTGCACACAGCTTGTGACATATCTAAATTCACTTTTGTTGGAGGGCCTTCTTTAGATTTATAAAAACCAAAATATTCCCAAACTTTCGATTTGGTTTGTCCAGGGTAAGGATATATAACATGATCTCCCTTATATCCTTCGACATCATTGTTGTTACTATCTACGCTTTCGCCCGCCATTTTGTTTTCTTGTCATTAGATCGGGTTTGACATGCGGGAAATAATAAAATATGAACCAAAACTGAACAACATCCGGATTTGTTATTTTTTTTTTTTATTGTGGTCAGCGATGTCGGCGATTTTAATTTTCAAATCGATTAGTAGCATCGTGGGTCTCGGAACGACAGATAATCGATCATCAGCGACAATCGTTTCATCACTACTTCAAATTAACCGTTATTAAAGATTTACTTGATACTCAACAGACCTCAGAATTGCTTCAGATTATCTGAGTTTTTCACCTGTGTCCATGCATTGCATTCAGCGACTACAAATTGTTTTTAAAACTACTCTGTGACTTCAAATTAACTGTAATTAAAACAAGAAACTTTACACTCAATGGACCATTTTTTATCGAAACTAATTTCAATTTAAGTGAATGTTTCCGACAAAGAAGCTGTAAAAATTTTTTGTGGAAAACAATTTAATCATTTCAAACTAATCGATTTTTAAAATAAAATGAGTTGAGTGTAAATAAGTTGAGCTGGCAAGCTAAATTCTTTGCATAGGAAAAGTGAATGTCACATAACAAAGCTTAGTGGCCTTATTTATGAAAATATTCAGATAGAAGAGGACTATGCCAAATTAATTAGTGTGTCTGACAGTCATTAGATCAAACAACCAAACATGTTGAGTTGACTGATCTGTAACCTTGATTTTTGAAATACTGTGGAATCATCATTGTTCGTGGGGGAACAATGTTCATGGCTTTCGTGGGTAACCCTTGCCCAGGAATTAACATCCCCACAAATGTATATACATGTACAAGCATTTGTTTAGTATTTATTTACAAAACAGAACTTGCTACCGACGAAATTACGTCCCCACGAACCAGGAAAATTTTGGCTACCCACGAACATTGACCCTCACGAATAAAAATGATTCCACAGTACTAATAGTAGCCAAAAAAAGTGTAGGCATGAAGCTGAATTTGAGGTTTTGCCTTTGAAATAAAAAAAAAAAACAGGTTGAGAGTTGATGGAGGAAGATCAAAATATGTTTTTACTAATACTACATCAAAGTTTAAAACAGGGGTTTTACATGAATAAACATGTATTTACCAGGGTGTTTGTAAAAGTTTGTTGCTTACCTCTAATTAGGCCAACTTTTTTTTATTGTTTGTTTTACGGGATTTAAAAAAAAAAAATTGGGTCAGGGAGTCGAAATAAAAATAGAATAAAAAAGTTAGAAATTTAAGGAGTCGGTGAAAAAAATAAAAATAAAAGAAATAATTGGAGAGAAATTTTTTTTCCCCTCTCAAATTTCAAGCATTTTGGGCATAGACAATGCTTCATTGTCATCTCTTTTAAACTTTTTTTTTAGCATTCCTTATCTTTACAGGCTTCTGCAATCTGCAGGCATTGCATATTGGCCACACAATGCCATATTCTTCTTTAAGCTTGCAGATCTCTTCATTATCTATAGCTTCTGGGTCCCCACAGTATACCCATCCATCATCAAACACCATAGTTTTCCCTGGAAAGCATTTATAATTCAATTTTACTTCAAGAAAACTGTAACCATTTTAAAATATTTGATTAAGATTTATCAACACCACATACCTGCATAGTATGATGCCTCTATTTCTGAACTGCATGTTATTTGAAGCCAGGCTGAGCTTACTGCATTAAAAAAAAAAAATTATTGAATCACTAATTCAAAATGTTTACTAATTTTTTCTGTCAAAATTGATTACCTTATTTGAATATGCTTTTATTTTCAGATATACATAGAAAGGTTTTGAAAAATACTATGATAAGATATTTATTATTGTTATGCTTATACTGTGACTGAATCAAATATTGACCTTAAATCTGGGAAGTGCTCATAGCTCCTTGCCGCTTTCATTAAAACATCAAACATGGTTCTTGTATGTGTACTTGCTGGCTTTTCAGGGCTGGTGAGGGTCTTTACATGCCTGTCACTGTTCTACAACTGTTAATAAACCGATGTCATTATCTATTTGAAATATAGATCGACGAAACTTCATCAGAACATCCCGTTAAAGATCCAATAAAATTTTCCATCTACCAGGTATATTACGTAATGCAAACTTTATGCATTAAAAGATATGTATAAGTCTATTAAATGACATTTCAAGTTGTTTTAATAAAATATTTCAATGATAATACATACCCAAAGACGTGAAAAACCTGGAATGTAACGGTGTTGTCCACTTCAACAAGACCCTCGACATAACATTTTATTATGGCCACAGAATTGTCCATCTCGATAATGACATCATAAACATAGAAACCTTTCTGAATGCAGACTTTGAATCGCTGCAGTTATCAACAGTGACGATTTTAAATTAATTAAACTCGTGATTTTTGTCTGACATCTTGGTGCTGGTGTAAATATCGTCATCATACATGTTGATGTCTGTGATTGGACAATTTGATAGAATCAGCCAATGACAGGTTTCCTTATAAACAACCTTATTATTCTAGTTCCCATTCAAATATGCACTGAGTGGCGGGGATAGGAACCAAACTGACATTTTGTTTTTATTTTTTAATTTTTTTGTTACACCATAATATACGGTCGACGGAAGAAATATAAAAACAACATGGAATGAGTACTTTAATTTTTATTTCAGTTCTGTCTAAATTTGGGTCGGCGCTCCCTTAAATCAAATTATAAAAAAAAGGCCTTATGATGTGAATGTAAAATGGAAAAACAGGAAATATTTTACGGGTATCTGATCAGTTCCGAAAAAAAGTGAATGTCACAGGTTTATCAAAGCATATTTATGTCCTTTCTATAGATTACTATTAATTTCAGGTGTATTTATGAATTGATGCAAAGGGTTCATCTTATGAAGCTTCACAGAACTTTATATATTATTAAGTTTTGTCAAAGGTCAAATCAGACTTAATGACTTCATTTATGAGTTTTCTGTGGTTAAAATAAAAGAACATAGGGATACAAGCAATGCCTGGTAGAGGAACTGATTTATGGTTGCTGCTTCATAGAGGAGTTGATTATCAATAATCAATTTTAGAGAAACGCTGCCAGCTTAAATTGTTACTCTTGTTTCTTGTTGAAAAAAGGAAGCAAGCTCAAGTGTCAACACCAAATGTTAATATAAATGCATGGTGAACAAAAATTAAATTATTATTAAAAATCTGTCATTTTTTACGAAGATTATAATTAATTTATTGGCATGTACTTGGATAGATGTTTTGATTTCTTGACCCATACCTAATTTAAAAGATTAGAAAAAATTGAGTTAGATTTGTAGATTGAAAAACTGCAAATCTAAATTTCTGGGTGAAAAATTCAGCCCAGGCTAAAGAATAATTTCTTTTTTTCTCTCTTTTACTGGTCTTACATCCTCTTTCCTAAAGTGGTTGAAACCAATTCCCTGAATGAGCTTGTTGAACACGGCTTCTGCTGTCAAAAATGAGCATCAGACCACTTTCATACACTGGTAATTCATGAGATGACTGAAAATTTGTATATGTACAGTCAGACCTGTTTTAAAAGGCCACCTTGGGAAAATTTTAAAAAGTGACCGCATAAGACAGGTGGCCTTTAATTCCAGTTTGCATACAGAATCATGTAAATCAATGTATAAACACAAATGCATCAAAAGGCATGTTTTATTATAAATACAGATTTATTTACGTATGTTTTTCAAATGTAGTGTACATTATTTATTTTACATCTATGTATAAATAAAAAGATTAAGGCCCGGGCTTTACTTGTAATAATGGTCATGTGACATTTATTATACCCCCCGCAAACGAAGTTTGGGGGGTATATAGGAATCACCTTGTCCGTCCGTCTGTCCGTCCGTCTGTCTGTGCAAAATTTGTGTCCAGTCAATATCTTTGTTATGGAGAAACATTGGAAGTTCCTACTTCATAAAAAGATTGCTTATGACCTGAGGGTGTGTCATGACCTTAACCCAAGGTCATTTGGGCAAGGTCAAGGTCACTGGCAGGAAAAGTACTGAATTCGTGTCCGGTCCATATCTTTCTAATGTAGAAACACTGGAAGTTCTTACATTACACAAAGATTGCTTATGACATGAGGGTGTGTCATGACCTTGACCCAAGGTCATTTGGGCAAGGTCAAGGTCACTGGCAGGAAAAGTACAAAATTTGTGTCTTCTCCATATCTTTCTTATGGAGAAGCATTGGAAGTTCTTTCTTCACACAAAGATTGCTTATGACCCGAGAGTGTGTCATGACCTTAACCCAAGGTCATTTGGGCAAGGTCAAGGTCACTGGCAGGAAAAGTACTGAATTCCTGTCTGGTCCATATTTTTCTTATGGAGAAACATTGGAAGTTCTTACTTTACACAAAGATTGCTTATGACCTGAGGGTGTGTCATGACCTTGACCCAAGGTCATTCGTGCAAAGTCAAGGTCATTGTTTAAAAAATGCTTTATTCCTGTCTTGTATTAATGGAAATGATTAGAAGGTAAAATTTGACACAAAGCTTGCATGTGTCTGGTCATATAAAATTAATTGTTAGATTATTATCCCCACCTGCCCATCTGGAAATTGCCCGCCCTGATGTATTTTATCTTTTTTTTTGGTGGAAAAAAAAATTTGGAAAAAAATCAGGCTCGGGATACCAAAAATTTAAAACATTTAATGGCTGCTTAACATGTGGATTATGGTTTGATTTCAGTCATGTTTGTTATCATAAGGATGCAAATGTCTTCATGCATTAACAGTTTAGTTGAAAAAAAATGGAATTTAAATAATAGAAATTGGTTTGTGTACTCATATTAGCATGAACAATTTTAAAAAATTGAGCAGTTGTTATTGATAAGACATGAACAGTTAATGAGATAGCATCCATTATTTTCTATAATAGAAAAATACTTGAGTTATGATTGTTTTTCTTAGACCGGGGGGGTGGGGTTATCAATTGTGAGCTTGCTCACAGTACCTCTAGTTCTATGAGATATCGCGTCATTGAACTGTTGAACCACCCCAACAAAATTCGTTTATATCCTAATTCCCGGGCCTTTACATTAGACAGTGTTTTATGACTTTCAGGGTCTACATTAAATTCATAATTTTTTCGATACATGTACCTATTTTAAGAATGTTGTTAATTTGAGTTTTTCAAGATTGAAACGTTTCCCGCTGTCTTTCGATGTGACATACTCTTTTTATCCAACTCAAGAAATTTAATTTTTTTTTCACTTAGATTTTTACTTTCCTTTTTATGTTCGGAGTACTAGAAGCCATGTTTTCAAAGGAATAAAATACAAAGAAGGTAGAAATATTTCATCGTATTTGATTTAAACACATATAAGGTATACAAAAATTCTTTAATTATCCAAGCGACTCCATGTTTTCATAACGATCAAAATGATTGGGATCTGTAACGCGGGTGAACTATCATGTGACAAAATAGTGGACAAAATGGCCACTAAATTCAGTGCAATTACGTGGCCGGTTAGTTAATTTATAGAAATTCGTATGTGATGAAACAGGTCAGTTTCAGTTTCAGAGAGCAATCTTTGCAAAGTTACATTTAAGTAATAAGTAGATGTGCAGTTATACTCAATACATTGTATGTACATTGATACATGCTAGTCTCCTCACCTGCAGCCTTAAAAAATAAAGGTGCAAACTAAATGTACACCCGTATTTTATGATTGTTCTGGAAACTGTATATCTTGTATTTTAAAAGATTGTGTATTCACTTTTATCCTAAAATTAATATTCAATATGGGGATAAATTTTTACATAGGAATATATAGAGAAAATCTTTAAAAATCTTCTTCTCAAAAACTATTAGGCCAGGAAAGCTAAAATTGGAGTGGAAGCATCCTCTGATAGTGTAGATTAAGTTTGTTTAAATCATGGTCCCGGGGGTAGGGTGGGGCCACAATGGGGATAAATTTTTACATAGGAATATATAGAGAAAATCTTTAAAAATCTTCTTCTCAAAAACTTATAGACCAGAAAAGCTCAAATTGGAGTGGAAGCATCCTCAGATAGTGTAGATTAAGTTTATTTAAATCATGGTCTCAGGGGGTAGTGTGGGGCCACAATGGGGGGATGAATTTTTACATAGGAATATATTGAGAAAATCTTTAAAAATATTCTGGGAAAGTTTCAGTCCAAAAAGCAGTAACTTGTGTTTGAGCATGGGTTGTGCAGATTAGAGAAAAATCTTCTTACAGGTACATCAACAAAAGGGGCTTGGTATTTACCACAAAAATATGTGGATAAAAATCACCAGGTTCTTTAATTTTTTTTAGCAAGATCTACTGTATTTAATTGTCAAGATATTTTGATTTTGATACTGTAATGCTAATTTGATCAGTTAAGGCTATTGTTGCTCAGGTGAACGATGTGGCCCCTGGGCCTCTTGTTAAAAAAGCTAACCTTGTTTAAATAATATTAATCTAGCAATTCAGCATCAAATTTAAGTTTAATGATTTTGAATTATTTATACGACAGGTCAGACTCCACTGCTTAATAAAAATGGTTAGTACATTCTACTTAACACCCTTAAAGATTTTCAAAGTCACTGTTACTTACATCAGGAGCCATCTTGCTTAAAGTACATGTATTTATATTTAATTGTTACAGAGGTCTCTAATTTGTTGTTAATGTATGATTAAAGACAGAAGCTGATCAGGTAAGCTTCAATTACACTTAGTTCATACTGTTTGAAGTTACTTTCCCTGTTCGGCTTTCAAAAGAATAATAATAAATGTTTCAAAATTCTGATGGCATTAATTTGAATACAAGATTAGATTTGTCAGAAGTTGCTTTATCCTATTTTTAGAGAATGAAAAATATCAATTATAATTTAAAACTTAATTCCAACAGTACTCCCTGAGTGAGTTTTTTCCCCAATGACATTAATTATTGAAGTTATTAACAAATATTGATGGGTATAGCTAGAAATAATATAGCACATGCAAGTTCGCCTTAATTTGATCTTCCTGAAGAAAATTTAAATGGGTCATTCTCAAAAAAGGTCGATTTTCTCAAGTACCAATTGTTTAAAAACAAAGTACTAACAACCAGATTGAATTTATCATATTTTGTATTGGGCATATCATGTTGTCTGTTTGCTAAAATCATGCATGTTAACCTCCAGTGATGAAAAATAGGTAGATTTTGAACCGAAAAGCGGTAGCATTGCGCGCTCGGCCGTTTTTTGCGTATATTTCAAAGCACAAAATTTTTTATGTAGTAAGGGTTTCTGATTAGTAATTAATGATATCAACTAAAATATAAAAGACTTTTGAAATATTCTTAAAACACAAGCAACAAAAATGTTTGCATGCATTTACCATATATTGATTACCGGTAAGTTTATTTTGAATGCAGAGACTTTAACAATTGCCTTTGTTCAGAAATATAGGTTAAATTGCCAAAATTTAACATTTAAGAGAAGTAAGAACTAGTAGGAAATTGTATATTCTTTTTTAACATCAAAACAATGTTTATTTACATGCTTTTTACAAATCATGCAGCATTCAATATACTGCAAGTGAAGTTAACTGTTATGGCAAAGTTAAAAGATATATTCAGTCATTGTTTAAACCAGGTGTGGAATTGCAAAGCAAATTCCTTTGCGAGGATAATATCGACATGTCTTGTAACTAATGTAATCACGAGAAGTGGCTTCTTTCATTGTTCAATGTAAAACACATGCTTGAAAACTTGTCATTCAAGCGCCTTAATGAAGCGTTTGTGTGCCTCCGATTCAAAGTCACGCGCTAATTTCAAACCCGATGAGATTTTTGGACCACAATGGATTCCAAAATGGCTTCTATTAAAACAGTAACGCATTTTGAAGGAAAGTGGTAGATTTTTTAATAAAATCGGTAGGCGGGAGACAAAGCCAAAAAGCGGTAAACTTCCGCATAAATCGGTAGAGATAACATGTATGCTAAAATATGCCAACAGTACACCAAATAAAAATCTATAAAAATATGATATTTACAACCACATGAAAAGAAAACAGTCTTTGGTGTAACGCGCATAAGAAATATTCATGAATTTCATTAAATTTAATTGTTCATGCATTTGGTTTCTTTTTAAAGTTAAATTTTCTGAAGTTTTATTTGAATTAATCTTAAAACAAGAATTCAATAGTGTGTTTTCCTTAAATTTTCATATTTTGTGTGTGAATGAGAAATGTGCATCTATCTTATGACATTGTATTGCACACTGAAAACTTCTTTTCCATTTACTGTCTGATTTTTTTTGGTAGACACATGTAAGTGACATGAAAAATAATCTAAAGTGAAAAAACTCAATACTTCTTGAAAATCTTTGAAAATAAAAACAAAAAAGGGATATTACACTAAGGACAATTATGTTAGTCAAAATGTTATACCAAGGACAACCTTTATTTAAACACAAAAATATCATATTTCAAAATAGAGACAACTGCATGTTTTCATAGTTAAAACTTATGAATGCATATATTTAACAGTAAATATTATCAATGTGCATTATAGTGCCCCCAAAGTCAAATTATTTACACAATTTAGTTCCAGTATGTTTCACCAAGGACACTTACGCTACACCATGGACTTTGTCTGTTATAAGAATCTAAGTTTTAATATTTTAATTTGTTTTGACAGCTTGAATGTATTTTAAATGCATTCAAAATGATCAAATGCTCATTTCAGCAGATATATTGTACAAGTAATCGTTATTCTCTACAAGTTCAGGCTTTACATTTATCGCAAATCTTACATGAAAGTATTCGCTACGACCGATGTAGCATTGCGTTGAGTGATGACACTTTCTAATCGGTGTGTATTTCAATTGTGATTCGAAATAAAGATTCTGATTGGCGCATTTATATAGACCCGCCCATTTATCAAATGCATGTTGAGAACATGATGCTAACACGTGGAAAGATACGTCGGAGAAAGAAAGCATCTCATGAAGTTGTACTAGGAAGTTAAAAAAATGATATTAAATAAACGGGGTGATGTTCACGTACATGTGTAAATAATATTAATGAAAAGAAAAGTTCCCTTAAAGCAGGAATCGGCGCATATAGATTATCAGTCACAGATTGTACTTCGCTTATCGAATTGTTATTCAGTTCATTGTGAAAAAAAAAATCGCCAGAAACTGTTTAGTGAACAAATAAATTTTACGTTACCGTTCATAATGTACCATTTACCATTTACTGTATATATGGAAAATCGCATGAGTTGAACAGTTTTTCCTCACAAAAAACTTGTTGCAAAATGTAGATCCACGGGAAAATTCGGGTTGACACGCCGTGAAATCCATTAGACGTTTTACAGCATATGTCTTCACTGTTTTGTTTACAATAAATCTGTACTGAAAATCTTTGAAACATCGTCAACAGCTCCGTAAAATGAAGAAGTGTGGTTTGGTTATATACTTGGAAAACTGTAAAATTGTGACTCGATCGATCTGCACGTGAATTTTACAATCCGAGGTCGATTAGCGTGTTTGAGAGAAAGTCAGTGTCAACGTCAGTAGTAAATATTATGTGATGAATATCGAAGAACATATGAACATATAATAAAATGAATGTTTCTACAGACTAAGTGAGTTACAAAACAACGTTTATCACAGATCTGTCCCAAATTGAACACGTTTACATGCCGTAAATTTCAAATTTTTGGTATGATTGAAAACACATGCACATGCACTTGTAGTTTTAATTAAGTGTGTCATATTAATTGGTCAAAGTTCAATAAAATGCAATATAGGCTATGTAATATTTATTGTCAATATCTGTTGTGAATTCTTTGGAATGAGCTACAACAAAATAAATACTGACTCATCTTAAATTGATGCGTTAAACAGTTAAAATGATTTGAATTTATCGATGAAGTATGTATTATATTGAAAAATGAATTGGGGATTGAACCTGTTTAAACAGCGTGTTTTTGACAATTGTTTACACAAAAAAGAAGATGCGATTATTGTGAGAACTCTTAGTCAATTCTTGCAGTGATTTAGTTTTTGCAGTTCAGATACAGAGTTAACGACACATCTGGCAGTTCGTGCATAAATTATCAATACCACGTTAGCAGGTAAGAGTGGGCGGGTACTAAAACGGCCAATGAAAATGCTTGTTTTATAACTGCAACTCGCGATCCCAATAGTGTCGTCACTCAACGCATCAGTTTATCGCTCGCAGCGAATACACCCAAGTAAGATTTGCGATAAGTTTGTTATACAAAAGACACAACATGTTACACTTAATGGACACAATTCTATCTAGATGATCAATACATTTAGTATTTCATTATACTCCTGTATGAAAACATTGCATAATCTGTCATAAAATGTATTTGTCAATAGTGGTTTTATTAACTACATGCATGTGAATTTAAATACTCTTTTGTGTAACATCAAAAGTCCTTGGTAACACATTTTGTTAAAAGTCAGATAAGATTTTTTAGTAAATTTTAGTCTCTGGGATAACAATGATGGTCTATGGTGTAACTTTTTATTCTTGTTACACCAAGGTCTGTTACACCAAGGACATATTTATGAATTAACTTGTCTCTGCTAAATAGTTACTGCTCCCTCAGAGTTAAAGAGCTATCTTAGCAATAGTTTGTTTTCCAGAGTGTCTAAATATTTCTTTTTACTAGTATTTCCTGTTAGCCCAAAGACAATATATAAATAGTGCCTGTTTGGGAGGGTAACAGTTGAAATCGACACCCCGAGAAAACCATTGTCAACCAACGCGAAGCGGTAATACCCTCCCAAACAGGCACTATTTATTTTATTATACTGAATGTTTTAATTTTAGAGAAAATTTTACTGCTTTTATATAGAAATGACGTGAATTTTACGGCAAACCTTACGTGCATAATTTAGCGCATGTAACAATTCGTTGTGTTACCCGTAGCGGTTACGCTGAGGGTAATAGAACAGATTATCAACTGCGTCTAAACCAATCAGATTTCAGTATTTAACATGAAAGTATAATAATATAAAATGTTACACATTTACTTCTACTTACTTAGCAGAAAAAAAATACAGTAAATTTCATTTTCAGCTATATTGTCTTCTATCATTGTTTATAGCTATATGATGGGAATAGGGAGGCATCATTTATCATTCAAATTACTAAGAATGACAACGCTTACACACCAATATTTTGTTTCGTTACACCATGGACATTAAAACAGGTAACAGACATACTTGATCTCGCTGAAAAATATTATTCATATATTTTCTTCGTCTCTTTGTTCGAGAGAGGTATTTTACTTACCTTTCATCCCTTGAACCCATTATTTTAACAAGAAAGGGTCTTACTACCTTTACAAAACCTATTTATAATTGCAATCTGATCGGTAACAGTCAAATAATGTATAAAAATTAACTAATAAACTTCCTAAATTTTAAACATTAAGAAAGAGCTTTTGATAGCTTATGGGATAGAGATATCAATATATTTACAGACACAAAAATGATCAACTATTGAAAAAGCCAACAAAATTTGTCCAGGCATCAGTCATCCCAAAACCTTCATTTCTGCTTCCAAAACTAATTTGGCCTCTGCTTGGTTTTTGTGTAACAAGGACATTAGCATCTGGACCCTATACACCCCAAAATATTTTATATTTAATGTTCTCCAAGCTCACGGGGCAACAAAATTAACATCTTAATTGTTTTAAAATTAGGTAATTGCTTTGATTATTAGAAAATTAAAAAATAAATAGTTGTAGATCGTATGTATTAAATATGCATAAGTATGACAACATGGATAAGAAATAATTTTTTCGTATTTACTGAGTCCAAACACACACCAATACAATCGGAGTTAAAAGCTTTAATGCATATGAAAGATATAATGTTTTAAAGTATTTGAACTCGGTAGAGGTACATGTACAAGTATATCTATGTATATTGATTCTCATTTAAATTATCTTAAAGATACATTTTCTCAAAGTAAGATGAGACACATAACAATTAGTATTATTATACTTTCATGTTAAATACTGAAATCTGATTGGTTTAGACGCAGTTGACAATCCGTTCCCATACCCTCAGCGTTAGCAACACACTTGGCAACGGGCCGATAGAACGAATTGTTACATGCGCGTACGGTTCGCCGTAGAACTCGCGTCTTTTCTATATAAAAGCAGTAAAATTTGCTATAAAATGAAGACATTCAGTATAAAAAAATAAATAGTGCCCGTTTGGGAGGGTACCAGTTGAAATTGACACCCCTCGAAAACCATTGTCAACCTCCGCTTCGCGTCGGTTGACAATGGTTTTCTCGGGGTGTCAATTTCAACTGGTACCCTCCCAAGCACCTGGCACTATTTATATATTGTAATTTCATGTTTTGCAATTATGGTAAACTGGAGAAATCAGCATTTCTTGTGTCTAGAGTTTTCCCAACTCTTAATACATCTGTATCAGCTGACTTAAGCTCACTAAAATCCTGTCTAGTGTTTGCCTCTTCTAGTATCTAGAAAAATCAATGTAAAAGGGTAAATATTCCTCAAAAAACAATATGAAAAAGTACCAATGTTGAGATATGTACCAATTATGTGTCAAAACAAATTTTAATTAACAAATATAAATAATGTACTGTATGTACCTCAGTATGAAATTGATCATTGACAGTTCTACTTATACTGTTTTTAGCTCACCTGAGCTGAAAGCTCAAGTGAGCTTTTCTGATCACTTTTTGTGAGGCGTCCCCTTGTCTGTCAGTCTGTCTGTCTGTCTGTCTGTCCGTCTGTCTTTGCGTAAACTTTTTAAATTTTTGACTTCTTCTCCATAACCACTGGGCCGATTTCAACCAAAGTTGGCACAAAGCATCCTTAGGTGAAGGGGATTCAAGTTTCTTTAAATGAAGGGCCACATCCTCTTTCAAGGGAAGATAATTAAAAAATGATTGAAAATTTGTTGGTATTTTCAAAAATCTTCTTCTCGAAAATGATTTGGCCAGAAAAGCTGAAACTTGTGTGGAAGCATCCTCAGGTAGTGTAGATTCAAGTTTGTTCAAATCATGATCCCCAGGGGTAGGGTGGGGTCCAACTGGGGGATCAAATTTTTACATAGGAATATATAGAGTAAATAAAAAATCTTTTTCTCTGAAACTGATCAGCCAGAAAAGCTTTAACTTATGTGGAAGCATCCTCAGGTAGTGTAGATTCAAGTTTGTTCATATCTTGATACACAGGGGTAGGGTGAGGCCACAACAGGTAGGTGAATTTTTTGCATAGGAATATATAGAGAGTAAATCTTAAAAAAAATTCTTATCCGAAACTGATTAGCCAGAAAAGCTGACACTTGTGTGGAAGCATCTTCACGTAGTGTAGATTCAAGTTTGTTCATATCATTGATCCCCAGGGTTAGGATGGGGCCACAATGGGGGTTTGAATTTTTACATAGAATTATATAGAGTAAATCTTTAAAAATCTTCTTCTCTAAAAGTGATCAGCCAGAAAAGCTATAACATTTGTGGAAGCATCCTCAGGTAGTATAGATTCAAGTTTGAACAAATCATAATTCCTGGGGGTAGGGTGTGGCCACAATGGGGGTTAAATTTTTACATTAGAATATATAGAGAAAAATCTTTAAAAATCTTTTCTCAGAAATCGATTGGCAAGAAAAACTGAATCTTGTATGAAAGCATCCTAGGTTAGGGTAAATTCAAGTTTGATAAAATCATGATTCCCAGTGGTAGGGTGGTGCCACAGTGGGGGGTCAAAATTTCACATCGGAATATATAGAGAAAAATCTTTAAAAACCTTCTTCTCGGAAACCTGTCAGGCAGAAAAGCTGTATTTTGTGTGGAAGCATCTTTAGGTATGGAAAATTCAAGTTTGTTCAAATCATGATATTGTGGGGGTAGGTCGGGGCCACAATGGGGGAAAGGAGTTCAAACTTTTACAAGGAATATATAGGGAAATATCTTTAGAAATAATTTGCCTAGAGAAGTCAGTTCAGATAGTGTAGATTAAAATTTGTCAAAATCATGATCTTCAGGACTAGGATTGGGCCACAATGGGGGGGGGGGGTTCCAATTTTACAAAGGAAAACATTTAAATTATCCACAAAAACTCAAAATTTATTATATATGGTTTTACTTATATGCAGGCAGTTTGAACTATTGTTGATTCTTTAGAATTGTTTAGACTCTGGCCCCTGGACAATTCTTTGACCTCACAAGAGGTTCAAAGTTTGATGTAGGTTTATAATCCATATATAAACAGTTGTTTAAGTCTTATTATTTTTTGAGAACTGCAATGCTCAATATGTAATATGACTGTAAAATATGACCCCCTTTTACAAAGGGGGTTAATGATAAACCTAAGAATATGCAGGGGAATTTTTTTTATAAATTTATATATATGAACTATTATTGATTCTTTAGAATTGTTTAGACTCTGGCCCCTAGACAATTCTTTGACCTCACAAGAGGTTCAAAGTTTGATGTAGGTTTATAATCCATATATAAACAGTTGTTTAAGTCTTATTATTTTTTGAGAACTGCAATGCTCAATATGTAATATGACTGTAAAATATGACCCCCTTTTACAAAGGGGGTAAATGATAAACCTAAGAATATGCATTGCTCAGGTGAGCGATGTGGCCCATGGGACTCTTGTTGTAAGGAGGCATCACAATGTATAACCCCTGACAGAAAAACAACTGTGAGAGAAACAACCATTGTAATTGTTATAAACAGAACTGTGATCTCCCATACCAAAAAAAGTACAAAAAAGTATACTTTTTTCATGCTTCTATTACTTACTTTTTAGTACTTTTTTAAAAAAAAACTACAGAAAAATTATACTTTCTTGTACTTTGTCAAACAGGTCCTCAGATATAAAGACCTTTTTCTGTACTTTTTTGGACTCAGATTTTTCACTCTACTTTTTTTGTACTGTTTTGGACTCAGTTTTTTCTTCTACATACTTTTCTGTGCTTTTGTTGGACTTAGAATTTTTCAGATCATTATTTTCTGCTCTGTTTTACAGACCCTGAAACGTGCTACTACACCTCTAAAACGAACCGTACCGTTCCGTGCAAGAAACGAACCGTACCGTTCACAAAACGAAACCTACCGTTTACAATGCGAACCGTACCGTCCACAAAGCGAACCGTGCCGTACATAAAAAGAACCGTACCGTGCTAAAAGCGTGCAATATAATTTATGCAAGACCGCCCCAAAACGGCCAAAAAAGCGTACCGTACCGTGCAATAAGCTCGAACTTCCATATACGGCTTATTGACTTATGTGTTTCGAAGAATACGGACGGAGATTATCGCTGACCAGATAAGTTCAATATTTTGCTAGATTTTAGTTATATGGGATTAAGTAGCACATATATGTACTAATTTAACGCTGTTATTTTTATTAAAACTGTTATAAAAATGTTTTAATCTAAATTCCTTTTTAAGACCTTAACCTTTTCTTTACATAGCGCCATAAACTGTTAATACATGAACATGTGTATGTCGTAAGTTGTGAAATGAGAAGTGTCGGGAATCAACTTAATAAATCAGTTTTTCCTTCAAATAATAAACTAATTATACATATAATTAAGGTCTTCCGTTTCCAACGGAAGACCTTATAGTGATTGTTAGGTTTTTTCTTTCTTATTATTATTATTATTATTTTTTTCCCCTTTTTTGTCGGCAGAATTTCTCAGAGATGAGTGGATAGATTTTCCTGAAATTTTCAGGAATGATAGAGAATGATAATATCTCGAGGCGTTTTTTTCATTTTTTAAAAATTCATTTCCGGTCGTCCGTTTCCTGTCCCGCGACAAAGAAGCTTGTCACCTCGAGATCTCAAAAACGACAAGGATTTTTACATTCAAACTTTATGGGATGATAGACCTATATGTGTAGATATGTTTAAACTATTTTGTTTTGTTCGTCGTAACTTCCGGTCGTCACCGGAAGCACTTCAAAAATTAATTTTTTTTAAGTATTTAACTTAAATTACATAGAATGAATATATAAGTATAAATCTTTATATATGTCATCTAAGCGATGTTCAATTACAAGAACAATTCCACTTCCGGTGAGATATCTCAAATATCTCACGTAGGTTTTTAAGAAAAAAATTTGTACCCGCGAGATCTCAAAAAGTATAAGTGATCAAGAAACGAAACTTTCATGGATGATAGACATTTGAATGAAGATGTGTTTAACTGCTTTCATTTTGTCGGCCGTCACTTCCGGTCCACACCGGAGGAGTTCAAACAAATCAAGCTGTTTAAAATTTTAACTGTTTTTCTTGTCCAATTTTAGAGAATGTGATAGGCAATAACACCCAGTTGTCAAATGCATAAGAACTACTAACTTTAAATTTTCACTGAGTACTTCCGTTTGTCCGTTTCCTGTCCCAAAACAAAAAACTTGACTCCTCGAGATCTTAAATATGGTAATGACTTAAACAATGAAACTTTGCAGGATGATAGACCTATATAATGTAAATGTGTTTACACTATTTTGTTTTGTTCGGCGTTACTTCCGGTCGTCACCGGAAGCACTTCAAAAATTACTTTTTTTTACGCATTTAACTTTTTTCTCATAGAATTGAAATATAAGTATAAATGCTTACATATATCATCTATTCGATGATAAGTAAACAAAAAAATTCTACTTCCGGTGAGATATCTCAAATATCTCAGGTTGTCTTTTTTAAACAAATGTTGTAACAACGAGATCTCAGAAACTGTAAGTGACTAAGACATGAAACTTACATGGATGATAGACATTTGATAGAGGATGTGTTTAATAGTTTTCATTTTGTCAACCGTCACTTCCGGTCCACACCGGAAGAGTTGAAAAAAATCAAGCTGTTTTTAAGTTTTACTGTTTTTCTTCAATATTTTTAGATAAAATGTTAGGCAATAAAAAGACGTTGTCTAGTGTTTATAAAAATCTAACTTTTATTTTCATTGAATACTTCCGTTTGTCCGTTTCCTGTCCCGAAGCAAAATACCTTGACTCTTCAAAATCTCAAATACGGTAATGACTTGAACAACTAAACTTTGTGGGATGATAGACCTTTGTATGTAGACAAGTATACACAATTTTGTTTTTGTCGGCGTAACTTCCGGTCGGCACCGGAAGCACTTTAATTTTTTTTTTTTTTAACTTTATTTTTTATTTAACAAAGAATATTTATTTAGGTATAAATGCTTACATAAGTCATTTATGCGATGTGAAATAAACAAAAAAGATCTACTTCCGGCGAGATATATCAAATATCTCAAGTAGTTCATCTTATTAAGCAGATCTTAGAAACTGTAAGTTATGAAAGCACACAATTTACATAGATGATAAATATTTGAAAGAAGTTTGGTGGGTTTTTTTTGTTTCGTTTTACACAATAATACATTTATACGAGAACGGAAGACCTTTTTGTTGCTATAGCAACAAGAGTCTAGTTTTATATAAAGTTGTTAGTTGCTTTAACACACATTGAATCATAACGTGTTATATCAGTATGCTTTCTTGGCTTTCTTGTGTATATTAAGTTTAAGTCGCGATCATTTCCTGTGTATAGTGATTAACAAACCCAGGGTGTAAAACGACATGCCCTCGGGGGTTTTTACACCTGTTCAAGACAAAAGAAAACCTACACAATTGCGTACGTCTTCGTCTAACAGTACAGCACGCCCATTTTCGATCTAACGGAAGAGATTTTCTATCTTACAGAAGAGAGAGAGTTTGTGTGTTAATTTTATTACTTAAATTAAAGTTTTATCACTGAGCCATTGTTTCGTTTTAGGTTTTTATAGTCGGTCTTTTGAGCGTTATTTTATTTTAGGACTCCACGTGCTTCGCCTGTCAATCAGTTTAAGTATAGTAGTACAGATCACGCTATGCGCTGCGTGCTACTTGGCTCCTCCAACATAGCTAGAAGAAAATTATTGAATAAAAAGGTTTAGCTTTATGTTTTCTAAAATCCTTATTTTAAAGAGTGCTTCATTTAAAATTAGTTAACAATCATTTCGTTCCGACTTCATTATTATAACTCATGTACTGGCGATCAGAGTTTCTATCCATCGCTGTCATATTTTTTTTGTTACTAGATAAATTCTTAATACATTTATCACTTAAAGCATTAGGTTGTTGATTGCCGGGTATTTTTCCGTGTCCTCTTTACAACAAGTTTGTGAGTAAAAAGGCAAATGAAATATAAACAAGTTAGCCAGCGTTTGTAAAACGTCAGCTAAATCGCATGCATATAGTGAAGAGCGGACACTTGTCCAACAAAATGATAAATATCACCATTAAAAGCTATTGACTTATTGTGTGTATCTAGTTGTGTACATAATAATTTATCGTAAGAAATATGGTACATGTACATGTATACATGTAGTTTCACTTTAACTGAATAACAAAAACTAATAGTCATATTTTGACTATACACGCGATGTTATTTCAGGTAAGAAAAGCGATGACGGGTTACATGTAGGTGTGATCTGTGTATACGATCAAGCGCAGAAAATCATAGAATCAATATTTAAATGAATAAAAATCCGTGTCGAGCAACTATAAAACAGTTTATTTCAAGATTTCTACACTGAAATTCATTGTTTATATTATCATTAATTGCGTGTATTTTTACATTGTCTATTCACCAGGGGAATTTGATCGGCAACAGTACGCAATAAAGAATTATCATACGAATTATGAATACAAAAATAGAAAGATGCTTGTAAATATAACAACTAGCCAAAAATCAAGACAGCGAGAAAGGAAACTAAAGAAATATCGGGAAAAGTCGGGGCAATTTTTCATAGCAATTTTAAAAGCATTTGAAATATTTAATGACTTCAATACATGTATAGAAATAATAATTTTAAGATGCTTGGTAGAATTATCACCAAATCGCTGAATTAACAAACATATATCGGATTAAAGTCAATCAGTTCTTTTAATCTATTGTAATGATTGCATTTATCTAAAATTAAATACGAATAATAACAGAGTATTCAAAATTAAAACTATCCACCGCTTCCCAGCCGTTTTCAGCGAGTACAGGTTTCACGCAACGTACATGTATCAAAAAAGGGAGAACAGATGGAAGTTCTGATTTTAATTAAATTGAAATACATTTGTAATATATCATATAAATAAAAAAAAGGCTCGTCAAAATTACTAACTTGCTGAAGTTTATCGGGCAAAAACTAAACAAAATTATATCGAGAAAATTCAAAGCGTTCAGGCCACGCCTACCTCATTAATAAAGCGCGCAAACCGTTCACAAATCGTGCAGCTATTTTTAGCAAAGCGTACCGTGCAAGAAGCGAACCGTACCGTTCACAAAACGAAACGTACCGTTCACAAAGCGTACCGAACCGAACCGTGCAACTGGTGTAGTAGCACGTTTCAGGGTCTGTAACTTTGCATGCTTTTTTAATACTTTTGTAGGACTTAGAATTTTTTCTTGAAAAGACATATTGAACCTAGTATTTTTACCAACCTACTTGTTTTTTATGAGCTTTCTTTCTACAGATGATCAATTGATGATATATAAGGAGTATGCAGTAGTTTAAATTTATGTATTATGAAAAAACAATTTAGATTCAAGCAAAAAGCCTTTTCACATTCAACTTAGCAGCAAGCTAATTTGATTTGAATTAAAAAAAAAACCATTTCATCATTTAATTTGCTTTTTTTGTAAAGGGTATGGGGGTATTAGCTGTGCTAATTTTTCTACTAGCAACTAATATCTATATTTATGTTCTTCCGTTTCCAACGGAAGACCTTACTATTATTGTGCTGGTTAAGATTATTCTTATTTTTTCTCCTAGACGCGAACTTTGAGGCTTCATATCTTGCTTATTTCTGAACGGTGTTTGCTCAAATTTTCAGGGCTAATAGACTTTCTAAAACATTATCTAAAACATTTCATACACTTGAAAATTCCTCTTCCGTTAAGGAGTTATTCCCCTTTTAAAATATTTTAGGGCCTTTGGTTTCCAGACAAAGGCTCAGAGACTATGATAGCAGGGAATGGGAATCCAACGAATTTGGATAACAGAGACATTGTAGTTGTGCACATCGGTTTTTGTTTTTGGATAACGTTTTTTATTTAGGAAAAGGTAGGGGGCGGTAAAAAAAAACAGGATTCCAAAAAGTGCGAAAATTTAGACATATTTTTCTTTGTATCTTTTAAACGAAAAATATTTTGTTATGACATGTAGAATAAAAGTTGTGCAGAATGTCAAGGACTTTCATTTGACACCAATAAAAAAGGGCTGGCCGCTAAAATTAAGGGCTAATAGCCCTTGAAAGCTTTTGCTTAATAACTCAAAAACGGTTGGGATTTCGAAATGGCTGTTGCTGAAAAAATTGTTTGTTGGGATCTTATAAATGTCGCTACAATGTTATTATACCCCCCACAAATGAAGTTTGGGGGGTATATAGGAATCACCTTGTCTGTCCATCCGTCCGTCCGTCCGTCTGTCCATCCGTCCGTCTGTGCAAAATTTGTGTCCGGTCAATATCTTTCTTATGGAGAAACATTGGAAGTTCCTACTTCATACAAAGATTGCTTATGACCTGAGGGTGTGTCATGACCTTGACCCAAGGTTATTTGGGCAAGGTCACTGGTAGGAAAAGTACAAAGTTTGTGTCCGGTCCATATCTTTCTTATGGAGAAACATTGGAAGTTCTTACTCCACACAAAGATTGCTTATGACCTGAGGGTGTGTCATGACCTTGACCCAAGGTCTTTTGGACAAGGTCAAGGTCACTGGCAGGAAAAGTACAAAATTCATATCCGGTCCATATCTTTCTTATGGAGAAGCATTGGAAGTTCTTACTTCACACAAAGATTGCTTATGACCTGAGGGTGTGTCATGACCTTGACCCAAGGTCATTTGGGCAAGGCCAAGGTCACTGGAAAAAAAAAGTACAAAATTTGTGTCTGGTCCATATCTTTCTTATGGACAAACATTGGATGTTCTTACTTCACACAAAGATTGCTTATGTCCTGAGGGTGTGTCATGACCTTGACCCAAGGTTGTTTGTGCAAGGTCAAGGTCAGTTGCAGGAAAAGCGCAAAGTTTGTGTCCGGTCCATATCTTTCTTATGGAGAAACATTGGAAGTTCTTACTTCACACAAAGTTTGCTTGTGACCTGAGGGTGTGTCATGACCTTGACCCGAGGTCATTTGTGCAAGGTCAAGGTCATTGTTTAAAAAAATGCTTTATTCCTGTATTGTATAAATGGAAATGATTAGGAGGTAAAATTTGACACAAAGCTTGCATGTGTTAGGTCATATAAAATTTTTGTTAGATTTTCATCCCCACCTGCCCATCTGGAAATTGCCCGACCTGATGTATTTTATCTTTTTTTGTGGAAAAACATTTTGGAAAAAAATCGGGCTCAGGATACCAAAAATTCAAAACATTAAATGGCTGCTTGACATGGTTGATTATGGTTTGATTTCAGTCATGTTTGTTATCATAAGGATACAAATGTCTTCAAGCAATAACAGTTAAGTTGAAATAAAATGGAATTTAAAAAATAGAAATTGGTTTGTGTACTCATATTAGCATTAACGATTTTAAATAAATTGAGCAGTTGTTATTGATAGGACATGAACGGTTAATGAGATAGCATCCATCATTTTCTATTACAGAAAAATGCTTGAGTTATGTTTTTTTTTCTTAGCGGGGGGTATCAATCGTGAGCTTGCTCACAGAACCTCTAGTTTTGTTTGTGTTTTGTGTAATATGAGTGTAAAAACATACTTGCCAACTGACCCGATTTCGTCGGGTCACACCCGATTTTTCGACCCTTCACCCGATTATTTTTTATGACCGGGCGGGTCATGCTTTTCACCCAATTTTTGTCGAACAACCCGAAAATCTCCCGATTTCCGGATTGGGTTCGTAAATTACGTTGGGCGTTTGATTTCCAGTTATGAACCCAAGCTGAGCTTGGATTTACGTAAACAATGCTGATGGCTATAAAAGATAAGTGTTCAGTTCAGGAAAGTGTTAATTGTTATCGTGAGTTGTTTTGACAAATCGAGGGCTTAAATCATTAAGTGCGATAGCTTCCAATAAGAAAAAGTCTCCATCGGGGCCAGCGGAATCAAAACCAACAAAAAGAAAACGATATTTTTGTACCTATTAACTTATCTGGAAAATGAATTCCCATGGGTAAAACAGAGTAATCGAGTACAAAATGAGGCTTTTTGTTTTCTGTGTAACGCACATTTAAATATTGAATCTTGTGCCCAAAATGATCTGACTAAACATTAAAAAACGTTAAGTCATGTAAAACTGCTTTTTAATACACAAAAAAGTCTTCCAAGTCACTTACAACTTTCATGCCATCGTTTTCAGAGTTCAAAAGCAAGGTTAATTTAGCAGAAACTCTTTTTGCATTTTTTTTTTAGCTGAACACAACCTACCATTTTCTGTGTCAGATCACTTTACAAAATTCAAAATCAGCAACAGTGTTAGTTACAATGCTTCTTTGCAATAAAATATTACACATACGTTTCAACACATATTTCTTTTGTATTATACCTTTGAAATGCAAGGTAAATATGTCGTGAATGTCAGATTTTTTACTTTCCAAATCTGGTCATGACCAGATTTTCACATGTTGGAGGTTGGCAAGTATGTAAAAAGCTTTACATGTTAACATGTACCTGTTTTCATTTGGCAACTTAACGAGAGTATTTCTGCGTACAATTGCCCTAAAGTCACCACAGAAAGTATGCCAGTTTATACAAGAGGCTTTAATTCATAAGAACAATTTTTTTTTAGTATACATGCTTTAATGTTAGGAGTTTAAGCCATTTTTGTTAAGGTCTTATAGTGCACAATCCTTAAAAAAATGAGAAACAGAAAATATAAAAATTCTTTTTCTTTTCTAGCAATACACAAATTGCGAATTAAAAATCTATGTAATACATTTAAGTTATCATACTGCATGCATTTAAAATCTATCTGGAATCAGAGCTGTGTGTTTATACCATTATGTAAGCTATCCCTCGCTTGCGGCCGAGAAAATCGGTCGCCATGGTCGCGGCTAGACTACCTAGCGGTCAATGGTTATCTAATACACATAAGTCGTGTCTCTCATATAGAAGTTTATTTAGCCGCAAACACAATAATTGTTTTAATTTTGATCACACATAAAAGTTTATTCTTCTCAAATTGAATTAAACGATAAAGTGTCAATTAAGAAATCATTCTGTAATTAATAAATGCAATTTCATTCTTAATCTGAAGTAATATCAGGCATAGATCAATTGTGGGTTTTAAGTTAAAAAAAAAACTTTTATTTGATAGATTTTAGTCATTATACGGCAAACAGTTCAAATCTTCCTGGGTTCTGGGCTTTGTGTGTTGTATCTTTATGTACGGTAACCTATTTCTGAGAAGATCGAGGAGATCGGCCCCGGATGCATTACCAAACGGTCAGTGGTTATCTCATATACAAGATTCGCGTCTTTCATGTACTTGTTTGAGTTTATTAGCCGCAAATACAAGAAATGTTTTTATTTTATGTTATTTAAGTTTGTTCATCCTAAATTTATTTAATTAAACATTAGAGTGTAAATTGAGAAGTCGAGTTTTAATTATAAATCACCGGATATATTACCCGGCATGTGTAAAATTGACATGTGTTTAACTTAAGGTTAATAAACTGTTATAGTTACCCTTGATTATTTCCGTTAATAAATGCTTAGACTTTTTACAGACTTTAATACTTTAAAGACAATATTCAAACTTTGCCTGGCCAGCCAGTCATATATGTATATATATATATATAAACTACTGTGGGAATTAATATTCGACCAACATAATATAGTGTAGAAAGTAAAAGAAGTTTTTTTAAGAGTTATACAAAAATTTATCAGGGTTTACTTAGTAAAAATCATACATTCTCCAAGCGTTCAAGGCAGTTTTAAAAATCAAATCAAAGTTCCGTGTTAGAATATTATATGTATGCGGTAGGTGCTGGCACGATAAAAGAATTGTGCAGAGTTGAGGGACTCGGTGATTATTTTTAAGCATATTCACATGAATTTTTAAAGTTTTGTTTTCATTCTAAAGGTTACTTGATCACTCATTAGAAAAACAAACTCATTGCTGTGCTCCCCCCACCCCCAGTGCTCGAGCTGAATTTTTTTCTTCAAAATGTGTCGAAAATCAAGTTTTGGTGACTCCTTATGTGTTAAAGATCCTCCTAATGTGTTTCACTTTGCAATCTGTTTGTGTAATCGGCCAGTCTGTCCCGTGTGAATGAAAATCATGTGTCACTTTAGTGAACACAGCCCTGGACACAGATAGCCTTAGGTAATTTATGGCTGGAGATCATCAATTGTTATGTAATTGAAATACACTTGGAAGAGTGCTTTCACTGCAGTGGTCAGTTGTTGAATATAAGTTTGAAGTTTTAAGGCAAAGATCTTAAATAATAACTTTTTTATTTTGTTCTATTATGTTTAGAAGATATGAAATATGTTGTGCAATACAGTCGGTCGCACTAGAAATCATCAGAGTACTGCAAGTGTCAACAGTTTTCTTACTTCTTTTAAAGATCTTAGAACATAATTAACTTGACTAACAGACTAGCGACACAGTTGCCTCCCAAAAATATATATGCACTTCTCAAAGTTATAATTAAGTGACAAAGGAATGTGTTATTCAAGGTATTTTATTTATTGTTATATGCACATTGATACCTCAGGCGGTAAAAAAAAAACCCTTTTTATTGAAGGTGTGTATATAAGTATGAGGTTGTAATGCAACTTAATCGACTTAAATGGGGAGGAAAGTCTCCAACACATACTTGCCAACCTCCAACATGTGAAAATCTGGTCATGACCAGATTTGGAAAGTAAAAAATCTGGTCATAGCGCGTAACGACATTCACGACATATTTACCATTGCATTTCAAAGGTATATACAACAGAAATATATATGTGTATTATGATGTTTATACAAAAGAAAAATGTATGTGTATTATTTTATCACAAAGAAGCATTGTAACAAACTTTTGCTGAATTTGAATTTTGTAAAGTGATCTGACACAGAAAATGATATGTTGTGTTCAGCTAAAAAATTTGCAAAAAAGAGTTTCTGCTACATTAACCTTGCTTTTGAACCCTGAAAACGATGGCATAAAATTTTCAAGTGACTTGAAAGACTTTTGTGCATGAGCATATTTTACATGACTTAGCGTTTTAGAATGTTTAGTTAGATCATTTTTTTGAACCAGGTCCAATATTCAAATGCGCAATACATAGAAAACAAAAAGCCTCGTTTTTCCCTTGATTACTTTGTTTTACCCATGGGAATTTCTTCTCCCAGATATGTTAATAAGTACAAAGATATCGTTTTCTTTTTGTTGGTTTTGATTCCGCTTGCCCTGATAATGACCTCTGCCTATTGGAAGCCATAGCACTTAATGATTTAAACCCTCGGTTTGTCAAAACAACTCACAATAATAATTAACTCTCACCTTATAATTAACTAAACATTTTCCTGTTATAGCCATCGGCATTGTTTACGTAAATCCAAGCTCAGCTTGGGTGGGTTCATAACTGGAACTCTACCGCGCAAGGTAATTTACGAACCAAATCCGGAAATCGGGAGATTTACGGGTTGTTCGACAAAAATCGGGTGAAAAGCATGACCCGCCGGGTCATAAAAAATAATCGGGTGAAGGGTTGAAAAATCGGGTGTGACCCGATAAAATCGGGTCAGTTGGCAAGTATGCTCCAACATATTTATATTTAAAAAGTGGTTTAAATTATCACATGTGGTCATGATGAACTTTACTGGAGGCTGACATTATATAATTATGTAGAACCCTTTTGTATTTAAAAAAAAAAAAAAACAAAAAAAACAAATTGTTTGACGTCACACCATCTATTCCGGTTTGGTTTACATATACAATGTACACTGCTCTGAATAAAATGCTGGTTTATGCCTTTCTGTTACTCAAGTAAATTAAGGACTGGTGTTGCAGTTCCTATGCTAATTTTTCCTAAATAATAAAATAAATAAAATAAAATGGAAAAATCAAGTTAAAGAATTCGATGTTATTCTTCTCTTGCTTGCAACGTTGCATATAAAGCAGTGTGACATTTTATCTGGAAAGTTTGTACCAACTTTTATAAGAGCATTATATAAAGGATGACTGCACTTAGTGCCAGGTTTTGGGCCCTTTTCGGTCGCTTCTGTTGCGTTTATTTCTTAACCTAATATCACTTTTGTTAATTTTTTAAAGAGTCTAGTCTATTTTCAACATGAATTAAGATTTTAGACTGTGATACAATAAGCTCATTCTATGTTTTTCTCCTTACAACTTTCGAAAAAAGGAGAATTTTTGCTTATCTGCCCTTGACCAAACATTAGATCGATATTAATATGCATGAGAGGTGGAGCTGACATTATCAGAATGGTACTAAAATTAGACTAGCATGAATAACAATGCTATGTATAAAAGTTTATGTGATCACTCTTTCATCATAACCCTATCTATTCTATATGGTACAAGTATATTATTTACTATGGTTTCAAAAATTTGACCACGCCCAGGAAAGTACAGAAGTCTTTAAATCAATGCTTGACAACTTAACGTGTTCGAAAACATTGTCCTAGTTAGCACATTACACGCTACCTTACACGCCACGTGATAGAATTTTGTATTCACAAAGTTACCTGAGTTGAGAAATCACATGGTGAATTATAATATTCAACATGAATCAACCCTTGGTTACAACATGGAAAGCGAAAGTAAGAAGAAACAGTTTTTTCTCATTTTAACCATGAGCCCGTGTTTGTCTATTAATCTCCTTTTGACATATAACTTTGATAATGCAAATATACAACTACTGTTAAATGGAGAACAATAGACAAACATGCGCTGACTATGAACGAGGTCAGTATAAAAGTGGGCGTTCTCATTATCGTATGGAGATTCAAGAAAATCGTGATGACCCCCGCCTATGAAAACAAATTCGTACTTGGTAACAACGTACTTTTATGTAAAGCAATTACGTAAAGTTGCAGTTTAGATGTGGACCATTTCTGCCATTGAAAGAAAAATTCTTCTTTTAAAAGTTTATTTTCTCTCAAATATCGCATGTCCTTAAGTGCAGTCATCCTTTAAAATAGGTTACACAGACAAATGTGGCAGATTTCATGCTTCATAAAAGGGGAATCCTCATTGTTTTGAAAAACTGCCTCCTTGAAACAAAATTAAATCTTAACGTTTAGAGTAAGACAATTTCTTGAAACTGCCATATCCAATTTTTGTTTCATAGGCATATTTTTAAAAAATCTAATTTTTGGGAAAATTTTTTAAAACCATTGAAATCTAAGAACGCTGTGTTAAAATTCCCCACTGTAATTAATGTCTAGATTAGTCGAGTGGTAACGCAGTTGGAGTTGGTCGATTATAACCGCGAACAACTTTTTTGAATGTGTTCGAATCCTGAAACAGATGAAATTTTTTTACATACATTTTTCTTTTAATCGCATGAAAATGTTATGTATATAGATAATTTAATAAATGTCAGAATAAGTTATTTAAATGCTTGTTAATGTAATATTCTGCATGCGTGCTTATTTTTTCAGCATTACTTACTGTGTTAAGTCCCCGTTATAATCTTGAATTATAAACGTTTTCTTCTAAACAAGAGATTTTAAAACAATGTATGCATCAATGTAGGAAGTTGTTTTTTTTTTTCTTTTTTATGTAATAACTGGATATGCCGATTTCAAAGATACATGTAGAAGTTGTTAAAAGCCAAAAAAAAAAACCATTAAAAAAGTATTCATGAATCCGCGATGAATCGAAGCAAAAGGTTAATGAAAATATGAACGGATAAAGTTCGACCTTTTTATCTGGACTAGGCGTGTATCTAGATACGATAGAATCATGGGATGATTATAATTACAACTTTGACTTTTTAAAAAAGCCAGAATCAGATTTATTCAAGTAGCTCCAAAGAATGATATTTAAAACATGCTGGGCAGTAGAAATCAAATTGATATATGTTAGCATCAAAATACAGAATACATGGCCATCTTTCTAACTGTATTTGGTGGTTGCCGTGTTTGATAGAAATGTGTGTGAAATATTTGAATGTGTATAAGTGTATGTTGCCTAAATATGGAACATACCTGCAATGTAAATATAGTCGTCTGCGTAATGTGTCTATATTTAGATATGTACTCTTCAAGCGATACGTATATTTAAAGGTCCTTTCCACGTTTATTAGAGTATTCCCGCTTATTTGCAACACTGTTTATAATTTGTAGCTTCACATGTCAAACTAAAGAATTAATACATGTATGCATAAATATATGCATTTTTATTAAATAAATGACAGCTGTTAATCTGCTGCCATTCAAAGTTAAAAATGACCTCGTATAAATTATTATTCCACGTCAGGTTCTTCGCTAGCTGAATAAGTATGTTATAATTGTAATCGGGATGTTTAAAATACATTCTCTGACTCGGAATAATCATGTCAGAATAATGTCCGCAGACAATTTCTATGATACTTGGTATCAGTTTCCACAACTACGCGGAGATTCCTCCAAAACTATCCTTCGCTTTTAGATTTCAACGAACATGCTCCTTTTGATGTCGGTTTGTAATTTAGTGTAAAGTCAAAGGTAAAAGAATGATCTCAAATCCATATTGTTTAAAATTTCCCTCTCATTTAGAGCGAATATCACGATTTGCTAATACTCAGATGGTGTTACGTCATAGATTGAAGTTTAATGGCAGCTCCCATAGCGGCGAAAAATTTAAATTACGCGATCGATTTCTTTGAGTTATTCATTGTTCCGAGGTTCGAAATAAATACAATTATGGTAGATGATGATTAATTGATTTATTGTACAACGTATTTTAGTTTAATTTCCTTCCCCTTTAAAACCCAACAGAATATTTTATTTTTTCATTTGGCTTGTCAAAAAGGAGACTGTAAATTTTTAGCAACTCTGAAATAGTCAAGAACAGAAGAAATAATGTCTTTGTGGCTGTCACTACATCTTATTTATGTGTATGAGTTCATAAATTTTTGTTTCACAATATAAAAAGTGGATTTTTTTTCACTATAACTAATAGAACTGTAGAAATTGTGTATCTTTACTTAGAAATCATTTAGTGATACAAATGGGCACATGTCAATGAGGAGAGTGCAAATGTACATACAAAAAATTAGTCTATTTACAATTGGTGTTCTTTTCAATTGTTTAATTTTAACACTGCATGCACTTTACATAAATATTCCATGCCTTTGCGGTAGAGGTGTAAGTATGAGTAAAGGGAATCGAGATCTTTATGAAACATAACACTGTTTTCCCTGCATCAGTGCAGTGAATTTTGTGTTGATTACACTATGATATAGGCTTAGTTTGTATCCTTGTCGTTTTGATCTTCTGGTTCCCGGAATAATTAAATGCATATACATACAAGATGTGTGTTCTTAAAGGCCGAGGTTTTTAACTGGGTGGTTTACCTCAGGTAAGTTTAGGTGGGGGTGGAGCCTATATCGATAAAGGTGTGAAGCCCCGAGGGAAACACGCTCGCTTGTGTATACATGTCTATATACACGGGGTGTTAAAATGCTCTCAACAGATTTTTTTCGATGATCTAGAAAAATATCGTTTTTATATATGTACTTGGAAAAGGAAATTGTCGATCGTTGATATGAATATAAAAGCATGAAATAACAGCGTGCGACATGGCCAAAAGCTTTCGTTTGTGTAAACAAGTTTCTGACGGGATCTAGAGAGAATTTATCGCGATGTTTTATGCAATATGTTATTATCTTACTGTTCTCAAATACTAATGCAACATTTATACAATATACGTTTGTATTACTTCTCCGATCAGCTGCTAAAGTGCACATGATTCTACCGGCTGCGCATGTACCAGAGTTGTCTGTACTTGTTTCTTTTCCGGTTTCAGCTAGTGAAATTTCTCAAAGAAATATGATAACTAAAGTTATAAATCGTGGATGCAATATTTGATTTAATTTAATTCTGTATTCTCAATTGTTGACAAACATCTTTGTTAATAAAAGAAAATTTTCATAGATGATGTGCGCCACGTGATTTTGAAAGACTGCATGTGATCAGCGCATTTGGTGTGGTACATAAACCAAGCACGAGTAAATTTTTAATTCATATCTTTCACAATTTTCAAGAGCAGAAAACTTAATCTCTGTCAACAGTAGTTTCTTTTGATTATAATGCTAAAAGATATGGCGTTTTATCGTCACAGTATCTATCAAAAGACAAAAGTTAATTGCACGATCGTCGCGAGCGCTAGACATAGTACACAGGACGAGTAAACGAATGTCAATCATTTTCTAACATCCAATCTGGGACTTCAATTCAGTTGATTGACAGAGGCACACTGACCAGGTAAATTTGAAGGCGGTGCTTATTTTCTCTGTCTTTAAGTTATCATAAATTGATATAACCTTGAAGGAAGTTAAATGGAGGATTTGCCTGGTATGAAAATAATACTTTGAAAGTAAGCCTCGTTTTCGATTTTCTGAACTAACAATTATCATATTGACAATCCAGTCTAATAAAAACCACCCCCTTCTCCTTACACTGAAGATGACCTCCTATCAATACCTGTCAGACCCTGACAAGTGTAAGGAGAAGGGTGTGGTTTCATTAAGACTGATTGACAATCCTTTCTTGACTTTAAGCTGTAACGGAAGACCTCCTCATTGCTTGCAATGAACTCGGCTCTAGTTGTGTATATGGTGATTAATGAAAACAAAGAGAGTGTTGCAAAAAGGCGAGAATATTCCCTAATGTGGAAAGGACCTTTAAATATCCATATCGCTTGAAGAGTCTAATCTAAATATAGCATACATGTGATGTACTGGCGGTACACAAAATGTACTATTCAAACTTCAAACCATTCACGGTGTACCGGCGGGACACCAAAATTTACGGAATATGAAAATTTGTATAGTATTTTGAATTTCTCGCTAAAATCCGCCATTTTCATCTCATTCTCGCTCGCGTGTTTGACATGTGACCTACCGATCGATACTTGTATAGTGTACACAAACCGTCGTGTGTGAAGATGTGAACTGCCAATGGGATAATCATCTCGCTTTAAATCCGTACAAAATGCCCCTTTAGGTAGCTTTGCAGGGTTATACTAACGGTAGACCGGCGGCCCGAGTCCACCAAAACTTGGGAAGGTCCACCAACAGTTCAGGACCTGGTGGACTGTCGGTCCACTAAAATTTTCAACTTTTGAAAATCAAATTATTAATGCAAATTCTTACATTGAAAATGACATCCAAAAATGAATAAATGAAGTTTTGTGATCGCGGTAACTTCACCAGAATTTCCTCATAAAAAGAAGTTGAAGCTTATTGTTATTCTGTCCTCGAGATCATGAGTGTGTAAATTAACTTCTTTGGCAATAAAATGATAGTTGATTAATAAAAAGACACTTTTAATGCAAAATAAAAACTAAAACAATTATAATTAACCAGATGACTATCCTCTGCATAATGGTGGTAAGTGGGTCATTGGGTTGGACTGTAATACCCCGGCCTAATTACACTTAAGTAAAGAGAGAGATTTTTATTTGTCACTTAGCTTACAAATTGATGAGATATTTCCTTTATTAGAGATATAAATACATTAAATAAATCTTATTTCAAATTAGATAAGCTTTTTATTTTTTTCAAAAATTGTTTGATTTTTAATTAGCTGTTGTTGACATGCTTCTAATCCAATTTACATGTATTTTGAGTATATATAGTCTGTCCCAATATATTTTACAATATTTTTGAATTTGTGAATATCATTGTTAACTTAATAAATAAAATGAAGTCTCCCTGATTTAATTCTTAAACTTCTTTCTATATATTTTTCTGTTGGGGAGAAGTGAAAAAAATTGTGACCCAGTAAACATATTTTAAATATATGTTTTGCTAGTGGATATAATGATGATGTAGGAAAATGAAATAAATTCAGTAAAGTAGAAGATTATGCATGTTTTTGTTCAAATTAATTGCATTTAAAAAGCGTGAATAGCATGGAGTAAATTAATTCAACAAAAATTCCAACATTAATGAAGATCCACCAGAATTTGTGAATTAAGGTCTACCAAAAATTCTTAACCAGTGGACGATCCACCAAAGTAGAAAAGTTAGTGTCAAACCCTGCTTTGTTTTTAAAGGGTTACTTAATTATAACTATTAATATTTCATAATTTGATCGAATAATTTTAGCCAACTTAAGAATCTGACCCAGCTCTCCGTACGTAATATATATGATGAATAAATGTGTTTATTATCATACTTTCTCTGAATTATAGGATTTTTATGTGCAGAAATGTATGTAAGGTTGCATTTGCTGCTGTTATCTAGCATTGTTGGTTTAGAAATAAGATGCTTTATCAGAAGAATTTACGGTAAGCGATATTTTGTACCATTTTTTGTACTGTTTTTGATGGACAGTGTACAGTTTTTTCACCAAAATTCCAGTATTTTTAAGACTCCTGTACAGTTTTGTGGTCCTCAGCTTATCACATGTATGATATAGACACATTATAGACCACTATATTTACATAGTGGGTATGTTCCGTATGTAGGCAAAATACAGTAATACACGCAAACATTTTACGGGCATTTCTATTGAACACGGCAACCACCATATACAGTTAGGAAGATAACCATAAATTCTGTATTTTGATGTTAACATATATCAATTTGATTTCTACTGTGTTAGCGTGTTTAATATATCATTCTTTTGAGCTACATGGATATAAATCTGATTCTGGCTCTTCAAAAAAACCATCAGAGTTGTAATTATAATCACCCCATGTTTCTATAGTTGCAAGCAAAAAAAGAATTACATCAAATTATTTATCTTTGATATTTGCCATTTTATCTGCAACTCCTTTAGGGAAAGTTAGCATTAAGGAAGTGCAACACCCTCTTTACAACGAAGTTGACACAGTTTCGATTTCTATGGATATAACAGAGTTGTAGCTTTCATTGAAATCTAATGGGAATGGTGATAATAGAGGAACAAAAATCAACTTTTGTGATTAGTTCACATTAGCTCTTACAAAACAAACTGCCATTGTTTCATGTCTGATTTGACGGATGCCAGTCTCGGATGTAAAGGTATCACACTGGTAATCAACTAATCAAAATGAACTTAGTTAATTGTAGTTCCATATATATTATTTTTTTCCTTGACTTCATTTTTAGCTCACCTGAGCTGAAAGCTCAAGTGAGCTATTCTGATCACATTTTGTCTGTCGTCTGTCGTCTGTCTGTCCATCTGTCCGTCTTTCCGTCCGCCTGTCTATCTGTCTGTAAACTTTTCACATTTTCAACATCTTCTCAAGAACCACTGAGCAAATTTCAACCAAACTTGGCACATAGCATCCTTAGCCTAAGGGGATTCAAAGTTGTGAAAATTAAGGACCAAGCCCTCTTACAAGGGGAGATAATAAGGAATTAATGAAAATTTTCGAGAATTTTTCAAAAATCTTCTTCTCAAGAACCATTTGGCCAGGAAAGCTGAAACTTGTGTGGAAGCATCCTCAGGTAGTGTAGATTCAAAGTTGTGAAAATCATGACCCCCTGGGGTAGGGTGGGGCCACAATGGGGGGTCGACTTTTTACATAGGAATATATAGAGTAAATCTTTAAAAACTTTCTTCTCAAGAACTGTTAGGCCAGGAAAGCTGAAACTTATGTGGAAGCATCCTCAGGTAGAGTAGATTCAAAGTTGTGAAAATCATGACCCCCTGGGGTAGGGTGGGGCCACCATGGGGGGTCGACTTTTTACATAGGAATATATAGAGTAAATCTTTAAAAATCTTCTTCTCAAGAACCATTTGGCCAGGAAAGCTGAAACTTATGTGGAAGCATCCTCAGGTAGTGTAGATTCAAAGTTATGAAAATCGTGACCCCTGGGGGTAGGGTGTGGCCACCATGGGGGTGTACTTTTTACATAGGAATATATAGAGTAAATCTTTAAAAATCTTCTTCTCAAAATCCGTTAGGCCAGTAAAACTGAAACTTATGTGGAAGCATCCTCAGGTAGTGTAGATTCAGAGTTGTGAAAATCATGACCCCTGGGGGTAGGGTGGGGCCACAATGGGGGGTCGACTTTTTACATAGGAATATATAGAGTAAATCTTTAAAAATCTTCTTCTCAAGAACCATTTGGCCAGGAAAGCTGAAACTTATGTGCAAGCATCCTCAGGTAGTGTAGATTCAAAGTTATTAAAATCATGACCCCCAAGGTTAGGATGGGGCCACAATGGGGGTTTGACTTTTTACATAGGAATATATAGATTACATCTTTAAAAATCTTCTTCTCATAAACCATTAGGCCAGGAAAACTGAAACTTATGTGGAAGCATCCTCAGTTAATGTAGATTCAAAGTTGTATAAATCATGACCTCCAGGGGGAGGGTGGGACCATAATGGGGGGGTTGACATTTACGTAGGAATATATAGAGTACATCTTTAAAAATCTTCTTCTCAAGAACCATTTTGCCAGGAAAGCTGAAACTTATGTGCAAGCATCCTCAGTTAGTGTAGATTCAAAGTTGTGAAAATCATGACCCCTGGAGTTAGGATGGGGCTACAACGGAGGGTCGATTTTTAACATAGGAATATATAGAGTAAATCTTTAAAAATCTTCTTCTCAAGAACCATTTTGCCAGGAAAGCTGAAACTTATGTGCAAGCATCCTCAGGTATTGTAGATTCAAAGTTGTGAAAATCATGACCCCCGGGGTTAGGATGGGGCCACAATGGGGGTTTGACTTTTTACATAGGAATATATAGATTATATCTTTAAAAATCTTCTTCTCATAAACCATTAGGCCAGGAAAGCTGAAACTTATGTGGAAGCATCCTCAGGTAGTGTAGATTCAAAGTTATTAAAATCGTGACCCCCAAGGTTAGGATGGGGCCACAATGGGGGTTTGACTTTTTACATAGGAATATATAGATTACATCTTTAAAAACCTTCTTCTCATAAACCATTAGGCCAGGAAAACTGAAACTTATGTGGAAGCATCCTCAGTTAATGTAGATTCAAAGTTGTATAAATCACATGACCTCCGGGGGGAGGGTGGGACCATAATGGAGGGTTGACATTTACATAGGAATATATAGAGTACATCTTTAAAAATCTTCTTCTCAAGAACCATTTGGCCAGAAAAGCTGAAACTTATGTGGAAGCATTCTCGGGTAGTGTAGATTCAAGGTTGTGAAAATCATGACCGTTGGGGGGTAGGGTAGGGCCACAATGGGGAGGGTCGATTTTTAACATACTAGGAATATATAGAGTAAATCTTTAAAAATCTTCTTCTCAAGAACCATTTTGCCAGGAAAGCTGAAACTTATGTGCAAGCATCCTCAGGTAGTGTAGATTCAAAGTTGTGAAAATCATGACCCCCGGGGTTAGGATGGGGCTACAACGGAGGGTCGATTTTTAACATAGGAATATATAGAGTAAATCTTTAAAAATCTTCTTCTCAAGAACCATTTTGCCAGGAAAGCTGAAACTTATGTGCAAGCATCCTCAGGTATTGTAGATTCAAAGTTGTGAAAATCATGACCCCCGGGGTTAGGATGGGGCTACAACGGAGGGCCGATTTTTATCATAGGAATATATAGAGTAAATCTTTAAAAATCTTCTTCTCAAGAACCATTTGGCCAGGAAAGCTGAAACTTGTGTTGAAGCATCCTAGTGTATATTTAAAGTTGTGAAAATCATTTCCCCCAGGGGTAGAGTGGGGCCACAATTGGGGATCGAATTTCTATATAGAAATATATAGAGTAAATCTTTTAAAAATCATCTTCTCCGAAACTAATAAGTTAGGAAAGCTGAAACTTGTTTAAAGGCATCCTCAGGTAGAGTAGATTCAAAGTTGTAAAAATCATGATTCCTGGGGGTAGAGTAGGGCCACAATGGGGGTGGAATTTTTACATAGAAATATGAAGAGTAAATCTTTACAAATCTTCTTCTCAGAAACTAATCAGCCAGGTGATTATTTAATATTGTTTAGATTTTGGCTTCTGGATGATTCCTGGACGATTGGGTCTCACAAGGGGTTCAGAGTTTGATGTAGGTTTATATCCCATTTATAAACAATTGTTCAGGATCTTTCTGAGAGCTGCAATGCTCAACATGTGATATTACTATAAAATCATCCTGTTAGAAAAGGGACTAATGATAATAAACATAAGGATATCCAGTGGAAAAAATTGTTTTTTATTTATACAGGATCTACCGGTACATGTATTATACTACATTGTCCAGATAGTTTTTATTATGACTCCGTTAAGCTGATTTTATCATACCTATTGTTCCTCAGGTGAGCGATGTGGCCCATGGGCCTCTTGTTACATTTTCCTTTACTCAGTTTTAAAAATTTTTGTACCACTGAGAAGGATAGTTCATGTATTTTGTTAGATGATGATCTTTTTCACAGGGACTACTTCTTTCAGGGCATATGCAGTAGCTTCCTTGGGAGTATGCAGTCAGTTTACATACAATCAGAAAACACATGGTTTTGAGGGTAGACCTGTTTGAAGCTAGATATATTGAGAAAATGCCATATCGTGTGCCCTTTTTAGCTCACCTGAGCTGAAAGCTCAAGTTAGCTTTTCTGATTACATTTTGTCTGTCGTCCGTCTGTCTGTCCGTCTGTCTGTAAACTTTTCACATTTTCAACATCTTCTCAAGAACCACTGGGCCAATTTTAACCAAACTTGGCACAAAGCATCCTTAGGCAAAGAAGATTCAAAGTTGTGAAAATTAAGGACCACGCACTTTTACAAGGGGAGATAATTAGAAATTATTGAAAAATTTCGTGAAATTTTCAAAAAACTTCTTCTCAGAAACCAATTAGCCAGGAAAGCTAAAACTTGCGTGGAAGCATCCTCAGGTAGTGTAGATTCAAAGTTGTGAAAATCATGACCCCCGGAGGTAGGGTGGGCCCACGATGGGGGGTCGAATTTTTTACATAGGAATATATAGAGTAAATCTTTAAAAATCTTCTTCTCAGAAACCAATCAGCCAGAAAAGCTGAAACTTATGTGGAAGCATTCTCAGGTAGTGTAGATTCAAAGATGTGAAAATCATGACCCCTGGGGGTAGGGTGGGGCCACAATGGGGATCGAATTTCTATATAGAAATATATAGAGTAAATCTTTTAAAAATCGTCTTCTCAGAAACTAATAAGTAAGGAAAGCTGAAACTTGTTTTGAAGCATCCTCAGGTAGTGTAAATTCAAAGTTGTGAAAATCATGACCCCTGGGGGTAGGGTGGGGCCACAATGGGGGTCAATTTTTTACATAGGAATATACAGAGTAAATCTTTAAAAATCATTTTCTAAAAAATCATTTACTTAGAAAAGCTTTAACTTTAGTGGAAGCAACTTCAGATAGTGTAGATTCAAATTTATTTAAATCAAAATCTGGAGGAGTAGGGTGGGGCCACATTGGGGATCCAATTGTACAAAGGAAAACATTTTAATTATTCACAAAAACTGTAATGTTATCACATATGGTTTACTTATTTGCAAGCATTTTGACATATTGCTGATTCTTTAAAATTGTTTAGACTCTGGCCCCTGGACGATTCTTGGGCCTCACAAGAGGTTCAGAGTTTGATGTAGGTTTATATCATATATATAAACAATTGTTTAGGATCTTTTTTAGAACTGCAATGCTCAACATGTGCTATGACTATAAAATCATCCTGTTAGAAAAGGGAATTGATTATAAACATATGAATATCCAGGGGGAAAATAGAGTTTTATTTATACAGGATCAACATGTATTATACCACATTGTCCAGATATTTTGTATTATGACTCCATTAAGCTGATCTTATCATGCCTGTTGTTGCTCATGTGAGCGATGTGGCCCATGGGCCTCTTGTTTGGTGTTAGCTGATGAGATAGGTAACACATAACATTTCCTCCGAATATTTTGTCATGAGAAATACAAACTGATTTTTAAGAATTTTTCCCTCTATAGTGTTATATAGTGAAAACAATTACCTGTGTGATACCTTAAGCCTCAAAGCCCCTGAGTTAAATGTATTGGCAGTCCTCAGTACAACCTTGTTGTGAATCTCTTTTTATACACTCATGATGCAAGCATTGGCTTTGTTTAGAAAAAAATAGTTTTATGAATGTTCTTTGGGATTTTCATGCTTTTAACTTATATTACTTTACTTTCTTTGAGGATTTTGTATTACTTTCTTTTAGGGTTTTGTTGTTTGAAAAAATAGATGGTGAAAATGACACAGATTGATAAAAAATGCTTTAACAATTCCTGAAAGTCTGTGACTCCAGTCTATCTCTTTTCCTTTCTTGTAATGTGGAAACAGAGTGAGAAATGCTAAGAGGTGCAATACATCTTTGCACAAAGTTTGGTACATATCATTTCCAAACGCATTTTTCACTTCCGACATATATCCTTTTGTTGGATTTTTAGTTCCTGTTATATTGAGATATCTGGTTCGGATTTGTGTCTTTTTCTATTTAACTTGTCTTTTGAGTGACAAAATTATTACAGGCTATAATTACAAACTTTCCAATAAAACATCTCAATTTGAGAGAAGCTTTTATAAATTTTTACAGTAAAATTTAAATATTTATTGGTAAAACTATCCACAATTCAACAAGTGATGTTTTTTTGGTCTCAATTCAACTTAATGGGAATTGTTATGATACATTTTCTATCTGATAACATTTCAAACATTTCAAACTGTCACATGTGATTATTTTGTACATGTATACATTAAATGTCATTGTAGCATACATACGCCAGTCACATGTCAATAGATGAGGATTTTGGGTGTTGCAGGAGCAAGAACTGAAATAAAAAGACAACATATAATGAACAAATACGATGTATAGTACTCACTTTTATTCAGCCATATTAGATCAAAAATAAGGAGTGCGTTAATGCATAGGAACATTATTGTACCACATTTTTCAGAGTGTGTTTCTGGATAAAGCTGATATCATGTGTAATACAAGGTGTATGGGTATACACTTAACTCATTTCTTAAAAATACCCGATTCTTTGTGTATGTATTGTATTTGAATATTTAATCACCATTCCTTGCATCAAATAAATTTACTGCCAGTCAACTTGCCAGTCAACAGTTGCATGGTCAATCTTTGTTTAACATTTTCCAGTGAACCATGCATTTGTATTGTGATGGACTTCACAATTTAATCAAGTGCAACCATACTTAAACCAAGGAAGTTAAGGTTATATGAGAAAAGAAAACTAATTAGAAACAAGAATTTTGGGGGACTAAAGTGGACACATCTACTGTAATCTTTATTCTGTTGCATTTTCAGTGTAATGTAGACCCATTGATAAGTTTCCATTTTTATTCCTTGTGTATATATGCACTTGAGAAAGGAACTGACATCCTGCTTCATGTTGGAACACAACTGTTTAATTCACAACTCTAAGGAATGAAATGTAGATTCCTAATTAAACGCAAGGAATTAATATCCGCATAAAATCACGAGAAGCAACCCTCGCAGATTTAAAAACCTCGCTTTTAATTAGGTACTTGCATAAAATAAGGAATTTACAGTATAATAACTATTCATCTAACTTCTTATGTTGGATATGTTATTTTTGGTAAGAAGATCTTAGAAACTGGGGGACCTACAGCCATGTTAGACATTATATACTTTTCTAAGGACCACCATATATCTTATCATTCATTGTCATTCCTTTGGACTGCCAAAAAATTTTCATAGGTACCATATACTGGGAAATTTGATATTTCCATTATACTCTGTCTTTTAAATCATTTAACCATGTTTTAGGTTCAATGACATTCTGAAAAATTATTGTTAGTTGTAAAAAGTATCTTTATTATGTACTAGTATATTCGACTTTTAAATAGGCCTTTCAAAGTGAAAGAGGTTTATGAAAATCCTGATTGTGACAGTAAGAAATGAGTATACGGTATATATAAAAGATTTATAGTGCAAACAATCTTTTAAAGATAATATTCTAATAACAAAAAACTATCTTTATGATAAAAAGCTTTTATGCTGAAGAGTTCAAAAATAGTAACCTTGAATGTTCTTTTATATATGGCCACAAAATCACCTGTATTTTTTCACAAAGTGTACATTACAGAACCATTTGACATGATGTATGGATTGCAATTACTCACCTTTCATCTGATGTCTGATGACTGTGTCAAGTGAACAAATTGAACATACTCTGGCATTTGATGAGCAGAATAAAAGATGTCTATTGAAAGCAAGAGGACTTCAGTAGTTGACATGAAGTATCTTATCTTCAATAAGCTACAGCCTCTTTTTTATTGCTGATTAATTTAAAAAGAAAAATTTTAGGACCTAGTAGTTCATATTCTGCGTGTCCATGAAAATGGCTTGGACATTCAAAAACAACTTTGTTGAGAATTATGAATTCAATTTATTTTATTGAAAAAAATTTCCAAACCACAAAACTTTTGTTTTCTTTCCTTTGGTACAAATTTTAGCATTTTGATTCAAAACTAAGTACATGCACATTTTGTGATATGAAGTGTATTATCATATTTTGCTGTTGAATTTTTGACGTTTGAGGTGATACAGCAAAATAAGCAAATTTAATACAAAAAAAATTAATTAGATTCTGCAGAAAAATCAGGTTGTATAGAATAATGGAGGTCAAGGTCACTGCATTCCTGAAAATTTGATTAAAACTTTTTTGACGTTTGATATAAGCAAAATAAGCAAATTTATTACTTAATTAAAGGAATTTTGTTGTTTTATTACAGATTAAATATTTGCGTCTATTTTGTTTGTGTATACAGTTTTGCTTAACTGTTGAAACCGTTCTATTGAACTGCCGGTCAATAGTCTGTGATCTATTGGACAGCCGGTCAATAGTCTGTGATCTATTGGACCGCTGGTCAATAGTCTGCGATCTATTGGACTGCCGGTCAATAGACTGCGATCTATTAGACCGGCAACGTATTTCAGAACGCTGGTATGGTAAGGCTTCTCGATTTATTTCACAGCGATGTGTAGAAAGTCACTTGTCTGTTCGTCATACAATATGACGCCATAAGTAACTTTGACGTCACGATCTGCATCCTTTTGATAGTTCTATGGGAATGTAATGTAACGTTATAAGTGCTTGTTTCTTTTATATAGACGCTGTTCTTATTACTAGTGATACCATATTCAATAATATCAATATTGAATATCAAATAATCAGCAGCTTTAAGCCTCGAATAAGGTAAATGACTATTTATAAACTAATGGTTTGAAGACTCTCCCTTCTGCATGTAAACAAATGAGTCTTTAATGAGATGTTTTAATGCATGTAACAGCTTTGGCGCATGTGAAAGATCAACCCAATGTTAGTTTATTGCATAATGGCACAAAACCTTCTGTAATAGATTGTAAACCCTAAAAACTAAAAAAGGAATTGGGTAATAAAACAATTATTTAATGCCTGAACAGTCAATAGACCAGAATTTTTTCCCTCGGTGCAGAGGGAAAAATATTCTGGTCTATTGACTGCTCAAGCATTTAATAATTGTATATTAATACAAAAAAATTTAATTAGATTCTGCAGAAAAATCAGGTTGTATAGAATTTTGGAGGTCAAGGTCACTGCATTCCTTGAAAATTTGATTAAAACTTTTTTGGTGGCCAGCAGTTTCAATTCTTGAAAAGTTTTGCTGTAAATATTTTTTTCAGATTTTGATTATGCTTTACAGCACATTGCTTTAATTGATTTAAGGGTAGCTTTTAGGTCAATTCTTTTAATTTATATAGCATAAGACTGTGGTTTCATAAATTTTCATTGGTATCAATTTTTAGCTCATCTGAGCCAAAATTTTCTTCTCCAAAACGATGGGGGTAATTTCAACCAAAGGATGACTGCACTTAGCGCCAGGTTTTGGGCCCTTTTTGGTAACTTCTGTTGCGTTTATTTCTTAACCTAATATCACTTTTGTTAAATTTTTTAAAGAGTCTAGTCAATTTCCAACATGAATTAAGGTAACTCCAGTGTTTTAGAAATCTGTGTCAAACCAAACATTTTTTAATTTTAATAGTTAAAACAACTTATAAACTTACTATAGAGACCAAAATATTTATACCTTTGCACGTTTGTTTTCCTACAGTGAGCTTCAGCTCACAAGGTCCAAAAACTTAACAGCCAAAATTTAACACCATGATGCATGATCTCATAATTTATTCAATTATGCATCAAAATACATCAAGCTAGGTTATAATTTAAGCAAATCAATTGATTATCATTAAATCATAACAATTTTATTGATTTTCTACAGAAAATATAAAAAATATTACATTTTTTCTTGCCACGACCTTCCCAAAAAAATCACAAAATTGCATATTTTTGAAAAATTCTAAAAGATTATTCAGTTTACATACATTTTTTAAAGAATATTTATTAAGAGTTACCTATTGTGTTAACAAAAAAACATAGTTTAATTATCAAAATTGACCATCTAGTTTTTGCTTGATAGTCTCTTGAACATGTGTACCCCCATATTCAAAATGTAAATTTTACAAGTTGTTTTTTGCAAACTTTGGAAAAAGATGAAATGTACCAAAAAGACACAATCTAACAGTCACTTAAATTGATATACTCAATGAAACTGTATTATACATATAAAATTAAGGTCGAGACTGCCAAAAAAACTCATATAGTTGAGTGCAGTAGTACCCCCTTCCCCTTTCTGTCAAATACTTTCTATCCCAGTTTTTTAACATATTTATATATAGATTAAACACCAATCAGTGTTATGTAGTTTTAATTACACAAGTACTTACTTATCCTCTCCTTGTCCCAGAGGACACATGAGGTCGTCAAGCTACATAAACGCAGTGTAATTGTTAGAGGAGAATGCATACAATACGTACAATTATATTATACACTCATTTACCTTTTTACATTTCGCTGCTTTCCTTGCTTTCTCCGATCCCTCTAAACGACGGAGATGCTATATTTTAACAAATTTTCCACTTTTTGACCAAACCATAATTATTTTAAAACACTTGTTGTGTGCCAAAATTATAACCGGAAATTTAGCACGCCGTGTAAAAAAAGAACCGGGTCCAAAAGACACTGGAGTTATCTTAAGATTTTAAACTGTGATACAATAAGCTCATTCTATGTTTTTCTCCTTACAACTTTCGAAAAAAGGAGAATTTTTGCTTATCTTCCCTTGATCAAACATAAGATTGATATTAATATAAATGAGAGGTGGAGCTGACATTCAGAATGGTACTAAAATTAGACTAGCATGAATAACAATGCCATGTATAAAAATGTATGTGATCACTCTATCACCATCACCATAACCCTATCTATTCTATATGGTACAAGTATACTATTTACTATGGTTTCAACAATTAGACCACGCCCGTGTAAGTTCAGAAGACTTCAAATCAATGCTTGACAACTTAACGTGTTCGAAAACATTGTCCTAGTTAGCACATAGCATGCTACCTTATACGTCACGTGATAGAATTTTGTATTCACAAAGTAACCTAAGGTGAGAAATCACGTGGTGAATTATTATATTTAACATGCATCAACCCTTGGTTACAACAGCTAGGGAAAGCGAAAGTAAGAAGAAGTAGTTTTTTCTCATTTAAACCATGAGCGCATGTTTGTCTACTAATCTCCCTTTGACATATAACTTTGATAATGCAAATATACAACTACTGTTAAACGGAGAACAATAGACAAACATGCGCTGAAAATGTATGAAGTCAGTAAAAAAGTGGGCGTTCTCATTATGGTATGGAGAAAAAATCATGATGACCCCTGCCTATAAAAACATATTTGTACTTGGTAACAACATACTTTTATTTAACGCAATTACGTAAATTAAAGTTGCAGTTTGGATGTTGACCATTTCTGCCATTGAAAGAAAAATTCTTCTTTTAAAAGTTATTTTCTCGCAAATATCGCATGTCTTTAAATGCAGGCAGACGTGATGCTGAGCTGGCGATCCGATCTAAATGTCGGGCGCTTTCAAGTCTCATTTTCTGTGATCTGAAAACACGATGTAATTTTGATTTAAAATATTTATTTGCAGCTTTACTTTAAACCAACAAACAAACATTGTCAGATGAAAAATGAAAACATTTTTTAGTTCGTGTTTTTTATTAAATACATGTTGTTGTGTTGTAGTAAACAACACCCAATATTACCGGTGACATGAATGATTTGTACTTCAGCTATCACTATAGCAATAAATAAACAAAAAAAAAGAAACTCTTATATGATAAATAATACAGATGTAGATACATGCATACTGCATGTATACACTCTTGATAAATTAAATTAAGCACTGAACTAAAATCAATACACGCATTTCTAGAAATAACTTTCAACTTCAATTCCAGTATAGTTGGTTATGGCGTCGCTTAACAAAGCAAAAAAAATCACTCCTGAGATACATGTGTTACGGTGTACAGAAGCTAATCATAAGATATAAAGTCATCTTTTCTGAAGCATTCAATATTTATGCATTGATTAACTCAAAAGTCCGCGTTTCAGGAATAAAATCCCAAATTTTGATTTTTAGAGAAAATACATGTATTCATGGTAAGGAAAATTTAATTCCAGTTTCCTGTTTTGATAATGTTAGAACCATTTTAACAAGACCTTGGACTTTCAGTAGGACGTAATTATCTATTCTTGTGTCAAAACAAGTTAAAAATGACGCTGGATTCAAGCGAAATATACACCGATTGCGTAGTCTTAGCTCAAAAGCAACAAATCTTGTTGATTTCAAAGAGCCTAGTTGAATGGCCAGCAATGAAATAGACAGGCCTACGTCACAATGCTGTTTGACACAACTACCCAAAGTCCAAGGTCCTGTTAAAATGGTTCTAAATTGTTCATTTTATGGTCAGATTCTTTATAAAAAGTACTTTCGCTTATTTAGTATCATTGATTTCCCTCCGTAATGAAAATAAAACATATTTCTCTTTGAGAACAAGATGTTCTGATCTTCCTCTTGGCAAAAACTACTCCAAATTATTTCTATTCCCATTGTTTTGAACTTTTTTGTTTAAACTAATGTTTATCCACATGCAAATAAAACTATTCTAATTTATTCATTTTCCCATTGTTTTGATTGTATTGCTTAAATTAATGTTTCATCGATATTCATTCAAATGATTGTGCATTATTTTCAAAGAGGAAAATATATTGTAATATACCTTTAAACATCTTCCATTTTCATTCTCCTGTTTCATGCCAAAATCAATACCAGAAGTTGATTTCTTTGCTGGAAATATGCATGGTCTGTCAAAATCATAAGTATAGAAATTCTAGAAAGGGTGAAATGGGACCTTGTATGCAGCAGTTCTCTGAATGATCTGAGCTATATTCTGCCTTTTTTTCCCTGCAACATAGTGTAGAAATATTATGTTTCAACAAATAGAAAATTCAGTTCAGCATTGTAGGACAATTTTGATGTACTCAAGTTATGAACCTGTGAAAATTGTTCAAAGACTGTTTAAAGCAGAAAGAAAATGATTTATTTTTGAACTTTGAAATGTCTTCGATTTTTGTAACCATGATGAGTTATTGTATTATAAATGCATCACTACCTATTTTATAAGGAAACTGATTTTTGTTTTTAAAGCAACACAAAACATAATTCATTTACTTTTTTATTCTTATATTATTTGATATATGACTATTAGTACAGAAATTCAAATTATTGATATCATTCTATATAACAGAAAATGTCATCTTGACACCTTTGTGGCCGTTCCGGCCATACTGGTTCCGGCCTTTGATTTTTCTTAGCGGGGGGGTATCAATCGTGAGCTTGCTCACAGTACCTCTAGTTCGTTCTTTATCTATAAAACAATTAACTTTGATTGCCTAGGTCGTTCTTAGTGTTGTACAATACATGTCAATTAATTACTATTAACACATCCTCCCAGTTAACTCCAGTTAACCTCCCAACACATGTTCACACATCCCAAATCACGACATGTGCCACAGTAATGGCGACCCTAAATCTCGATTTTTGATTGGCTGGCATCTTGTTGGCATGTATGAATTAGATATTTCATTACATGTAATTCTGTTTGATGTTTCATAGGATATTCCTTACCAGTGAGGTGGCTGTCAATTTTTTTGAAAATCTGTACCTTCAAATCTTTGCACAAAGTCTGTAATGTGTTTGGGCGAATGAATATCTGAATGTTGTTGAGCTTGAAAAATGCTGTCACTGTATATCCTATTTACCTTTTGTGTAGAGATATGCATAACAAAAGAATTTGAGACTTAAGTTCAAAATGAAAGGAAATTCAATAAGAATTCGGATCATAGAGAAAAGTTGCATGGAGATTATAATCTAATAATAATATAATATAATAATATATTTTTAGTATAATTTTTTATGCAAATGAAAGCTTCCTGATTTGTTTCTTGGATATTGACAAATATTTGATGCTCATGGGGTTTCAAGTACCGGTATATTTTTAAGTAATCAAATGGTGTTAATGTGGAATTGACATTTTTTTCATTGTTGTATCTTAACGATCTATGATCCTCAGCAATGTTCTATAACTCTAAATTATCCAGATTTCTTTTATCCGTATCATACATCTGACTTATATACAGAGAATTTTAATTAGTATTCCAGTTTTAGTATTACCACCAGTTACACAACTACATGATTGGCGTCGTGGATTCACGGAGAACTTCTTATCAAATACATGTTGGTAAAGAGTTCGAGCCACCGGTGCAGGGGCACTTTTTTTTTAAACTCGTTTATTCCATTATTATGATATCCATCATAGGCAAATTTGCAATAACTTTATATAAAGCACAGATACCATATAAAAATTTCATTTTATTTCTTTTCATTTATAAAGTTTTAAAGAAACATAACACTTTTGTGATGAAAAAAGATACTTTGAGGTTGAGGATCGGAGAACCTTAAATCCTTTTATCATGTTATATGTTCTTACTATAACATTAAGGTTAATTATGTAGGTAAATTACATGATTGGCCTCACCTGGGGTCACACCCACTCCTATATTCAAAGTTCCTGACTACTTATAACCAGCTGTGATGTAAATATGGCTCTAGCACAGTAAACTATCAGATAGAATATAGAATCTAATGTCAACTCAAGAGACACATTTCAAAGAATTGACATGGTAATCCTTATTAATTTGCTTTGAGTGCTGTCAAATTCAGCTGTTGTTTCAGCAGTGTCATGCACATGTTTGTCATGTATTGGTCATGACAAGGAGATTGTCCTTATAACTGCTGATCATTATGATGAAATATTATTCCGTTTTAGCTCTTTGTGTCATAGCCAGAAAAGTGCATCTTCAGGCTTGTTTGGATGTGGAGGATTTAGCAGAAATAAATTATTTCAACAGATCATGAGGGTCTTACATATTTTATGTGTAGAATACATGGTAACTTATAGCGCATGCAACATGAGGAGACCAATAATTTCAAAATCTGTGAAAAGCTGCTGAGTGGCATTTCAGCAAAACATCTTATAACAGTTATAACAATTTCACTCCTCATATAGAGCAAACCCTATTTATAGACATCGTTTATTTGAATGTTTCAAAAGTTAATGGAATACAATTTCCCCAGCTTTTCTGGAAATTGATGCAACTTTGCCAAACTTGGCATGCCCATGTCACATCTGACTGGTTTATGTTTTTAAAACTATAAACTGTCAGTCCTAATAAAGAATTAGCCACAGAACTTAATCCATTGGGTAATCCTTATAAATCTCTGTTGGAGTGTCTACAGATCAATGTATTAAAGTATTTAAAATGGAATTTTAACTGTACATTCTGTATAATAAATGTGCAATACATTGCAAAACTTCAAAGATTTTGAAAGACTGATGTCATATATTTTTATGTCAGACATTAAGGCTAGTTTACCAGGACTTCAGTGCAACAGACATCAGTTTGAAAAGACTGGTCAAGTCTTGGAAAAGAAGTGCATGTATTTTGCATGCAAGCAATTCTATAAGTTGATACGTTAGTTCAGTGTATCTGTTCCAAGTAATGAAAATGCTCAAAACTTTCTGCCAAATTGAAAAAAACTTCACCATTCCCTCCAATTCCCTTTGGAGAGGGGGTTCAAAATATTATGGCCGCGATATTTTGAACCCCCTCTCCAATGGGAATTTGAAATTGGAGGGGGGTTCAATATATCGCGGCCATAATATTTTGAACCCCCTCTCCAATGGGAATTGGAAATAGGAGAGGGGGGCTCAAAATATCGCAGCCATAATATATTGAACCCCCTCTCCAATAGCATTGAAAATTAGAGGGGGGTTCAAAATATCGCAGCCATAATATATTGAACCCCCTCTCCAATAGCATAGAAAATAAGAGGGTGGTTCAAAATATCGCAGCCATAATATTTTGAACCTCCTCTCCAATGGGAATTGGAAATAGGAGAGGGGGGGTTCAAAATATCACAGCCATAATATATTGAACCCCCTCTCCAATAGCCTTGAAAATTTGAGGGGGGTTCAAAATATTGCAGCCATAATATTTTGAACCCCCTCTCCAATAGCAATAAAATTTAGAGGGGGGTTCAAAATATCGCAGCCATAATATTTTGAACCCCCTCTCCAATGGGAATTTGAAAATTAGAGGGTGGTTCAAAATATCGTGGCCATAATATTTTGAACCCCCTCTCCAAAAGCAATGTAAATTAGAGGGGGGGTTCAAAATATCGCGGCCATAATATTTTGAACCCCCTCTCCAATGGGAATTGGAAATAGGAGAGGGGGGTTCAAAATATCGCAGCCATAATATATTGAACCCCCTCTCCAATAGCAATAAAATTTAGAGGGGGGGGGGGGTTCAAAATATCGCAGCCATAATATATTGAACCCCCTCTCCAATAGGAATGGAAATAGGAGAGGGGGGTTCTAAATATTGCAGCCATAATATTCTGAACCCCCTCTCCAATAGCAATAAAATTTAGAGGGGGGGGGGGGGTTCAAAATATCGCAGCCATAATATATTGAACCCGGGGTTCAATATTTTATAGGGGGGTTCAATATTTCGCAGCGATATATTGAACCCGGGTTCATAATAATGCATAATATATTGAACCCGGGTTCAATATTTCGCGGTATCAAAATATTATATGACACCGGTATCTTGTTCAGTAAGGTATGATTTAGGCTACAGGTACATTGACTCCCTGATAAGAGAGTTACCATCAATAAATTAATCATTGCAAGGTATGCTGAAACTGAGCATTGCTGTTTTGATTAAGAACTGTTTTGAAAAGTCATTACAGACCCTGAAACGTACTACTACACCACACGCTCGCTGCACGCTCGCTACACGCTCGCTAAACGGTTTACACGAAACGCTGAACGGTTTACACGAAACGCTACACGCTTTCCCCGAAACGCTGAACGGTTTACACGAAACGTTTCTCACACGAAACGGTTTGCTCGCTTTTCACACGCTTTGGACACGCTTCGATTTTCGTTTCAATCGGATTCTCTCGGATTTTTACTTTTATGGTAAGAGTTGTTACAAAATGGTACGATATAGTAGAAATAATGATATTTCACAAATAAATCTTTATTAAAATCGGCAATATTGATCTTTAATGAAAAATATTTCAATCACAGAAATAAAAAAAAAGCTACAGAACAATTTCGTAGGAAAAATGAAACTGTTCCGTAAAAAAAATAATAAATACAGAAAATGTAAATGGCTTACTACATGTAATTTTAAAACATTAAAATTGAAATCCGTATCATTATAAACGTAAATCCATTTTTCGTTTTAGGCGGCTTTATTTTTCAACATTAGGAATTGGTTTGAAATGGTGTGTGAGAATAAAAACGTAATACATGTATTTAAATAAATAGTTATTCACTTACATTAATAATAATTGACAATTATTTAGAAGTAAATTAATCACAGAATTTAAAAGAAGTCTATGCAATCAAACGATTTTTTTTTCATATATCGTATCAACCACATATTAAAATATGCTCCGCACATAAAACCAGACAGAAAACGAGACGATTGACATAAACAAAACGTTTGTATCACTATTTAGGATATCAATTTCTAAAATAAATTCAATAAATTATATCGGATGGAACAAAATCAATGAATTAAATTTCAGACTCAATATACATGTACGCATAACGTCGCTTTTACCACAAACTTTTTAAAAATAGTACCATACATATATATAATGTTAAAACAATTTTTTTCCCTCTATTCTTTTTCAATTTTGTTATTGAGTTGATGAACGTTATATCATTAAAATGATGTTCTTTATCAAATACTGATTCCGACTGCTTTAAAATCATTAATTTTTTTATTGGCTGTTGACAAAAAAAGAGACGCGTGACCATCCAATGAAAAAAATACACAGTTTGATTGACAGGTTAAGTCAGCTGCAGGTATGTGTTACCCGGTGTCCGAGTGCTAATTTTACACTGTCGAAAGGTTTCAGTTATCGATGTAAAAGAAACATCAAATACTACGTGTTTATTACGACTTGACAGTATCACAAAGAGTTGATTTAATTTTTACAAACAAAATGTCAATAGTATAAATACATAAGTGTTTTGTTAATCACAAACTATTCCGGGAAGTCTTAAACTCGGGCGCCATTTTGAAAGAACTAATAACTGAGAAAAGTTCCGAATGAAATCTGATGAAACGTTTCACACGATTCTCGCACGCTTTGCCCGAAACGCTTTACACGCTTTGCCCGAAACGATGCACGCTTTGCCCGAAACGCTAAACGGTTTACACGAAACGCTTCACGATTCACACGAAACGCTAAACGGTTTACACGAAACGCTAAACGGTTTACACGAAACGATTCTCGCACGAAACTTGCACGCTTTTTTGGTGTAGTAGTACGTTTCAGGGTCTGTACTATGTAAGAGAATTGTTTCTTTGTCTACAGAGGGTTGACAAACCTTAAGCATGCATTTATTATTCAGAGGACCATGCTATCTCCCCTCTCCTTTTTTGTTTCATAATTATAAAATTGTAGAAAATCACATAGGTGATGACAGTGATTTTTAGCCTTGGTACTTCCAGTTTTTCATATTTCTTGCAATATGGTTATTAATAAGTTGATTGTGCGTTCATGAGCAGTGGAAGGATGACTGCTAAAAGCTACAATGAAACATGCACTTATTAGCATTAATATTAATTTACTTCAAAGTATGTGTTTTATTAAAGATTGTTATAAATGTTTTATAATAAACAGCAGACTGAGGGTAAATGTTATTATTGACATAAGACAGGAAGTATCGATATACATTCTTTGAACTTGACAATTCATTGATGGATAATAATGAGTTGGGGTAACCTAGAATTACTGCTTTAGGGTAAGGAAACTCCCCAAGGTTTCTTTTTTTTTTTTTAAATGTTCAATAATGATTGATATGGTTTTGAGTCCTTTAGTTATGACACATTACTGTTACGGGGATAACGTATTATCGCTTTTAAGAAAATATTACAGTGGAAAATCATATTGGTTTGTAGCCATTTGTTGTTTTTGAATAAAGATGAAAATAATTGGTGGGCTGTGTTAAAATAGAGTGATTTGCCTGTCAATACATTGCAGTGGTGTCTGAAGCAAATTGAAAATGGATGGAGGAGGCTAGACCTTATCAGAAATCTTGACAAGCGAAAAAAAAAAAAAAAAAAAAAAAGGATTTTGAGTATGGTTATGTGTAACTTTGCAAAAAAAAAAGTGGGGGGCTTAGCCCCAACCCACCCCGTTCCAACTCCTATGCATTGATTATAATAGCTCTTTAACATTTCACAGGACACCATTTTTCATTCGAGTGTAATTATCGATCGAGTGAGTAAGGTTATAAAACATCGCACGCATTCACGCCAGGTAAACAACACTCGTTTATAATGCTGAAAACCAATTAAATGTTTAAGTTGAGCGTATTGAGGTACAATTTTCTTTCACATATAGGATTTTTAAAAATAAAATACAATAACTAGTAAGAAGTTGAAGAAAATGTACCTATATGCTCTCATATATTTTGATCGCTTTATAAAGTGTGGGAAGGAGGGGGCAGAACTGAAAAAAAAGTATATGGAAGTGTACCCCTACCAAACATTTAGTTTTATATCTTGCATATAAGGATTTTGTTTTCGGTAAAAATGGTATTTCATAAAGGTATAATGTCAAAGGTTAAGTGTATGCAAAAATAAGTGTAAAATTTGGATGCTTTACGGCATTCTTTTTTTGTAATTCTACCGAGGGGCCATATGGCACAATATCCTTTGAACAACCATATAAAGCCATTGTTGCTCAGGTGAGTGATGTGGCCCCATGGGCCTCTTGTTTAATTTCTGTTCGCCATATTTTTGTAGAAAAGCTGTTAAGAAGCCTTAATTAGAACAAAATTTAATTATCGTCCTGTACAATAATTGATCTGCTATATATTCCTTAGAAGAGAAATCTTTCTTCTGACTAAAATTAATGAGTTTTTCAAATCTTATCATAAAAGTCTAAGTTACATGCAGACTTATCATACTAGCAGGTTTTTGCAGCAAAATAAAATTCTTAAAATACAGCTCATATTGCTTTAAGATATTTCATTGACATTTTAATGATTTGACATTTTAATGCTGAATAAATGAAATAAGGCAATTTGTTTCTTGAATGCTCGGTTTTAGTTTTCATAAATAGAAGCTTAAGTGATGCGCGACCTCTGGCGATTAGAATAGAATTTTCCAGAATGGGGTAACCGAGAACGCGGTTTGACTAATGCAAGTCATGGTTGGTAGGAGGGGCTCATCATTTATCCTATGGATATTCATACGTACCTTGGATGGGACATCTTTGGATGATAAATAAAATGAAACAGTTTGATTTTTGAAATGGACCAATTTTTGTTTTGATCGAAAGAATTTATTTTCCACAACTGCAGGGTGCCAAGGAATGGAACCCTCATCCAAGCATCCTTTAGGATGTGATAAATGAGGGTAATTTTCCGAATTAGCCGAAAGGCTATGAGGGTTTAAATGGAATATCATGTCATACTAAGTCCACGTGTACCTTCTTTAAAAGTAAGCAAAATAAAAGATATTTTTCACACCTGAGTGGTTCTCATACCCTATACAGTGGAGCCTCAGTTATCCGGACGCTTTCGTTCCTTAGTCAAATCGTCCGGATAGGTGAAGCGTCCGGATATCTGAAATGTGTCTATTGTTGTCATGAATGATAATGTATTTGTATACATATTGGCTCCCAGTGAAACCGTTTTTTTTTGCCATTTATACTAAATAGCAACACATAATAGAGTTGTCCGTTGATATGAACATTTTTAAATATAAAGAACCCCGCTTTATATAATTATTTTGTCATGAAATAATAACCAGACTATAATGACAACCGAATCTAGCTAAATTCTTTGTGTCCAAGTGTGATATGTGCCCAGGCATTTACATGCACGTAATGTTTTCAACTATTTATTTCTAGAAATGCCATTTTTTTCAATAATTGATTTATTTTTGAAATTATTTCTATCTTTAAAATAAAGTCAATTTTATTGATAATTTTTATTACTAGTTGGAAAATTGCAAGATCCACCAATGCACTTCCGATGAGTTGATATGGTTTCACTGTTTTTTTCCTGTACTTCCGGTTTTGACTTAATCTAACAAGGCATTCATGAGACAATTCGTTTAAAAATACGATTTGAATAGGTAGATAAAACACAAAGCTTTGTAAAACTTTCCAGTTTTCTTGTCATGATTAATAAGCATATTTTTTATTTGAAATACAGGGATGTTTAAAAAAGCGATGGCACTTGACAGGTGCACAGGTTAAAATATCCAAGCCACGTGCTGTGAGGCGTGACTAATCCTGTCTGGCCAGCACTGTCAGTAAATTTGAAAGCGATTTAGGAAGGCAATGTTTATACAAGCTACTCATGGGGGTCTAGCACGTAAAAAAGGTGTGAAACTTAATTGACAGGCGTAATCTTTTGTTTTGAACGGGGTATCATCAAATTTTACCGTCCGGTTAAATGAAGCAAGATTAGTAGTAAATCAGTGTTTTTTGGTAAAAACAGACCGTCCGGATCCGCAACGCGGAATTCCGGATAAATGAGACAAAATAATGTATAAAAAATCTGGTCCCAAATAAAATCGTCCGTAAAAAGAAGCGTCCGGTTATCTGGCGACTGACCATTGTCCGTGTCTTTCGTGTTAAAGGCCCACGTGTATCTGGCCACTCACGTATTGTTTGGCAAAATAGCGGTTTTACAAATTTACACTATGGCGGAAAGTGTAGGACGAGTTAACTATCAGGCAGATACTTTGAATATGACAACTTTGGTTTTAAAAATGCAAATTAATATGCATACACTAGCGTTTTTGAAATTTCATCCATTTTTGTACCATGACAGATTAGTAAACCTTAGACATTAATTTGTAAACAAGGAACTGATTGTGTTCTAACACTATATTATACATGATGTATGAAGTTAAATTTTGGGGGGCGGGGGGGTATCCACCCTCCCCATATGTTTTTTTTTTTAGCTCACCTGAGCTGAAAGCTCAAGTGAGCTTTTCTGATCACTTTTTGTCTGGCGTCTGTCTGTCCGTCCGTCTGTCTGTCTGTCCGTCCGTAAACTTTTTACATTTTCGACTTCTTCTCCAGAACCACTGGGCCGATTTCAACCAAACTTGGCACAAAGCATCCTTAGGTATAGGGGATTTAAGTTTCTTAAAATGAAGGGCCATGCCCTCTTTCAAAGGGAGATAATAAAAAATCATTGAAAATTCGTTGGTATTTTTCAAAAATCTTCTTCTCAAAAACCATTTGGCCAGAAAAGCTGAAACTTGTGTGGAAGTATCCTCAGGTAGTGTAGATTCAAGTTTGTTCAAATCATGATCCAGGGGGGTAGGGTGGGGTCACAATGGGGGGTCGATTTTTACATAGGAAGATAAAGAGTAAATCTTGAAAAATCTTCTTCTTTGAAACTGATCAGCCAGGAAAGCTGAAACTTGTGTGGAAGCATCTTGAGGTAGTGTAGATTCAAGTGTATTCAAATCATGATCCCGGGGGGTAGGGTGGGGTCACAATGGGGGGTCGATTTTTACATAGGAAGATATAGAGTAAATCTTGAAAAATCTTCTTCTTTGAAACTGATCAGCCAGGAAAGCTGAAACTTGTGTGGAAGCATCCTGAGGTAGTGTAGATTCAAGTTTGTTCAAATCATGATCCCCACGGGAAGGGTGGGGCCACAATGGGGGGTCAAATTTTTACCTAGGAATATATAGAGTAAATCTTTAAAACTGTTCTTCTCAGAAACCAATCGTGCAGAAAAGCCGCAACTTGTGTGGAAGCATCCTGAGGTAGTGTAGATTCAAGTATGTTCAAATCATGATCCCCAGGGGTAGGGTGGGGCCACAATGGAGGGTTGAATTTTACATAGGAACATATAGAGTAAATCTTTAAAAATCTTGCTCTCTGAAACTGATCAGCCAGAAAAGCTGTTACTTGTGTGAAAGCATCCTCAGGTAGTGTAGATTTAAGTTTGTTCAAATCATGATCCCTGGGGGTAGGATGGGGCCACATTGGGGGGGGTGAGTTTTTTAAAAAAGGATTATATAAGGAAAAATCTTTAAAACTGTTCTTCTCAGAAACTGATTGGCCAGAAAAGTTGCAACTTGTGTTGAAGTATCCTGAGGTAGGGAAGATTCAAGTTTGTTCAAATCATGATCCCCAGGGGTAGGGTGGGGCCCCAATGGGGATGGGATGTCAAATTTTACATAGGAATATATAGGGAAAAATCTTTAAAAAGCATCTTCTAAAACACAAATTGTCTAGAAAAGCTCCAACTTTAGTCAATTCAGATAGTGTAGATTAAAATTTGTCAAAATCATATTCTTCAGGAGTAGGGTTGGGCCACATTGGGGGGGGGGGGGGGGGATTCCAATTTTACAAAGGAAAACATTTAAATTATTCACAAAAACTCAAATGTTATTATATATGGTTTTACTTATATGCAAACATTTTGACATATTGTTTATTCTTTAAAACAACTGGTTTTAGACTCTTGCCTCTGGACAGTTCTACGACCTCACAAGGGGTTCAAAATTTGATGTAGGTTTATAATCCACATATAAATAGTTGTTTAAGTCTGATCATCTTCTTGAGAACTGCAATGCTCAATATGTGATATGACTGTAAAACCATCCTGTTACAAAGGGGCTCAATGATAAACATAAGAATATGCAGGGGAATTATTTTTATACAGGATCTATTATACGACATTGTTCAGATATTTTGTATATGACTCCATAAAGCTGATTTTATTATGTCTATTGTTGCTCAGGTGAGCGATGTGGCCCATGGGCCTCTTGTTTTTTTTTTTTTTTTTCTTCAAATCAGCCTTTTATCTGAAATTCTCATTTGAGGCAGTGATAAAAATTCATTGTTATCATTTTCCACTCAGCTGCAACAAAAAGGATTAAAGCCATGTACATGTATATATATCATTCATTGAATACAGTTTAGATTTTTTCATCCCTCAGCTTAATATCCATCTATGCTGTTTGTTTTTCTTTTCTTTTTTTGGTTTTGTTTTTGTTCTTTTTCAATTTTAATGACTAAATAGGGTATGATAATAATTAAGAAAAATTCGGACACAGTATATACGAAAATGGAAAAAAAATGGTTCTACATTAATTTTAAGCATTGTGTAATTAATGTGTAAAGTGTTCATTCCCGTGCTTGCGAGGGATATCATCTAGTGTTTATATAAATACATCCAGATGGAAGTTTATTGCCTTTATTTCATAACTAAATTTATGTTTTATAAGTATTCTATCAACTGACAATGCAAACCTTTTGTTTATCAATGATAAATTCTTATGAGCTAATAGGAACATCAAAGACAAGTGTGGCTGAATCCATCTGTCCCGAGGGGGCTGTTATCTGAGCCATGGTTTAGATGGAGCATGTGTTAAGGGAAAATTGATAATCGATCTGTAAATGGGCAGTGGTTTGTTGGATATTTTAATACTGTTTCATATAAACCAAAAGTTTCTATCATTATAAGGAAATAAATTATGGCATTATTAATAATAAATTTAACTATTTTTAAAAGCTGTATGTGTATGTCAAGTAAATTGATGAAGTGACCCTATAGGGCATTAATGTAAATGAAATTCAAAATTATTGATATGATATCAAAGAAAATCATAGTCCTTTCTGATATGAAGTTGCATATGTACCATAGGAGAAAGTGAGTAAAATTTGACACAACTAATTGCATCTGTCAAGACACCGATTAAAAACAAAACAACAACAACAACAAAATCAAAGTTTTATCCACAGAAGAGCATTGCTTGGCTATTTTCATTTACTAAAAAGGGAAGGGTTATTGTCATTCAGTTGTTTTTTCTTTTAAACAATTCAATATAAAAAAATATCGGATCGTTTTTTTTTGGTTAACTAATTTTATTATTTTTAAAATTCTAGATTTTTTTTTATATATGTGTTGCAAACCTTTATAATATTCAAATCAATTATTTGTTCCATTTGAAATTAGCCTTGCGGGGGTATTAGTTCCATTAGGACAGTTCTAGTTTTTTAATGCACACATTTAATTCAAAGATATTAAATGTGCAAATATATTTTTCTGTAAGTCATAACAGATGTCTTGTATTGGTTTGACACTATGCTTAATCTCAGCAATTACGTAGAAATGATATATTATTACCTTTTGCCAACTGATTTATACGTATTCACATAAGATAAAAAGATTTTTACTGAATAACAGTTATGGCCACTTCAGTGTTCTTTTGTTCATCCTTCAAAGGCTTCTTTTGTTAAAGACAACAAAGACATCTCACTTACTTTGAAAATTCAATTATCCTTTAATAGTGAAGATCATTTCACTTTAGTACATACAATCTTTTCAAAAGCAATAATGTAATATCATAAAACATGTTATTAGTTCCGCTGAATTGCGGTAGAAAGGCTACAAGATATTTTTTAAGAAGATAAATGAGATACAGCAACCATACAAGGTGATAATAGTAAATTTGAAAAAATCAGGTATATGATAAAAACAAAATGAACAGTCTTAAGAATGTCCCAATCATCTTGAAATAGTAGTGTACAGATATTCATTTTGATTCATTATGTTATACGATTTGGAATTCTCTTGATGTATTGGGTCCTAGGTCTTTGTTGTTGGCAGATGCAAATGAGACTGCGGAGAGTTTTGCGAAAAGATTTGTTAACAGCACAATACAAGATAAAGTTCACAGAAAAATTTAACGCTTGCATAAAGTTTGTCACATACAGTATGATTTTATAGTAGTGGAAATGCTTGTTTTTACCAGCCCAGTCTATAAGATAAATTTTAGCGTAAATAAATTTGATAACTTCTGAAGGAGAAACAAGGATCAAAAACAGAACGACCACTGCTACCAAAGTTGCTGTTACACTGTTTAAAGCACTGTCTGATCCCCTCTTGTGGCGAGATATTGTTCCTGGTCTTGTACTTATCAGAGAGTTTTCTGCTAAATCTGTTTTACGATATTCATTGCAGCTGTTATTAGATCTGGAGGATGAATGAGTGCCTTGGTCATCTGTGCTTTTCAACGAAGAGCGGTACATAACTAGATTGTTTCCTTGACCTTGAGTCATCTCCCGCCGTATTTTTTTCGCTTTTCGAATTTTCCATACAAGACAGATGTTGAAGTACAACAAAGCTATGCTTGGAATGAAGTCAAATATAATGGACCATAACATCCTACGAGTGTGATCACTGTAGTTTTTCCGTTTTTCAATTGTGTACAGCTTTGAGCCATCAAAACAGATTATTTCCACAATTTCTTGCTCAAAAAATAAAGGTATTGTTGAAATCATGCAGATTCCATACACCAAACAGATGGCAATTTTTGTTTTTTTTAGTGATATGAGTTTTCTAGCTTTGAAAGGGTGACAGACAGCTATGTATCTCTCCCCTGCCATGACAACAATTAGCCAAGTACTGTTTATGATGAAAAACGTGATAAAACCATTGCCAAGCCACCTATAGTACATTACTCCGTTTGGTTCAAGATACGTTTCCTGTGGTGGAAGAATGGTGAACAGCAAGGCTAATAGACAGAACATGAAGTCAGAGACAGCTAAGGCAATTAATCCTATATGAGCAGATTTTTCCATCCTTGTCAAACAATGGTTAACTTTCTCCTTTGTTAGCACAAGTAAACTAAGCACATTGCCAACCAATCCAAAGGCACTCACAGCTGGGACACCTATCTCCATGAAAATGAAATGCATGTTTTTCTCTAGAATCCACTCCATGGATTTGTTTTCAATGGGAATGGAGAAATTCTCATCACTTATGTTCTTGCATTTAGCCATCATCTGAAAAAGTAAAATGACAACTGTTCAGCTGCATTGAATAACAAAGCATATTTTATGTTCTTAATTGTGAAAAACAGGTACGTGTAGTTAGATAGTTAGATATAATAGTTAGATCATATTAAGTAAAATTTACATGATTAAGAAGGGGGATATGGGGAGCGAAGCGACCGATCCCCTGCTTTAATATAGCATAAATTTTACTTAATTTTACTCTCTCTTTTTTATGGCTCTCAGCTGCCAATCGAAATGTGACGTCACAGTGAACTTAGAGAAATTCCTAACCATTAAAACATCACTTAATTAATAGAAAATTTAGTGACTGCTGATTGGATGAAAAAGTGGGTTATGTTCTAAAGATATGTTGATCTTTTAACTCAGGTTATTGGTCCTTATAATTGTGCCTCATATGTTAACATTTGTGCACTTTAAGGTAGTACACAACCACAACAGATGGGGAAACTGTATACTTGTAGTACTGAATTTTTCTCTTTATGTTTTGAACATATTTAATTGCATATATATTTTTAATATATATTTGTACATAATAAACAAAAGGTTTGAACAAAAGATCTTACAACTTATGAGGTTCTTGCCTTTAATATCAACTGTTAAAGGCGTGTTCTATACATATTAAAGGAAACAAAACTTACAGAAAGTACTTACAGTAAATAATTGATTTAATGTTAAAGCTGACATGAATTCATAAATACGCATTATTTCCCTTTTATCTCCGACTACCGCCATATTAGTTGTCGATTTCTATTGTTCTGCTCATGGCTTCACACCCCCTACATAAGGCCAATAGCACTATTCATGCTTCACCGCATTCAGGTATTTCATACACCCAAACACGTTACATTGGACGAAAATACTTGTAGAAACGTGTTTTGAACAAAAATATGACAACCACTGCACTGGCAAGGAATATCCAATGAACGACGAAACAAGACAGACTGAAATCCAGGCACACATATTTAAAAACATCTTAGATAATTGTTGACCGTTTTCCTGTGTATGTTATAACATATCGCACATGCGCAAACCACACACTGTGGCAGATTGAGCAATGTCAATGATCGCATGGATTTTAGAAACAGAGCGATGGAAACGATGTTATGTTGTTACTTTCTTGGATTTACTATCATTTATCTACTGTGTTGAATGTAGTTCCACCTGGGTTTTCAAAAAGATGCAGACGTTATGCACGACACACGTGTTCGATGTGCATGCGAAGTAAGGCAGCACTATCTGTGCAAAATAATACGGATACCTTGGAAATTCTTTCGAAGAATAAATATATTTTGTGTTCAATTGATTGTAGTGTCCTTTAATCTTTATTACAAACATTTTACTACAATGTGTAGTTCATGCATTTAGCAGTCCGTGCAACCTGAATGCCTCGATCGGAAAGCATTAACCGATCGTAACTTTTTCAACCGGTATATATACCCCAGTGACAGTAGAGGAACGATCGAAACTATTATGGCAACCAAATGCTTTTATGAATTCATGTCAGCTTAGAGTTAATCTTTTTGTAGATAATATTAAATTTTTGAACAGCACCAACAATTTTGTAGTTCATATCATATGCTAGGCTTTTACTATTATCAGATAGGTCATTTAAACGGAACAATGCATCAAATATGCTGTAATTCTTAAATTCTCAGTTTAATACTTTTTTCAAATAAAGAAAAAAATGATGATCAGCATCATCTTGTTTTATATGGAAACAAGTTTTTATACAGTATTTCTTCTTTATCAATCATGATTTTGTAAACAATTATGCCTTAATAACGTTGTGTGAATTATATGTGTGTATTATATTTGCTACCTTTCTGCCATATTAGTTAAGGTTCTTAAATACTCTATTAAGAGAGATAACTTTCTTAAAAATGCTTTAAATTTGTGCAACTTTTGACCTTTCAGAGTTTTTTTCGATAATTATTTTCAGTAGTTAAAAAGTTCTCGATTTTTAGAAAATTTGGTTTCTATAGCATTTTGAAAATCACATACAATGCACATACAATGCAATTAATTCACTCGAGGACTGCAGAGTGTTGCAGCAATTTATAGAATTGCCAGTTTGTAAAATACAGATTTAATCTTAATGTTTATTTTAAAACAGACATTTAATACTGAAAGTTCTTTCTTTCAATATTCTTTGTCTTAAGTGTGACAGGAAATTGAATTTTGATACTTTCATAACTTACACTTGTTTCAAACAATGTAATATCTGAAGAAATAGAAAAAGAAATTTCATAATTTAATTAGTAGATCTTTCTTTTCATCATTTAGAATAGCATGAAAGGGTTTACAATCCACTCTGCTCCTCTACAACCCTTGGCAGATTTAGACAACAAAATCAAAACTTGCGCAACGGAATCTGATTGGCTGCAAAGACAGGCGATCGCAGGGAATCTACTAATTGGCTGTGTAGTTCGTTGTGTTTTTAAACAAAATATGAAAACAATCATTATAACAATTTTTACGCTATTAAAAAATAAAATAAGATATATAATAACAAATATATTGGTTTTCATAATAATTCTTATTTTTTATTTATTCACAAGACCATTTCTTCTGTACCTCTTAGATAAAAAATAGATATTTTAGCTGCTCTAATTTAACTCACTGCTAGACGGCACTGTGCGGTTTCTGTAAACATTGGCTAAATCTGCCAAGGGTTGTAGAGGAGCAGAGTGGATCATAAACCCTTGGCTAGCGAAGATTGCAAATTTTGATATTTGTTATTAATTTTTAATCATATATTCTTGCTTTTCAATAATAAGAAAATTGCCAAACATTTGTGGAGCCATTGTTCTGGTGCTAGCATATTGTCACGATTGTAATTCTTTTTGTTTTCAGAGAACAAGTTCATTTGATAAGGCAATGCTTTTAAAAAAAATGGTGCAATGCTGAAAGATCCATTGCCAAAAATTGACATCAGTCTAAAAAATTGAAGATGAATTAAGTATTACAAGACTGTGTGACATAACTTTCTTCCCTTTAGCTCCCATTGATGAAAGTATTATTGTGTTATCTATTTAATTCAAGGTTTTCTAATTTCCTGCAGGACTGCATTTTACAAAAGAATCAACTTACGACAAAGTCATAAATATTTTCAGTCTTGTAGAATGATCTTTAATAAACAAAATTTATATAAAACCATTTGTTTACAACTATTTCAATTCCCAAGCATAATTATATTTTACAGACATAAGAATAAAACATTGTTTAATTTGTGATTAATTAGCATTCATTAATTTTATCGGAACGTGCAAGTTCTTTTGTAAAATGCAACCTAAACAAAGTAAATCAATCTTAAAGCTTTGATTACCTCTTGTCAACCTAATTGACTTGTGTTTTTGTTTACAACCCCACAACCCCCCACCCCATCCCCCTTTGCCTTCTCTTGTGTACAATGATATTTAAGGGAACTTTACTTTGATAATTTTTTAGAGCAATATTTTGGCTAATTGATCAAAGGCATGAAATTACTATTTAAAATTTTAAACTAATTCTTGGTGTCTTATTGTACTGTAAAAGGTGTCAAAATGAAATTGAAATGCTCGTAAACAAATTTCAATTTATTTAAAGGTTGTACCACAATCATTAGATAATTGAAACAATATGAATGTGACTTTTGAGATCATTAGAGTGATATGATATGGATCAATTGCCTGAATCACAGCTTCAGTTAATGTGGTAAATAAGTCAGATGACTTCCATTAATATAGCCAGTTTAATTAATACATTTTTAGGAAATGATAATTCACTCAGTAGTATTCATATAGTTTGCCTTAAGATAAATTTGAAGGGATCACGTTTGGTTTTAGAAGCCTAGGAAATTATCTCAGTTGCATCAGGATTATACTGCTGGGATTATTATAGAAATCTGAATTCGAAGCCAGTTGTATATTAAATTTCAGTTAATCTATCAGTAAAGATTTTTGAATGCCATTCAAGCATATCTGTGTGTTATTAAAGTGGCAAACAAGTTGTTTGTTAATATAATCATATATTAAAAATTTTGATTGTGTCTTTATGGATATTAGTACCAGCTCTGTTAATTGTCACACTTTACTAGAATCTGTTAACTGACAGGGTGTGTACATATATATATATATAGAGAGAGAGAGAGAGAGAGAGAGAGAGAGAGGAAAAAATAGTAGACGATAACACAATATTCCATTGATTTAATCCATAGTGCTTTCACCCTCTCTGCTCTTCAGTGGATTTTAAATTGTAACAGTAATAATAAACAATATTTACATTTGCAAATATATTTCCTAATATGAACCTCACTAATAGAATAGCAAAAACGTTCAATTCTGTGTGAACTTTTTCATGACTTTACAATGATCGCTTAACATTGGTCGCTTGGATTTATTGTAAACATAAAATATCGGTAATTTTAACAGTTCTGAATGATTTGTCTTTTTCAAATGTAAATATAAGTAATAATCAGCAATGTTAAAAAGTTCACTTGGATGTGAAGTTGGTTGGTACGTGATCAAATCTACTGAGAATCCCTTTGGGCTTCACAGGATTTGCTGTTAATTTCTTAAATGATGTTGTTATTATGACGTCGACGTCATAGAATAGACAACGTCATGAAAAGTATACACAATATCTGGAGATTTTTGTTTTCTATTTCATACAATTACAACATTTAAAATGACAAAAACATGAAAGTTTTAGATAAATGACATAAATTGAAAAACTTGTCTGGAGAGAGAGAGAGAGAGAGATAATTATGTAAACAAATGTTGCCATCTTTCCCATGTGTCATTTAAATTCATTATGTTTTCCACATTAGCCGTGTATTTTATTGCCTTAATATATGATTCTATCTCGTATTAATAATACTTTAAGGACCGATAAGTTACATTTAAAACACCTGCTTCTGTATATGTATTGCTTATTCAACATATATAGATTACATTGCATGCTCTTTCTAATATTTTTTCTAGTTTTGTATTCTTTAAACATGAAAGTATCTTAAGTTTATGAAGTTACCGTAATAAGAAGCTGCTGTACAGTTGGGTAATTTCACATAAGGTGGCATATTGTTTCCATCTTCACCTCATTATGACATAGATTACAGAATTTTGAATCAACTTTCCCAATTTTAAACACAGTACTATTTGTTGTTTAAATGTTATGATTTCCATGGCTATTAAGTCAGTAATTTCAAAGATTTATCTAATAATTTTGTACATCATGCATAGCTTTTGATCCTTTTCTTGTTGTGACTTGTTTATCTAGACATACATCTCTGCATATATTACACTTTCTTATATCAGATATTATAGCATGCTTGAGTCATTAGAGGAAGAACATGAAATGAATACTAAAATTAAATGCAATTTATGAAAAGAAACAAGAAATAGAAAATATAAGAAAACATAATTATTAAGCAAGTGGGGAATTTATATAAATCACGAGTGAAATAGCTAAGTGAAGGCGAAAAAACTGCCAGCTACTTTTTAAATTTGGAAAACAGACATTATGTAAATAAAACCCATACCTAAGCTTATAAAACAGGACAATAATAAACATCTAGAAATAGATAAACAGGAAGACATTTTAAAAGAAGTTTTAAAATTTTGTATAATGCCAAAACAAGTGTAGATACAGCGGAATTTGAAATGAGTAGAACACTTTTCACAGACGTTATGAAATTAAATGATTCTGAACATGAAAAATTAGAGGGCAAAAATACATATGATGAAGCATATTGGCAATATTAAAAAACATACCAAATAACAAACAAAATGTGCCAAATAACAAAAGCCCTGGAAGTGATGGCTTTACAGCTAAATTTTTAATATATTCGATCAGTGCCTACCATCTCTATTTAAGATATATTACTAAAGTCAGGTACTCTTTACACAATTGCGCTGAAAAATATAGTTCTGTTCATGATCAGCAGATACAACATTACAATAAATGTGTAGAATATCGGTGTATATGTAATACGCGGAAGAAAACAAAATTAACTTAAAATTATTTTGAAAAAACACCCCACCCCAAAAAATGTAAATGTGAATTTTAAGTATTCATATTCCTATGCTAGCTGCCTCCTCAGTCTTTTTCACAAAAATATAGGTCATTCTTCGATTGACAATTGTTTCACTAATGAATATTGCTTATATGATTACAATAATTATATTACTTTCATAATTATTGTTCGTTAGTTATCACACAATCTCTTCTTTTTTGTTAAACGACCGAATGGGTATGCAAGACCTGCACTAGCTGTATTTCTGGTCGCACTTGTGTAAACTGTTTATTTTATAAGCACAGATGTGTGCACTGTTTGCTAAAGACGGAAGGCAGTATTTAATACGGACATGAAGAACTATATACATCAGTTTCTTAACAAGTTCAATGATTTTAACTTAAGAGATTGGCTGAGCACAGTGAAAATTCAAGTAATTTAAAAGTCAAATATCTTGGATATATGGGGTAACCCATATCTATTCTTGTTAAATATGTTTTGGAACAAGTTAGGATATTTATGATAAGATCTTTAAACTGGGGTTATGATTATAGTTATTAATAATTGATATAATCTAAAAATTACTGACTTCAAATGTTTATTTTGTCAAAGATAACTGCATGCAAAGTAATTATGTAAACAAATGTTGCCATCTTTCCCATGTGTCATTTAAATTCATTCATTATGTTTTCCACATTTGCCATGTATTTTATTGCCTTAATTTATGATTCAATCTCGTATTAATAATACTTCAAGGACTGACAAGTTACATTTAAAGCACCTGCTTCTGTATATGTATTGCTTAATCAACATATAGATAACATTGCATGCTCTTTCTCATACTTTTTCTAGTTTTGTATTCTTTAAACATGAAAGTATCTTAATTCAGTTCAATATCTGTATTTTTTGTTTGATATAAGTTTATGAAGTTAATAAGAAGCTGCTGTACAGTTGGGTAATTTCACATAAGGTGGCATATTGTTTCTTCTTCATTATGACATAGATTACATAATTTTGACTCAACTTTCCCAATTTTAAACACAGTACTATTTGTTGTTAAAATGTTATGATTTATTAAATATTGTAGTCATTGTAATTTGGCACTATTGGTAGTAAGAAATGGGATAGATTATATCTTTTTCCATGGCTATTAAGTCAGTAATTTCAAAGATTTCTTTGATATGTACATCATGCATACATAGCTTTTGATCCTTTTCTTGTTGTGACAGGTTTATCTAGATATACATCTCTGCATATATTACACTTTCTTATATCAGATATTATAGCATGCTTGAGTCATTAGAGGAAGAACATGAAATGAATACTAAGAATATTAATATGTACAGTAGATTTTATCCATAGACTTCACAAATATTTGCAATTGTTGATTTTCATTTTCATAAATATTTTTTTATCAAAAAAATAATCAAATTTATTCGGCTATTATGACATATTGTTTTTGTAGATAATTGTATGCAGGTGCATCAATCGGATTGTAACCAAAGTTTAGCTCTAAAATATCGTGTTTGCAGCCAAAACAAGTGTTCCGGTTTCCATTAATCTATTAAAAAAATATCAATAATTTCTAATAATTGAAAGCCGATATTGATCTCTTTTTTGTGAAATATTTCAAAAAAGATTCTTTAATATCAATCCATCAAATAACATATTGGTGTGTCAAGCCACCTTAAGCTGAACCCTCTCTTAAATCTGATATGATATAAAATTCTTAAATTAGATATTTGTAAATGTGCATTAATAGTGTTCTTACTCTTATACATGTATATACATGATTGTTTTGCCTAGCCCATAGGCTTTGCCTAACCTTCATATTTCCGTAGACGGTCATGCAGTAACAAACCAACTAAATAATAGCCAGCATGTAGCAATTAGTCTAAACAACATAAACTGAGAACTAATATGGAGTAGTCGGAGATGAAAGGGAACTACTTGATAACATATGCACACTTATGAATTTAAAGAATAGTTATTTAAAGTTTTAAAAACCTTATTTAACAAGAAATATACTAGTTTTATGGAATTTATATTACTTTAATACACATATCATGTTATTAAGTAAATTAGATTCAAAGGACATTGTAACAATAGTTATTGTTTTTTTACCCTGCAATCAAAGGTATGAAAATGGTTAAAATTTTCACAAATAATTTTTACTTAGCTATACATGTAATGATTTTCTTAAAGATTTTGAAAAGATTCCGTAATTATAAAAGGATGCAATTTTAGCTTTGTGTGTGAAAATTTGACAGAGCTATATCAGCAAGTCATTTGCATCAGTAAGATTTATCTTTCCTAGAAGATTTTGAAAAGATATATACTGTAATTAAATGGGTGCAATTTTAGCTTTGTGTGTGAATTTAAAGTCTGACCGAAATCAACAAGTCATTTGCATCAGTAATTAGCTGTATCTTTTCTAGACGATGTATGTGTAATTGCAGTCTTCCCAAAAGACATTTTTTTTCTTCAAACCACTTAGCAAGATGATTGAACAAATGTGCATTAAATTGGTTTATGCAAAAGAGACAATCATTTATATAGCTCTCTGTTTTCTAACTGCGAGTAACTATATATATAAGCTTAGAATTTTGATTTAAAAAAAAAAAAGAATTTAATCAAAGTAAATCTATTGCAATGTTTTTTTTTATAATTACATGTATACTTTGGGAAGGTCAGGGGTATTCTTCCACAAATCTCAAATACTTATTTTGAAAGTTCAAGTCATCTAATAATCAAAAGGCAAATTCAAATTGAAATTATTCTTTTATATAAATAGTATATCTGTACTTAAGTACTTCAATCTTATTATTCTTTTAAATGGTGGAATCTTTTAATATACCAACTTTAAACATGTTCAATTTTTCTTTCAATTAAGTGAAAAAATGTAATCAATAATTTGTTTCAATAGATGAAGAGTTATGCAGCAATGTCTTTAAAAAATGATTTCAATTTGTAAATATACTGGTAGTTTTTTGTGAATTTCTATTGTTTTTCTTAATTAATATACAGAAATGGAAACCTATTAGATTAATTTAATGAATTTGTTAAATAATAGTGTGATAGGTAATATACAATATTTAAACATTTTTATGAAATGATTGATTGAATAAATTGGCATGGATTTAAAAAACTGCATTTGGGAATTTTTTTTTTTTATTAATTTTTTTTTAATAGATATTATGCATTTCCCCCCAGTTTCAAATTCATAAATAACTTACATTTTTAGATAATCCTTTAACAAGATCCAAGATTAATGATAAATTGCATCCTAAATTGCTTTTGCTCATTCACACTGTAGGCTTTCAATGATGTGCATAGTTTTTCTCTCTCTAGAACATCCCACTACTTGTTTCATGAATTACTAAATCCTCTGTGATGACTCGATCTTCTTGGTATACAATAAGACCATTGATTCTTAGAGACCACCAAACGGCTGGTTCTTTTTTCCTCTTCTGAGTGTCAATTTACTTGTCAATCAATTTGTTAGCAGAATTTTGTGACTCGATCTTCTCATTTTATATACACCATTGAATTGATTTTTTTCCTCAACACATATAATGCATGCATGTTCTAATTCTGAATCACAATGACATAAAAAAGGATGAGTTGAATTGAAGGCACCTTTTGATACAAACTCACTGTGGCTTGCTTCCTCTTAGGTGTTCTTATTATGATCCCCTTCATTGTAATATTTATTATACCCTCGCTCCGAAGGGAGGGGGGGGTGTTTACTGTTTTACCCTTTTGTGTCTGTCTGTCTGGTTGTCCGTAACAAACTTCTGTCGCATTTTTCTCAGCAACTGTTAATCACAGATGCTTGAAATTTGAACACACTCTTTTTTTAGGTATGCCATATGGTGGGATTCATTTTTGTACCAATCAGACATCAACTTCCTGTTAAATGAAGACTTTGTTAATTTTAGAACTGAATTTTTTAACAAATTTTCGTCAAAGATTTTTCAGCAACCATTTAACGCAGATGGTTGAAATTTGAAAACACTCTTTGTTTAGGCATGTCAAATGGTTGGATTTATTTTTGAACAAATTTGATATCAACTTCCTGTTAGATGTTGACTTTGCTTATTTCTTATTTTCACATCAGAGCGGGGGTATCACTATAGTGAGCATTATAGGCTCACAGATTTCTTGTTATATAGTACTGTTATGTTAATATGTGTTTGTCCCTGAGTGTTTATGTTATTTGATACAGTTGGACTGCTTTATTATCAAAGAGTTTCCAAATCACATTGTCACATTTTGACCAAAGTGGCAGTTGTTTGCAAACTTTTACTGATATTTGGCAAAATTCATTATCCAAAACTAAATTCCAATTCAGTAGATTTTTTTAGTGATCTCTGAGAATAAGTGTGTATTATAAGCTTATAAAAGTTATACAGTCATTATTTTAAAATCGTAAAGATATCGGTTAGTCCTGATCCCTCATTTTTTTATGATGGGAAAAATATTTCTGCACCACATCAACATGTCATTATAATGTAGGTTGATTTAGATGCATCATTGATTCACATTGATCAATGCAGTTGATCAATCATTGGAGTTTGTCTAATTTTTAAACTGCCTTTTTATCAAATGTGTTGTAAAAGTTTTCGCAGAAAATGAAATCTTTTATACAAGTCTTTCATCCATTATCTGCTGTGCCTGTCTTTTCATTTGTGAGTCATGATCATGCCATTAGAGATAAATCTCTTGCATGTAAGATGGAGGATTGTTTTGTGTAAAGATGCAGACAGAATATGATAAATGAGTTAGATGCAGTGTTATAATTAATCATGATGTTCTGTGCAGTGTAGTGAATATGCATTTTACTTTCTCTGCATGCGTTAGTAAATTATATACCGGCATGCTACAGAATGACTCAAAGTCATCAAAGGTTTACATTGCTAATTTCTTACCAAGTAAAATTGTGTGCTTTTTCTTTGTAAATAAAAATTAAGATATATTTTGTGATTTTTTGGAAAGAAACCTACTTCATAGATTGTTCACATCATTTTGGGAATGGGACCCTGAGGCCCTTGGAATTTGGAATTTTACGATGATTCATTAAAAATTGGAATTTTTTTTATGCTATTGTAAGACAAATGTTCAAGAATTTTAAAAACACTTTTAGTGAGTAAAATAAGTTGGAATCTTGGGGAAAAGGGAGGGTTTATGTTTTGCAATTGGGAAAGGGGCAAAAATTCAGCTCTACACAGGGCAGTGGAAAATCCTTGTACTTAATTGGTATTTTTTTTTTTTAATTCAAGTATTCATATAACATAAATCATAATAGATTGCATATTGATAAATATTGAGAGAGAGAGAGAGAGAGAGAGGAGAGAGAGGAGAACGAAATGCTCTAGATATTGAATAAATTCTTCCAGTTTTCCCAGGCCTCATCAAATAGTACTTAATTGGTATTTAACAGTTTTACCTTTTTGCCAATGGTTAAAAGCAACTAATGATTAAATATAGGGAATTGGTGGAGTAATACTTAATGCAAAAAAAATGTTAATTAAAAGTTATAAAACAACTGTTTTGTATAACTAAAATAAACAGCCACATAATATGTAGGCAAGTAATGAAGCCTAAGTTACTTTTTAGCTCACCGAGACGAAGTCGGGGGGAGCTTATGCTATAGCCTCGGCGTCGGCGTCCGGACCTGGTTAAAGTTTTTGTTGCAGGTCCTGTATCTAAGTTATTGCTTGTTCTATCTTCACCAAACTTGCATGGATGATGCATCTTGACCTACTTACGGACTTCAAAGACTTGAATGCTGAATCAGGGCCATGAGTTTCAGATGCTGGAGGAGGTTAATGTTTTTGGAGCAGGTGCCCTTTGATAGCAATTTGTAAGTTACTACTGGTCCTAACATTACCAAACTTGCATGGATGGTGCATCTTATGATACTGATGCACCAGACATGCTTTAATGCTGAATCTGAGCCATAGGTTTCAGATGCTGGATGAGGTTAAGGTTTTTAGAGCTGGTTAAAGTTTTTGGAGCAGGTGCCCTTTGATGGTTATATCTTAGTTATTACTGGTCCTAACTTCACTAAACTTGCATGGATGGTGCGTCTTATGATACTGATGCACCTGGCAGGCTTGAATGCTGAATCTGAGCCATAGGTTTCAGATGCTGGATGAGGTTAAGGTTTTTAGAGCTGGTTAAAGTTTTTGTAGCAGGTGCCCTTTGATGATTATATCTTAGTTATTACTGGTCCTAACTTCACCAAACTTGCATAGATGGTGTGTCTTATGATACTGATGCCTCTGACAGGCTTTAATGCTGAATCTGAGCCATAGGTTTCGGATGCTGGATGAGGTTAAGGTTTTTAGAGCTGGTTAAAGTTTTTGGAGCAGGTGCCCTTTGATGATTATATCTTAGTTATTACTGGTCCTAACTTCACCAAACTTACTTGAATGGTGCGTCATATAATACTGATGCACCTGACAGGCTTGAATGCTGAATCTGAGCCATCAGGTTTCGGATGCTGGATTAGGTTAAGTTTTTTGGAACAGGTCACATGTTTAATAAATATAAGTACTATTTCAAACTTGCATAGTTGATTGAACTATAATATAATTGAATCGCAGAGGTAGCTTTAGATGCAGAGCCAGATCTCCATTATCAAGGATGCTGAAAAATATATCTTAGTTATTACTGGTCCTAACTTTACTAAACTTGCATGGATGGTGCGTCTTATGATACTGATGCACCTGACAGGCATGAATGCTGAATTTGACCCAAAGGTTTCGGATGCTGGAGGGAGGTTAAGGTTTTAAGAGCTGGTGTTTTTGGAGCAGGTGCTCTCTTATGATTATATCTTAGTTTTTACTGGTCCTAACTTCAAACTTTCATGGATGATGCATCTTATGATACTGATGCACCTGGCAGGCTTGAATGCTGAATCTGAGCCGTAGGTTTCGGATGCTGGATGAGATTTGGTTTTTTGGAACAGGTCACATATTTTATAGATGATAGCTTGCATAGTTGATTTAACTATAATATTAATGAACCACAGAGGTAGCTTCAGATGCAGATCTTCATTATCAAGGATGCTAAAAAAAATTCTCCTATCTCAAACCTGCTTGAGAGATGTGTTCGTTGTTAAATGATATAATATGATTCTTATGATATAGTATGATATGATACACTATTGTTTTATATGATACAATATTTTATCATATATTATATTGTAAAAAGTTATATGATACAATATAATATTGTATCAATTTTTTTGTACATTATGATATGATATTGTATCATGATATTGTTATGAATAGTATTGTTTATTATGATACAATATTGTATAATATGATATTGTATAATATACTATTTTATCACATGCTATTGTTTCATATGATATTGCAACATATAATATTGTATCATATGATATGATATTGTATAATATATATCGTATCATATGTATACAATATACTAATTTATCACATGCTTTTGTTTCATATGATACTGCAACATATAATATTGTATCATATGATATGATATTGTATAATATAAATCGTATCATATGATACAATATTGTATAATATGATATTGGTTTATATAATATTTTATTATATCACATGAAAATGTATTATATGATATTGTATAATGTGATATTGTATGGTATAATATAGTACTATATCACATGATATTGTATCAATTGGTATGATACAATGTTGTATCTAATTTTATTGTATCATATGATACAATATCCTATTATGTATCAAATATGATACAATATCGTACAATACAATATCATACTATAATATTATACAATAATATCATATGTTACAATATTGTGATGTATTATGTGATATGATATTGTATCATATATTATTATATTGTATCATATAATATCAATATCATAATATATTATGATATTGTATTATGTGATCAAATACAATAATGTATAACAAGATACAATGTCATATCATATGTTACAATATCATATTTCATCATTATTTATTACAGTATTTTATTGTTTTATATGATATATATTGTAGGTATCATAGGATGCAATATCGTCTTTTATATTATTGTATTGATAAACATGGTATCATATAATACCCTATGAAATGAACATATGATTATTATACAATTTTTTAACATATGATGTTGTTATACGATATTGTGTCAAAACAGTATCCATGTATATCCAAGATCATTATTAACTATGATTTTCAAATAATATGATAAAGGTGGTCTCATAAAGGTGATGCCTCATAAAGGTGATGCCTCGTCTTGGTGAGCTTTGTAATCTGTGATTACCTATGTTTCATTAATGATACCAAGTTTGTTGTTGCCCATTTTTCCAAAATGGCTTGCTCCATAGACAGTGCATAGATTTACCAAATTGATGGTAAGATAAAAATATAAATAGTAAATCATAAATAACCAGAACAAACATAAAAGTTATATGTTTTCATCATGTTTAGTAATTAAAATATTTATTTGATTCTTAGCACATAAATGTTTTTTAAGCTCTGTCAGTGAGTGACCTGAGTCAAAGGCTTTTCAGATTTTAATCTTCTTTTCTAAACCCACTGGGCCAATTTTAACAAATTTTACACAAAGCATTATTGGGTGAAGGGGATTCAAGTTCGTTCAAATGAAGGACCACACCCTCTTAAAAGGGGAGATAATTTGAATTGTTAAAAATTTGATGGTATCTTTCAAAATTCTTTTCATCTAAAACCATTTGGTCAGAAAAGATGAAACATGTGTGGAAGTATTCTCAGGTAGTACCATCATCTTCGGGGTTATGAGGATCCAATTTTAATTACGAATATATAGAGAAAAATCTTTTAAAATCTGCTCAAAAACTAATTGGTCAGAAAAGCTGTAACTTTGATGGAAGCATCTTCAGGTGGTGTAGATATAAGTTTGTACAAATTATGATCCTCAGGGGTAAGATGGGGCCACAATGAAAAGGGGGGGGGGGTTAATTAATAGAAAAAAACTTTTAAAAATCTTATTCTTAAGAACTTAAACAACAAAAAGAACTTATTGTTTAACTTATGAATATGTTGAGAAAAATTTTAAAGTCTTTGAAAATCAAGATATATACTCTAGACTACTAAGTTGTCTATATAGATATTTTGTATTTGATACTTGAAAGACAGTCTAAAGGTTTTGTTGGCTATTGTTTCTTAGGTGATCAAGGTGGTCCTTGGGCCTCTTGATTTTGCTAGGAATAAGGCAAAATGCCAACCAGTGAGTGTAAAATGCAATATCTGTTTTCATAAGGATCTATTGAGTTGCGGTAATATCTCATAAAAAAAATAACCCTTAAATTTATATTTTGTGTAAGTTAGGGACAGCAAATGAATACATAAATGAATACATATGTTAATCTCTTGTTTTAACTGGCTAAATCATTAAAGATACACCAACTTATGACATGTTGTTGACATTATTATTACAAGTATGGAATCATTTTTTGTAAAGCTTTGCATAAGAAAAAAAAAGATGAATAATTGAGACCAATTCCACCAATAAGAACTCTGATTTTTGTTCCTGTAAAGGACCGAATGAGCTTGTTAATCCTGCAATGACATACAAGCTTAAACATCTTTTTTCATTAAGTTTGGGTATTACAAATTTATCAGTTGAGCACTATAATATCAATGGTTATTGAACATACATGTACCAGTTCCCTTATCTTTGAAGATAAACAATTTTTTTCTTTTAGCTTAAGAATTTTTGATGTACATTTTCCCCATTGTTTCAGGTTGTAAACAGATTAAAAAAATGAGAATGTGTTACCTTAGAATAGAGTAAATAAATCCCAGTTTAGCTGAAAATAAAAGGCCAGTTAATATGCTGGTAAGAAAATCAGACTACTTGTGTTTCTTTTAATTTGCTTAATTTTGACTCCATGTCTTACTTTTGTTGCCATAGAAATGTTCAATCTTTGTCCAATTGTCTTCTCAGAATATTATTAAGTAAAGAAGTAAACTGTCAAAGATGCCAGAAACAGTCTTGAATTAATAAAGCTCTGCTATTAAGGGCTTTGAACCTGTCTTATCTGGGAGTGTTAATAGTCCAATTGCAGTAATTTGTGAATTTAATAAAAGTTTTATGTAATCTTATATACAGCTTAGAGATATGCATAAATTCATACGATAAAACGCATTTAGTACGAACACGGATATAGCGATTTCTTGGATATAGCGAAGTTTTTTTGAGTCCCTGGTAAAATTCTTAAGAAATCTTTGCAAAATTTTCGGTTATAACAAATTCGGATATTACAAATTTACGGATATAGCAAACTGATTTTGAGTCCCGTAGAGGTGAATAATAACGAAATTTAACATTTTTATAACAAATTTGTTTACAGTTTAAAAAGTTTGTACTACCATTTAACATAATTGTTTGAAGAAAAATTATTTTTCGGATAAATTCTTTAATTTTTACAATCGGATTTTTAAAGGTTTTTAAAGGAAGTATAATAATCAAAACTGCTGAAGCGGTCACCCCTATTAAGCAGTCACCTTTCGTATGCGGTCATTTTATTTCCTTCCGATGAAAAATGCTATATAATTGCCCTCTAAAGAGCTGTCATCTTTCTAAGGCGGTCAGCAGTCATCATATTTTTATCTGAAACTGTACAGTTGACATGCATAAGGCGGCCATTTTGGTCAGTCACATGATTTACACCCGGGGATTTCAAACATGGCTTCCGAATGTCAGATAATAAATGTAAACAATGATTATATGCCTGAGGCGAGAGAAATCAAATTAATTGACGTATTTATAATACATAATTGGCAGATCAGATATGAATGGGAATCAAGTGAATTGTATAAACATGTATTAACAGTGTTTGTTTTATAAACATGAATGAAATGGATGTCAAAAATGTCCGCGGCAAGGCAAGGGAAAATTACTCGATTTAGATCTAATTATATGTTTTTGAGTTCAGATACGGTCGGTTAAAAAATAAATTGTTGATTTGTATTAAAAGTGTTTGTTTTCTAAATATACGGTATTCATGTAAATTAAGTTACTAGTGTTATTATTGTGAAAATGTCAGCAACATGGTTTTACCACGTAATGACGTTTTTCAATAATTTAAAAAAAATATATAAACAATTGCATGTACAATGCATTGTTATGTATTAATTTGTACTAATTTGTAAATATAATAGATACTATAAACTCCACCAAATCAATTACTTTATCTATCATTTTGAAACATCATGCTAAATATCAAGTACATTTATATAATCAAAATAAAATCCAATAATTGTTTTAATAAGGTATTTGATGTTGGCAAATTCATGAGTCGCAATTCAAAGGTCACCTTTGTTAAAAGGTCACTTTGGGTGCCCCCCGCAGTTGACTGCTTAATACAAGTTTGACTTTATTTTATTTCCAAGGCTCAATTAGCAAAAACTGTAGTCTAGATAAAAAAAACATGTATATAGTGAATTCGCTATAGTAATTATTACGAATTAGTTATATGGATATACCCAATTATGGATATAACGTAGTAAAACCATTGGTTCCTAGGACTTCCCTATATTTACCGAGTTTAACTGTATTAGGAACATTTGGAATTATTAAATTATTTGTTATGTTAACTTTTTCTCAGAATTTTAAATTTTTTAGCTCACCTGAGCTGAAAGCTCAAGTGAGCTTTTCTGATCACATTTTGTCCGTCTGTCCGTCCGTTCGTCTGTAAACTTTTACATTTTGAACTTCTTCTCTAAAACCACCTGGCCAATTTCAACCAAATTTGGCACAAAGCATCCTTATGAAAAGACGAATATAAATTGCAGAAATGAAAGACCGATCTTTATTCAAAGCGGAGAAAACCTCGAAACTGTAAAAAAAGGGGGGTGCATTTTTAAATATCTTCTTCTCAAGAACTACTGAGTCAAATTCAACGTAATTTAGCCTACATAATCCTTATGGAAAGGAAAATATAAATTGCAAAACTCATGGGCTAATTCTGTTCCAAATTTGAGTAATTTACGAAAATAATAACAAAGAAATTGGGGGTCGATCAGTTTATAACTTCTGGTTCGGTATTTCGTATATCGAAAACGAGGTTTTGTTTAGAGCAGCCATGTTTCACGCATCAAACTGACAAAGATGAATTTGCTTGTTGTGCAACAGTTTACGTGTGAAGGGAATATTTGAAACTTGCAAAATATATTTGTGCCGATTTTTTAAAGTAAATTGAGGTGTAATATGTTTCAATGCGTTGACATGTTCACTTGTCACGATGGTTTTAGCTTGTTTTGATTTTAGTTTCATTTTTGTTAATTATGCCTTTTAACTTGAGGGGAACTATCGCCTGTATTTTGGAATATTTACGTATCAAACATAGACTTCGGTAAATCAGACAGCTGATTGTTTACCTGTGCAAAATGAGCAAAATCTGATGCATTAACAACATATCATAAAATAAAATTCATTTGCACTATTCATTTTATTCGTATTTCGGTACGATCTCTACGTAATGGTTGTCTGAATAATGCAACGTGATTTGTTAAGATGCTCAGCATTTTCAGTCTAAACGGAGATTATGTTCGCTGATAGAAATATATACTGGTAGGTATTTTTATGATGAAAAATAAATTGTGCTCCTTTGTTTACAGTGCATTTTTTTTTTGTTTTCATTGTTTACAATTTTCTATAATTTACTGACCTATCTAAGAGTCAAGTTTCGAGTTATAAGCAAGATACAGAGCTTTGTGCACAATGCTGTGTTTGTACAAAGAGCTGAGGTGATGCTTTAATTTCTTTATATTTTAATTGCTGAATAGGAAATACCAAGTTTAAAAATCTTAAGTTGAATGTAATACATTCATGCATATAAACAAAAACATGACTCAAAACAAGGTCTGTATCTTCCTAATAATTCTATGATTCACGCTGAAATTTTGGTTAATCATTAGAAATGTCTTGCTAAAAAGGTTGATATGCTGCTTGTAACTACTTCCTGGTGCCCCTTCTTTTATATATATATATATATATATATATATATATATATATATATATATATATATATATATAATCTTCACTAATTTTGTTAGTTTTTTAAACACAAGTAAATAAAAAGGAAGTCTTTTAAACAGTTGCCATACTTCTGACACATTATTATGAGGATAAAAGCATCGTTGTTCTTAAAAAAATATTTCAGTGGAAAAGCATCTTTGTTTGTAGCCATTTGTTCTTTTTTTTAAGAAGATGAAAATAATGGATGGGCCTTAGTACAATAGAGAAATATGCCTGTCAATACATTAATTAGAATTATCATGATACAACATAATTCAGTTTTATAGTTTATTCATCAGTCAAGTAAGGTTATGAAATGTCATACGAGATGAATTCACGCTAGGTTAATGACAATCATTTATAATGGAGAAGACCAATTCAATTTTTTAATGTTTTTGATTCGAGAATGAGCGCATTGAGGTACAATTTTCTTCTTTCACATATAGGAAAGTAGAGGGGGGGGGGGGCTAAAATAAAGGGAACTGGAGGTTAATCGTGAACCCTACCAAAGTTTAGTTAGATATCTTGCATAGGATCTTATTTTCGGTAAAATTTGGATACTTTATTAGGTTTTTAGCTCACCTGAGCTGAAAGCTCAAGTGAGCTTTTCTGATCACCCGTTGTCCGTCGTCCGTCTGTCCATCCGTCTGTCCATCCGTGTGTAAACTTTTTACATTTTGAACTTCTTCTCTAAAACCACTTGGCCAAATTCAACCAAATTTGGCAAAAAGTATCCTTATAAGAAGGTGAATATAAATTGCAGAAATGAAAGACTGATCTTTTTTCAAAACGGAGAAAATCTCGAAACTGTAAAAAAGGGGGGTGCATTTTTAAAAATCTTCTTCTCAAGAACCACTGAGTCAAATTCAACGTAATTTAGGAAAAATAATCCTTATGGAAAGGAAAATATAAATTGCAAAAATTATGGGCTAATTCAGTTCCAAATTTGAGTAATTTACGTAACTAATAATAAAGAAATAATAGCTGTCAATCAGTTTATAACTTCGGGTTCGGTATTCCATACCTCGAAAACGGAAGTTCTTTGTTTGAAGCAGCCATGATGTGTGTCACTGTGTGGGTTAAACTGACAAAGATGAATTTTCTGGTTGTGCAACACTTTACGTGCGAAGAGAATATTTGAAACATGCAACATAGATTTGTGCCGATTTTGTGAAGTAAATTGAGGTTAAATATTTCAATGCGTTAATATTTGCACTTACAACATATTATAAAGTACTATACATTTTATTGGTAATTCGGTACGATATCTACAGAATGGTTGATTAATGCAACGTGTTTTGTTAAGATCATACTTGCCAACCTCCAACATGTGAAAATCTGGTCATGACCAGATTTGGAAAGTAAAAAATCTGGTCATAGCGCGAAACGACATACACGACATATTTACCATTGCATTTCAAAGGTATATACAACAGAAAAATATATGTGTATTATGATGTTTATACAAAAGAAAAATGTATGTGTATTATTTTATCGCAAAGAAGCATTGTAACTAACTTTTGCTGATTTTGAATTTTGTAAAGTGATCTGACACAGAAAATGATATGTTGTGTTCAGCTAAAAAATTTGCAAAAAAGAGTTTCTGCTACATCAACCTTGCTTTTGAACCCTGAAAACGATTGCATAAAATTTTCAAGTGACTTGAAAAACTTTTGTGCAGGAGCATATTTTACAAGACTTAGCATTTTAGAATGTTTAGTTAGATCATTTTTTTTGAACCAGATCCAATATTCAAATGCGCATTACATAGAAAACAAAAAGCCTCGTTTTTCCCTTGATTACTTTGTTTTACCCATGGGAATTTCTTTTCCCAGATATGTTAATAGGTACAAAGATATCGTTTTCTTTTTGTTGGTTTTGATTCCGCTTGCCCTGATAATGACCTCTGCCTATTGGAAGCCATAGCACTTAATGATTTAAACCCTTGGTTTGTCAAAACAACTCACAATAATAATTAACTCTCACCTTATAATTAACTAAACATTTTCCTGTTATAGCCATCGGCATTGTTTACGTAAATCCAAGCTCAGCTTGGGTTCATAACTGGAAGTCAACTGCGCAAGGTAATTTACGAACCAAATCCGGAAATCGGGAGATTTTCGGGTTGTTCGACAAAAATCGGGTGAAAAGCATGACCCGCCGGGTCATAAAAAATAATCGGGTGAAGGGTTGAAAAATCGGGTGTGACCCGATGAAATCGGGTCAGTTGGCAAGTATGGTTAAGATGCTCAGCATTTTCAGTATAAACGGAGATTGTTTTCGCTGCTAGAAATATATAGGTATATATGTGATGAAAAAAAAATTGTGATCTTTCTTATAGTGCACGTTTCTTCTGATTTAATTGTTTACAATTTTCTATTTACTTTCCATATTTGAGTGTCAAGCTTCGAATTATAATCAAGATACAGAGCTTTGCTCACAATTTTCTGTTTGCACACAGAGCTGAGGCCTTGCTTTTGTTCTTTTACATTTTAAATTGCGGAATAGGAAATACCAAGCTTAAAAATCTAAAGTTGAATAAACTCTTTTGAACAAAAAAATTGACTCAAACCTAGCAGAATTGCGAGCTCTATATCTTGCTAATAATTTTAGGATTTTGAGTTTGGCTATTTCTAAATTTGCAAAACTTAGCCCCCACCCACCACGTTCTGACGCCTGTGCATTGATAATAATAGCTCTTTAACATTTCACAGGACACCATTTTTCATTCGAGTGTATTCATTGATCAAGTGAGTAAGGTTTTAAAACATCGCAAGAATTCACGCCAGGTAAACAACGCTCGTTTATAATGCAGAAGACCAATTAAATTTTTGAATGTTTTTTTTAATATGAGCACATTGAGGTACAATTTTCTTCTTTCACATATAGGATTTTTTAAAGTAAAATACAAAAAATATTGGTATTAAGAAGTTGAAGAAGAAAATGTACCTATATGCTCTCATATATTTTGATCGCTTTATGAAGTGTAAATGGTATCTCATAAAGGTACGATGTCAAAGGTTAAGTGTACGCAAAAATAAGTGTAAAATTTGAATATGGCATTCCTTTTGTTATTCTACCAAGGGGCCATATGGCACAATATCCTTTGAACACCCACATAAAGCTATTGTTGCTCAGGTGAGCGATGTGGCCCCATGGGCCTCTTGTTTTGTTTATTCTACCGAAGGGCCATATGGCACAATATTCTTTGAATGCCCATATAAAGTCATTTTTGCTCAGGTGAGCGATGTGGCCCCATGGGCCTCTTGTTATTTTCACATGCATGCCTTTTCTAAACGAGGTTCTTTTTTGTTTTGTATAAAAGTTGTTTATCTCTAAATACACATGATACTGAGTGTACGTTATTTATTTATGACTGTCTAAAATCTGTGCACCTTTCCACATATTTTATCTGATTTAGCAAAATCACTGAATCATGCAGCTTTATGCATTTATAAATTCCTTGAATTTTTAGAAATTTACAATATCAGCATAAAAAAAACCCCTCTCCTTTGAACCAGTATATATCTCAAAATGAGCAAAAATGGCATCCTTTTCAATCCTGTTTTTACTTCTGTTTAAAGATATACATTTGTATGTGTATATATTCACTAGATTTAATGAGGCCAATTGCTTTGTCATGTATAGAAAGCTTATTATTAACCCAAAAGTTTGCTCCGATTGTAATTATCATATGTTAAGATGATCTCGAGCGAAAGTGAGAATGATAAAAGACTAGATGACAATTATTTTAAAACGTCTGCTCCACTAGTATGGACAAAATAGCAGTTAGCCCCAACTCTCTTTATCATCCCAATAGTTGGAAAATTATTGAGCCTCATGAGTTTTCTATCATTGTATGTCATAGTATGTCAATATTGTTTACATGACTGTGTTTGAAGACCATTAAGGTGTCTGGACCGTGAATTTATGGACACATTGAGACAGTTGGATAGGTTGTTTGTCCTTAACTGTAAATTAGATGGTCCTATTGCTATATGAACTATGAGAATGGTCAGTGTTGAAGATACCAAACTGTCTTTTAGATTGTCTCGTGCTATAAATGTCTGAGAGTGGGCTTGAATGATGGGAAACATTCATCCTGAAGTCAATGATACTCTAAATGTTGATGACATAAAAATATTGATGCATTAAAACTGGTATGAATCAGAAATATTGTGTTCATATTGTAGCTAGAGGTGAATCAATGCTTAGTCTTGCCTGTAGCTTTTGTATTGTTGTCAAAATTTGTCACAAGTTTTAAATATTGTAAGGGGTAAGTCTGTGCAAATAAAAGTTAAAGATCTAATGATATAAAGTAGCATACAATTGATATTCCATTATCCCAATATACGCACAAAACCATCTGTGCATATCTAAATCAGTCTATTACTCAAGTAAGTCCATCTGTCAGAAAAAGGACTGTTTTCATAGAAGAGCCTGTTTTTATAGAAGTTGCAGCAATGTTTCACAGTGTTTGAGCACTGCCAAATTTGAAATATATTTACATTAAAGAATAGATGTTCATTTTATATCATGATAATTATTGTCAATACTTTGTAATTAAAAGATCTTTCGATATGAAGTGGCAGCTTTATAGCAGCCTGTGCAACAGCATTTTAAATCAAATTAAAAAATGCAATGCTTTGAAATTAAAACTGCTTGACAATTGTGTAGGGTTTTTTTTAATGAACATTAACTGTGAACATAAAGTATTGAATACACCTACCCTCTCCTCTTGCTGCACAAATTGTGTTAAGGACTCCCATGTCTATACACTATGTGTCACGATGCTTAGATGCAGAACATTTACCGGTTTTAAAAGTTATTATAGCATACATTATCATTTCAAAGTATCAGTATGGCTTCAAGCATTTTATAATCAACAGAAATTTAGGAAGAAATGCTGATCCATTTTGATCTTATCATTTTATGCATTTGTACTTTGCATATATAAAAAAATACTATTTTTCAATAATGATTTTAATTTTTTTTCATGATGGCTTATATATACTTTGAAGTCGTTTTATTATACTGTTGAATAAAAAAATCAAAATTTTAGCATAGCTAGCACTGTATACAGCACTGTAAATCATACTTGCCAACCTCCAACATGTAAAAATCTGGTCATGACCAGATTTGGAAAGTAAAAAATCTGGTCATAGCGCGTAACGACATACACGACATATTTACCATGCATTTCAAAGGTATATACAATAGAAATATGTGTTGAAACGTATGTGTAATATTTTATTGCAAAGAAGCATTGTAACTAACAGTTGCTGATTTTGAATTTTGTAAAGTGATCTTACACAGAAAATGGTAGGTTGTGTTCAGCTAAAAAAAATGCAAAAAGAGTTTCTGCTAAATTAACCTTGCTTTTGAACTCTGAAAACGATGGCATGAAAGTTGTAAGTGACTTGGAAGACTTTTTTGTGTATTAAAAAGCATTTTTACATGACTTTGCTGTTTTTAATGTTTAATCAGATCATTTTGGGCACAAGATCCAATATTTAAATGTGTGTTACACAGAAAACAAAAAGCCTCGTTTTGTACTCGATTACTCTGTTTTACCCATGGGAATTCATTTTCCAGATAAGTTAATAGCTGGTACAAAAATATCGTTTTCTTTTTGTTGGTTTTGATTCCGCTGGCCCCGATGAAGACTTTTTTGTTATTGGAAGCTATCGCACTTAATGATTTAAGCCCTCGATTTGTCAAAACAACTCACGATAACAATTAACACTTTCCTGAACTGAACACTTATCTTTTATAGCCATCGGCATTGTTTACGTAAATCCAAGCTCAGCTTGGGTTCATAACTGGAAATCAAACGCGCAACGTAATTTACGAACCAAATCCGGAAATCGGGAGATTTTCGGGTTGTTCGACAAAAATCGGGTGAAAAGCATGACCCGCCGGGTCATAAAAAATAATCGGGTGAAGGGTTGAAAAATCGGGTGTGACCCGACGAAATCGGGTCAGTTGGCAAGTATGCTGTAAATTAAAGTACAATGGTAGAAGAGAAGTAATGTTTATGGGACAGTTTATACATATATGTACACGTAATTAAGCATACCTGGTACTCCAATAGATAATTCATTCTGAACTATACAATGAATCACAAAAACTGGTAATGCTGGGTGACTTCACAATATATTTCTCAATGTTTTAATTGTATTATCACCAGTGTGAGATCGGTTTGTCCAGTGTGAGACAGCAGTGCGAGATTTTTCTCAGCATGTCTTACACTGTATTACTACACCGCTTCAAACGTAAACAAACGTCTGCTGTACGTATGGAAATAAGAAAAATGATGGATTGAGAATATCCATTAAATAACTGTTTTGCTTAATTAATTACAATTTATCGCATTTTTACTGAAAAAAACTGTCGTATGCTCTCATTTTGACTTGCACTAATTGAAGCATGTGAAGGGATAAACTGAAAGTAATCTTTTACACATCATAACAGAAAGTTTGTCAGACATCATTTTTAATGTAAAATAATGCGAGAAAAATAATCATCCATCTCCATCCATCCAAAATAATCATCCATCTCTGGGCCAAGATTCCCGATCTAGGATTCGGCAAAGCCTCGTCCTAGACTGTAAATCTTGTAGCCTCGGTGGAATTTCACTATACCACACTCTTAATAATGAATGATTCTATTATACCTGCATTTTTCATGGTTTTTCTCATCTTGTCAGTAATATGCATTTGATCAAAGAACTATTTTTTTTTAATAGATAATTTGCATTTAATGTAACTGCAATTTCATACTGTTTAAACATTTAAATCATTTTTTTACATAAAGGCAATTTATTGAATTGCTCTATGCCAGTACCTTCTTACCAATACTTTAACACATGATTATTTTCATGGAATTTTATCTGGTATAGTATATGCTGTATACAGGGTTATTTTCGCCCTGTGTAATTTTCATCATTCTACACTTGCAAACAGTTCCATCCCGTCTTGAATTTGCCCAGACTCAGTTGTATTTTAAGAGAGATAATTTGAGACCTAGAAATTCACCCAGTCTTATATTTGCCCACTGACAATGCGACGAAAGAGGCGAAAATAAAACGGGGGCTAATATTTCCCTGTATACAGTATTATTACTTATTAGGTTTGTTACTGACTGACTACAGAAATATATGGGGTTAATCAAATTCATAGATGGCGAGACGAAGCCTAATAAGTGTTTTGTTTTCCAGAGGAGTATCAATTAAGTGACACATCTATACACAAAAAAGCCATGATCTATGCAAACCCATGTACAAGTTGTCTAACATCTTGTCCAATTTAGCTCATTTAAACTCTTCAAAATTATTAATCTCACCTTTCAAATACTCTTTGAAATTCTTCGCTTCACCCATGTTTACTTGCAATATTTTGTTGCTATTCAATTTTCAACATTTTCCCCTTCCCTCTGGAGAGATTTGAGCAAATCTCGATGCTGCCATTTTGTTCTGCTCCAGACACAACAATGTGATGTCAATTCAAAGGGCAACCACTCTAATTTTAAAATAATTACAAAGGGCAACTACTCTAAATATTTTAAGAACTTACAGAACATGGTTTCTGTGTTAAATAATATGAAATATAGAGATAAGTAGGCGAAGCGGCGGCCAATGACGGCCATATTGTCCAATATCAACTCTCAATGAACCTTTATAGAGATATATGAGGCAGTCACGTGCCATGTTTAAACCAATGAAAGTGTGACATTTCAGTCCAAGGGAAAACTATATATATATATATATATATATATATATATATATATATATATATATATATATATATATAAAATACCTGAAAACCCCACATTTTAAGTAGTGGAACCTGCGGAAGGTTTACAAGTGAGGCATTCAAAAATTAGCAAACTTTCATCAGTGATATCTGAAGTGAAGTATGTTCCTCTCCTTAAAATATGATTTTTTTTCTTTTAATTATAGGGTCAAGACTTGGCTGAATTAAAGAGACACACATTTGCCAATACGATAGACTACAGAACTTTAAAGAAGTTTGTTCAGAATGTATTTGTACCATGCCATTGCAAACAAGTCCATCAGATGCAACCGTTTAACTCAAAGGTAATAAGTGGTGGCTGTCTGATAACATCAGGGCAACTCTAAGGTAATCAATGGTCATCTAACAACAACTGGATAACTCTAAGGTAATCAATGGCAGTTTGAAATCTACAGATAACTCTATTAATGGGCATCTAACAACAACTGGATAATCTATGGTAATCAATGGCTGTCTGATAAATATGGATGTGATACAACATGTCCTGATCTGGATAAAAAAAAGTTTTTTTTAAAGCCTGAACTGTCCCAGATTTATTCATTCAACAAAAAAAAGATATTTGATTACGATTTAATTTGTTTACCACTAAGTTTAAAAATGAGGTAAAGTTTAACAAAATTAAAATGCAATATTAAATTGATACAATGTAAATAAGAAAACAAGCCATCAAGTACTGGTGACTCATGAAACTTTCTAAAGCATGGTTGCTTATCACATAACGATAACAATTATAGACTAGTTGATATTTTTACCAGAATATGTGCTAGACATTTTAAACTGATGTATTTGGTCGCAGACAAGAACTCGTTTGAATTCACAGTTTGTATAGATTTATGATGGCTGTATTAAGTACAATTTTTTATGGATCATTCCTCAATGTTCATATCAAAAATATATGTTTGAACACAACTTATAGGTGATGGTAATTGTCAAAATGTCTCTGAATCCTTCAAATTAGATACCTATGATGGTAATATTTTGGTATAAGTAAGATGCATAATTCTAAAAAAAAAATTAGAAAATTGTACATACACATACATTGTGTTATGTTGTATGCGAGTTACAATGGCTTCACTCTGACTAAAAACCAGTAACACAATTGCATATAACAACACATGTTTCAGGCATTGGACATAAAATGAATGATATCTTGGTTAATTAATTATGATTGCTTTTTACGTCTGTTTCTCTTGCCGAGATACACATATAATGAATGTTTGATTTGAATTTATGTAAGCATAGTAAAGCTGTAATCTATAATGAGCGATACAGGATTTTTGCATTTTAAAGAAGTTAGTATTGTATCTTTATGAAGGTTATTTTTTGCTAATTATTATTATTGTTATCATGATCAGATGAATCCTTTTCCTTTTTCTTAGTTTGCATTGATTAAAAGAATCATAATTATAACTCACCTGAGCCAAAAAAATTTCCAGAGGTTCATAAAAAAGTCTTTTTGTGGATTTACTTGTATGGCTTATGAATTGATACTATGTTTCATAAGTATTGATTTCAGGGTAAAAACCTTGGGTGAGGGGGGTCCTAAAACTCCATGAGAGGGGGGTCCTAAAACTCCATGATAACTGCTTAGCCTCCACAAATTCTAATGATTCTACAGTATTGAAATGCAAACATTCTGATATTGTGAAGATTTAGATTTACATGTGTTTTCCAGACCAATGATTATCATGGTAAGAAATGGGGGGTGGGGGGGGGGGGGGAGGAAGGAATCATAATCTAAGCATTACATTCAAATCTAATAAAAAATTGTTTTGATTTAAAAATCTATAAAAGTTTAGATTTGTTTGTATGATGACCACATGTGCCTATGTTTGGCCACAAATGGGATTCAGAGTTATATATTTAGAAAATATATATGACGATACTAATATAAACTTAAGATCTTAAGATTTGTTAATCTTGGTAAAGTTTCAGCTCAGCTTAATATTTGGACTTATACATCGATCAACAGAATCTCTTGACATTTCTTCAAACACAATTTATATGGCTAGTATGTTAATATGGTAGTTTTGATTCTACGTTTATTTTCGCTCATTGTCCTCAGGAAGCTTCATGCTTGTGCCCAATAGTGCATGTTGATGTAAAGCTTTCAAATGACCTTGGAAGTATTTATTTTTAAAGGTACCAAAAATGGCTGTAAAAAGCAAAATAAACATACTAGCTGGGTAAATTGTTGGAATTATTCTTTTGAATGGAGAGATGCACATTTAATGAATGAAAAGGGTAATTAAGCTGCAAAATTGAAGTTGCAAGCTACGTGATATTGCAATTTTAACCATTGAAAGTTACCAAAATTGGGGCTTAATTTCCAGACATGAATAATGAAGGAATGTCTTTAGATTCAGTTCAGTGAATTGAGCCAAATCTGTACTGTCAACAATAAAGATTTTTTAGCAATGTTATGGGTGTTTTGCCATTAGAGTTTAGATGCAAGCTGCTTGATGCATTTATTTGCTTATCAGATTAAATCTGTTGCATCATATTCGCTTTTATTGCTGCAATATTACAATTATTTAAATGAGCTGCATAATTTAATCCTGAGTTTGAAATGGAACATTTTCCAGTCACCTCCTTAACTTAATTTCTCAGGCTTGTCTTGCGTAACTCTCAGGCTTGTCTTGCATTAACTCTCAAACAATGCAAACATGAAGCCATAAAACAAGAATTTTTTTTTTTTTTGTTTGATGATAAATTATTGCATTTTACATGTAAATTTTGTCATACTAATTTGAAATATGAAGGCATGAAAATTTTTCCAGTGTTCTTTGACAGAGTCCTGTTAAAGTGGGAGATAAACAAGGCAGCGAGCGGATATGTCATGGACATGAGAGGGCAGTGGTCATCGAGAGCCTAGTTATGGATATGGATGTTAAAGAGGAAGGTATGCTGAATGAAAGAAGAAATGATTTACATATTAACTATATTTTTAAAGCTACAAGTTTGAAAGATAAAAGGTCACAATGTTTAGGTCAACATAGCTTTATGTGCTAACCCAGATGCATCAACTGACAAAGTTTGATGATCCTAGGCCTCACTTTGCCCAAGATATGAAATTTTGCCAGTTCTACAATTTATCAAAAAAGCATTTCTCAGCCACTGTGCCTCTTGTCCCTCCCACCCATCCATCAAAGGATCAGTAAATGAAACCCTGGCTTAAGAAAGGATGTACATGTAAACTACGGCTGTAACTCAGAAGTCAGCTGCTATTTTAATCCACTAATATTAAGATCTGCTGCTTATCTGTAAAATGCTATTATGCTTTGCTTGCATGTGTAACTTTTCTGAAAACCTTTGTTGTTAAAATGTTTTGTTAGTTTGTAAAGTTGAACAATATGACTTCAAATGATTTTTTGTTTGTTTGATGAGTGGTAAGATTTCAAACATGCATTTTACAAACAACAGGTGAACACATCTCCCTCAAAGTAATCTGTCACAGTATTTTGACAAGGAAATGTAAAACCATTTTTTATTCTAGCATTAATAATGAATGGTTAAAAAATTTTCAATTTCATAAAAGCAAATAAGGGATATAAACATGCATTTTTTCATTACTGAACATTGCATGATTTCACTGTAACAGCCCTATCAATTATTTTTTTTTTCCTAAGAAAATGTAAACGATTTAAATTTGACTTGTCTGATAACATTTGCTTTATTTGGTTGCTTAACTTTGTATGCAGTCATTTATTAAACAGCTTCAATTAAGCAAGGTCTTGTGAGATGGACTGATGTTTAAAGTGGGAAATTAATGTCATGATTTATTAATAACTGAAATATTCAAAATCTTCTTTCTCAAATTTTGAAAATGAAATGCTTATCAAGTGTAAGCAATATAAAGAATTCAATTTTTAGTTATGTATATGAACAAGGTTTTTGTCATTTCTCTGTTTTCACATAGATTGCTGAATCAAACATACAACATGCATCAAGTTTAAAATCAATGAAGTGTGACCAACACCTAGAGACATTTTTAGTGTATACAATCTATGTTAACAAATTGATGGCACAAGTCTTGTTTTTAGTTGTAAAGAATTGTGAGCTCTGTTTCTGACTTTTTACTCAACAACAAGTAACCCATTATAAATATCTGAAGTTTGTTAAGAATTATAATTAATAAAAATAAACATAGAATTTCAACATTTTTAGCTCAAATTGTTACCATACCTCTCTAATGAACTTTATGCCATGTAAATGGTGGGGGCATATGGTTTTTGTTATATGTTCTGATCTTTCTTCTCTTCTTTCATACTTCTGTTTATCCAACAAACCCTGCATTTTATCTCAGTTTGAGAGAAACATTTGAAAATATTTATATCCCCCGCAAACAAAATTTAGGGGGGCCTATAGGAATTACCTTGTCTGTCCGTCCGCCTGTCTGTGCAAAATTCCTGTCTGGTCCATATCTTTCTTATGGAGAGACATTGGAAGTTCTTACTTCACATAAAGATTGCTTATGACCTAAGGGTGTGTCATAACCTTAACCCAAGGTCATTTGAGCAAGGTCACTATCAGAAAAAGTGCAAAATTCATGTCTGCATGGTCCATATGTTTTTTATGGAGAGACATTGAAAGTTCTAACTTCACACAAAGATTGCTTATGACCTGAGGATGTGTCATAATCTTAACCTCAGGTCATTTCGGCAAGGCCAGGGTTACTGGCAAAAAAATTTGTGTCTGGTCTATATCTTTCTTATGGAGAGACATTGCAAATTCTTACTTCACACAAAGTTTGCTTATGACCTGGGGGGGGTGTCAAGGTCACTAACAGAAAAAGTGCACAATTTGTGTCTGTCCATATCTTTCTTATAGAGAGACTTTGGAAGTTCTAGTTTCACACAAAGATTGCTGATGACCTGAAGGTGTGTCATGACCTTGACCCAAGGTCATTTTGGAGAAGGTCAAGGTCACTAGCAGAAAAAGTGCAAAATTTGTGCCCATTCCATATCTTTCTTATTGAGATACATTGAAAGTTCTAACTCAAAGATTGCTTATGATCTGAGGGTGTGTCATGACCTTGACATATGGTCATTTGGGCAGGGTCAAGGTTACGTGCAGAAAAAGTGCAAAATTTGTGTCCGGTCTATATCTTTCTTATGGAGAGACATTGCAGATTCTTACTTCATACTGCTTATGATCTGGGGATGATTCATCACCTTGACCTAAGGTCATTAAAGCAAGATCAAGGTCACTTGCAAAATTTGTGTCCGGTCCATTTCTTTCTGATGGAGAAATATTGGAAGTTCTTACTTCATACAAAGATTCCTTATGATCTGAGGGTGTGTCATGACCTTGACCCATGATCATGTGGACAAGGTCAAGACCACTGGGAGGAAAAGTCCAAAATTTATGTCTGGTTTATATCTTTTTTATGGAGAAACAATAGAAATTCTTAATTCACTCAAAGATTGCCTATGACTTGAAGGTATTCATGACCTTGACCCAATGTCATTTGGGCAGCTTCAAAGTCATTGTTTAAAAAATTCTTAATTCTTATATCTGTCATGTCTTGTATGAATTGAAATGATAAGAAGGTAAAATTTGACACAAAGCTTGCTTGTGTAGGGCGAACTAAAACTAATTGTACAGTACCGATCAGGCCCAACCTAACAGATAGTAAACCCAGACTAAACCCTGGGTTTACTCTCTGCATGGGTTTACTCTGGGTTTACTAGAGTGGACCCAGAGTAAACCCAAAGTAAACCCAGAGTGGACACAGAGAGTAAACCCGGTCAGAAGTACACCCCTGAAAGCAGACACTGTGTATTCGGAATATACAAGGGGCAGGAATTACAGGCAGTAGGATGGTAAGACAAAAGACGGGTCTGCTTCACACTTCAGTGCGTACAGTTGACCTCAAAAGCTATTTCCAAGTAACCCAAAGTAAACCCCGAGTGGACCCAAATTTTCAAAAAGTAAACCCAGAGTAAACCTCAAGTATACCCCAAAAGTAAATCCGGGGTTTAGTTGGGTTTACTCTGGTGTTAGGTTGGGTCTGATCGGTACTGTAAGATTCTCATCGCCGCCCGCCCCTCTGAAAATGGCCCGCCCCAAATGTATTTTATATTTTTTCGAGAAAAATAATTGTGTGGAAAAATTGTTCGTTAAAAGCATCAGGAACTGATATACCAAAAATTATAAACATTTAATGGCTGCTTGATTATCGTTTGATTCCAGTCATGTTTTTTATCATAAGGATACAAATGTCGTCGTGCATTAACAGTTAAGTTGAAATAGAATAAAAATTAGTTTGTGTACTCATATTTGTATAAGCAATTTAAAAAAAATAGAGCAGTTGGTATTGATAGAAAATGGATGGTTAAATAAAAAGCATCCATTATTTTCTATAATAGCAAACTACTTGAGTTATGATTTTTATGGCTTACAGCCATCTAGTTACTGGATAATCTTTACGGCAAAGAGTTCACAATAATATGAACGTGGGCGACACAAAATAGTTCTATTCAAATGTTGTAAAGTTTACTGTTTGTTGTTTGTAATAAATATCTTTAAACAAGATAATATTTTTCCGTATGTTAATTTTCACTTACATTATTGTAACCAATATGAATTAACTTTGTTAAATTTAAATAAACTTGAAACCTTACGCGAATGAATATTAAATGCAGTGTTTTCCCCAGGCCGTTTTTGCATAGTGGTGAAGATACCCCGCCATGCATCACACCGTGTCGCCATGCTTCCACTACGCATACTTATTATAAAGCAAAAAACCTTTTTCCAAATATTTCACATCTTAACAGTGATAAGTAGATGTAAAGTTGTCGTTATTCTGGTCAATCTTCACAAAAACGCTTGCACCCGCAGAGAGCGTCGCTAACTTCGACATCGATCTCAGCAAGAGGGCACACGTGGTTAACGGTTAAAGGACTGAGCTTATAGTTGAGATATATTGAAACTGAAATTATAATTAGGTAATAAATGTATAAATAGAGGGGTGATACTATAATGTGCCTTCTTCGACACCTCCGCCATTATCGAATGTTGTGGATTTTCCAAGATCTAAAAATAGCACAATGTTCATTCGATGGCGTTAGCTTGGTTGTGCTATTATTAAACTGTTTATTTGCCGTAAAAATATTGGAAACTTGAGCAAATGTTCTCAAATAAGAAAAAAATTACAGTAAATTGCAAGTCATTCACGGAAGCGATGTCACATGACTAAACACTGTGCCGGATAATTATGCCAGTGCCAAGGTGGCATTTTTGCACCCGTCTAAGCTGCATATATCAAAAAATTCAAATATTCCATATGATAGACCATTGCTAAAAGAGTTTACAACCATCTTTGTTATCATTGTATCTCACCTGTCAGGTGAGATATTTACCTTTCAAAACTAAATTCCTACAGGAAAATTTTTCCCATAGGAAAATCAATATTCCTATAGGAAAATTGAAAATTCCTATCGGAATACAAGAACTTCCTATAGGAATTTCAATTTCGATAGGATTTGATAAAATCCGATAGAAAAGTTTAATTTCCTATAGGAAAACTACCTGTCAGAGTCAAATAGCTTTCTCCTAAAGGAAATATAATTCCTATAGGATTTTTTGAAAATCCTATAGGATTGTCAATATTTCCTGTAGGAGAATCGTTTCTCCTATGGGAATTATCATTTTCCTATGGGATATTAATTTTTAAAGGTAAATGTCTCACCTGTCATGTGTAACACACTAAAAACAAAAGTGGTTATATACTCTCTAGACAATGGTCTATCATTTGGTATATATAGATTTTAACGAAACTGCGTCTTAAGCGGGTGCAAAAACTCAGCTATGTTAAGGGCGTCCATAAAAAAATAGCGATATTTATCGCATAAAATGCTAGCATTTGAATAATCTTGATATTCTATTCCAAAACATTGTTACACAAAGTGATATTTTATCAATATACAAATTAGATAATCCGCTGTCGCATGAACAATTTTTGAGTCCCTTGAGAATACCCTGTCACGTGATACTGCTAAAAATAGATGAACCAGGAATAATACGAAAAAATGCATAGTGCAAGGGCTTAACATGAACAAATACAATTATTTCTGTTTCTAACTTGTAAAATGAACATATAAAATTTCGAAAAGTGCTGGGAGCTTGAAATATTCAAGTAAGAACAATTATTAAATTCCACATAAACAGTGTATGAACAGAAATTTGCAGGGAGTTCCCACAATTAACGCTTCTTTATGTGAAATGCATATCGATTTCATACAGCTTCCAGCACTTATTGATATAATGAAGATATAATGGTAACACACGTAAAATTTCAATATATTTGATCAAGTGTATGCCCTTGCACTACTGCATTTTATCTGACCCATTTCACTTTCGGCGTCATTTGCGTGAAATTCAAACGCAGCACTGATTATGATCATGATTTTAATTTTCATTCATAAAGTAATTAAACGCTGTGAATTTTATTAAAATAATGTTAGAATGATGTTTCTGTTCACACCAGTCATCAATTCAAAATTGTTGAAATTAGAAAAAGTAATTCATCTGTTGCCCTTACAAATAACTATTGATATAAGGGCGGGGGGGGGGGGGGGGTGTTAAGTGTAAGGTTGTAATTTACACTTTTATGTTTCATATTGGTTTATGTTACTCTGCTGGTAAATAAATAAGAAACACCTTTAATATATGATCAAGGTTACTTGTAATTATAATTAATATTTATTGCAATAATTAAAGAAAGCAAGAAAAATCAATATTAATCAAGAATTTATTATAATTATCAACTTGAAAAATACAATGTACTATAGAGATTGCTTTTCTGTGAGTCACTGACAAACTAGTGTTTTCTGATTTTCAGTATTATTCAGTCATGATGTGGAATTTATTGAAATTGACCATTCTTCTTGAACACTACATGTACTTCTCCTCTGTCTTTTTGATATACATGTAAGGAGGCAGTGCAGTTGATAAGAAAACCAATGCCTGAAATGATGAATATTTATCAATTTCAAATTTAATATCAATAGTTATCAATGAAAATTATTATGATAGGTTATATTATAGTAATATGGTTTGAAAAAAACTAGACCAAATATACATGAAGTTATTGAGTAAAATAAATATTTATAGAGTACTTACTCATTTATCAACACTCAAAAAAGGTGTCTCTATAGTGGACCAGTCATTGCTTTAATAACCCTGAAAATGAATAATGTGTTATAATTAGCAAACTATTGTACTGAAGATAACATGAAAATGGAAAATTACTTTATTATGTTGCATACTAATGGCAGTTTTAATTTCATTGATATTACAACAGGCAAATCAAATGTTTATTCTTTAAAAAAGTGTGGAAATTCAGTTCAACACTTTAATTTTATCTATTCATACATGTAATCTTCCTAAAAGAATGCTAAATGAAATAACACATTTCGATTTACATAAAAAACAATACAATCTTGTCTATATTGAATCCAAATCCTCACAGTAATCTTTGTAGTGCTAGCACAGTGTTTGGACTTTCCATTGTTTACATTTTCTTTGAACACGGAGGAAATGCGAGCTAATATTATTGCGATATAAGAGACCAGTAAAACGCTACAATGAGCCTCAATACTCTTTATGATCAAAATTATCGAATTGCAGAACATTTGCTTTGCCTGATCAAGTCACCAATCTGATGTTTAAACACAATATTACATGAAAAACAAATGTAAACAAGTAAACAAAATCGAAGCCGAGGAATTTCTCTTCGTTTCTGTTTCACCCTTCAGTATTAGATAATATAAAACAATATATAGGGGAAGTACAGATAAATCCTACCTTGTTCAGTTGAATCCTCTACCGATATCCGTCCACGATGGTTGTTAATAAGTTAAATTCCCAGGTATATCACTGAAGTCCACATGTTTATTCTGATCACAGCTGCAAGCGCCGATGTGACGTAGTCAACCTCGACACGTCATCAGACGATTAAGGAATTTCATAATTTCGCGAGATATAAAGAATAGTTGAAGTTTTTTTTTCAGTACACCTTTCTTGATACAATAAAACCCAATAATTAATCATATTTATTTTGGTAGATGTTTGTTAATTACCGAAACACAATATCTCGTAAAATCTCATGAATAAGGGGCGGGGCATATGCAAATTTTCCTAAATCACACGTGCTAGAATTCTTATACCTTCCTTAACATAGCTGAGAATGCCACCTTGGCACTGGCATAATTATCCGGCACAGTGTTTATAATATAGAGACATTGTATAGTATGCCTCTGAAAAATGAATGTGTGCACGTCATGTAAAGAGACTGATGACTGCAAAGTCATAGTGCAGTAATTAATTTTAATTAAATTTGGTGTCAAAATATCACAGAATCTTTCATGTAAACCCCACATTTAAACAAAAAATATCAACTGTCCAGAATAAGTTGAAACAAGTTTGCTGTAATTGCATAGTTCTGCCTGTTTCTTGCCCCCCCTCCAAAAATAAGGTTATCTCTGTATTAAGGTAAAGGTATTAGAACTGCCTTGTGAATCTATATTTCTTGTAAAAGCTTGTGAAGGTCGGCCTCTTGAAAAAAATGATTTTTGAAAAAAAAATGCTATTAGTTTTGATAAAAAAAACCCAGAAAAAATATAATATATGAATTACAAATAAAATGAAATAATACTTGTTGATGTAGATTTCATGAGAATGCATTAATTATAGTACATACCATGCAGTACATTTCATCATATGGTTATATTATTTTTACGCACAGTGATTTCGCGCTGGCTGTGGCGCTGTTACGTCCCTCCATGCATCAACAATTTTCTGTGGAAAACACTGAAATGGCAACAGCGCCATGTTTAAGTCAAGTATGAAAAGAAGGGCAAAGAACGCAAATGTTATGACATTTTCGCACCAGTTCATAGTGCGTTGGAATACACGGTATACTAATATTCGAGAACATGTTGATTTAAAGCGTTTTTGTGTCTTATATCGTTGAATGATTTTACTGTTAATGTACTTCAGTTGTTGAATAAAAGAAAGAAACAAATTGTCTCTTTTTGGAGTTTGAGTTTGACAACATCATAATTATTTTATGCAGTCCATGATTTTCCTTAAATCAATGGTGGTTTCAACCAATTGATAAAAGAGGCGTCTAGATTTCAATCCTGTAAGTTTCGGTCACTAAGGTTCGACAAATCAATAAACGGGGCAAGTTGATATCGGTCGTGTTAGTTTCCATAGAGCTATAAATTAATTAGTTACTTTCTATAAAGCTATAAATAAACTAAAGTTTCCGTAAGAAATAGAGGGAATCATATTCGATACATGTTCATGTAAATATCGTCATATCAAACCTGTAAGCCATTATGGCCCTTCAGGCCTTTGATTTTCTTAGTGGGGGGTATCAATTGTGAGCTTGTTCACAGTACATGAGCGGATCCAGAAAAGTTTTCCAGGGGGGGTCCGAATTGAAAGTAGGGGGCTACACTATTCATCAGAAATGTTCACAAGGGGTAACGTAGTATACCAATAGCTCCAAAAAAAGAATTGTGCCTGTCAAAATATTTTTTCATGAAATTCCTAATCGGGGGGGGGGTTGTGACCGCCTAGAACTGCAATTTTTCTCAATATCACTGGTAATATTTCTGCTTCCGACATCTTAATAATATTTCTTTGAGTATTGATTAAGATGTCTTATTATGTTTTATTATACTTTCATGTTAAATACTGCAATCTGATTGGTTTAGACGCAGTTGACAATCCGTTCTCTCTCCCTCGCACGCTTAGCAACGGGCCGATAGAACGAATTGTTACATGCGCGTTAATTATGTGCGTACGGTTCGCCGTAGAATTCACGTCTTTTCTATATAAAAGCAGTAAAATTTGCTATAAAAATTAAGACATTCAGTATAATAAAATAAATAGTGCCTGTTTGGGAGGGTACCAGTTGAAATTGACACCCCTCGAAAACCATTGTCAACCTCCGCTTCGCGTCGGTTGACAATGGTTTTCTCGGGGTGTCAATTTCAACTGGTACCCTCCCAAACAGGCACTATTTATATAATGTTATCTCAAACTTCATAATGTTATGTATTTCGTCTTATAAAGTGAAACTCTGTATTTTAGTACACAATTAAAGGTATATGTGGCGTATTTGGAGTAAAATTTTTGACATGAGTTTGAGTAAAAATATACATTATGCTTCTTATAATTAGACTTTTCACAAACTCTAGGCCCATAAAACATGTTTTGTCTTTAGTTATTTGTCTCTAAACTTTGCTATACGTCTGATGAATATTAATGTTATTCGCCATTTATAACGCTACTGCGCATGAGTGCGGGAAAACCTAGCATTGAAAACACGATGGAAGAAGAGTTTGTTTACAAATTAGAATCACGTTTTTCATGTCTTAAATTAGATAATTCTTATATCAGATGATACTCGAAGCATTATTATTCCGATATTCATTAATGTAGAACGATATAAATTGTTAATTACGTGTAATAAAGACGAAACACGATTTTAGCATCATCGACACGGTAAACGGAGTAAATACATGTACCTCTCCCTGAGGAATGCATGTAGTGATGTACTGAGAGTGTTTATTTATTCTTTATTCATAAATTCCTCTAAACGAAAATCCACTTGTGGTTTAAAACTTATAAAGTAAAGACACGGAACACATGGAGCACGAGCCTGACTATAGCAAAACCCCTACAACTTCATCATGGAAACTTAAGTTTAATTTGGCTTTAATTCCTGTTCCATCAATCTACATGGTCTCCGATGACAATCTTCCCTTTGTTCCTATCCTTGTCAGTCTGTCTCTTTTTTCTATCATTGCCAAATCTGTCAAACTTTAACGGTATACCTATCATTCTCGTCGTCGCCATTCTTGTTGATAGACTAAGATGGATATCACGTGACCCATTTAAGGCGGGGTTATTCAAATCTTTTGTATTTTTTACCGTGCCGGTAAAAAATAAAAAATATGTTTTTGATTTCTTCTATCTTTGTTATGCGATTGACTTATAAAGCGTAATTTGTGTGAAAGTCCTATCTTTAAGTAAAGAAATGAAGCAAATAATCAGATCTTATTATTGTTATTCACCAAAAATACGCCACATATACCTTTAATAATTGTTGTAATGTGAATATATTGGGGAAAAGATGAATATAGAGATGTAAACAAATTGTTTGGAATATTTCAAATACCAATACTTATTGTTTGGTTTAGGCAATTAACCTCATTTTAAACTGCAGGCAATTGTAAAGTAAATATATAGGGGAAAAGATGAATAGGAATGTAAATAAGATGTAAATAAATGGTTTGGCATCAAAGAGGAGTTTAATAATAATATGCATGTATTCTAAAGACTAAATACAACAGTCAGCTCACAATTACTCCCCCAAAACACCATTATTTTCTGTAAGGCAATGAATATAAAAACACAGTATAACTTGGAGTGTACATGCATGGTGCAACATGTAGCATCAGCTGGTACAGAGGGCTGGCTAGCATGACACAGAGCACAACACTGCCTAACTGTTTCTTATATTGTTGAAGAAAAAAAATGTCAAACTTCAAGCAAAAGATCAAAATTTATATTGCACATGATCAGATAACTATTGATCAAGTGAAGAAATTGTTTTTATTTTACAATGAAACATAAATTTAGTAGTAACATTTTTAGCTCACCTGAGCTGAAGGCTCAAGTGAGCTTTTCTGATCACATTTTGTCTGTTGTCCCTCCATCTGTCTGTCTGTAAACTTTTCACATTTTCAACATCTTATAAAGAACTACTTGTCCAATTTCAACCAAACTTGGCACAAATTACCCTTAAGCAAAGGGGATTCAAAGATGTGAAAATTAAGGGCCACTCCCTTTTTCAAGGGGAGATAATTAGAATTATTGAAAATTTTTCAAAAATCTTCTCAAGAACCATTAGGCCAGGAAAGCTGAAACTTGTGCATAAAAAAAATGTGATTGGGCATTTTGATATGGTTATAAAGATTGTAACAATATGAAACTTAGAAAACTTACTGATATTTAAGTTAAACTTTTAAGGTCTAATATTCCATGTTATCTGATCACTGTAATAGTTAAACGATGATCAAATAATTTGTTCGGGTTTGTTTTTCTGTATTTTAGATCGGAATTTCATTTTTAGAATTGGTGGCTTCACATCATTGATTTCGCTTATGTTGATTTATGGATATAAATTGAAGATGTATTGAAATAATTTGCATGGTCCCCTGAATTTCAATATATCCGGAGTAGGCTGTATAGAGTAAATCTTTAAAAATCTTCTCCTTCTCAGAAACTACGTAATCAGCCAGGAAAGCTGAAACTTGTGTGGAAGCATTCTCAGGTAGTGTAGATTCAAAGTTGTAAAAATCATGATCCCTGGGGGTAGGGTTAGGGGCCACAATGAGGGGTTGAAGTTTTACATAGGAATATATATATATAGAGAAAATCTTTAAAAATCTTCTCAGATACTCATCAGCTGGGAAAGCTGAAACTTGTGTGGAAGCATCATCAGGTAGTGTAGATCAAAGTTGTGAAAACCATGACCCCCAGGGTAGGGTGGGGCCACAATGGGGGGGGGTGTTCAAAGTTTTATATAGAAATATATAGAATAAATCTTTAAAAAGCTTCTTCTCAAAAATTAATCAGCCGGGAAAGCTGAAACTTGTGTGGAAGCATCCTCAGGTAGTGTAGATTCAAAGTTGTGAAAATCATGACAACCCCAGGGTAAGGGTGGGGCCACAATGGGGGATCAAAGGAATACAGGTGAATCTCGATAACTCGAACTTCCCGGGACCATGGTTAAACTTCAAGAGATCAAGAGTTCAAGAGATCAAAAGTTAAAGAGATCCGGAAATTTTTTTCGGTTCTAAAATTATTGTAGCCGGAAGTTTATATTTATAACATGGAAGAATAGTCTAACATGATTTCATTCGTATTTTCTGCTACAGTATTCAATTTAAACTTGTTGTTTAAAGTTGTGTTGTTATAAAGTGGGTTTTTTTATGGCGTCGAGCAAAGCTCGAAAGCCATCTAGGGATCGTACGGCCGGAAGTTGCCAATTCTAAGGAGCCAAACAACTCAAATGAGTGCAAAGTTTTCTTATGTGTTCGAAGAAAAAAAGATGACATACTTCCATTTTGAGCAGAACTGTACGTCAACAAAACAAGTTGGCAGATACAAAAATTGTTGAGGTCTTTGATAATGTTAATATTTTATTGTAAACAATATGTCTGTGTTTCGGCGGATGAATACACTTTTACCGAAGAACATGCGATAGTTAGGCCTACATACTCAATTTGTTTTTGAAACATACCTGCCTGCAAAACAGATTATTTTGTTTCCAAATCGAATGTTAACAATGCACAGATGTTGATCTTTTAGAAACAAAACTTCCTACAACGGTGATATATCTACACCAAAAGTAATTCTAAACCCTCTACTTTCACTTCGTAAACAACAGGAATGGGTGCTTTCTTATTTCTACCCCTGTTCTTTTCGGCCCGCGTCATTTGGACCCATGTGAATTTTAAATCAAATTGATAATAAGAAACAGAGTGTTTATCAGCAGTATACAATATAAAGAATTAAATACAATCATACTTTTGATATACAAATATATTCTATTTGAATAGAGAAAAAATATCTGAAAAAATTTTAACTTCTAAGATATTTTTAACTAGCATTCAAATTTTTTTAAGAATTAGGTGAGTCAAATTGTAATGAATTGTAATTTAATGAAATATGTGATAAAAAACATAATTTTTATTTATTTGAAAGTAGTCAACTAATGTATTTGTCTTTATATTTGTTTTAAATAGTAAGTATAATTGATACCAATTTTCTATAAATGAAGGGTCAATAACAAAATTAGAATGATATCTGAAAAAAAAAATCATACTTCATTTTGAGTTTTCCGTATTAAGTTGACTGCATAAAATCCATATAAAATATCTGTTTTATTAAAATTGACCATCCGACTCAATTTTTATAAACATTAATCTCCAGCAAAACAATAAGAAAAGTTGATCTCAAGTACAATCATATAAGATCATACTTTGTTTAAAGGATTTTTTTTAATCTATAGTACCTAAATGTATGTGTGATCAATGAAGGAGAACCATAAACAACACAAATAAAAAAAAATATATGCATTTTTGTTAGGTGAGGGGTTTATTTTGAATTTAAAAATAATATTCAGGTTTTTACTCTTCAAATTAATGTCAACTCGACGCCATTGTGGCCCTTCAGGCCTTTGATTTTCATCTTAAAAACATTAAAGTATATTATATTTTCTTAATCACAAAAAATTTTAAGTAAAGAGCAGTTTAATATACCGTAATTTTCACAAGTTGTTGAAATGAATAGATCAGTTTCAAATTACCTATCTACCCTTGAAGGAAGCACTTACATTATCAACCAATTAACACTACCACGCTAGCCCCCAGACGTTCGCTCGACCATCCAGGTAAGGTCCATGCTGAGCTATAATTATATGCTTGATCGGCCGTGTGTGTGTACACAGCAACCTCTTCGAGTTATCAAGAGTGAAAAACAATGAAATATGTATAACGGGACCGAGGTTTTACTTCGAGAGATCAAGAACTTTGAGAGATGGGAGTTCGAGAGTTCAAAAGTAAATTTGTTTAGTAATATAGAGAAAAAAATCGGGACCGTGATTTCACTTCGAGAGATCAAGAACTTTGAGAGATCGAAGTTCGAGCCATCGAGTGTCGCCTGTATATAGGAATATATTAGGTAAATATTTAAAAATCTTCTCAGAAACTAATCAGCCAGATGATTTTTTTTATAGTTGTTTAGACTTTGGCCCCTGGACAATTCTTCAGCCTCACAAGGGGTTCAGAGTTTGATGTAGGTTTATATCCCATATATAAACAATTGTTAAGGATCTTTTTGAGAACTGCAATACTTAACAAGTGATATGACTATAAAATCACCCTGTTAGAAAAGGGACTAATGATTATAAACATAAGAATATGCAGGGGGAAGATGGATTTATTTATACAGGATCTACTTGTATTATTGAACATTGTCCAGATAGTTTGTATTATGATCCATTAAGCTGATTTTATCATACCTATTGGCCCTCAGGTGAGTGATGTTGCCCATGGGCCTCTTGTTTAATTTCCTATCCCCAAGATGTAAGGGGATTATAGATTGCACATGTGTTTAAGTAGTAGCATATATATTTAAAAGTACTTAGTCTAGATGTGTTTTGGATATCTACAGTTAGCTGCAATAATGTAGCCCTCTCCAATTTTTAGCTGTCCGGCATCCAGACCTGGTTCAAGTTTTGTTGCAGATCCTTTATCTAAGTTATTACATGTACTTGTCCTATCATCACCAAACTTGCATGGATGATACTTCTTGACCTACTTATGGACTTGAAAGACTTGGATGCTGAATCTGGGCCATGAATTTCAGATGCTGGAGGAGGTTTAAGGTTTTTGGAGCTGGTTAAAGTTTTTAGTGCAGGTGCCTTTTGATAGCAATTTCTAAGTTACTACTGGTCCTAACTTCACCAAACTTGCATGGATGGTGCATCTAATAATACTGATGCACCTGACAGGCTTGAATGCTGAATCTGAGCCATAGGTTTCAGATGCTGGATGAGGTTAATGTTTTTAGAGCTGGTTTAAGTTTTTGGAGCTGGTGCCCACTGATGATTATATCTTAGTTATTACTGGTCCTAACTTTACCAAACTTGCAAGGATGGTGCTTCTTATGATACTGATGCACTTATCGCAAATCTTACATGAAAGTATTCGCTATGACCAATGTAGCATTGCGTTGAGTGATGACACTTTCTAATCGGTGTGTATTGGCGCATTTATATAGACCCGCCCATTTATCAAATGCATGTTGATAACATGATGCTAACACGTGGAAAGATATGTCGGAGAAAGAAAACATCTCATGAAGTTGTACTAGCAAGTTAAAAAATTACATTCAGAGTTATTTGATATTAAACAAATGGGGCGATGTTCACGTATATGTGTAAATAATATTAATGAAAAGAAAAAGAAAAGTTCCCTAAAAGCAGGGATCGGCGCATATAGCATATAGATTATCAGTCACAGATTGTACTTCGCTTATCGAATTATGTTATTCAGTTCATTATGAAAAAAAAAATCGCCAGAAACTGTTTAGTGAACAAAAAAATTTTACGTTACCGTTCATAATGTACCATTTACTGTATATATGGAAAATCGCATGAGTTGAACAGTTTTTCCTCACAAAAAACTTGTTGCAAAATGTAGATCCACGGGAAAATTCGGGTTGACACGCTGTGAAATCCATCAGACATTTTACAGCATATGTCTTCACTGTTTTGTTTACAATACATCTGTACTGAAAATCTTTGAAACATCGTCAACAGCTTCGCAAAATGAAGAAGTGTGGTTTGTTTATATACATGGAAAACTGTAAAATTGCGACTCGATCTGCACGTGAATTTTACAATCCGAGGTCGATTAGCGTGTTTGAGAGAAAGTCAGTGTCAACGTCAGTAGTAAATATTGTGTGATGAATATCGAAGAACATATATTAAATAAATGTTTCTACAGACTAAGTGAGTTACAAAATAACGTTTATCACAGATCAGTCCAAAATTGAACACGTTTACATGCCGTAAATTTCAAATTTTTGGTATGATTGCATGAAAACATATGCACACTTTAGTTTTAAGTGTGTCATATTAATCGGTCAAAGTTCAATAAAATGCAATACAGGCTATGTAATATTTATTGTCAATATCTGTTGTGAATTCTTTGGAATAACTACAACAAAATAAATACTGCCTCATCTTAAATTGATGCGTTAAACAGTTTAAATGATTTGAATTTATCGATGAAGTATGTATTATATTGAAAACAATAAAAAAAAGTAAAAGAAAATTTTGCCATAGGCTGGTGTCTAATCCTTACTATACAGGTGTCCGTTTAAAAAAATCCTGTTTATATAACCAGTTAATTACCCCCTAGCTATAACCAGCATGTGGAGAAAGGCTTCATTCAAAATCAGTATATTCGATGTCTATCTTAAGTGTACATGTATACTGATGAAACTGCATGCATTGATGATCGATTTATTCACATATATATATATATATATATATATATATATATATATATGTGTGTGTGTACCGGTGTTACGCAGAATGTAGGGTTATTATTTTTTACCCAATTCACAGTGTACACACGGGACACCAAAATTCACGGATTATGAAATTTTGTACAGTATTTTGAATTTCTCACTGTATGCCGCCATGTTCCTTTCATTCTCGCTCGCTTGACACCTGAAAACATCACCTGTGTTTGACACGTGACCCTTCGATACTTGTGTACTGTACACAAACCGTCGCATGTGAAGGTGTGAACTGCTAATTGCCAGGGATTATTATCTCTCTATAAATACGTATCAAGTTACCCCTTTAGGTAGTTTTGTTGTATTTGCTGCTGTTAATTGGCATTGCTAATGTATTTGAACAAGATATAAATTGCAGACTCAACTCTTATGTGATACTGTATGAAGTTGGTAAACATATACGATTTGTGAGAAATATAGGGGTGGTGGTGATATACGATATCCAAAGCCAACATTGTGCATGTCAGTATGTGTATAAACATTTAATATTTGAGTGCTTTTTATTTTTATCACCAATGACAATTCGCAAAAATTTAAAACGTTAAAATTAATGTAAAGCTTTATGACTCGGATTCACAAAAATTAATTGAAGTAAAAATTTCCAGATTTACAGTAGTGATTGAAAGTTTCACAGTCGTTGTCGGAGCAGTTTTGAGTTATGGATACTTTATTATCTTTAAATTTTATCGAGTCTTTTCCATATAAACAGCTGCATCCTTTGTATAAGGGGACATACCTTGTACATGCCGGAATGGGAAGGGGACAGAAAAACTGACCCACCCCCATATTTTTTCCAATCTATAAACCCAGCTTCCTCCTGCAATTTTGGCATAAAGTGTCACCAATGCACACGTTCTTTGCAAAGAACGAACTGTTCTACTTTGCAGTACTTCTCCCACAATTGTACCATTTCCTATAGATGTTCTGGAAAGGCAAACACAACAGTTTTTGATTGGCATGATTTTTATACCCCCGCTCCGAAAGGAGAAGGGGGTATACTGTTTTACCCTTGTGTGTCTGTCTGTCCGTCTAACAAAAATTTCTGTCACATTTTTCTCAGCAACTGTTTATCGCAGATGCTTGATATTTTAACACACTATTTGTTTAGGCATGCAATATCGTAAGATATATTTTTGTACCAATCAGGCGTCAACTTCCTGTTAAGTGATGACTTTGGTTATTTTAAGCCTTAATTTTCAAACAAATTTTGGTCAAAGATTTCTCAGCAATTTTTTATTGCAGATGCTTGAAATTTTAACACACTATTTGTCTAGGCATGCCATATTGTGGGATATATTATTGTCCTAATCGGATGTCGACTTCCTGTTATATAAGGACTTTGTTTATTTTTAGCCAAAATTTTCAAACAAATTTTCGTCGAAGATTTCTAAGCAACTTTTTATTGCAGATGCTTGAAACACTATTTGTATAGGCATGCCATATTGTGGGATATATTTTTGTACTGATCGGATGCCAGCTTTCTGTTAAATGTCAACATTGCTTACTTTGCATATTCACATTAGAGCGGGGGTATCACTAGTGAGCATTGGCTCATAGATATCTTGTTTATTACATGGCACCTGTATCGAGTAAATTGAAGTGAATGATTCTTGTCCTCAAACAAAACGTGTTTACACTAAGGTATAGTTATGTTTGATTGCTTTCAGTTCAGTACATACTTTTTCATAAGTCTTCAATTTGAAGAACAAACGTGCATTTTAGGAAGAAAATCGGAGTAAAATACAAAATTCACAATCCTGTATAAAAAAATTAAAAATGTGTTTACACAAACCGATAATTAAAAAAAAAAGAAAATCATGCCAACAGGTGGAATCAAACCAGCTAGGATACAAAAAACCTTTATATGTGCGGTAGGTGACAGCGGTGAAACCAACTGAACTATTCAAACCTTACAGGTGTAACATATATAAACCACAATAATACGAATAAGTTTAAATTAAATGTTTGTTGTTTTTTTGCAAATTTCGACCTTGGGGCAGGGGTGCCCCTAAAAAAATCCTATCTTAATTTATATCTTTGTTCAAAAACGTATCAAAATATTTTTTTTTTTCGGGGCAGGCCTGCCCTGATGGGTTTCTAGACAGTTTTACAGCAAATATGATGTTTTAGCCAACTTTGAAGGTTAATTTAAGAATTACAAGCACAATATGCTACATTCTAAATGAACATTTGATAAATTTAGAAATATGTACAGTAGAAAATATCAAATGAACTTTGATTTTTAAAAGTTATTTTTTCTGGGAAATCGATCTCCCCTATAGGTCAATTCTTTTGTTATATAGAAGTGATCATTTACACCCTGTATTGTTTGCTATTAAAAACTTTATAGATAGCAAAAAAATGACTGATGCAAATAAAATAAGTACCACGTTTTCGCAAGTTTTGTAACAAGCCAAAAAAAATAGATGGCATCGCCTTGCTTTGTAAAAGGATTCAAAATGTGACGTGCATAAAAATGATAATTTTCTTTGCAGGGATATCAACCTTGCTGTGCTACTTGGAGCTGCACTCGTTAAGGTGGATTGAGAATTTGGTCAATGTTTATGGAACTTGTAAAGTCCAGTGTTACGGAGGACCATCTCAACTTCAAGCTGTTTCTCAAAAGGTCAATATTGCCTGATCAATTTTCATTGTTATAACTTACTTTTCTAGATGTACATTTTTAATATATCCTAAATTTCTTTAAATGTTTATAATTTTTTTTTTTAATCTAAAATGGACCAATTTGTTAATGAACTTTAAGGAACTCATTAGACTTAAAATGACTAATTGATAGCATATTGTGATGCTGATTTCAAGGTGAAAACATCGCTTCATAATTTAAATTTTAAAGCAGTAAGTAAAGTAAAGTAATGATGTGATTCTTGTTCCTAGTGCCCACCTGTAGCTGTGGCCATTGCAAAAGCCAAAAAGGATGGCAAAACCTTTTCATCAACCAATCAAATTGAGTTTCCTGTGGTTGATATCAGTGACTGTATGGGCTGGGATTCAGGCCTAGTCAAAAGAGAACTTAAAAGTCTCTCCTGGAATGTAACAAGCCATGGTAATGAATTGGAAATTTCCTTGACATGGTCAACCTCAAAAATATAAGATACTATTTAAAATTGTTAATATTATCTATTATGATTTTTTGAATAAACATCACTTAAAAAACAGAACAGCATAATATAAGTGTTTGAATAATAGTAAAAACATAGCCAGCCATGACTTACAGAATTAGAAGATATTGCTATTTTTTATTGCTGGTTTAACTTTGTACAATTTGAAAAAAAATTTCTAAAGTGCATAAAATTTGGGACAAAGTCAATGTTTTTGGATACAAAGTGTGTTATGATTGTCCATCAACATTTTCTTTATCATGGTGGAACTTTACACACTTTGAAAAATACAGGTATAAAACAAAGATTTTGGACTTAATTTTAAATAAAAAACATTATGCATCTTTCTTTAACCAATGAATTTACGAGTACTGATAAAGGGCACAGGAAGGGATGAGGAGTATAACCAAAGACACAGTCCAGTGTCTATACTCTGTCCCGGGTTTTTAATTGCTTCCACCACATTTTGCTTGATATTTCGATAATCATAAATACCTTTGTGCTCAAACACCGTTCATCCACTAATATGAAAAATGCCCAGATTATCTGTTTTGAAATGCCCCCTCTGTCGCTTCAGGTTTCAAGACACATCCCAAAAAAGAAAGTCTATGTGGATTTTGCATTGATAAGCTATTAATTTGCACAGATTATAACATTGAAAAATTGTGCGAGGCATTCCGAGTGAGTTCTGAATGGAGAAAAGATGTAAACATTTTCCATTATTAATCTTCGTAAGAAATTTGTTTTCGTCACTGTGAACTTTTATGACTGAAAAATGATAATTTTTCAATGAAGATATCTTGGATATATTCCCTTGTATTTTTTCACAGGTATGTGTATTTTTATTAAAAATCATCAAAAAGTGACGGAAGCAATAACTTGGGACAGACTATAGTATGTCATTCAAAGTTTATATACATAAAAGATTGCCTTCCCCACCCTTAAACAATTTATATTTACATAACCTTAATGCACATTCCTTCAATGAATTTTGATTTAAGTAAAAGAGGTAAAAGAATATAATTAAGCATTTTTAGCTCACTGAGACGAAGTCGGGGGGAGCTTATGCTATACCCTCGGTGTCGGCGTACGCGTTGGCGTCGGCGTCGGCGTCCGGACTTGGTTAAGGTTTTTGTTGCAGGTCCTGTATCTAAGTTATTACTTGTCCTATCTTCACCAAACTTGCATGGATGATGCATCTGGACCTACTTATGGACTTGAAAGACTTGGATGCTGAATCAGGGCCATGAGTTTCAGATGCTGGAGAAGGTTAAGATTTTAGGAGCAGGTTAAAGTTTTTGGTGCAGGTGCCCTTTGATAGCAATTTCTAAGTTACTACTGGTCCTAACTTTACCAAATTTGCATGGATGGTGCATCTTATGATACTGATGTACCAGACATGCTTTAATGCTGAATCTGAGCCAAAGGTGCCAGATGCTGGATGAAATTAAGGTTTTTAGAGCTGGTTAAAGTTTTTGGAGCAGGTGCCCTTTGATGATTATATCTTAGTTATTACTGGTCCTACCTTCACCAAACTTGCATGGATGGTGTTTCGTATGATACTGATGCACCTGACAGGCATGGATGCTGAATCTGAGCCATAGGTTTTGGATGTTGGATGAGGTTAAGGTTTTTAGAGCTGGTTAAAGTTTTTGGAGCAGGTGCCCTTTGATGATAATATCTTAGTTATTACTGGTCCTAACTTCACTAAACTTGCATGGATGGTGCGTCTTATGATATTGATGCACCTGGCAGGCTTGAATGCTGAATCTGAGCCATAGGTTTCGGATGCTGGATGAGGTTAAGGTTTTTAGAGCTGGTTAAAGTTTTTTGGAGCAGGTGCCCTTTGATGATTATATCTTAGTTATTACTGGTCCTACCTTCACCAAACTTCCATGGATGGTATTTCTAATGATACTGATGCACCTGACAGGCAGGAATGCTGAATCTGAGCCATAGGTTTCGGATGCTGGATTAGGTGAAGTTTTTTTTAACAGGTCACATGTTTAATAAATATTAGTACTATTTCAAACTTGCATTCTTGATTTAACTATAAAATAAATGAATCGCAGAGGTAGCTTTAGATGCAGAGCCTGATCTCCATTATCAAGGATGCTAAAAAAAATATATCTTAGTTATTAATGGTCCTAACTTTACTAAACTTGCATGGATGGTGCGTCTTATGATACTGATGCACCTGACAGGCATGAATGCTGAATTTGACCCAAAGGTTTCGGATGCTGGAGGGAGGTTAAGGTTTTAAGAGCTGATGTTTTAGGAGCAGGTGCTCTCTGATGATTTTATATTAGTTATTACTGGTCCTTACTTCACCAAACTTGCATGGATGATGCGTCTTATGATACTGATGCACCTGGCAGGCTTGGATGCTGAATCTGAGCCATAGGTGTTAGATGCTGGATGAGATTTGGTTTTTTGGAACAGGTCACATATTTTATAGATAATAGCTTGCAGGTTGATTTAACTATAATGTTAATGAACTGCAGAGGTAGCTTCAGATGCAGAGCCTGATCTCCATTATCAAGGATGCTAAAAAAATCTCCTACCTCACTCAAACCTGCTTGATAGATGTGTTTGTTGTTAAATGGTGTAATCTGATTCCTATGATATGAGACACTATTGTTTTATATGATACAATATTATATCATATATTATATTGTAAAAAGTTATATGATATGGTATTGTATCAATTTTTTGTACATTATGATATTGTATCATGATATTGTTATGTATAGTATTGTATATGATGATACAATATTGTATAATATAATATTGTATTATATACTATTTTATCACATGCTATTGTTTCATATGATATTGCAACATATAATATTGTATCATATGATATGATATTGTATAATATATATATCATATCATATGATAAGATATTGTATAATATGATATAGGTTTATATAATATATTAATATATCACATGAAAATGTATTATATGATATTGTATAATATAATATTGTATCATATAATACAATAAATATAGTATAATATGATATTGTATGATATAATGTAGTATTATATCACATGATATTGTATCATATGATATGATACAATGTTGTATCTAATTATATTGTTTCATATGATACAATATCCTTTTATGTATCAAATATGATACAATATCATACTATAATATCAAACAATTTAATATCATATGTTACAATATTGTGATGTATTATGTGATATGATATTGTATCATATAATACTATATTGTATCACATATTATGTATTATGATATTGTAATATGTGATCAAGTACAATAATGTATATTAACATGATACAATGTCATATCATATGTTACAATACCATATTTCATCATTATTTATTACAGTATTTTATTGTATTATATGATATATATTGTAAGTATCATAGGATGCAATATTATATTTAATGTTATTATATTGATAAACATTGTATCATATAATACTGTATGAAATGAACATATGATCATTATACAATTTTTTAACATATGATATAGTTATACGATATTGTGTCAAAACAGTATCCATGTATATCCAAGATCATTATTAACTATGATTTTCATATAATATGATAAAGGTGGTCTCATAAAGGTGATTCCTATTAAAGGTGATGCCTCGTCTCGGTGAGCTTTGTAATCTGTGATTACCAATGTTTATAAATAAAGTACTCTATCATATTTAGAACAATACCCAAAGACATTTTTTGTCTATATCAAATAAAAGAATTGAAAAGATGTAGAAAATGCAAGATTACTATCTTGAAATCCAAGCAATATCTTGGCTAAGGTAAAGAAATGCAATAGAGGGTGAGGCTTGCTGAGACCTGTTTTTGGTCTTGAATCATGTTGTCACTCTGAGTGAGTGAGATTCAGGACAGGTATCCTGTTTTTGTTTATTCTGCAACATAATTTTGAATGTTCATTCAAAACCAGCTATTTTTATTGAAATCTGACAAGTTTTAGTGAATTTTGTTGTTGAATTTGAACTTTGAATCTGCAAAAATAATGCAATATACCAGTAGGATAAATGCACAAGGCTATATAATTATGGACTTTGATCAAAAATGGCTTTGGTTTATTGGGTTACCTTTATTTTTCACAGTGGTTACAGGAAAATTAACTATATAAGATTAACATTTCATGCAATACTAATGATTACAAAACATTTAAAAGGGAAAAAAAAAACATTACCTTCCATATTGCTTTTATTAGATTATCTAGCCCTAGTTACTAAACTTATAACAGGTAAGGTTAAATTAAAATGACAAAATTACGCTATTCTACATCCATCGACCATTTTTAATGAACAATCCGCTTTCCTATTTTAAAATACCATTGACAAGAACATTTGAGAACAATCCTATACCCTAAAAATTCAGGTTTAGAGACCTTGGCTCATTGCAAATTATCCAACTAGGTAAAATAATAGTGACCAAACTGTAAATATTTTTTCATTGAAGAGCCTTGACTAAGTCCCAAATTAAATGCAATATGAAACTTTCTTTAAAGTGCATAGTTTTTCAAAGTGCATTTAACAGAGGCGCTGATAGCATTATTAATGTCAATGCAGTGATCTGAAATTAAAACATTTCTGTGTGTCTATCGGTAGTTGTCTGTATATTAATGAATATACATTCCCGTGATTACACATGAGATTTCTAAAATGCATCTCTGCGAGTACAGTTACAGCACAGGGATAATCCATGGGGAATATTATGATTTCTAGGTCCTCAAAAAACGGGAGTTTTGGTGGAATTTTCCAACCTAGCCTTCCACTTTATTGCCCCTGGTGATTTATCAGATGAAGAACTTGATGATGTGTTGCAATTCCTTCATGAACGAATTCAAAAACATGAGAAGACGGAGATACAGCTACTGAAGTATTTGAATGAGAGCTTAAAAAGGTGAGATGTTGATAAAATTAATGAAAATAGACAAATTGGCATAATGAATGTACTGGTGACTTGGTTACTTCAGATTATAGACACTGATGTACTTAGACAGATTATCAATTACTTTATTTTTATGCCATGGGATTGTAATTGCCATGATAATATTCACTTCATTTTCTGTCAACACAGTGTTGTCTTTGTCAAAGCCAATTCCCCCTCTATCTGTTTTGCAGCTAAGGTTCAGTTGGTAAATTGAAATAATGTTATTTTGGTAGAGGTTATTCTTTCTTTAACTGTTTTTCCTTAGAACTTAACTAAAAACTCAGTGGGATAGGAGTATTTTCTCAATTTTTTTTTTTGCCAACAAATTGTTATATAGATACTGAACAAACCAAGGCAATTTAGTTTGTTCCAAAAGTCATTTCAAAACTTAACTATGATGCCCTGTAATGCTAATGGTCTGTGCAAGTCATTTAGAGAAGAAAATACGAAAATGTCTGGCAATTACAACAGAAAAGTTCACTTATAATTTCATACTGTAGAACTAATAGAATTCACTTCGACCGTTTGGAGTTTGCACGCAATGTAATATTATTTACAAACCAAAGTGTTTTTTCTCAGCAAAAAATGTGACATTATACCCTTATTTATCAAGATATATTAGGTTATTTAACTGTTAAAACAGACATCATCTTCAACAATGGTGTTATTTGTTAATATCAAAATGTTGTTAAGCATGTCAACATGTTGTTAATATAAACCTGAATGTCTTAATTAGTACACAAGCAGTGATAATTGAAATGTCACCCAGGATTCAGATAGAACATGTTTTCCATTGAGAGAGAGAGAGAGAGAGAGAGAGAGAGAGAGGAGAGAATGAACCTCATTCTCAGAAATGAAATTACATTGTAGAGAAAAGGTCAGAGAAGGTTCTTGGCAATATCTGAAAAGTTGCTACTTTAATTAAGAGGCCACACTACCTCTGTTTATTTCAATCACTGCTTGTGAAACTATATGTGTGAGGTCAGCTGCAGTCATCATTGTTTGAAACAATTCTTACCCTTTTAGCAGCTGTGTATATGAAGCCAAAAGTGTAACAATAGAAATAAGTTTAGCCTGTGATAAAATGTGAATAATGCATATCTATGAATTCGTTTCATTTCCTTGCTAAAATGACTGCCTTGTCAAGCAGGTTACAATTCTATTGTTTGTCCAAGAGGAAGTTTTGTTAAGATGTTAAGGAGTAACTATAATAAAAATGTATGTTTATTTGAGTATGGTGGGGCCACAATTGGGTAGGGGGGTCAAATTTTTACATGGAAGATATAGAGAACAAACTTTAAAAATCTTCTGGAGAAGCATTCAGCCAGAAAAGCTGAAACTTGTATGAAAGCACAGTGTGCAGATTAAAGTGTGATTAAACCATGATTCCCTAGAGAAAAGTTAGGCCACAAAAGGGGGATTTTTATATAGGAATAGAGAAAAATCACAATACTAAAACAACAAACAGGGCTTGGTATTTAATTACCATAAAATATGTGGATAAAAATCGGTAGATTTCTTAACTTTACTATACTTAGTTGTCAAGATATTTTGATACTCTAATGCTGATTTGATCAGAGTTATGGCTATTGTGCTCAGGTGAGCAATTTGGCCCCTTGGCCTCTTGTTTGATTGGTTGACATTGGTCGCTATTATGCTATTAATATTTTGTTGTTGGTCATAAAAAAAGTTGTCGCTTTTTAAAGCTCACCATAACAAACTGAAAAAAGACCACTGTATTTTTATGGTTTTTGATACATGTCATGAACTATAATGATTTTTAATCAAGTCTTCTGCTTTAAAAGTAGTAAATGTGGAAATATTTGATTTGCTTTTTAAGTACCGTATTTTTCGGACGAATCGTCGATGCGGACGACTAGTCGAATTGCGCATTTTTAGCCAAAATTTTAACAAATTCCTACGATACGTCGATTCAGACGATACGTCGATCTTATCACTTTAAAATGGCGTATAAAAAACTGCAGTAACATTATCATACTTGCCAACTGACCCGATTTCATCGGGTCACACCCGATTTTTCGACCCTTCACCCGATTATTTTTTATGACCCGGCGGGTCATGCTTTTCACCCGATATTTGTCGAACAACCCGAAAATCTCCCGATTTCCGGATTTGGTTCGTAAATTACGTTGCGCGTTTGATTTCCAGTTATGAACCCAAGCTGAGCTTGGATTTACGTAAACAATGCCGATGGCTATAACAGATAAGTGTTAATTATTATTGTGAGTTGTTTTGACAAACCGAGGGTTTAAATCATTAAGTGTGATGGCTTCCAATAAGAAAAGGTCTTCATCGGGGCCAGCGGAATCAAAACCAACAAAAAGAAAACGATATTTTTGTACCTATCAACATATCTGGGAAAATGAATTGCCATGGATAAAACAAAGTAATCGAGTACAAAACGAGGCCTTTTGTGTTCTATGTAACGCACATTTAAATATTGGATCTTGTGCCCAAAATAATCTGACTAAACATTCAAAACCGCTAAGTCATGTAAAAAATGCTTTTTAATGTTATACACAAAAGTCTTCCAAGTCATAACTTTCATGCCATTGTTTACAGAGTTCAAAAGCAAGGTTAATGTAGCAGAAACCCTTTTTGCATTTTATTTTTAGCTGAACACAACCTACCATTTTTTGTGTCAGATCACTTTACAAAATTCAAAATCAGCAATTGATAGTTACAATTAATGCTTCTTTGCAATAAAATATTACACATATGTTTTAACACATATTTCTATTGTATATACCTTTGAAATGCATGGTAAATATGTCGTGAATGTCGTTACGCGCTATGACCAGATTTTTTACTTTCCAAATCTGGTCATGACCAGATTTTCACATGTTGGAGGTTGGCAAGTATGAACATTATCAGTGTATGATGCCACGATGTCCTTGATATTGCTACCAATTATTATTAATGATTGACATTTAAACAATTACGTTTTATACTTATGCATCATATTTTCAAATACCGGTAACATCTATAAAGTCGCTTGCATTGTAAACAATTCCCGATATCGCGTGTTATGCAAGTTGTATGAGAGTAAACTAAACTTACTTTGTCAGAAATATTTTATTTCCTTAAAATAATTATTCACTCTGACCATCGCCAGTGTATTCGCCATTATGTAACCAGCCACCTGTTGACTCGTGGTCAATGTTTGTTTAACAATTTCCGGTGTCAGAAGCATGTACCTGTCTCGTGTCGGACTTCAAAGGGGGATCTCAAGTGTAGAAAGCTTAGCAATTACTATAATTTGATTAAACTTGTTTAGTTTGTATCCAGTAATGCAGTTACACGCTATTGTTTTACATAGACACTGTTAGAAATAGATTGATCATTTGTACGACTTGATAATGACGATATACGACATACATACGTTTCCTAAAATTTTTATTTAACCACAATCGAAGAATTGAACAATAATTAATTAATGAACTTTAATCACTCTTATTACGGTACTCTTTATATACACAGGGAGTGAACACGCCGCATATATCTCAGCCTTAGGGAATGATTATAGAGCACAACCGATACCAGCCTACTGTATAAACATTAGTATTGATAATTGCCGATTATGTTTTTTAAGATTGAATTTGACCATAAAATATTTCTTATTTATACTTTCCACTAACAACTCTTTACTAATAAAATAATAAAACTTAAAAACATTCCCCGGACTTACTGCAATAATTTTTTCCATTCAAATTTGGTTTCAATTTTACTGCGCAATGTTATCTTCCCACTAGTGTCATACCATGTGACGATGTGTTTATGAAAACGGAACGGTAAAACTTTTAATTTGATTAAAGACATGTACCATTTTTTAATTACCGTTATTATAATGTATACTGGTGTTAACAAATGAGTGAAAACGATAATTCATAAAGATGAACGATGAATTCAACAAGGTAATTTCCAATCACACAGCCAAGTCAAGATGATTAAAACCAAGATTTTTAATGCTATTTTTAACAATTTTCTGACCTCAAGCCTAAGACAAGTCGATTTAGACGATAAGTCGGGTGCTCTGCTTCAGAGAAAAAAAATACCGACTAATCGTCGGAAAAATACGGTATTAACCAAAATGCTTAAAACAATTCAAGAATTAGGAAATAGATAAGATCGTGCAATGAATGTGCTCTCAACCAGCAGTGTAAAACTGGCAAATAATTGATTTCTCTATGCACTTGTCCAATATTGTTCCTTATTTTAGGGATTGCTTTTATTTTTGTGAAAGTTTATATACTAAAATTGGTAAGAGGTTCTTAATTCTAAAATATTAAAATTTAGATATCTTAGAAGAAAAATAGTGCCTCCTATTAAGATATCTGATAAAATTTTAAGATTTCAGTAATACATAATCATATAACAATGATATATAATTATGGACAAGTATATTTGCACTTAGGACTCAAATGTCATTCATATTCTTACTTACCATGATCTATTAATCCATACATAGAAATGATTATCCTGTGCAGAGTGTCTGTAGATGATAATTGATTCACGTTTGTATACTTTGAGGTAATTGGTTGGAAAACTTGATCATGTATCAATTGTGTTACCCTGTTGGAAGTCCCTGTACTGGTCAGAAATGTTACCAACGTGTGAGGTCTGAATCCTTTATTACAGATCTCTCATACATTGTTGAAATATATAAAGTGAGAAAGAATAACAAAGAGTTTCTTTCTCACACAAATCAGACCCACTCATCTTAAATTATTCCGAAAAAAGTCATTAAGGAAGACTACAAAATAGTAGAAGGGTCCCAATAGTCTTGAAGGATTCATTGAAAAATCAGAATGCCTTGATTTTTCATGGAAATTCCATGGAAAGCAAGAGTTCTTACTGCTGAAAACTCAAGTGAGCTTTTCTGATTAAAATTTGTCCGTTGTCTGTCTTCGTTGGCGTTGTTGTTGGCGTTGTAAACTTTTCACATTTTCATCTTCTTCTCCAGAACCACTGGGCAGATTTTAACCAAACTTGGCACAAAGCATCACTGGATGAAGGGGATTCAAGTTTGTTCAAATGAAGGACCACACCCTCTTTAAAGGGGAGATAATTTAGAATTATTGAAATTTGTAGGCATTTTTCAAAAATCTTCTTCTCAAAAACTATTAGACCAGAAAACCTGTAACTTGTATGGAAGCATCCTCAGGTAGTGTAGATTCAAGTTTGTTCAAATCATGGTCCCCGGGGGTAGGGTGGGGCCACAATGGGGATGAATTTTTACATAGGAATATATAGAGAAAATCTTTAAAAATTTTCTTCTTAAAAACTATTAGGCCAGGAAAGCTCAAATTGGAGTGGAAGCATCCTCAGATAGTGTAGATTCAATTTTGTTTAAATCATGGTCCCAGGGGGGTAGGGTGGGGCCACAATAGGGGGATGAATTTTTACATAGGAATATATATAGAGAGAAAATCTTTAAAAATCTTCTCAAAACCTATTAGGCCAAAAAAGCTCAAATTGGAATGGAAGCATCCTCAGATAGTGTAGATTCAAGTTTGTTTAAATCATGGTCCCAGGGGGTAGGGTGGGTCCACAAAAGGGGGATGAATTTTTACATAGGAATATATATAGAGAAAATCTTTTAAAATCTTCTTTTCAAAAACTATTAGGCCAGGAAAGCTTAAATTGGAGTGGAAGCATCCACAGATAGTGGAGATTCAAGTTTGTTCAAATCATGGTCCCCGGGGGTAGGGTGGGGCCACAATGGGGATGAATTTTTACATAGGAATATATAGAGAAAATCTTTAAAAATTTTCTTCTTAAAAACTATTAGGCCAGGAAAGCTCAAATTGGAGTGGAAGCATCCTCAGATAGTGTAGATTCAATTTTGTTTAAATCATGGTCCCAGGGGGGTAGGGTGGGGCCACAATAGGGGGATGAATTTTTACATAGGAATATATATAGAGAGAAAATCTTTAAAAATCTTCTCAAAACCTATTAGGCCAAAAAAGCTCAAATTGGAATGGAAGCATCCTCAGATAGTGTAGATTCAAGTTTGTTTAAATCATGGTCCCAGGGGGTAGGGTGGGGCCACAATAGGGGGATGAATTTTTACATAGGAATATATAGAGAAAATCTTTTAAAATCTTCTTCTCAAAAACTATTAGGCCAGAAAAGCTAAAATTGGAGTGGAAGCATCCACAGATAGTGGTGATTCAAGTTTGTTCAAATCATGGTCCCCAGGGGTAGGGTGGGGCCACAATCGGTGGATGAATTATTACATAGGAAAATATAGAGAAAATCTATAAAAATCTTCTTCTTAAAAACTATTAGGCCAAGAAAGCTTTAAATTGGAGTGGAGGCATCCTCAAATAGTGTAGATTCAAGTTTGTTTAAATCATGGTCCTTGAGGGTAGGGCTGGGCCACAATGGGGGTGAATTTTTACATACTAGGAATATATAGAGAAAATCTTTAAAAATATTCTCAGAAAGTTTTAAAGTCCAAAAAGCAGTAACTTGTGTGAAAGCATTGGTTGTGCAGATTAAAATTTGATCAAACCATGATTCCCTAGAGAAGAGTTGGGCCACAAAGTGTGTGTGTGTGGGGGGGGGGGTTTCATAGGAATAGAGAAAAATCTTCTTACAGGTACCATAACAAAAGGGGCTTGGTATTTACCATAAAAATATGTGGATAAAAATCAGCAGATATTTTAAAATTTTTGAGCAATATCTACTGTACTTAGTTGTCAAGAGATTTTAATTTTGATGCTGTAATGCTAATTTGATCAGAGTTAAGGCTATTGTTCCTCAGGTGAGCGATGTGGCCCCTGGGCCTCTTGTTTCCATACCTATAGTTATCATTGTTTTGAAATAAAAATTTTAAAAGGGACAAAGACACGATTTGTGATCATTTTTTTTATGTATAAAATGTGCATTTTGAATGATTGACCAAAATTTGAATGTTAGAAGTCCAGTTTCAAGCAAGATACAGAGGTAATAAATCATTTTTATGTGTTCATAAATAATATTATCAACAAAGGAAAGCAATACACATATTTGCTTGAAACTTGTACTAATACAACACATATGATGAAAACAATAACAAAACTCAAGCTTTTTGTTTATGAAACAAAGAATTTCAAACTCAGTATGTATCTTGCTTGTAAGTTTATTGTCCCCCTTTACAGCAACTATTTCCCTTGGCTTCGCCTCGTGATATAGTCGCAGTCTCGGGGGACAATTAACTTGCTATCATTTGACTGAATATTATATTGTAGCGTTTGATACATTATTATATAGTAGTGAATCAATAAATATTATTGCTGTGCAATAATAACGGTGTATTGCAGTACGTGGACGAAAAATATTGTATCATCTTTAGCCCACCAAGACGAAGTTGGGGGGAGCTTATGCTATACCCTCGGTGTCAGCGTCCAGACCTGTTTAAAGTTTTTGTTGCAGGTCCTGTATCTAAGTTATTACTAGTCCTATCTTCACTAAACTTGCATGGATGATGCATCTGGACCTACTTATGGACTTGAAAGACTTGGATGCTGAATCTGGGCCATGAATTTCAGATGCTGGAGGTGGTTAAGGTTTTTGGAGCTGGTTAAAGTTTTTGGTGCAGGTGCCCTTTGATAGCAATTTCTAAGTTACTACTGGTCCAAACTTCACCAAACTTGCATGGATGGCACATGTTATGATACTGATGCACCTGTCAGGCTTTAATGCTGAATCAGAGGCATAGGTTTTGGATGCTTGAGGAGGTTAAGGTTTTTGGAGCTAGTTAAAGTTATTGGATCAGGTGCCCTCTGATGATTATATCTTAGTTATTACTGGTCCTAACTTCACCAAACTTGCAAAATGGTGTGTCTTGTGATACTGATGCACCTGACAGGCTTTAATGCAGAATCATAGGCATAGGTTTCGAATGCTGGATGAGGTTAAGGTTTTTAGAGCTAGTTAAAGTTTTGGAGCAGATGCCCTCTGATGATTATATCTTAATTTTTACTGGTCCTAACTTTACCAAACTTTCATGACTGATGCGTCTTATGATATTGATGCACCTGACAGGCTTGAATGCTGAATCTGAGCCATAGGTTTCGGATGCTGGATGAGGTTTAGTTTTTTTAACAGGTCACATGTTTAATAGAAAATAATACTTTTTTAAACTTGCATAGATGATTTAACTATAATATAAATGAATCACAGAGGTAGCTTCAGATGCAGAGCCTGATCTCCGTTATCAAGGATGCTAAAAAATCTCCTACTTTACTCAAAACTGCTTGATAGATGTGTTTGTTGTTAAATGATATTTAACATGATTTCTATGATATAGTATTGTATGATATGATACACTTTTGTTTTAAATGATACAATATTATATCATACATTATATTGTAAAAAGGTTTGTACATAAAGAAATGATATTGTAATGCATAGTATTGTTTATTATGATACAATATTGTATAATATGATAGTGTACTCTATATTATTTTATCACATTTTATTGTTTCATATGATATTGCAATATATGATATTGTATCATATTATGATACAATATTTTATAATATATAATATCGTATTATATGAAACTATATTGTAAAATATGAAATTGGTTTATATATTATATTATTATATCATATGAAGTTGTATTGTATGATATTGTAATATATAATATTTTATCATATGATATGATATTGTATAATATAATGTTATATTATTTAATATATAGCTATATCAAATGATAATGTATTATACAATATGATACAATGTTGAATCAAATTACATTGTATCATAATACAATATCATATTTTGTATCAAATATGATACAATATTATATAATACAATATCATACTATATTATACAATATATTATCATATGTGATGTATTACATGATATGCTATTATATTATATCAATATATGATACAATATATTGTAAATATCGTAGGATGCAATATCATATTTTATATTTTTGTATTGATAAACATTGTATCTTATAATACCATATGAAATGAACATATGATTATCATACAATTTTTTTTTTAAACATATGATATACAATATTGTGTCAAAACAGTAACCGTGAATATTCAAGATCATTAATTATGATTTTTATATAATATGATAAAGGCGGTCTCATAAAGGTGATGCCTCATAAAGGTGATGTCTCGTCTCGGTGAGATGGGGCAAGGACAAGACGTAATAACGCGTGAATTACATCATACGTTGTTTTGTGACGTATAGACAATTACCTTAAAGATCATGATTTTAATATCATATGTTAAAGCTGGTCTCATTAGGTGATGCCTCATCTCAGTGAGCTCTGTAATCTCGGATTTCCTATGTTTAGCATTAATAAATACATATCTATGGAAGGGGGGGGGGTATCTTATGTAATCAATATCAGTGTTATTAAAGCTATTTGTAAGGTTAATATAGCGCTTCACTGTCATTTTCGAAAATATTATTACCTTCAACTGATAAATCAGCTAGATAACTGAATTTTGTAAAGTTAAATGATTCATGTTTTTGTTTTATCATGATAATTGCCATAATATTATATCTAAGTTTTGTTGTATCATTTTAGAGAAAACTTTCAATATTATTAAAATTCACTTTAAAGACACAAATAGAGACATTTCTCAATTATAGATAACCCAGAAATTTTTATTCCTTATTTGTATTTTAACATTTTTATGCCAAAATTTTCTGCTATTTTTGGAGTTAGAATGTTTTGGATTTTCCTTATTGTAGCATGCAAAATGCAATTGAATGCTTATAAATAAAGTCAAAGTATATATATTTTCCATTAAAACTATATTATTATTATGTTAATTTATATATTTCTTGGAGAATTTTTACATGTATCCCAACTTTCACAAAAACTTTCAATTTCAACCGAGATTTACTGTTATTGGTAGTATCTAATTAATTTCTAAACAACCCTTGTATATTAAATGATTGTATAAATCCCCAGAATACAATGTTCCATCTGTAAAATTGTTCTATTTTTCCATTCAGTGTATCCCACAAGAATTTTTGGATGTGTGCAGACACCTTAGATGAAAAGAAAAATGATAAACTGAAAGAAATCATTGATGATTATTTCGAAAAACAAGAGATTCTGAATGAGTTCAAACAGCGAGAAGAAGACCAAGATGAAAAACAGGTATAATTCTTTTGTTAAATTCAACCTTCATAGTATACATTAGTCGGGTACTATAGGGCCTGATGTTTCTGGTTGATAGGAGATACATGTACATTGACTTATCTTTATTCAGAGTGGAGAATATCGTGTATGGATTAACATACTATAAAGATAACTGTAATGTAATCTAAGCTTGAGAGGAAACACAATGATTTAGTTTTTTTACAGACTTTCTCTGTCCATTTTTGATAAACCAATTAAATTGGCTGTAACGTACCATATTAGGTTATCTATAGAAAAAGATATTTTGTTAATGGTAAAATTGAAGGTCAAAACTCTCAAAACAAGGATTTGTATATGCATTTTTGATAATAATCACTTCTTTTTTGTAAGAAATATGAAAAACAGGATATCAGGTGTGCATTGGAAGATTATATCAATGAACAGGCAACTGATAACAGGCAAAAAGATTAGATTAGGCTTTGTTATTGTCTTGTATTACCTGCCTGAGAGGTTGATGACTCAATATTTACATCCACTGAACATTTGATCCTCTTAATTATGAAGAAGATTGGTTCATACTGCTGCTTAACATATTCACACCTCAATCTAATCAGTTTTCTGTTAAAATTTTTGATCAAGCCAAAGAAACAGTTAAGCTTGTTTGTTTCCATATGAAACAAAGCAATCAAATGTTGAAAGTTCTTTAAATCATTGCTATTTATTGTCAGTAATGCAAAATTTCATTTATAAGACACAGCATTTAATACATTGCATAAAATTTGCTGAAAGAGGCAAAAATATCCAGGACAATTTATTGACATTCTGAACTGTAAATTGCTAAGAAAAACAAGAGTTACTGTATTAAACAAAAGGGGTCATCTATCCTAAACCAGTTACTGTATCCAAGAAAAGGGGTCATCTATCCCAAGCCAGTTACTGTATCCAAGAAAAGGGGTCATCTATCCCAAGCCAGTTACTGTATCAAACAAAAGGGGTCATCTATCCCAAGCCAGTTTAAAGCAAATTGTGTACATTTGAATGTACATGTTTCATTGTCTTTTGATTTATATCCCTCTGAATCAGGTATGTATTTGCTTTATTATTCCTACATAAGTTATTATTTAATTATCCCCTCGCACAACTTGTTGCGAAGGGGATATAGCATCGCTGCTGTGTGTGTGTGTGCGTGCACGTGTGTGTGACAAGATTTAAAGATGTTTATCAAACTTCATACACTTCATAAGCATGGTTAAAGGACAACCCCTATTCATTTTCAAAGAATTTCGTTATATATATTTTTTCAAATATCGTTCAAATTACAACACTTAGAAATTATATGTACGACTTTCGGTTCGTGAAAGTAAACATTTCAAATCAGCAACTTGATTTTGTATTGGATGTAGGCTCTGTAAAGGTAAGAAGCAAACGTTTTTGAGAATTGGGGAGTTGGAAGTATGTCCAAAGTGAAAAACTGAAGCAAACAGGAGATTAAGTTCACCCTAATTTAATCAAAACAAGCAGCCGCCTGAGCCGAATTCCGGGCAATATTTAACGAATTTCTTAAAAAAGCACACGTTCATAATTCAGAAGAGACTTTGATGAATATCGTCAACATGATTAACCGGGAATTCATTTCATGTAAATCGTAATAGATAAGTTACTCTATTTAAAATATGGGGGTTAAAATTACGACATGCGAACTAGAATTTTCCCTAAGGTAGCTAAACACAGTTTCATATAAAATCCAGGGGGTTTAACTCTGGGAAAAAGCATGATGGATAGGGATTTTCCTGCTATTTTTATACGGTATACATGAAAATGAATTTTTTTAATTCTTAATTGCATAATATAGAGGTTTATCTTTCGAATACATGCAAGAAGTGTGTAGAAAAATTTTAAAAATTAATTTTGTGAGACTCTGAAACAAAGGGAGGTAACTCCAAAAACATCCGGATTTTACGCGTGCAGAATTTCATGAATTTTTTAGTGGTTAATATAGCTCTTTTAAAAGCTGGCGAATGTACCCTGAAAATACTATAAAACGATGCCTAAGGACTTGCTCTTGAAAATGCACAGAAATTAAAATAGCTGATTTGTTTCCATTCTGCTTATACGGGGAGCCTAAAATGCATGGGTGTACTGCATTTAGACGCAATCTTTTGTCTATTTTTCTCATGCTTTGAGTGCCAAAAAAAATCTAGCATTAAGTTACATATGCATTATTCACGCCGTGGATGCGCGGTAAAAACTCTTAGCATGTCATAAGCACTCGGCATCTACTCAGCGAGAGCGCTGTCAATCGCCAAGTAGAACTCTGTGAAAACGCAGTTACACGCCGCGGGAGTTCCATAGAAACGCTTCGGTCGCCACCAGGACGCAATTACATCTTCACTTTTTAAAATTTTAAATAAAATTGTACATTTTTTCTGAATTTTTCTTGCGATCCTACGGCGATTCAATGAATTTTACAACGCCATGAACACGCCGTGGGAACGCAACTTGGTGTGACAGGGCCTTGACCAACGAAGTGAGTAATTAAAAACACTTGTTTTTTTTTTTTCTACTTTGGACTAAAAATAGATCGAGATTTCCAAAATGCCATGATTGACTATCATCATTCCTGTCGTCCAATGAGTTTGGCGTTTCTCAGTATTTTCTGCAATGACTGCAATGACTTAACCAAAGTAAAGATGAGGTTTCCCTCGCTCGATGACATGACTGTTTCAATTTGTCACTGAACCATATAATAGTAGTAGTAGTTTATTGGTGTATACATTACATGCATTGCCATAGCATAACTTTAACAGTAAAATTTACAATAATTGTGGTTACAGGTGGGAGACAGGTTATATAGATATAAAGTATAAAGTGAAAGAACAAATATCAAACAGACAAACAAAATAGTAGTTTTATAAACTTAATTTACGCTTCACGTCAGATAGTAAAGTTATCTCTCTTATTGAAACATTTGTACACATTTAAATAATTATTAATAATTAATTAATAATTGATTTAATAAAAAAATTTTGCGGCAATAATTGTATAATATGCTTGGATCATAAACAATCAGCTACTCAGGTGAGCAACAAGGTCAATATATGCCCCTTTTTTAGACGGTGGCTATAAATAGCCACTGTCTATTGCTATCGTCCTGGCCGGAAGGGTATTTCTCACGGGGACCCTAGCGGATTAGGAACGATAACTCTGTTAGGTATGCAGAGTTACTGGCGATGTTTTACCGATTGTCGATTTAAGTTTGAGAACTAATTTACATCTTATTAGATATTTTAAGCACTATAGCTGCTAATTATTTTGTACATACATTTAAATAATTTATGAAATTGTGTCTTATTTTTAATGAGCCGTTTCCCTGTCTGCTTACGCGGTATTGATAACTTATGCACCAACTGCCAGATGTGAAGTTTAACTCAGTATCAGGACTCCAAAAATTATATCACTGCGATAATTGACCAAGAGTTCTCACAATAATCATGTCTTTTTTATGGTGTAAACAATTGTCAGAAACACACTATTTAAACGGGTTTGCCATTTCATTTTTCAGCAATTATGCTTCATCGATAAATTCATGATCAATCATTTTCAACGCATCAATTTAAGTTGAGGCAGTATTTATTTTGTTGTAGCTTATTCCAAAGAATTCACAACATATACTGACAATGAATATTACATAAATTACATTTTATTGAACTTCAACCGATCGATGGCACACTTTCTTCTACAAGTGTGCATGTGTTTCAAACATGCAAAAAACTTGAAATTTACTATACAAACATGTTCAATTTTGGACTGATCTGTGATCAACCTTATTTTATAACCCTCTCAGTCTGTAGAATCATTAATTTTGTTACATACACCTCAATATTCATCAGACAATAATTACTACTGATGTTGACGCTCTACAATGACTTTCTCTCAAACACGCTCATCGACCTCGGATTGTAAAACTCACGTGCAAATCGAGTCGCCATTTCACACACAGTTTTATATGTATATAAACACACCACACTTCGTCATTTTACGGACCTGGTGACGATGTTTCAAAAATTTTCAGTACAGATTTGTTGTAAGGAATCGAAGATATATGCTGTAAAACGTCTTATGGATTTCACGGCGTGTAAACCCGTGAATCTCCATTTTGCAGCAAGCGCTAGCTTTTTGTGAGGAAAAACAATCGGTTCAACTCATGCGATATTCCATATACATGTACATGTATGGTACATTGTGAAAGGTAATGTAAAATTTATTTGTTCACTAAACAGTTTCTGACGAATTTTTTCGCAGTAAACTGAATAACGTAATACGATGAGCAAGGTACGATCTGTGACTTTTCTCCATATGCGCCCGTTCTTGCTTTTTTTTTTTAAATTGTTACATGTACGTAAACATCGCCCCGTTTGTTCTCAACTAAACTCTGTAATTTTTAACTCGCGAGTACAACTTTATTATGAGCTTTCTTCAGCATTTGTTTCCGTGTGTTAGCATCATGTTCTCAACATGCTTTTTTAAATGGGTGGGTCTATATAAATGCGTCAATCAGAATCTTGTTGCGAATCGCAATTGAAATACACACCGGTTAGATAGTGTCATCACTCAACGCAATGCTAGAATGTGCTTCATAGATGACTGTAGTATTCTACTGAGCTACTAAACTGTAGCTTTTCGGAAATATTGCCGAGATTTGCGAACCCTAGATCTATTGTCTAGTACATGCAACGAATAAAATGAAAATATACACAGATGTACGGCTCAGAAAAACGTGCGTTCAACTTGAATTTTGTTTGTTTTGTGTTTTAAAAACTGATTTATCCTGTTAAAACATTAGATTTCATTTTACCACTACTGTTTTATTCGTGACCTGGAGAAATTGAAAAGATCCCTGAAAACATTATTTATTTCTTTGCTCATTTTGCTTAAATCTGAATAGTTTACCAATATTGCCATTAATTTTATGGGATGGAGAAATGGTCAAGCATCACACAGCTTTGGAAATAAACATGTATAATTATAAACAGTTTTATTCAGGGTCCATATCTTTTGAGTCCTTTTTTGATAAAGTAGACATACCTTTGTATACAAATGATCTAGAGGTCATAGGTCAAACTTTATAATGAAAAGTCCTTTGCTTGTACGCTCTTATTATATTATGGACATGTCCCAACATGTCCCATTAACAGTATTATTTTACTGCAAAAAATCAAATCGGATGCAAATTTGAATACCTTGTAAAAATTATACATATTAGTGCAAAACTCCTGACATTACACAGAGTTTTTTAAAATGAAAATATAAAAAAGATTCTTCAAAATTTCGCATATTAAATGCAGGATTAAACAAATATGTGATTTCCAAACAAAGGAACTGATTATGACCTTATGTAAAGCAAATGTTTTGGTGAATAATTAATCAATATTTGTTGTATTTATACTAGAAAAGTTAAATGTAGCAAGTAAATTATGCGTTTTAAAGTGTACTGAGAAGTAATAAAATAATTATACATGTGACTATCCCGAATTCATTCAAATGATTTGAATTAATCTACAGCTAAATACAATAGAACAAATGTACTTTAAAACGTTGCTTAATGAAACTGCCGCGATTAAATATTGTATGAGTTTTCTTTTCAAATTTTCATTCACTTTTGTTGTGAGCTAATGGAAATAAACCACTCGAAGTCGAAGATAAAATATTGATTGACTCTGCAGTTTCATGATGACATGCATTCCAAAAGCATTTTCCAGTTTTATCAAACATGTTCTTGTAAACTCATTCCGTTTTCTATACACCTACATGTATTAACTTGCTATGAAGACAAATTAAAGTAAGTGTGTTGGCCCACGAGACTGCAACTTTTTCCCTGTGAAGAAATTGAGGGAAAATGCTGTCGAGAGGGAAAATAAACATACTACATGTATGCCCAAATAGTTAGTAAAAACTTGACAAGTATTTTATCATACCAAAGCCTTATTTGTTCTCGTTACTTTGAAAAATCTACAATACCTTTATAGCACAGTAGTCCAATCCTCACTTTTCAAAAGTTGTTCCCCTTTGCGGGGTCAACCCAAAGGTCTAAAGAAAAAAACCCACAAATGTCCCTTCTTTATACAATCAAATATTTGGGCGTATTGTGATAAAATCGCTTTGAATTTTTTTTATTCATTCACTATGTGGTGGCAACCCACATATCGAATGAGGCATTCTGGGGCAAACAAAATGCATACCAAAAACGGATTTTAATGTCAAACGATATAAATACAAATATATATATATGCAAACTTCTATACTACAAAGGCTACTGAAATAAATCTACGGGTTTTCCCCCAAAGACGACGGCCAAGAGACGTAGCTTTTGTAAAGTGTAAATTGAGATTACACAACTACGATTTCCACATAGTTATCCATGTAGGAAACTCACGACCAGTTGTGCATGTAAGCGTTAAGCATTAGTACATGTATGCGATACTGGCCGCGGGTTTTCGACGACAATAATTATCATACATGTAATATGCCACATTCAAACGACGCCACCGTCTTACAGTACTTTCAGTACTTTGATTAAATTTGAATTTTCATCTGACCATCCTTCAATCTGAGATGGAAAAAAGAGGTATGAATACGAGGGTTGTTGGAAAAGTTCGCAGACAAGTTTGATTGTGAGATTGTTTGTTTTAAATGCACCATAAAAATATACACCTTAATTACTATAATAAGATATGCTTAACGGAGCATATCAGGGTTTTTTAGCTCACCTGAGCTGAAAGCTCAAGTGAGCTTTTCTGATCAAAATTTGTCTGTTGTCTGTCGTCGTTGGCGTTGTTGTTGGCGTTGTAAACTTTTCACATTTTCATCTTCTTCTCCAGAACCACTGGGCAGATTTCATCCAAACTTGGCACAAAGCATCACTGGGTGAAGGGGATTCAAGTTTGTTCAAATGAAGGGCCACACTTTTTTAAAAGGGAGATAATTTAGAATTATTGAAAATTTGTAGGTATTTTTCAAAAATCTTCTTCTCAAAAACTATTAGGCCAGAAAAGCTGAAACTTGTATGGAAGCATCCTTAGGTAGTGTAGATTCAAGTTTGTTCAAATCATGGTCCCCAAGGGTAAGATGGGGCCACAATGGGGGATGAATTTTTACAAAGAAATATATAGAGAAAATCTTTAAAAATCTTCTTCTTAAAAACAATTAGGCCAGGAAAGCTCAAATTGGAGTGGAAGCATTCTCAGATAGTGTAGATTCAGGTTTGTTTAAATCATGGTCCCCAGGGGTAGGGTGGGGCCACAATAGGGGGATGAATTTTTACATAGGAATATATAGAGAAAATCTTTAATAAATCTTCTTCTTTTAAAAAACTATTAGGCCAGAAAAGCTTAAATTGGAGTGAAAGCATCCTCAGATAGTGTAGATTCAAGTTTGTTTAAATCATGGTCCCCAGGGGTAGGGTGGGGCCACAATGGGGGATGAATTTTTACATAGGAATATATAGAGAAAATCTTTTAAAATCTTCTTCTCAAAAACTATTTGACCAGAAAATCTCAAATTGGAGTGAAAGCATCCTTATATAGTGTAAATTCAAGTTTGTTTAAATCATGGTCCATGGGGGTAGGGTGGGGCCACAATGGGGGGATGAATTTTTACATAGGAATATATGGAGAGAAAAAATTAAAATCTTCTTCTCAAAAACTATTTGACCAGAAACATTCAAATTGAAGTGGAAGCATTCTCAGATAGTGTAGATTCAAGTTTGTTTATATCATGGTCCCCTGGGGTAGGGTGGGCCCAAAGTGGGGAAATGAATTTTTACATAGGAATATATAGAGAAAATCTTTAAAAATCTTCTTCTCAAAAACTATTAGGCCAGAGATGCTCCAATTTGAGTGGAAGCATCCTCAGATAGTGTAGATTCAAGTTTGTTTAAATCATGGTCCCCAGGGGTAGGGTGGGGCCACAATGGGGGATGAATTTTTACATAGGAATATATAGAGAAAATTTATAAAAATCCTCTTCTCAAAAACTATTTGACCAGAAAAGTTCAAATTGGAGCGGAAGCATCCTCAGATAGTGTAGATTCAAGTTTGTTTAAATCATGGTCCCCGGGGGTAGGGTGGGGCCACAATAGGGGATGAATTTTTACATAGGAATATACAGAGAAAATCTTTAAAAATCTTCTTCTCAAAACCTATTAGGCCAGAAAAGCTCACATTGGAGTGGAAGCATCCTCAGATAGTGTAGATTCAAGTTTGTTTAAATCATGGTCCTCAGAGGTAGGGTGGGGCCACAATGGGGGATGAATTTTTACATAGGAATATATAGAGAAAATTTATAAAAATCCTCTTCTCAAAAACTATTTGACCAGAAAAGTTCAAATTGGAGCGGAAGCATCCACAGATAGTGTAGATTCAAGTTTGTTTAAATCATGGTCCCAGGGGGGTAGGGTGGGGCCACAATAGGTGGATGAATTTTTACATAGGAATATATATAGAGAAAATCTTTAAAAAATCTTCTTCTTAAAAACTATTTGACCAGAAAAGCTCAAACTTGTGTGGAGGCATCCTCAGATAATGTAGATTTAAGTTTGTTTAAATCAAGGTCCCCGGGGGTAGGGCGGGGCCACAATGGGGAGATGAATTTTTACATAGGAATATATAGAGAAAATCTTTAAAAATATTCTTGGAAAGTTTTCAGTCCAAAATGCAGTAACTTGTGTGAAAGCACGGGTTGTGCAGGATAAAGTTTGATGAAACCATTATTCCCTAGAGAAAAGTGGGACCACAAAGGGGGGGGGGGTATATAGGAATAGAGAAAAATCTTACAGGTGCAACAACAAAAGGGGCTTGGTATTTACCATAAAAATATGTGGATAAAAATCGGCAGATATTTTTAAATTTTTTGAGCAATATCTACTGTACTTAGTTGTCAAGATAATTTGATTTTGATACTGTAATACTAATTTGATCAGAGTTGAGGCTATTGTTCCTCAGGTAAGCGATGTGGCCCCTGGGCCTCTTGTTTTATATTATAATGTTTTGTTCGCATTTTCCTTATTAATTACATGTAGGCCTAAGTAAATGTACCGTGTCAGGGAGTAAAAATGTACGATAATTCACATGACGTCACAAAAACTTTAAACGTCATTTTGTGAAAGTTTCAATTAAATTGAAGAATTTCTGACCGTTTTATCGCCAAATATGGACGACGTTAACATCAATGGACATCTTGGAGCACCGAGCCGTCATTAAATTTTGTGTGCAGGCAGGAAAATCTCCGATGGAAGATGCTGCTGGAGATTGCCCACATATGTCTAGGAGAATGATTTACAAATGGCATCAGAGGATCAAAGATGGAAGGACTGATATTTTTGATGACAAACAAAACGGAAGGCCACAAGAAGTGGAACTGAATAGGTACTTGGGGAATTAAATAATGATTGGAGAGCCATGCGTGATTTTGCAGATAAATTCGACATTAACGTGAGTGTTACGACAATACATCAAATCATTACAAATAAAATCTTGACTTTCAAAAAGTTTGTGCACGATGGGTACCCAGTCTGCTGTCTGCGGATGAAAAACAAAGGCGGGTTTCTGCATCCAGCGAGTTTTTACGACGATGGAAAAAAAAAGGTGACACGTTTCTGAGCCGAATAATCATTACGGATGAGACCTGGTTATATCATTTTGACCCGGATACCAAACAACAATCGGGCATGTGGAAGAGGAAAGTGTTTTGAAAGAAAAAAAAGAGTACTACAGTATTAACCAAGCTTGTGTTAAGATAAGCTAAAGTTTCCAGTTTCCAGCTGTCAAGTACATAATGATAAAATCACAGTACATTCTGTCTCATTATACCCCGCTCCGAAGGAGAAGGGGGTATACTGTTTTACCCTTGTGCGTCTGTCTGTCCGTCTATGTCCGTCCGTAACCAAAATTTCTGTCGCATGCCATATCATGGGATGTATTTTTGTACCAATCGGATGTCAACTTACTGTTAAATGACAACTTTGTTTATTTTTAGCCTAAATTTTCAAACAAATTTTCGTCAAAGATTTCTCAGCAACTATTTATTGCAGATGGCTGAAATTTTAATACACTCTTTGTTTAGGCATGCCATGTCGTGGGATATATTTTTGTACCAATCGGATGTCAACTTCCTTTTAAATGTCGGCTATGCTTATTTTGCATATTCATTTGTTTTTACTTTGATAAACACCAAAAAATGTCCTGTATAACAGACTAAAGCTAGAGTCTAGTGAGATAAAATAATCATTATTATTAAAGCCTATTACATTTTTTAACTGTCAGTGAGTACAAATGGTAGAAGCTCGTGAATGACTGACCATGTTTATTCCTAAAATTCTTGGCATAAAAGACCCTTGTCTTTAGTCCTGAAAGAAAATTTAAAATTTAGTTAAATTTCAAACGTTTTTTCAATACCCCGATTATCTAAAGTTAAGAGCAAACGTTTCATAGGGATCTTCCAAGCAGGCATGTCCCAAAACACTGTTGCAGAGACAGTCGGAACAAATCAGAAGACCATGAGCCTTCTCTGGAGACGTTTTCAAACCACTTGATCTATTTTTGTAGACAGATTCGGAGGTGGTAATGTTATGGTTTGGGGAGGAATTTGCGGAGGAAACCGCATAAGACTTGTTGTAGTGAACAATACCCTGACAGCCCAAAGCTACAGAGATGAAATTCTCTCTCCAGTTGTACTGCCATACATACGCAACAATTGTCCTTGTTTAACATTCCAGCAGGAAAATGCAACAGCACACACGGCATGAACAACCAGAGTTTTCCTGAATGAAAACAACGTGGATATTCTAGACTGGACTTCAAAAAATCCTGATCTTTCGCCAATTGAACATTGAAATTAGTTAGGTAGGAGAGTAAGGATGCGCTGACCCCAGCCACAGAATCTCTTGCAACTGGTGACAGCACAAGAGGATGAATGGAATAATATCACGTGACACATAAATTGGACGATAGGTATCCTCCATGCGTTGCAAATGTCTCGCAGTACTGAAACCAGGCGGTCGTCACACAAGGTACTAACAAGTGAAATCCAATTAAATCCCCAAAAGAACTGCTCAAAGCCAAAGTGTTTATTAAATTTACTTTTAAAAATAGAATGTTCTCAAACAGTGGTATCTTATTATAATTACCAAATATTGTTTTGATTCTATAAATTCTAATAAAAAGACAACAAATTATTCCGACTATATCTTTTTTTTTGTTCAGTATATATTGCAAACTGAAGTGAAAGTGAGGACAATATCTCCAGAAAAAGCAGCCTTTTATTGGATATTGTAATCTTCAAAACAAGAAAATTGGTTTGGTACTGCCAAGATTGAAAACCAACGGTTTATATCTCAATCAGAAGAGCAATATAATATAATAATAATTGTTAATGAGATGAGCATTAAACCTCAGAACCTTTTCTTTTGAATATATTTTTTTTCCTTTAAAACTATTTTTAAAGTCCTGACAATTTTAAAAAAACCAGTAGAGAATATGGTAACGATACACCAGTGGATACTAGTTTTGCTCAACACCATTCACTTCTTTAGCATTACAGATTTTTTTAACAAACAATTCCTTTGAACAAAAGCTTTTTGATATGAAGTAAATTCAGTAATATTATCATTTTATATTTGATTTGATTTGCTAACAAATAAATCTAATTATTGTGTGGTGTTGATCAGAATTCCAATTATGTTACATGTATTGAAATTTAAAGCCTCTGTTTTAATATAATTAAAAGTTAGAAAATGCAGGAATGCAGAAAAGCACTTATTGTTGTTTCCTTGTATTTACTTTAAGGAAATCACAGCAATTTGCCGGCAAAATGGCTGTTGCAAATGAAAGATCTTTCTAAATTTAGATAACAATTTTCCAGATCAATTCAGCGCCCTTGGTTCACAACAGGTCCAAGATTTGTTTCATTTACTTCAAACCATTATTCTCCGGCATTTAAACTGATCCATCTTTGGTCTTCATTTCATTTCAGCCTTCACCGCAAGAGGTTTCTCAAGCCATTGCAGACATCCGGCAGCTAATAAGTCTCCATGGCCATGAACACAGATTTAATGGCAGGGCCGTAGCACGCATTTTTCACGGCATCAGCAGTCCATGTTTCCCCGCTCAAACATGGGGACGTGCTAGGAGGTTCTGGAGAAGCAATATGAACCTTGACTTCAACTTGCTTGTCAGACTTGCTGTGCAAGAAATTATCAAACTAAGGTGAATGAAAGGTTCCCCAGAAATGAGATTGATTTTGACCTCCAGTTTGCACGTTAAATTTAAGACATTGTCTGCCATTGTATTGATTTCCATACTTAATAAAAATAAATAGTTATTCCATGAATTTAATTTACCTGGTTCATTGTCATTGCCATTTCAACCTAAATGACATCGTTTTGGAGGGGTTTTATTTTTTTGGTGATGTCATTTTAACCTTTGATGACGAGAGAGAGAGAGAGAGAGAGAGAGAGAGAGAGAGAGAAATATTGGAACAGTGGAGTTGGAAAACGGAATACAGGTTTTATCATTTGAGTGCACATTTTTTTTTAATCATTATTCAGTCTGTAGTAAATTTATGTGTTCCATGGTTAAGAAATGTTAACAATATATGCCACTCTATCGTCAATAAGAATAACCATTGTAGGTGTGATTTCAAAAGAGTAAAGTTAATGTGACAACCATACTTAATTGTAAACTTCTACTGCTATATAGGTATATCAACTTGTTCAGTTAAGTCAGCATGAGTGCATATCTGAACGAATATACAGATACTCTTAACTTATTCCCAATGCAGAAGTCAGATAGATTTAAGACTAAATGTTGTATGCATCATGTCACAGTTATGTAATTTCTTGTAAAACCCCTTCTGATTACAATATTAGACCTTTAAAAAATAATAGCATCTGATTTTTTATATAGTTTTCCTTAGTTTATTGATTGTGCAGTTGCCGAATCAATCGTGTTTTAACACACTTGCATTCATTTAACAATGTTTTCAAAGCATAATGTTGTGCAGGTATTTGTAATTTTACCCAGCTGGCATGTTTTCTATTCCCTTGTCAAGACCTGGTGTTAAACATATCACATTGAGATGATAAATGTCTTACCTGGTGTAAAGTTTGTTAAGAAGTGCAAACTCTTATGGAAATGGTGAAGGCCTTCAAATTTTGAGTATCTACCCTTTGTAGCTGCTTTCTTAAAAAGTTTAAAAAGTAAGAATGAAATCTGGAGCAAATTATGATTATGTATTTGTAACATTACGAAGTGCAGCCCAACTGGCATATTCCATAATGCACTATTCCTGTGACAATTTTAATGACAGTATGATGGAACGCAAAGTTGGTATGTTTATATTTGTGTTTTAGTCTGTGTGTTTCCTCTACCTGATCTCCTAAAACCAACCCACCCCACCTACCCCCCCCCCCCCCCCCACACACACACACACAAGGTCAGTTGCTCTTGTGGAGATTAATTACCCCCACTTTTCAGAATTACGATTTGAGCAGAACATTCTAAAAATTTTATTTTATGTATGCATTTAGTGCTTAATTAACAAATCTATTTCTACATATCAATCAAAATAAAAACAAAATACAGACCACGATTCTTTGTTAAGTGTAGAAGGCTCAAGTGCATGGTTTGTTTCTGAACATGTGCATAGTAATTTGACTTTAAATGTTCCATAACGCAGTTAATCGGTCAGTTAGTTTTAGTTTCGTTTCTGTCAATATATTTTTTAACAAAGATCAGTATCCTATGAAGATAAGGTCTAGACATATTTATATTACTTGGTCTTTTAGACACAAATACTACTGAGATTCATACTTTTATCTCTGTCATTTGAATGTGTAGAAAAGCATGTACATGTAATATGTTCCTCTAATTATTGATCAATGTAGGCACAGTGACGTAAACAAGTTCAACATCCTAGACTTGTTTTGTTGTCTGATTATTATATACGAATTTAAAAAAGTGCTTTATTAATGTACTTTCGTAGAAATGTGACGTCTTTTTCATTTCGACTCTGTTTTTCAAGCACTCGTCGCCTGCGGGAGTGGTATCTTTTCTTTCGTCGGGGGATGCTTGATGTTTATCCTAAAGCCATAGAATGAATGTAATAGCTGTTGACTTTGTGCCAGATAATGATGCCATTACTAAAGTGGCTTTTTTGCACCCGTCAAAGGAAATCCATGCAAGACCATTGAGAGCATTTAAACTACCTTCTTTTAGTGTATCTAACTTGATAGGTACGATCTTTACCTTTGAAGATCAGTATCCTATTAAATAATTTCTAGGGGGATTTTTCTTACAGGATATTTAGAAAAACCTGTTTTAATAATCATGTGGGATTTAGTTTTTAATGAGATATAAAAGTATTTCAGATCGATATTTAAATCTAGCAGGTAGTTTTCTTACATACATGTATAGAAAATCAATTTTTTCTACCAAAATTTTAAACATAAAGGATTTTTTTTTCAAATACTGATTTCCTATACAAAAGAATTCTATTCCTTCAGTAAATTCTATAAATCCTGCAAACAATTCTTCCCTGGTAATGATCTTCGTCCTATGGGAAAAGAATTTTAAAAGTAAATATCTTGCCTGTCAGGTGGGACACACTATCAACAAAAAGATGTTACTCTCCAGACAACGGTCTGTTATATGTTGTGTTTTTTTTTTTTTTTTTTGAAATTGCCAATTGAAGTAGATTCAAAATGCAATTTTTGCCCATGATAATTAAATGGTACAGTGTTAATTACTCCATTAAGGACATATGATACAAACGAATTGCACTGCTCTAGCACTGAAGAATTCCCGAGGTAAAAAATAAATAGTTGGTTGAATTTGGTCTTATCAATAATGGTTGACTTATTTGGAACTCAATAACTGTGCCGTAGGATATACGACATCACACATGGGAAAATAAAGGAGAAGAGCGTACACAAATATAAACAATGTATACAAGCCAAGAATATATATTTTATTAACAATTAAACAAGTTCTTTTTTATTGCTCCAAGTGGGGGATATATATCGCCTTGTACACCCATGTCCTTTGATTCTGGTATATTGTTGAAACATATTTTATTGGCACATCAAATAGAACGTTTATTTGGCATTTTTTTAAATAACACAATAGTTAAGGTAAAATGCTATAATACCCAACTTTTATTTTATGAATCTTTAAAGTATCATTTCTGAAACATGATTTTGTTGTTTGTGTTGCAAAACATGTTAGACTGTATAGAATTTGGTGTGAAAAAATGCATGATATTAATATTTAATAAATCATGTCTATTAATGTCTATAAAACGTTTTATTATTTTAGATTAAAAATATTTATGAAAATTAAAAAAAAAAATCATATTTTTCAAACCTTTGAATAAAATATTTTAAAGAGACGTGTCCTATAGAGAAGAAATATAAGACAATCAAATTGGCGTTTAACAATTATTTTGAAAAAATAAAAAGTTACACTTAATGTTGTTTATTTCAAAAGAAACTTAAGTCTAGGCTGTGTAGATCCTGGCGTTTTTTCATAATCCTTCATCAACTTACGTTAATTTCAGGCTAGATGTCTCTTGTCCATAGCTTGAGAAAGCTGGGTTATTTATGTTCAATAGGCTATATATGTATTCCTCATACTTTTATAGAATTTAACATATTATGTATTTTATGACTAAATATAGTACAATTTTAACATTTTGAAACGATGATTATACATTTTGAAAATGATGTTCTTCCATTCACATTGATATCAAAAGGCTGTCCATTCCACCTAAATACGAAGAATGATTAATATCATTTAATCTTTTTTTATCCTGCCATATATATATAGTCATCATGTCACGATCGCGTTAATGTATTCTGTAATGTTTCGATTTCCATGAATTGTGTGAAAGAAGGTGTTGCTAAAATGAGCAGATTTTTATCAAACAAAACTGAATAAACGATTATTGTATCGTATGTCAGGATTCTACCGTTTTTAGCTCACCTGAGCTGAAAGCTCAAGGGAGTTTTTCTGATCACATTTTGTCCGTCTGTCCGTCCGTCCGTCTGTAAACGTTCACATTTTGAACTTCTTCTCTAAAACCACTTGGCCAATTTCAACTTAATTTGGTACAAAGCATCCTTATGGTAAGATGAATATAAATTGCAGAAATGAAAGACAGATGTTAATTCAAAGCAGAGAAAACAACCTCGAAACTGTAGAAAAAGGGGATGCACTTTAAAAAATCTTCTTCTCAAGAACTACTGCGTCAAATTCGACGTAATTAAGCATAAATAATCCTTATGGAAAAGAAATTAAATATAAATTGCAAAAATTATGTGCTTATTCTGTTTCAAATTTGAGTAATTTACGAAAATAATAATAAGACGGAGAGAATGGGAGTCAATCAGTTTAACTTCGGGCTCGACATTTACTAGGTTCTTTGTTAGAAGCAGCCATGTTGGACGCATGATAAACGGGTTAAACAGACAAAAATGAATTTGCTTGTTGTGCATCAGTTTACTTGCGAAAGGAATATTTGAAACATCCAAAATATATATATTTGTGCCGTTTTTGTGAAGTAAATTGAGGTTAAATATCTCAATGCGTTGAAGTTTGTTTTGATTTTCCTTTCGTTTCATTTTAACTTGAGGGGAATCGCATGTATTTTGGAATTTTTAAGTATCGAATCAAATATAGTCTTCGGTAAATCAGACAGCTGATTGTTTACATGCACCTGCGCAAAATCTGCAAAAAAATGCACTAACAACTTATTATAAAATACTGCTCATTCTATTGGTACATGTAATTCGGTACGAACTACGATCTGTACGTAATAGTTGATTAATGCAACATGTTTTGTTAAGATGCTCAGCAGTTTCAGTCTAAAAGGAGATTATTTTCGCTATTAGAACTATATAAGTATATATATGATGAAAAATAATTTGTGTTCTTTCTTTGTTTTAGTGCATTTTTCTTTCGATTTAAAGTAGTCCGAGTATCGCACTACGTCATAATACGGATTTTACAATATTGTTTCGACTTTTACATAGCGTTTTTTGATACCCAGTATTGATCTCATGCTGTTGTAAACAATGGCAATAGTAAGCAACAAGTTTAGCTTTTTAAAAAAGCTTACCGTCTTTAGAGCATACTTTAAACAGCATTAAGTTATCAAAGAAATTTGTTTTAAATAAAGGTCGCCTTCCTCTACATGCAATGGCTTTTGACATTTTTTTATGTACCTTAAGCGTGCGTGCCTAAAATTGAGAAATGCGTACCACGTGCTTGTGAGTTGAGATCGACTATACTAGGGAAAAAGAGATCTTAGGAATAGCCATATTATTTTAATAAAATTAAACTTAATACCACAGCATTCAGAACTTGTTTTACTGATATTAGAATCATTTTATCAAGACCTTGGACTTTCAGTAGGTCGTAACTATATTCTTGCGTCAAAACAAGTTAAATATGACGCTGTTTCAAGCGAAATATACACCGATTGCGTAGTCTTAGCTCAAAAGCCAGACAGATCTTGTTGATTTCAAAGAGCCATGGTTGTATGGCCAGCAATGACATAGACAGGCCTACGTCACAATGCTGTTTGACACAACTGCCCATAGTCCGAGCTCCTGTTAAAATGGTTCTAGTTTTACCCAATACCGTATCTAATATGCTAACTCTTTTTACTGATATTAGACATACCGTATCAAATTTTCACATTTTTGTATTTGCATAAACAATCTAAAAAGAAAAGAACAAAAAATGTCAATATATATTATTGAATATTGCTTTCAACAAGTTGTACTGAAAAATTAAAGCCTGAATTTCATTGATAGCTAGTTTTATTGCTTTTTTCGTTTTCTCACTTTTTAAGATTTAAAATCTATGAAAATTGTTCAGTCGTACGTAAAAAAGATCATCAGAAAATTGTCTCCCTTGGGCCGAACAGTTTTTCAACCAATGATATAAATGTAAATTTTCACATCATGTATTTTCTACAATCACAAAGGAGAGGAAGTGCACAACCCGGAGACTGTAAATTATTTCAACTCTTTATACCGTCTTCCAAGGAAGACGGTAATAAGAACGGTAATATATGTATTTTATGAGAGATAGAAATGATCAATCTAAGGAAACTCGATTCTGTTGAAGTAAAATGAAAAACGAAGTTTCTGATTAACCAGAATCTGGGATATGCCTATTTTTCTTTGTTTTGAACCCCCCCCCCCCCGAATTTTTTCTTTTTCTTTTACTAAAACCGGTTTAAATTTAGAGACAGAAGATATTTCGATTTTAATCAATCGTCAATTAAATAATTTTTAAATGATATCTAACATTGTTGACGGATCAGAAAACTGTAGCGAAATGTGATTTTTACGTATTTTTTGTCAGGGTCTACTTGGTTTAGAGCTTTAAGCGTGAAACGTAATCCGTCAACATATGATTTTTATTAAATGTCTAATTTTTAAGATATCATTCTATAGAATAAACACCGTGAATTTAAGTTTGAGTCCATAAAATAGTAAACATGACCAAACACTTTAATTGCATCACATTTTTTGTATTCTATTTTGATACATCAGGTCCATAAAGCGTACTTACATACAACAATTTGCGCAAAATTATTGATGAAATATGGCTTAAATAAATGTTTATTGCTAGAATGTATATCTATCATTTAAAGCTAAGCTTCTAATGATTGAGCCCATTTAGTGCCGAGTATAGGATTACCTTAATTGTGTACAATTTTCTATTTACTAACCGTATCTGAGAGTCAAGCTTCGAGTGCAAGGTGCAGAGTTTGCGCACAATGCTATGTTTGTACACAGAGCTGATCGATGTCATGCTTTAGTTCGTTTATATGCATGCTGAATAGGGAATACCAAGTTTAAAAATCTTAAGTTGAATGTAATAAACTCATGTGAACAAAAACATGACTCAAACCAAGCTATGTTTCTTGCTTATAATTCTACGATTGAAGCTGAAATTTTTGTTGATCATTAGAAATGTCTTGCTTAAAGGATGATATGCTGTAACTACTTTCTGGTGCCCCTTCTTAAATGATGGATTGCATAAAATCGACACAAAGTTTGATAGTTTTTCGAACACAAGGTACTAGTAAATAAAAACGACAGTTTTTCGAACACAAGGTAAATAAAAACGACGTCTTTTAAACAGTTTCCATAGTTCTGATGTATTATTATTATGAAGCTGAAAGCATTATCGTTGTTTTTAAAAAATATTGCAGCGAAAAATCATCTTTGTAGACCTTTGTTGTTTTTAATAAAATTGAAAATGATGGGTGGGCATAGTACAATAGAGCGACATGCCTGCCAATACATTGATTTGAATTATAGCTCTTTAACATATCGTGTGACAACATTTGTCAGTTAAGTTTATTTATCAGTCAAGTGAGTAAGGTTATATGAAATGTCATACGAAATGAATTCACACCTGGTAAACGACAATCGTTTATAATGGAGAAGACAATTAAAGTTTTGAATGTTTTTAATTTGAGGAATTGAGCGCATTGAGGTACACTTTTCTTTTTTCACATATAGGATTTTTTAAATAAAATACAATAACTATTAAGTAGTTGAGGGAGAAAATGTACTTTCATGCTCTCATATATTTTGATCGCTTTATGAAGTGATGGTGGTGGTGGGGGGGAGCTAAATTAAAGGGAACTGGAAGTGAGCCGTGAACACCTACTGAAAATTTAGTTATATATATTGCACATGATCTTATTTTCGGTAAAAAATGGTATTCCATAAAGGTAAATATTTAAAAGGTTAAGTATATGCAAAAATAAGTGTAAAATTCGGATATTCATTTTTTGTTAATCTACCGAGGGGCCATATGGCACAAAATCCTTTGAACGCCTATATAAAGCCAGTGTTGCTCAGGTGAGCGATGTGATCCATGGGCTTGTTTAATATATAAAGATGTATAGATGACTTCATAATTTGACCTTTGATTTCTTTTTATGATGTTTGTCAAGGATGAGATAGACGTAATTAATTGTTTTATAATTACCAATATGATGTCATTCTGCCTTGTTATGATCATTAGGTTCTTATCCATGACTAATGTTAAAGATACTGTCGTCGCAAATCATATGTACATGTACTTGTGTTATGAAATGGTTTTGTAATGTCGGAAAACAAGCCTTTTTCTGACAGGAATCCAGGAAATGATTGAGAGCTATATCAATTACAGTATTTGTTTTGCCTCAAACTAAAATGTCGCAACGTCATTGGATAATATGCATCAGGTGATTGCCACTGGGCCAAATTTAATCAAATTTTGGTACAAATCATCCTTATGGGAGAGGATTCTAAATTGTTGAAATAAAGGGCCTAACCCTTTTTTAAAAGGGATATAACTATAAAACTGAAAATATGGCGTGTGTCTTTAAAAAACCTTCTTCTCAAGAACCACTGCATCAGAAATGCCAATATTTACACGCTTTTAAATATTGTGAAGATTCTAAACTATAAAATCATGACCCCAGACTAATACTGGGGCAACAAGAGGGGTTCAAAATTTAACATAGAGATATATAGGGAATTTTTTTTTTTAAATCTTCTTCTCAAGAACTACAATTCTGTTATCTGTGAGATTACTATACAAGCATCCTCAAATAGTGTAGATTTTGAATTGTTCAAACGATTAACCCAAGGCAAATACTTGGGCCACAAGAGGAATTCAAAGTTCAACCAAAAAAAAAAATAAAGGAGAAAATGTTCAATTTTTTTTAGAAGAACTACAATGATACAATTTGTGAAATTACTATCCAAGCATCCATTAAAAGTGTAGATTCTAAATTATTAAAACTGTGACCCCTGGACTAAAACTGGGCCCGCAAAAGGGGCTCAACGTTTAACATAGAAATATATAGGGAACATTTTTAAAAAAATCTTCTTAAGAACTACAATTCTACAATTTGTGAGATAACTATACAAGCATCCTTAAATAGTGTACCCGTAGATTTTGAATTGTTCATGACATGACATGACATGACATGACATGACAAGTTCAACATCAAACGTTTAATGGAAAATATTTTTAAAATCTTCGTTTAAGAACCACAAGTCTACAATTTGTGATATTACTATGCAAACATCCTAAGATAGTGTAGATTCTAAATTGTTAAATTCTTGAGCCCCATGACTAATACTAAGCCCCAGGATGGCTTCAAAGTTCATTATAGAAGTATATAGGAGCTAATGTTTATTCTTTAAAAAATTTTATCTTATAGGAATAATGTTTGAAAATCTTCCTCTCAAAAAATATAATGCTGCTGCCTTCCTAGTATACTTCAACTTATACGCTATGAGCATTATCTGTGCTGTCAATGAAATACACTGTAAGTGACGAGACTTGTGGAGTTCCTTCGAACTCCATTGTATTTTTTCTTCAGTGGTCTCGGTTTGACACTAATGAATGTCAGCTCCAGATTCAAGGTAATGGGAATTCGTCGACCCAAGGTCATTAACATATGGATTCAATGTACACGTGTTCCGTGCAAAATGCAATTATGCCATGTGACCAATCTAATTATTTATATAATTAATTATTGACGTATTTTTGGCTAAAGGGTGATTGATTTTTCATATAACTAAGTAGTTAAAAGTTGTTTGTTAATTTAGAAATTTGGGTTGCTTTTACAATTTTTGTTGTTGAAAAAATATGACTGTAAAATGTTAACAATTTCTAAACCGTTTGTTTCGTAGGTCATTCCATTGGTTGGATATGTACACACATTGCACAAGATATGGAATTCAAGAAACGCATCATTTCTACAAAAATGTTTAAAATTATTGCAACCTGTCCTTCTACCAGATTGCGGCCACCATCAATCGCTGATGACACTGCCACTTAGGTGCGCATACAAAATTTTAGAAAATAAAAATAAGTGCTATATAGTATCAAAAGGGTGCAAATAAAACAACTTCATCAATTTAATCAGGTACTTAAGCGAGCCTTAAATATTTCAAGGCTCGAAAATGTAGGCAGAGCATTCCAGCCCCTAATTGTACATGGTAGAATGATTCCTTCCTTACTTCTGTATTACTCGATGGTATTTGGAAGGAATGTACTCCCATGTTTCGGCTAAGTCATAGTAATGGAAGTATGGAAACGACTTATGAAATGAGAGACAGTGAATACAATTTGTATCTCTTTCTGTATTTTTAGTTAAGATCGTACATCAATAATTACATTTTGATCTAAGTCAATATTGGATACTTGGAAAATCTAAAAAAAAAAAAAAAAAAAAAAAAAAAACATCTAATTTACATTATAGAGCTCTGGTTGTTGTGCTATTTTCACTTTCAAAAACATATTTTTTTTGATTGTCTAAAAATATTAAATCTCTCAAGATTGAACGCCATGATTGAGGTTTTCTTAGTTGTGAGAAATAATATCTCTAAATGAATCCTATGTAAATTAAAACAAAGTTATGAAAAGGCAGTGAAGCTAACTAAGAATGGCCATGACCATCCAGTCCTTTTAAACATAAAAACCTTTTGCAAAACGTGACATGTGCCAAGTTTAGTGGACATTGGCCCAGTGGTTTAAAAGAAAATGTTAAAGTAATGCTGAGACGATGACGACGACAACAACGATTATATATTATATTATATATTATACTTTCATGTTAAATACTAAAATCTGATTGGTTTAGACGCGGTTGATAATCCGTTCTATTACCCCCAGCGTTAGCAACAAACTTGGCAACGGGTAACACAACGAATTGTATTATGCGCGTACGGTTCGCCGTAGAATTCACGTCATTTCTGTATAAAAGCAGTAACATTTTCTCTAATATTAAGTCATTCAGTATAATAAAATAAATAGTGCCTGTAACCCTCCCAAACAGACACTATTTATATAATGTACGCCAGACAAACGTAATGAGGAAAGCACACTTTAGACTTCTGCGTAAATGAGCAGGAAAACGGTGAGGACTCAGGAGACTAACAGAATCATTCATTATTACGAGTTTGGGATAGTGAAATTCCACCGATGGGACAAGATTCACTGTCTAGGACAAGGCTCTGGCGAGTCCTAGACCGTGAATCTTGGCCCCGAGGTAGAATTTCACTATCCAAAACGAGTATGTAATGAATGATTATTTTTTTCGCATTATTTTACATAAAAAAACAATGACAACTTTCTGATATGACGTTCAAAAGTTTACTTTTGGTTTATCCCTCCGCGTACTACAAATTTTGCAGTCAAGAAGAGAGCATACGACATTTTTATTACTAAAATCATGATATCGGCGATAATGCGAGAAAATAGAGAGTTTGAGTTTTATTATTTCATTCATATTTGTTAAGTTAATGATTGATATGTTTTACTCACCAACTTGATCAGATGTCTTATTTGGAATCTACGCATTCAATTTCCATTTTTAACCCTATCTTGCGCTTCACATCTTGGTTAACCATAAAAGTAAAAACTAAGCTAAAACTTAAATGTATAATTAGTGTGCTATCCTCTTTCATTACATAACTTAAATTTCTTTCAGTATGAAAAATCAGTTTTTTATGTTCCGCAAAAAAAAAATGGTTTACATCGTATCAGTTTAAACTTAATATTGACAATTATTTGGGTTTTTTCGATTCATCATAGCTGTAAAATGTAGGTAATAGCTAATAACAATACTCATTTATCATTTGTCACAACACTCTTCAGGGGGGGGGGTCATGAATGAACCATTGTATCAATATGTATGTGTTTAATATAAATATTAACCTTGGTCAGAAGAATTGAATGCCGGTCGGTAAACGAAGTGTTGCCAGATTTATATCTTTAGATTTGTTTAATATCTTCAGAAATTTCTAATTTGATTTGCAGTACTACGTGCAATAAATAATGATTATTATATAAATCACAAGATTATTTTAAAATTTGGAAATGTCATAAACCTAAAATATTAAGATATTTATTCGCTACAAATTCAGACATAAAAGAAAAAGAATTCTTTAGTTGGCTGTTCGAGTCAATTTAACCTGCAACGTATTCAATCCTCAGTAGAATTTCAAGATAGTTATCATTATTAACCCCGGACATAGCGTCTCTCCTTCTCGCCACTTCCATTTGTTTTGTGCTTTTTTCACGAGCTTTCTTTCACTGAACTAGCCATGATTATGTAAAACTTGTCGTTTCGGGAAAAATAATACCAACAAAAGTATTTGAGAGAAAAAAGCGACAAAAATCTCTTAGGATAAAGCCATTATAGTTTGTTGTTACAGCAACATCAATTTAGACATGATTTAGAGAATCAATGTCGTGAATATCTTTAAATCAAACGTGACTGAGACTGTTGCTTCTTTTCATAGAAGTACATTGATTTGAAGAAAGAGTCTCTCTCTCTCTCTCTCTCTCTCTCTCTCTCTCTCTCTCTCTCTCTCTCATATTCTTATACAGATTAATAATAATAAGCGATGTGTATCTTATTTGATTTTAAACGCTCTGATGATGGTTCCCAACAGACACAGAGAATAAGTTAAATTAAAATATAAGAAGAAAATTATTAGTACATTAAAACTGTAAATCCCGAATGAATAGTACTTTAATATATAAAACATTGTGTTTGTATTTCTTAAGGTCCTAATATTACAAATGATTGTCGAACTATTTTAAAACGAGAGAGAGAGAGAGAGAGAGAGAGAGAGAGAGAGAGAGAGAGATTATTAGGTCATATTTATATGCTTTGCAAATTTAAAGTTAAAAAATGGGAGACCAGTACTGAAAGTTTAATGGTGGCTTATAGCTTTGGGATTAAAATGCGCAATTTTTCATGTTTATTGGCTCCAAAATAAACCTGTTTATTGAAGACTTTCAAGACAAACCCTGATCGCGATTCTAAAGTTGTTTTATATAAAGCTGGCTAGATATTCTATCATTTGAATTTCTCTGGTTTTATAGAGCTTGGTGATTGCGAAAATAAAATCGCCAACGTAATATCTTGTAGCATGTTTTTGTTAATTAACATTCTCTTTTATTGTTTCATATAAAGTGGAAGAAATATTTGAAGAAAAATAATGTTTTATTGATTATCGAAGAAAGTTTCCCCTTTATCCACTTACTATGTCTATTTTAATCGAATCCATTCATTAAGACATGCTGATTGACCCATTGCTACATGAAAATGCATTAAATTTTGTTTTTAATGCTAGGTCAACTACTCAGGGGATTACCCTACCATCAATGGACTTACACTGTAGTTACGGTCTAAGACATTTCATTTCCGATAGTCTATTGAACAAAAGCCTTTTAGTCATTATTGCGGGCTTATATATACACATATTTTGAAGGCCACAAGCCTTCCTGTTCTTTATCATGGTAGGGGAATGCTTAGGAATATTCAAGTTTATCCCTTTAAAATAAACAAGGATAAGAAGAACGAATTAATTTCGCTTCAAGGTTGATTTCGATCTTTTTTCTCATTTTGGCGTTTTCTTTCTCATCTGAATCACTTCCGGATATAATCCAATCCAAAACTTTTATTATCATGCGCGCACAATTGCAATGGGTGTAAAAGGGCGATTATGGTGATAAATGAACTGAGAATGTATTCAAACAAAGTCTGACACATTGTCTATAAAAGAAGGTTTGATTTAGAATTTCTTCAAATGCCGATGAACCTTGTTGAGTTAGTTTTCTACAGTCAGGCTGTTAATAACAGTAACAATCTTCATACTGCTTTAGGTTACGGATTCATTAATCTAATGAGTGCACTAGTCCACACCACTTCCGGTGCGAGTGATTGCCTAGAGTATACGTACTCGATATAAAAATCTCTAGAAAAACAAGGGCTCATCATTCCACAGGGGTCATTATTCTTCAAGTACAGTGTGCTGTTGTTATATAATTATAATTACACTTTTTTTAAGTCGATAAAAATCTGAGGACCAATTTTCGACATCGAAAAATAACTTGGTCTCTACTCTATACGAATCGTTATTCTTCTAAACACGGGATTATATTATCTGTTAAAATTCTAAAATCTTCTGTAGCACTGAAAAGCTTCTGGCAATTCTCAAGAAATCCCTAAGAATTGGAACCAATTAGAAAAAATTCTCCAATAACATTTGGAAGGCATCTCTAAAGCAAAACATGCTGTTTACAGATTTTGTCAATCTTTGTATTTGTTAATAAGCATCGATTTTCTTCTTTATTTAAGACATGGCATTCAGATATATTTATTCCCCGATATTTCACAAACGCTTACTGGTACAAATGATACTGCAATTTGAGTGTACATTCAAAAAGGTTTTTTTTTCTCTCAGTACAGTTTTTTTCTCTCTCGATCTCGGTAGATGATACGTTTGTGAAAAATCTTTAAATTTCGAGAACGGCATTATTGTTTGGATGAAACGTTTATTTGATAAGATAAAAGTAATAATCCTGACAAAAAGGACCCAATTATCAACAATTAACATGTCTGTTTTGTAAAGAAACAAGACAAAATTGATATTGACAACTTGTCGCACGTGTAAAACTTTTTGTAAAATTATCTCGTCATGAGAAAATCTGTAAAAATTTAATATCATTTTACGATTATTGCTGACAATCGGTTGAGTGATAGAAAGAGGATTAAAGGACAACTGTTGTTACCAATTTGCTATTCTTTACACATGAGTGACCAAATGCTTAGTGTCCCAATCCCCGCAACAATTAATGCGAGGAAGCTACCATTATTGGGAGGGCTATGGGTTATTCTCGTTTTATCGAATTTTGCGCCAACTAAACAAGACTTAATTCCTGGGAGTCTAAGTTTCATTGAAAAATCTAATTTGACGGATCAGTTTTGTAACTGGCCACTCATTGGCCCCTTTCTACGCAAACAATCTTGGGAAAACAGCCGTGCATGTATAATATTATTGGTTAGAAGACGTGCTGCGTGTTCGACTAGATAAGTCAGGTGCTATATCCGTGAAATTGCAATATCACTGGTTGTTAACGTCATTGTTAGTTCAGCTTTAATTTTGATATGCAAATTAATATTCATTGCATTGAGAACAAAAAGGCACTGATAATCAAGCTAGCTTAATCTAACGAGTGATACGCTGTTTTTAAATAATATGACCTTTATAAAAACACGTTTTCTTTTATATATTATATCCAAAATGTTTATTTTCCTCCTTCTCTTTCTTCATCTCGGAATAATATTCTATTACCACACAATGGTCAATTAATTTAATTGTAATCGAGTTTTAATCCGACGGATTTATACACAATTAGTATATTTTCAATACTTTTTTACGTTCTGTGTTTTTTATTGTGTATAGCAACTAGCACCTCGACGGACCTGGTCACTCCTGTTTTAATTAAGCCCCGCCTACTTTTCAGTAACCGTACGGTTATGAAATAGGTCTTTAACAAAATTTCTTGCCAGGGAAAGCTTGGCCATACCAAAAATTCGCGACGAATATTGCTTCCTTATTTTAAAGAAATGGATCTAAAGAAATCGGTGTGTCAGAATGATACAATTGATCTTTATCAAAAACAATTTGCGCACTATTGTAAAATCGACTGTCAACGGCATTCCGAATTAAGCGGAACTTAAGCCAAAGCGTGCCCAGAGATTGCGCTGCTTCAAATTTGAAGAAAAAGAAGTAAATACTAGCGCCTGTGAATAAAAAAGATCATGCTGTTTTGGCGGTCATCAAAATAATAATAATAATAATAATAACACCCCATCTTCCTTTTCTCGGCATGCCTGGTCCATAAAGTCATTTTTCCAGATACATCTTCTGATATGATATCAAGCGGCAAGTTTATTCCTCTAAATTTTTAGATCAAACGACAGTTTTGAACAAATTTAAAGCACATGTGCATACAGGTAATTGGGAAGAGCTGTGCCAAATTTGACATTTTCTTTGATGTTGAAAATCAGGTCAGTGCATTATTGATGTAATAAAAGGAAAAACTACATGTAAATGGTTTTATAAAAAATAAATTACCTATTTATAGATCAAACGACAGTTTTGAACAAATTTAAAGCACATGTGCATACAGGTAATTGGGAAAAGCTGTGCCAAATTTGAAATTTTCTTTGATGTTGAATATTAGGTCAGTGCATTATTGATTTAATATTTTAAAAAAAAATACATGTAAATGGTTTTTATGAAAAAATAAATTACCTATTTCTAGATCAAACGACAGTTTTGAACAAATTTAAAGCACTTGTGCATACAGGTGTTGGGAAGAGCTGTGCCAGATTTGACATTTTCTTTGATGTTCAATATCAGGTCAGTGCATTAATGATTTAATATTAAAAAAAAAACTACATGTAAATGGTTTTTATTAAAAAAAATCAACTGTTGATCAGACACGAACAAATGATATGTTAAAAGATTTAGATAGAATAATTTACCAAAAATAAAATGAAATCAATTATCTTGAAAGAAGACACAGAAGATGAATGTACTGTCAAGGCTTTATTATTAATACGTATGATATAATTATTAGATAGTTAAACACAGTTAATTAAACACAGTTGATAACAAATTTCACAAAATATACAAGCAATTCTGAGATTACAATGCAAATGTCTAAACGATGGATGGCGCCGATCCTCAACTGGCATTTGGCAGCCAACAGTTCAATTCAATGACATTGAGCCATAAATTGCTGGTAACCCTGGAAGAAGGACAGCAGTTAACAAGCGATGGCTTGTATAGCATCACTCGCAAGGATCGACGCAGGGATAAAGCCATGGCGTTGAGGAATCTGAAACCAGCAGCAAAAAGAATGAAAATGAAATCAATTTTAAAGCCATAATGAGATTTTTCAGTGATGCATGTATTATGTAGCATGGAACAGCCTTAACACATGTTGTTCAGCGCGCTTCGATTGGAAAAATGTATATTTTGACGAAATTTTGATGGTAAACATTTTATCTCATGTGAACTTTTCTGATCACATTTATTATTTTGTCTGTCCGTCCGTCCGTCGATCTGTAAACTTTCACATTTTGAACATCTCTAAAACCAATTGACCAATTTCAACCAAATTTGGCACAAAGCATCCCTAAGGAAAGGTGAGTATAAATTACAGAAACGAAGGGCCAATCTTTATTTAAAGCGGAAAAGTGGGTGTGCATTTTTAAAAATATTCTTCTTAAGAATTACTGAGTCAAATTCAACGTAATTTAGAATATATATTCCTTATGGAAAGTAAAATATAAATTGCAAAATCACGAAAAATAATAATGAAGATGGGGTCAATCAGATTATAACTTCGGGTTCGTTATTTCATATCTCGAAAAAGAGGTTCTTTGAATCAGCCATATTTTACGCATGATAAACGAGTCAATCTGACCACAGGAGTCGGAGATTTATCAATTTGTTGTAAATAAATGAGAAACAGGCAAAATTCTACAAGTGAGCTTCGCGAGCGTAGCGAGCGAAGGGACAGGATGGCAAGTTTCTAGATTTTCTTTATTTCGCTATCCAACCGATATTAAACATCAGACAACAACTCTGTGGTGTTATTTTATCGATTCCTTGCAATTATTTTCCTAAAATTATCCTTCAAAATCATTTTAATTCCATTTCTGCATATCTCGATCTTAAACAGCGGCCATTGACAACCTGGTATAAAAAAGATTGACCATTAAAGGCCTGCAAGTCTCTTTTTACCAAAATATTACAATTTTTGGCCACTTGAGCTAGGTAAAGATAATCTGAGATTCCTCCGACTCTTTAAACCCTCCCCACCCCACCCCCATTTTCATAAATAAATGTTTTTCAAACATCAAATAATAAAAGCGGAGGTAACAGTCATAGGAGTCTCAGATTAGGGTTTTTATTTCAAAATTAAGCTTAAAATGCAAACATGAGCCTCTATGACTTGTCAATCTAAGAGCTATTGTACTCAGGTGATCGTCAAGGCCTGAGGGCCTCTTGTTAATTTTCGATAGCAATTTCCAGATTGTTTAAAAAGCACAACAAAACATTTAAATAGTTAATACGTACCGGTAGATATTGCATTTCTTCCGTTGAGATATCTCAGCTATCTCATTGAGATGTTTCTTTTCTGATTTTGTCCGCGTGAGATCTCAATTACGGAAAAACCGCAGTTACATTTCCAAAAATGACCAACGGCCGACTGTTTTTGAGGCAAAAATGGGATTTATCGGGCGACAGTCAGCAGTTCATTAGCCGATTTCGACGCAATTGTTTTGTCGACCGACCAGTGCTGTGTCTATGGGTTAATCTATATTTTTTTAGCGTCGGTGGCTAATTTCGTCAGTTGAAACAGTCGTTGAATAGTCCGTCATAGGAATATTTAGAGTAAATCTTTAAAAATCTTCTCTGAATTTGATCAGCCAGAAAAGCTGTTACTTTTGTGGAAGCATCCTCAGGTAGTGTAGATTCCAACTTGTTCAAATCATAATCCCCAGGGGTAGGGTGGGACAACAATGCGCAGTACAGTTAAGGCGGCCAAGAAAAATATCGGTGAATTTTTGTGACGAAAACACGTATACTATAGTTCAACGGGCATTTCCTTTTTAAAATCAATAACAGTCGCTCAAATGCTCTCTCTCTCTCTCTCTCTCTCTCTCTCTCTCTCTCTCTCTCTCTCTATATATATATATATATATATATATATATATATATATATATATATATATATGGTAAGAACCATTTCTATATGTCTCTTATAACTATCTCGAAGTAAGCACCTTTGTCTTAGCAACCAATATGGCGACAGGTGATGGGTTTGATAAAAGAGAATTTAAAAATCAAATGGAACAATTAGAACAACGATTCGCGGGGTTGGGTCATAGTAAAGAAAATAAAGGGCATGAAACAGGTCAAAAATCCCGAGAAAGAACAGATTAAACAAAACACTTTTGAAACGGAAACATATTAAGACGCTAGGTTGTATGAAACTCGTGAACCTCGACACCGAGTCCCAAATCAGGATGATGATAAAGATTTTTTCATTGGTCAAGTTAAAGCTATGACAGCCGCAATCTCAATGCCCATTTCTTCTGTGATAACTCCTTTTGAAGGAGATGCTAAAAAATTTAAACAATGGATAAAAGAAGTTGAAAAGTACAGTGTTATGTCTGGGAAATAAGGTCATGAGATCCCCATGCTTGCATACATAACGAGTAAGGGTTCAGTGGGGGATTATATTAAAAGGTATTTAGATGAAACAAATGCGTCTGAAGAAATCCCATCTTGGAACGATCTCAAGGAATCCCTTAAAAATAGGTTTGCAGAAATTACAGATCACGAACACGCGTTAGCAATAATGCGTAGGACTCGACAAAATTCAAATGAAAGTGTTCGGTTGTACGCTGAGAGACTATTACATATCGCGGAAGACGCATACAATGAAGACAGACTAAAAGACCCTTTAGTACAACAACAGTTAGTAGATATCTTTTGTGACGGGTTGACATTCGACTACCTCAGAATGAAAAAAAATTGCGAGAAAATCCTAAAGATTTAGAATCCGCAATTCAAATAGCAATGCGAGAACAAAACCTGAGACAGAATCTAGCGATAAGAGGGTAAAATATGAAGAAATTGTACAAAGTAATGACAACGGACGAACTCTTTCAAATTTTGATACTACTCTTCCCTTACAAGTTTAGCTTTTTAAAAAAGATTATCGTCTTTAGAGCAAACTTTAAACAGCATTAAAGTTATCAAAGAAAATTCAATTCTTTTTTTTTTATTTATGTAAGGTCGCCTTCCTCTACATGCAATGGCTTTTGAAACTTTTTTTATGTACCTTAAGCGTGCGAGCCTAAAATTGATAAAATGCGTACCACGTGCTTGTGAGTTGAGATCGACTATAGTAGGGAAAAAGAAGGGTCGTATTATTTTAATAAAATCAAACTTAATACCACAGCATTCAGCACTTGTTTGACTGATATTAGAACCATTTTAACAAGACCTTGAACTTTCAGTAGGACGTAACTATCTATTCTTGCGTCAAAACAAGCTAAAAATGACGCTGATTTCAAGCGAAATATACACTGATTGCGTAGTCTTAGCTCAAAAGCCAGACAATCTAGTTGATTTCAAAGAGCCATGGTTGTTTGGCCAGCAATGAAATAGACAGGCCTACGTCACAATGCTGTTTGCCACAACTACCCAAAGTCCAAGCTCCTCTTAAAATGGTTCTAGTTTTACCCGAAACCGTATCTTTTTCACTGATATTAACCATACCGTATCAATTTTGCACATTAATGTACTTGCATAAACAATCCAAAAAGAAAAGAACAAAAAAAATTCAATAGATATCATAGAACATTGCTTTCAACAAGTTGTACTGAAAAATTAAAGCCTGAATTTCATTGATAGCCAATTTTATTGCCTTTTCCGTTTTCTCATTTTTTAAGATTTAAAATCTACGAAAATTGTTAAGTCGTACGTAGAAAAAATCATCATAAAATTATCTCCCTTGCGTCGAACAGTTTTTCAACCAATGAAATAAATGTAAATTTTCACATCATGTATTTTCTACCAATTACAAAGGAGAGGAAGTGCACAACCCGGAGACTGTAAATTATTTCAACTCTTAATACCGTCTTCCTAGGAAGACGGTAATTAAAGGATAGAGCAGACAATCTTACCTTAATAGAAACAAGGCATGTAGAACCAATGGAAATTGACCATGCGCGAAATAGTAGGTGTTTTAAATGCAAACAAACGGGTCATAGGGCTCGATTTTGTCCTCAAAATAAACCCCAAATCAGGTCCCGTCCTCAAATGAATAAACGACTCAGTCAAAACAAACCCGTACATAATATAGAGCAGAATCCCCGGTCACGTGTGGAATGTTGGAATTGTGGTAAAGTAGGTCATGTACGTGCAGATTGTTGGAGCTCCCGTATGTATCAGAGAACGCAGCAAAATCGGGGCAGATCATCAGATCGCCAAGGCCGAACATATGATTTTAGGAACCGAGTAAATGAGGGACCATCTCAAAATTTCAAACCGCGCTCTTCTGTTGATAAACAAAAACAGGAAAACTAAAACGTTCTTCCTTCGTTGAAGCCCGAAGAAAGAACTTTAAACAAAGACCTACTTATGAAATTAATTTTACTAACAACCCCAGTAGCTGTTTATTAAAAATAGGTAAAAATAAATTCAGGGCTTTGGTAGATACAGGTGCAACCGTATCTCTAATTAGTAAGAAAATGTATGATAATCTATTTCCCCTCCCAAAGTTGTTTAAAAATGACATCCCCTCTCTACAAGCAGCAAATGGTAAATCTTTAATTGCGATAGGGTATGTCAATATTTCCTTAAAGATTTTAGGATTAACTTTAGACCACAAACTTTATGTAACAAAGGGACTCAACCGAAACATGATTCTCGGTCGTGATTGCCTCAAGAAAAACAATGTTCGTTTATACTTTGATCTTGGACTCATGCGTATTGATGGCAAAGTATACGCGAAACTTAAAGAAGATTTACACATCTCAACTATTGTAAGAACATCTAAGAAACTTATTATGAGGCCAAACACGGTGACAGTATTCTATGGAAAAATAAATAACAATTTTCCTCTGGAAGAAAGTGACTTAGTTGAAGTGAACAGCATAGACAATAATTGCATTATGGAAGATCCATGACTATATTTAAAAGACACCGTTTGTAGAGTTCGAAAGAATAAGAAACTTCCAATGATCTTCGTTAACCAAGCTAACAAAAAGTATAAAATTCCGACAGGCTACATCGTAGGACGCGTTACCGCATTAAAACAGAAGGAAATCTCAGAAATACAGACTACTCAAGACACAAAAGAAGAGATTGATGTACCTTAAAGATTCGAACACACAATCAAAAGACTTGTGATCAAAAACAATGATTTATTTGCAAAGACAGTGATCTTGGAGTGACTGATACTGTTAAAATGATGATAGAAACTGGAGACCACCACCCAATAAAGAATAGACCCTACCGTGTACCCTTAAATAAAAGACAGATAATTGACAAGGCCATACCGGAAATGATAGACGCAAAGATTATTGAGAGATCACAATCACCTTGGTCATTTCCTTTAGTAGTTGTGAAGAAAAAAGACGGATCAGACCGGATGTGCGTTGACGTTTAGAAGTTTAAATAAGATAGTGAAACCAGTCTCATTTCCGCTACCGTTGATTGATGATATTCTCTGTTTACTAGGTAAGGCAAACTATTTCACTGCACTAGACTTAAAGAGTGGATATTGGCAGGGGAAATTAGACGATTCAAGTAAAGAAAAAACGGACTTTGCATGTCACAAAGGATTATTCCAATTTAACCGGATGCCATTTGGGTTGAGTAATGCATCGGCAGTCTTTCAAGAACTGATGAACATAGTTCATCAAGGACAGGAGGAGTTTGCCATTGCATACCTGGATGACATTCTTATATTCTCAGAGACACCGGAAGATCATCTCCATCATATCCAAGACGTTTTTAATCGCCTAAGAAAGCATCGATTAAAATAAAAACTAAAGAAGTGTAGTTTCTTCAAGGAACAGACTGAATATCTTGGTTTCATCATCAATGAACATGACGTTACACCTGATCCAAAGAAAGTTGAAGCTATAAGAAAGTTACTTGCGCCTACAACAGTCCAAGAAGTTCGTGGCCTTATATGTATGTGTAGTTATTATAGGAGATTCATACCAAACTTCTCTAAGATTGCAGAACCATTGATTGACTTAACCAAAAAGTATTCAAGGTTTAAATGGACACTATGTTGCCAAAAAGCGTTTGACTTTATTAAAGAAAGTTTAACAGTTAGGCCTTTGCTAGCATATCCAGATACTAATAAGCCGTACATCCTGTTCACCGATGCCAGCGACAATTGTATTGAAGCTTGCCTCACCAGAGGCTGAACAGATGAAGGAGAAGATAAGCCGATATATTACTTATCCCACAAGCTGAGTAAAACTCAAGAATAATGGTCAACCATAGAAAAGGAGGCATTTGCAATCCACTACGCCCTTCAGAAGTTGGACCATTACTTACATGGTGCTCAGTTTACTATAAGAACGGACCATAAGCCGCTAAAATATATCTTAGAATCTCCGATGCAAAATAAGAAAATTTAACTATGCAGGATATAACTGTAAGGTGGAGTACATAGAAGGAAGATTTAACTGCTGTGCAGATCTCGTATCCAGATTACCAACAGTCAACCTTGGAGTGTGAAGAGGAAGAGCAGTCAGAGCATGATAAACCAGATGTTAAGGAAAATTTCTTTGAAGTGAACGTACTTAACTCGAATGCCTTTTCGCCTAAGAGACTTGCCAGATGTGAAGTTAAGCAACAGGACGAATTGATCAAACCCTTTATCAATCTACCAGAAGTAATCAACATCAAAGAAAGTCAACAACACGATGAGCAGATCAAGAAACTGAAGAATCGGTTAAATAAAGGAACCGCAACGGCAACTGAAGAAAAGAAGTTCCTGGAAATTGATGGTTTAATGTACTATCTTTCAGATGGAGACTCAGAAGGCCCTTACAGACTTCGCCTGTATGTACCACGTGAGTTAGAACTTTTAGTAGTGCAGCAGTATCATGACGGACTTGGACATATGGGATTAGATAAAACATATGACGTAATCAGACAAAAGTACTACATACCAAATTTATACAAAAGGTTATATTCATATGTAGAAGGATGTGTAGTATGCCAAACGAGGAGCAATAAGAAAAATCAACCTCCACTCCAAGAGACAGACATACCACTTTTCCAATGGCTAAGGTAGGACTGGATCTATCAGAACCATATCCAACATCCTTGTCGGGAAACAAGTACATAGTCTCTTTTATTGACATTTACTCTGGTTGGCCAGAAGCCTTCCCCGTTCCTGATAAGTCAGCTGACAACATAGTACATCTTATCTTAGAAGAAATATATCCAAGATATGGCTGTCCGCTTCAAATTCTCACAGACAACGGTACAGAAAATGTGAAGAAAGTGGAAGAAACCTTAAAAGAATTGAACATCAACCACATCAAAACATCTTATTACAGCCCTCAAGGTAATGGTAAAGTAGACAGATTTCATAGAACTCTTCATGATGTGATGGCTAAGAAAATAACAGACAACGCTCAAACGTGGGATATTCATCTTAATCAGACATTGGCAGCAATTCGCTTCCATCCTAACGATTCGTCAAAGTTTTCTCCATATTACCTTATGTACAACAGAGATGTCGTATTACCTCTTGATACGTTAATGAAACCGAGAAGGAGAAGACCAGCACAAGGTGGCCCTTCAAGAACAACACAAAGCTTTCATGCTAGTACATCACAATATGAAGGAAGCCAAGAAGAAACAAAGCTCATGCCGATAAGAAAAGCAAAGACGAAGATTTTCAGGTAAGTGACCCTGTCTACCTAAAGAACAACAGAAGACAAAATAAGTTAGATAAAAAGTGGCTACCTTATTATCGAATCGTAGAACAGAAAGGACCAGTTAGTTTCGTGGTAAGAGATCAATTGACTGGATTAACCACCAAATGCCATGCACGACAATTAAGGCTGGCAGACATTTCGCATTGGCCCCTTCCACAAAATACTGAAGATGGTGGAAGAACTCTAAGAAAATCTAACTATGTGGTGCCACTAGAAGATGAATCGTCGACGGAAAATGAAGACATGCAACCATAACCATAAGAATGAGCTATACAGTTCAAACAATGGGAAAGAGAAGGATCTTCATATGAAGAGGATATCCCCCTAGCAGAACTTCAAAGACGTACTGTGGTTTCATCAATATTCGTGGAATACCAATTTTCGTGGATTTCGTTATTAAGTTGATCCACGAAATTAAATGTTCATTGAAGTGCAATTTCTATTAACATTTTGTATCGATAGGGTCATTGGCCACGAATTTACGTATCCTTGAAACTGTGATTTTCACTATATCCACGAAAATTGATACCCTTGAATATTAATGAAACCACAGTATTAGAGTTAAGACAATCATGGATGATCAACAGTACAAAATCGAAAGTGATCAGACCGTAGAGTCAGAATCGGATGAGACCCCTGAGTCAAAACAATGTGATGAAAATAGTGGTCAAGACTATGAAATACCCTTAGATAACCCAATGTACACTTAAATGAAGATATGGATAGATGAAATAGTCCCTAAAGTAGGTCTAGGCTTCAAACCAATCCCTAAACCGCGTAAATCAATCCCTAAGTCCTGTAGAGAAAATAACAAACAAGAGAATGAAGGAGTTAGCCAAAATAATAAACTAAATCAGTTATATTATCATATGTAGATGTAAATAATCTTAAATAAGCTTAGCTATGTATATATTGCACGCTTTTAAAAATGTATGACAAGATGACCCCCTGTGACATTAAAACAGATAATGAGATACGCCGACTAGCAAATTCGCTCTGGAGAACTACAGCAAGAAACTGATGGACTCCGAAACTATGAAGCTAGTACATTAACTCCACATCTTAAAAGAAAGAGATATTTTGTGAACTTACAAGCATGCCTTAACATTGTATATATATATGTGACATTAAACTTAACCATACTTAGTATTACTTAGATGATAAATTATGATTATCTTCAGTTATGATTATGTCATCGTGGTCATTATTGTCATACTTAATTCATTATTGTTTTCATGATTGCAATGCAATATACTCAAACTGTATGATTTTATGTATACATCCTGGCTATAGATTTGCTTTTGTATATGAATGATGTTCCAAGCTGGAGGTGGAAACATGCCACTTGATACTACCTCTTAATATAGGTGTTCTGACTGGTATGTCACTAGGAAGTTCATCTGACCTAGGGGAGATCAAGGACGCTTTCCTATTCCGGGCGCCAGACATGAGAAATCTCCCTTCGGGATATTTCTTTTGTTTGGGGGACGTATGTAAACAGATAGCCATGCTATGACCTTGAATTAATATTACAAATTGGTCACTATTATACTTATGGATACTTAGATACTGCGCCATGAATTGTGCTAATCATAACTAATAGAATGAACTCTTTGACTCTTGTAGCACTACGTAGTATTCCTAAATGATGTTATAAAACCAGGTGCATTGTACGGGCATAATAATATCCAAATTTAGAGTTTATAAATAAGTGTCATATTTGGCGATTCTGTGTATGCATCGATAGCTTTGGTACTCTATATTGAGTCATGTATTGCTTATTCTATATAACCTTTTAGCCATGTATGAATGAATGTATAATCATTATGAGTAAGTAATGCCTCATACCCAGATGGGGGACGCCGAGACTCTGGACTCGGAGACTCAAATCCTGCATCTATACTCTTTGATAGACAGTTTTGACAGTTTTGTTACTTTATTTAGAAATAAAACATAACTCTGGAATTTGAACACTAATTGTTCACTCATGATCATCGTAGATGGGCCGAACTAGTCAGAACTGTCCATCATAAGTAAAATGTTATATATACTCGTGCAAAATTATGTTAACCAGATCTTTGATTTGGGCTGCTTTTAATTGACTATACGATCACGCTTGTTAATAAGCTACTTGATAACCAACAATTGGACTTGGTGATTACTCACGCGGAAGGCTAACAACCACCATATACCGTACTTATTTAAGGAATAAGGAATCATTTTTTGAGTATTATGACGTAATAATTTTGGTCGAGGCGTCATTAAATCAAATAAAGCCCGATGGGTTTATGATAGATTTGATCACGCCCCGACCGAAATTATCACCTCATAATATTCAAAGAATGATTCCTTATTACTTATATTTATATAATTTTAAGACATATACGATTAAATATTTAAATATAAATAAGCAAACCCCGCTGGCGCCTCAATTTGGCGTCATTTGAAGTTATGGGTTTTATAGTACAAAATCGATATGTAGTGTTATCACAGGCAAAGACACAGGAAAATGTAAATATTTGGAGACAATGCATTCACCTTTTGCAACTGGATGTAGACACCTTTTTCTCAGCAAGGCTTAACGCATGAAGAAAGAATATTTAATTATAGACTTTCTCGAGCTCGCCGAGTAGTTGAGAACGCATTTGGTATCCTTGCCTGTGGCTGGCGTTGTCTCCTGACCACGCTTCAGACCCAGCATTCGACTGTTCGTTGCATTGTGAAGGCATGCTTGGTGCTTCACATAACATCATGCGATTGAGGTATCACTTGGACGAAGAAGATGACAAAGGTACCGTTATCCCAAGTTCTAGCTGATATGGAACTCGCTGCTCGCGCACCTCGTGAAACAAGATAAGGTCATCAAATACGAACATATTTGAAACAACTATCCCAGCCCAATCGGGGCAAGTACCTTGGCAAGAAACTACAATTTGTAACGGAAATTGAAGAATTATTCACTGCTTGTATAATATACAAGAGAGTCGTTCAATGCCTGCATTGGCTCTTGAGAGAGAGTCTTTCAGTGCCTGCATTGGCTATAGAGTGAGGGTCGTTCAATGCCTACATTGGCTCCAGAAGGCTGTATTGGCTCTAGAGTGTACAAGCGATTGCCTGTACATGTATTTGGTAAAGTTGCCAAATCTTAAAATGCCTGCATTGGGTCTTCTATTAAACAATATTTCAGCATTCCTCGTTCACTCATTTTATGAGTGTTTCATCTCTTTTTGTAATTTTTCATCGGCAAAGTCAATTGCAATATCACCAACTGCATGAGCATTTGTGATAAAAATAAAAGCTAATTGAAATGAGAATAAAAAAGATAAAAAATATAATTGATAGTTCATCAATGTTACAATATAGATTTTGGGAACATGTAAATTGAGCCGTAATGTGTATATTAGGCCAGAATTGTGACTGTAATCAAATTTCAATATTTACATTTTTCAATGTCTTTGCCTGTGATAACACTACGTATCGTGTACTATATAACCCATAACTTCAAATGACTCCAAATTGAGGCGCCAGCGGGGTTTTCTTATTAATGTTTAAATATTTAACCGTACGATGGCTTAAAATTATATAAATATAAGTAATAAGGAATCATTCTTTGAATATTATGAGGTGATAATTTCGGCCGGCCGGGGCGTGATCAAATCTATCATAAAGCCCTTCGGGCTTTATTGGATTTGACCACGCCCTGACCGAAATTATCACCTCATAATACTAAAAGAAGGATTCCTTATTCCTTAATTATAAATCAATGAAATATCACTCATTTTTATAGAAAAACCCAATTGTTATTTCATACAACATAAACATTTCTGAATATATATGAAAAAATAGTTAGGACAAAAATTTGTAGACTCAATTATATACATGTATCATTGCAATTTTCAAAATAATAATTAAACCAAAAAATGTAAATAGAAAAATAACATCTTCCTGGTTTATTTGTTTAATACTTCAGTTATAATCACTTCTTACCAGATATAATGACACATGCAAGAAGAGGCATACACGTGTATGTCTTGGTTTAAAGACATTTATGAAAACTAATCTGGTAATCAAAGTACAGGAATTTCTATATTATCTAGTACATGTATATAAATGAGGAACAAAAAAAATTATTCTTCTGCATTCTCCTTCACTCTTCTCGGTTCCGTCTTGGAGTTTGGGACCAAAGTATTGCTAGTTATTCCAGTAATTAAAGACGATGAGGTCTTGATTTTAGCAGAACCTGTGTTGCCTGATGACGAAGTCGTTGCAGCTTCCTTTGAAAGCATTGTGAGCCAAGCATTTCTTATCATACTTGATGTTGGAGTAAGAAGAGTGGGGATTCGTGAAAGATAAGAAAAACCTGAATTAAAACAACACATTTAATAAAGAACATACATGTATTTGATGTTGTAGCTGCCTACCCGTCCCACCTCTTAATAGCAAGCCGATATAATATGCTTCTTTCCTAAAGTCAAATGAAAATGAAAATGTTACAGACTTTACATTATGTTACATTGATTTAATTATTAAGGATTACGTTTACTCAGAATGAAAAAAAAATTCCACTGATAATGAAAAACCGTCAATCCCTGGGACTTAGTTATAAGCGTATTTTACTGTACAAGGTCTATTGCTTCCGTTGTCCCCGGAAGTGAAGCAAATATATTTTAAATTTTGTTTTAAATATTGTATTTTTTCTTATAATGGTTCTTCAATTTGCAATTGCAATTAAGTGTTTATTTAAATGACACTTTTTGTAATTTAAAGTTTAGGGTTTTAAAATTCTTCAGGATTATCATTTCAAAACTTGTACGGAAAACCTATTCGTTGCTCGCAACGAGATCGCATCTAGTTATTAATCTATCTTGCCTAGTATATTAATATCTAGCTGTACAAAAATAAAGGTATAAATAAAAGTGCGTCGCTTATATTTTTGCTATAAAATGTTTAAAAAAAAGCACGCACAAGTAAAATGAAAACTCTCTCTCTCTCTCTCTCTCTCTCTCTCTCTCTCTCTCTCTCTCTCTCTCTCTCTCTCTCTCGCCAACGATCGTTGCAATAGGCCCTGGCACGATAAAGAACCCTTACTTTTCCTTAATATGATAATATTGAATGCTGGAATGCTTCAGTATTGATCATGACAAGGTATTTTTCTGAACAAAATTACGCGCAAAATGTAAAAAGATTAAATCTATCGAAAAATCTTTACACGACACATGTGGTTAAGATTATTGCAATAATTATACAAGTAATCAATTCTTGAGTTATATGCTACAGAACAAAATCATTTAGAAATGTAAAATATTCGTTTGCTGATGCACATTGCTTAGATTGCTTCAAATTGCTGTTTTGGGATCTCATCTATCCTTTCATGATGAAGCAAGATCTTCAAATCAGACAGGAGATGGCATTTATAGTGGTGTTTACATCCGCTTTTAGTTAAATATGATGCAAGAATACACGTCGCTCTCCGACATATGTATGTGCTCTGTGTTTCCTATACTCTATAGTGAACCCTCTGATAACACTAGTACTGATAAGGTACATGCCACGATGCATGTACATGTAAGGAAGGGCGGAAATTTGTATAAAAGAGCAACAACAATTTAAAATATATTTGATAATATTTCAGTTTGATAATCAGATGTCCTGATTTATGATCGCATTTTAAATCAAATATTTTGAATTTACATGTTTCTATAATATAAACAGTTGTCAAAAAGAATTTTAAGTAAAAAGATTACAACATTTGTATGATCTTAAGTCATCTCCGTGTTCATTTAAAAAAAAACTATAAACGAAGGCTCACGCATGCCTGTGGATTTTGGTTAAAGTCTCTATTGTAAGGGAACACTCATATCATATAATAGCGCATGAATATAAAATGAGTTTGAACATAAGTTTAAAAACTTACGAAGTTCTTACTCTTACATGCATATAGTTAAGTTATAGCTTGCATATTACTGAACAAAATTTTATAAAAACCCCAAAACTAGCACATATTTCTTTGGAAGGAAGCCAGAAATTAAAATATAATAAGCCTACATGAAACATTGGTTATGAATTAGGCAGGACTACAGTCCTCAGCGTTCCGTGCCCCAGGTAATCATTCTAGCAATCAAAAAGTTATGACTTACATTATTACCAATTGTGTGACTAGTTTTACTTCTACTCTTTTATATTCTCTTCTTAGTTGTAAAATTGATTCATTTCACATTGTTCAAAGCTCGCTTGAACAACTTGTAAAATTTGATATTTCCAAAAAGGGGAATACATGTTCAAGAGACGATTCTTATATTAATAACTATAAATGCCAAGTCACTGGATTTTTCAAAACTCTAAATGATAGAACATGCTTTTATTTTATGATTTGATATTTCCAAAAAGGGGAATACATGTTCAAGAGACAATCATAAAATAAAAGCATGTTCTATCATTTAGAGTTTTGAAAAATCCAGTGACTTGGCATTTATAGTTATTAATATAAGAATCGTTAAACATATAGTAGCATATTGAAGATCGGTTTTATATATTCCACTGCTAAAAATCTGTTCAATGTTTGAAAACAAGTAAATTTGACTGCCATATGATTTCCACGTGTTACAATGTGTTTTGGTGAATACTTTTAAATAAATATGATGTGTTCAATTTGACTGTTGATGCAAGATTATATATATATATATATATATATATATATATATATATATATATATATATGAAATATAAATATATTAATGAATCAATTATATTGTTTATTTCGATAAAAGTACATCGCAAAATTGAATGTCGCAATTCTTCCTAGTCATTTTTTCAGATTGCTATCGATGCAAGCGTTGTAACAGAGATGATTACATGCTATTGATTGAAACAATATGCCGCGTAAAATGTAAAAAAAATTAATTCTCATCCAAATTCTTCATTGAACTGTGGAGTAATGCAACATTAAAATACGACAATTATACGTATTGTAACGGGTTCAAAGACGGATATTAATTTTCCCTACACGTTTCCTACGCTTCTAAATGATTGGAATAAAAATAACTATAAAACAGTGCTAGTCAAATTGAATCAACCTCAATGATTATTTCTAACTGATTTGAAATATAATTTTACTTAATTTAACTTTGATTGCTTCAAATTGCTGTTAAGGGATCTCATCTATCCTTTCCTGACGAAGCAAGATCTTCAAATCAGACAGGAAAATGACATTTATAGTGGTGTTTACATCCGCTCTTAGTTAAATATGTTGCAAGAATACACGTCGCTCTCCGACATAAGTATGTATGTGCTCTGTATTTCCTGAACTCTATTGTGAACCCTCTAATAAGACTGGTGACGTACATGCCACGATGCATGTACATGCAAGGAAGGGCAGAAATTTGTATAAAAGAGCAACAACAATTTAAAATATATTTGATAATATTTCAGTTTGATATTCAGATGTCCTGATTTATGATCGCATTTTAAATCAAATATTTTGAATTTACGTATTTCTATAGGATCAAAAGTAGTCAAAAAGAATTTTAAATAAAAAGATTACAAATTTTGTATGATCGTAGATTATCTCCGTGTTCATTAAAAAAACTATAAACGAAGGCTCACGCAAGCCTGTGGATTTTGGTTAATGTCTCTATTGTAAGGGAACACATATAATAGCGCATGAATATATAATTGGGTTTGAACATAAGTTTTAACAACTTACGAAGTTCTTACTCTTGCATACATATAGTTAAGTTATAGCTGAACAAAATTAAAAAAAAAACAAACTAGCACATAGTTGTTGGGAGAGCAGCCAGAAATTAAAATATATAAGCGGACATGAAACATTAATTATAAATTTAGGCAGGACTACAGTCCTCCGCGTTCCATGAGCCAGGTAATCACAGAAGCAATCAAAAAGTTATGACTTACATTATTACCAATTGTGTGACTAGTTTTACTTCTACTCTTTTATATTCTCTTCTTAGTTGTAAAATTGATTCATTTCACATTGTTCAAAGCTCGTTTGAACAACTTGTAAAATTTGATATTTCCAAAATAGGGGAATACATGTTCAAGAGACAATCATAAAATAAAAGCATGTTCTATCATTTAGAGTTTTGAAAAATCCAGTGACTTGGCATTTAGTTATTAATATAAGAGTCGTTAAACATACCGTAGCATATTGAAGATCGGTTTATATATTCCACTGCTAAAAATCTGTTCAAGTAAAGACTGCCATATGATTTCCACGTGTTACAATGTGTTTTGGTGCATACTTTTAAATTAAAATATGATGTGTTCAATTTGACTGTTGATGCTTTACCAAAGCAAGCTTGATATCAACTATGAAATATGAATAAATTATATTGTTAATTTCGATGAAAGTACATCACAAAATTGAATGTCACATTTCTTCCTAGGCATCTTTCAGATTGCTATCAATGCACGCGTTGTAGCAGAGATTATTACACGCTATTGATTGAAACAGGATACCGCGTAAAATGTAAAAAAAAATTAATTCTCATCCAAAATCTTCATTAAACTGTTGAGTAACGCAACATTAAAGTATTGTAACGTGTAATGTGGGTTCAAAACACGGATATTAATTTTCCCTTAACGTTTCCTGGTTGGAATAAAAATGACTATAAAACAGTGCTAGTCAAATTGAATCAACCACAATGATTCTTTCTAACTGATTTGAAATATAATTTTCCTCAATCAAACTATCCCTGTGTCTCAGCACTATGTCCGAAACCACTGTTAAAGACCTGTTTCTAAACCTAATCCGAACGCTTTATTCGAGCCTATGCTCCCGGACTATGTGCTATGGTTTAATGTATCAAATGGTCCACCCGCAGTATTTTTCGGTCCCGCAAATGAAACATAACCGTACCTACTATTACCGTTGTATTTCTGCTTTCGGAATGAGGTATTCTAACAATGATAAGTAGACTTGCTTCCTATTTATACGTTTGAGACAGTTTACCACACCCAAGGAAAATTATGGCGTATAAAACGTTGCTTTTTCGAAAATCTTGTGATGTAATATACAACATCTTGTGATGTGTATTCAAGCTCTGGTGATGTATGTTCGAATTCTTGTGATGTATATGCGAAATCTTGTGTGATTTACATTCTACATTTTGTGATGTATGTTCGAAATATTGTGATGTATATTCGATAATCTGATGTATATTTAAAATCTAGTGATGTATGTTCAAAATCTTGTGATGTATATAATCTTTAATCTTGTGATCTATGCTCGAAATCTTATCCATATCTTTGATATACGTTCAATATCTTGTGATGTATATTCTATATCTTGTGATGTATGTTCTATAAATCTTGATGTATGTTCTATAAATATTGATATATGTTCTATAAATCTTGATATATGTGCAATAATTGCATTGTAGGTAATATTCTGTAGACTAGGCTGAGTTCAAGGTCGTAGCTGCTACGTAAGGCTACGTAGTTGAACAGTAAGCTATCCTAGCCGCTACGTAGATATTCGTAGCCTAAATATTTTATGCTTAGCATCAAATTAAGATGGCTACCTTAGTTAGCAAATGTAACAAACATGAAATCTATTTATTCAGTGATATTTTGTTCATCCTGAAAGTTACAATGAATTTTAACATGTATATTTCTGCGTGAAATTAACAAATTATGTCGATGTAATTAGTCTTTAGTTTAATATTTCCAACTTCAAACCTGAGACCTAGCGGCTACCTTAGCGGTCCGTTCAATAGACCTAGATATCTACGACATAGCGGCTAGGCTAGCTGCTACGATTTCGAACGCAGCCCTGGCAATTGCTTCTGTCTTGCGCACGTCCTTTCCTTGAAGATCTCTTCCGTCATTTATTTTGTTTTCCAATTGATAAAAGGTATGAAGAAAGTGGATAGGCAGGTATTTTGACTTGAGTTTGATTGACAAGAAATATGAGGATACTCCCATTTTCTACACAGAGGTAATTCGAATTTAAAACTTGTCACTTCGATAATTGCACCCATACGCAATGAAACAGACCGATGTCCATGTCTTTAAGGAAAGGATGTGCACGAGACAGAAGCAATTGCCAGTCTACAAAATATAACCCACAATGCAATTATTGCACATATATCAAGATGTATAGATCATGCATAATAAGATTATAGAATATACATCACAAGATATAGAATATACATCACAAGATTTTGAACATTAAAGAATATATACATCACAAGATTTCGAACATAAATCACAAGAATTTGAATATACATCTCAAGATTATAGAATATACATCACAAGATTATATAATATACATAACAATATTTCGAACATACATCACAAGATATAGAATATACACTACAATATTTCGCACATACATCACAAGATTTTGAATTTACGTAACAAGATTTCGAACATAAATCAGCAGATACAGAATATGCATCACAAGATTTTTTAATAAAGCAACGTTTTACATGCCAAAGAATAGCTAATGATTGAATATATTTGATTGACCCTGATTGCCTTATTTGCATAATCAAAGGAATTTCCATTACAGTAATAAATTCGTAGATTTCTTTTTATGCAGGGTTAATTTGTGCGAATTCAAAAGGTGAAAATGAACATGTTTATGTTTTAAACGTTCTAATGGCAAAAGTAGAATTTTCGTAGAAAGATATCAAATCTTTCCCTTCTGAAAATTCACGACTTCCATTTGGCGATTTGTGAACACATTTTGTATTGCTACAGATACTTTGAAAAGCAAATCCACGTGTCCTGAAATCTTTATACGTCAGCTTTTGTATTAAATAAGTAATATACTATAAATTCTAGAAAATGAAACACACTTGCAGGGAAACAGACTTCCCTGCAGCGGTTTGCGTGCATTCTTATATTGCCTTTGGCATTTTATTTAGAAAGTTATAAAAATAAAAACCCAGGAAATAAGATTTATTGCATAATTATCACATAAAACTGCAATGTTGTTTTATAAAAGTTCAGTCACACCCAACAACCATCTTCTGATGTAATAAGAAGCTATATTAGATTGGACCGACAGCAGTTTTTAAAAAAAATATTTTTATTGAAATCCTTATCTTTATCGATCTTACAAAAACTCATTACTTGGTTATGATAGAAAATGGTACATATTCCTTATTTCTTGGGTTATTTAGAAATATTGTCTACTCCTGGGCATCTAGCTGGCAAATTCATTGTATTTGTTTAGATAAGGAAGGAAGGCGAACCAAAATTGTGAAATTCAATGCGCCTAATAGTGGGAATATGATTCCATTGTGGGTATTGGTTACACAGCGAAAAATCATTTATCGTACTTCGTTAAAAATGTGAAAATCCAATAAGACGTAAAACTATTCTGTGTGAAAAGAAAACTTGATTTGAGTATGGAACTTTCTACGAGTAAAATACGTATAATACATTTCTCCAATCCCACTCCACTCTCTACTGTTATATTCTGTTATTTTGATCTCGTATTAAAAATTCATAAACCCGTATACATACTTCTACAACGTTTCCCTACCCTTGTAGGCATAATTGAAGACTTTACGGTCCTTTCATAATCCCATTACCTGAACATATACCGTTCCAGAGGATACAATATCCTAAATGCTATTGAAAACTTCGGACTTAAAAGGTATCTTTTTTGTCCATTTATTTTGAGCAATGAAAAGGGCAGTGTTATTCAACCGATCTCTCTCAGGGCTGCGCCTCTTGTGCAATCTACATATATGTTACTGATAACTGATTTTAAAGAAAGTGGGCACATTAGATGTAGATTCGACAGGTATCTGAGCACTTAAGAGTCAAAACTCTTGATTTGTGTACATTTTCCAAAATTGTATCTTTATTTTGTTTCAAATAGACTTGGAAATAGGTTAACATTTCTTTTAAAAAAATTATTTTAATCTGTGTTGGAACGTACATGTAGCAGTTTATCGTATTTTATTTAAAAATTAACTAATTTACAAGTTTTAAAATTATTTTATCGTTTGAGTATCGCTTCTCTACGAATTTTAAACATTTATTAAGTGTAATTTTCCCCGTAAAAGTTAATGCTTCTACTAAAAAATGGAAGACCCAGAGATACCGGTAAAGCAAAATATATTTTTACAATAATTTTTTAGGATAAAAATGTGCTCGAACGAAACGACACATAAAGAATACAATTAAGTGTTTGGGGGGGGGGGGTTTCAGTTAATATTTTTTCTGATAATTCTTTATTTTTTTTAACATTGGTTTATGAAAAAGGTATTTTTGTTGGCATTTTTAGTTTCATCATTCGAATTAAAAAGGGATAATTTACGCAACACAGTATTTCTGAGTTCTCTATGCTAAGGGGTAGACGTCGTATTGGATGCTAACTACTGAGAGGAATCAAACTGATTGGTGTATCTGTGATAGTGTTTATTAATTAATATTTTAATTATTGTCATTTCTTTTACTTTGCGTACTGTTAAAAGTTATGAAATAACTTTCAATGTATGTAAGTTTAGGGAAATTGCTAAAATATGCTATCCCTGCTGCCTAATCCCATTCAATATATAGTATATTGAATAAAATATTGTTTAAACTTTCAATGTATAGTTGGTATATAAGTACAAACAAATAAAGTTAAACTAAATCATTTAAATAAATAGGAAAATAAATATGTATTGGTTTTAATCTGGAAATCTCCAGACCATTATTACTTATACCTTTAACCTTTGAATTAAAATAAAATATAAGTCTAGTGTTTCATTAGCTAGATTTTCCCGCCATGTTCACTGACCATTCATTGTTTGTATACTTACTCTGCCAGTAACAGAAAGGCAGTGCTTGAGAGGTGTATGTGTTCAATTAATATATTTTTGTGGGATATTAAGCTTCAGAAACAAGATCAGATTGTTAAGCTGACTGAATCGCCATGCAAATCTCATGACGGGATTCAAGCCCATAGTTTGGATCCAACCTCAGAATTAATAATAATCAAAACACGTGAGTTATTTAATTGTAAGCACTGCCTCTCGCTACATATCTTTTATTACATTTACGAATTCATTTTTACGAATCATTTTGTAAAACTATTGGTTGCTTATTTACAGTCTTTATCACTTTCCGCTATTGCTTTGTTCTACATGCTTCTGACATTTTCTATCATCATTTGTTTCGTCTCAATGGTTCCTCGAAGCTTGCTATCTTGTGTTCCCAATTTCTTAACATTATACAATCCACAGTATCATCAGCATGACCGAAACTTGTTCTTAATCGAAGAATTCTATTTACATAGAGCTGCTCCCCTAGAGAAAAATTCTGCGAACATTTTTCCCATGACAATCTTAAAGCTGCTTGATTCTGGTGTAATGCATACACGTTTATAAAAGACATCTTAAATACCGGTGTATATATCCTGATAATTGATGTACAGTCAAACTTCGCTATCTCGAACTAGATGGGACTGTTTAAAGGGGCATGGTCACGATTTTGGTCAAAAAATATTTTTTTTCGATTTTAATGTTGACAATGCTTCAGTAAAGCATTTTTAATAGGCAACCAAAATTTGAGTGTCATTCGTTGAGTTATAAGCGAGTTACAGAGCTTACAATTCTTTGCTATGTAAACAAAGCATTTAACACTGTGCCGGATAATTATGCCAGTGCCAAGGTGCATTTTTGCACCCGTCTAAGCTGCATATATCGAAAAATTCAAATATGCCAAATGATAGACCATTGCTTAAAGAGTTTACAGCCACCTTTGTTATCATTGTATCTCGCCTGTTAGGTGAGATATTTACCTTTCAAAACTACATTCCTACAGGAAAATAATTTTTCCTATAGGAAAAACAGTATTCCTATAGGAAATAAGAAATTTCCTATCGGATTATAAGAACTTCCCATAGGAATTTAAATTTCGATAGGATTTGATAAAATCCGATAGGAAATTTTAACTTCCTATAGGAAAATTACCTGTCTGAATCAAATTCCTACAGGAAATAGCTTTATCCTATAGGAAATATAATTCCTATAGGATTTTCCAAAAATCCTATAGGATTGTCAATATTTCCTGTAGGAGAATCGTTTATCCTATGGGAATTATCATTTTCCTATGAGATATTATTTTTTAAAGGTAAATATCTCACCTGTCAGGTGAAACACACTAAAAACAAAAGTGGTTATATACTCTCTAGACAATGGTCTATCATTTGGTATATATGGATTTTTCCGAAACTGGCATAGTTATCCGGCACAGTGTTATTTGTTTACATTTTGAATGTTGAAGTTATAATTCTAATTTTAGATCTAAAATAAATGTATTAAACGTTAGGAACTGTTTATTTATGCTTAAAATGAATAAGATGACAAATCAGCTTGAAAAAGATTCTTTATTGGTATACCGAACCTGTGTAAAAAACAGGGCACGAACCTTGTTTACATGACAAGGACTTGTGAGCTGTGTATCTTGCCTATAACTTAACGACTGGCTCTCAAATTTCATTTGATCATTAGAAATGCATTTAAAAAGCAGTGTAAATAATAAAAACAGAAAAATAGAATTTGACCAAAATCGTGACCATGCCCCTTTAACAACATCGAGATATCAGAGTATTCAAGATATCAAGGGTAAAATACTTAAAAAATAAGTGGTTGGGACTTACAAATCACTTCGACATATCCATTATATTCGAAATATTAGTGTTCGAGATATCGAAGTTCAACTGAAGTTTATTTTTCATTCAGTTGTTGTTCGAAAGAATGGTTGTTTACGAATTAATGTTCAGTACACAAGTCTACAGAAAGACACGACGTCAGGGTTTCGGCGTTCAAAAACAGCAAGTTAAAAAAAGTCATTTTGTGTAATAAAAACCGTGTGATACTTATCTTTGAATAATGTCAAATAGAAATCAGATCAGGGGAGAAATAATCAAGGAGTTTTCGCGTGTGTTAACGTCAAAGCTATGCATAACGCGCACGTAAATAAGGAGGAGACAAAAGTAATTGGGAAAAAATGGAGAAACCGATGTATCGAGACATTTAAATCAAGAAATAATTCAATAGCCGAATCAGATGCTGGGAGGTTTGGGGTGCGTTAACATTGTAGACTAATTTCTAACAAGGTTAGCTTTTATATATATATATAAAAGAGATAGTCAGCGAGTGGGATATTAATGTATTGAAATACAATAAATATAGTGTCCAGAACAATCAGAGTGAGCTAGATAAGTGATCATTTAGTTTGTTTACTTATTTTTGTTCACTGTAGATGAAAAGTTTATATTTATAGCGATGTACACACAATGTATGATTGCACGCCGACTTTTCTTCATGTAAAAATAATCTACTGTTGAAGTTTCATCCTTACTTAGTTAGCCCGGGCAATAAAATGGCCAATTTGAAGCTCATAACAAATTATTACTTACTATAGTAAAACATTTTTTTTTCATACTGCTTCATGCCATTCACCGGCACTGTCAAATGAGATACCATTTCGGTCAGAATAGATTTTTTTGCGTTTGGGCATTTAATTATTGGAGAAATGAACAATCATAGTCATTTTGTACGACAAGGATTTTAGATAACGAAAGGATACAAGCGAGTAAGTTGGCGTTAATTTGTTTTGGTTTAATCGTTTATAACAATTTCATTTCAATTTCACGGTGTTGCTATATAGCATAATGATATCACACAAAAGCTAAAATTCCACCTTTAGTTAAGGATCCTCCACACACCTGGAAAAAGTACTAGTTCTGCATACAAATGCAAGCCCATTCTTCAAAATTGCTTAAAGATATGGGTTTTAGTATGTGTTCAAATTGATAATGACCAAAATTTGGGCGAAAAATGAACTTTTAAATTTTATTGCTCTTCATGAAAATCATCATCGCTAGCCAAGGGAGACGATCCACGGTGTTTCTATGACTAGAGAAACACCGTGGGTCGTCACCCTTGGCAAGCAAAGATGCATGAAATTAAAAGTCCATGCAGTATTCGAACTCGGGACCTGCGGATTGGTAGACCGAAGCTACATCCATTGCGCCACATAGATAGACAACAAGTGTTGGCGATACTAACTGTTTCACAATGCGTTAAAATCGCAATGTTAAGAAAAAGTAGAAGTCACGGGGTGTCGAGGATCTTTAACTAGGTCAATTTTTTTTAACAAATACGAAGATATGTGTTCGAACCCTTAATCTAAAAACTTGATTCTTGAAGACGTTGATGTTTTATCAGGTGATATCTTTCATTAAACTAGTAAACGAAGTATATTTTACATAATTTATATTACTTCGAGGGCGATATGCCATGCTATCTCATCACATCTCTATAATGATTAAACTACAAAGATGGGGAAATTTGAGTAGTTTTCAATAGATTTCAAAGATATATGTATTCTTGACTAAGCTATATAGAGTTTGTCACAAATGATAGATGTATATGTGTACTTATTATTTGATTTCTTTAAATAGCATTCTAATACTACTAAGTGATATTAAACATCTCAGGAAAAAAATAAAGTGCATTTGTGTCACGTTACGTAAAATTAATATACGTCGTCAATCTCATATACCGGTATCATAGTCGATTAAACGCTGTCAGTGCTTTATATTTTATAATTTGTATAACGTATCACTGGGTCGGAAGATGAAAGGATGAACGTTATTCATCCATCCTTAAGGAATCGGGAACATGCGACCTCCATGACACAATACTGTTGCTGGGGTTTTATTTTTAAGCAAACGCCATTTTCTCATGTTCCACTAAAAGGGGCCAACGACCCTAGAGAGCATATTTTTACAAATATTGTCTTTAAAAGCAGAGTACTTTTGCAACAAACAATTTTTTTTTGATGAAGAAAATGTTTACATTACCAATACTCAAATAAAATAGGATGGTCCTATTATCACGTCGAACTGTAGAAGATTGGGTTCCGTCTGTTCCCCTGAAAATTGCACAACTGTGCGTGTGACCGATATCGACAGTTAACATGGTTTGTTTTGTTTTTGTAACCCAAATACCAATTTAGAATACAAGTTTCATGTATTGACTGGTATAAAAATGTTTTTTTTTTTTAATATAATAAATCTCGAACTAATACTTTTGGGTTCAAGATGTATACTAGTAGGTGTTGGTCAAATCCATTATTGTGACGTCTAAATGTCGCACATGCCAATAATTGCATTTTAAAAAATATTTTCTGAGAGATTTTGATTTGCAATGATATGCTTTGGTGATTAATGCAGAAAAATATATAACCCGTGCAAGAAGGTTATTATGACTTTTAAGGTTCGTTACTTACTTGCGTCTTCGGAAATGTTGATAGGGAAATTCCAGGTTTATAATGTATCGGTGTTGATTTCGCTATTGTGGCATCACAATGTCACACATGCCAACATTTGTATTTAGTCTTGAAATTCTATTTTTAGTTTGGTAAGGTTTATTAATTTTCTATGTTTATTATAGTCAGGTTTATAACAGAGTTTATAGCACGACCATTATTAAAAAATAATGTAGTTTCATTAATTTTGGCTGGCATCAATTTTTGTGGATTAACTGAAAACCTCAGTTTTAAGGTTACGAAATTTCGTGGTCAACAATATATCACTTGATATTGCACTTCACTGAAAACTTAATTTGGTTGTTTAACTCAACAACGAAATACACCAAAATTGGCATTCAACAAAATTTTATAAATCCACACTACTTTTAACAAGAGGTACGATTGCTTTAAAACATTTCCGGTACTATACTTTGACTATAAATGCTGGGTTTTTTTTTCGTTCTATTCTTACTGCTTAGTATCCTAAGGACATGGACCAGGACAACAATTTTTATCCCTCAGTTTAGGCAGTCAATCATTACATTCTTTTGGAAAAAAAATCTATTACATTTTGTAAATCATTACAAATGAATGAATGGATGAATTGTGCAGTGTTTTCTGGTTTTGCAGTCAAAGGTGTTTCTGGCGGCACTTGCATTAAAATGCACGAAATAAGAATCTCGATCAAAACAATAACTGTTTAATGGCTAATGGCTAATAGCAAGCCGTCATGAATATTAGTCGGCTTTTATTCGGTGCTTAGAGTTATTTGACATTGACAAATCTTGCCCTGCAAAAAATACTCGTATTACGGAAGCGTATAGGGGCCTACACTTGTTGTGTTATAGCATATACATTGTCATATGTATATGTCATTGTCATTTTATCGTCGTATCAACATGTAAACTATTATTTCTTTTTATTTCTACAAATATTTTGCATATCAATTTAAATCGCCGTATTGTAATTGATCAGTTTCTTGCTATCTGCCATATCGACTGAAAAAAATGTGGAATTTTAGAAATATATATCTAAGAATGAGTTTTAACCATATCGAGAAAATACGAAAGACGAATAGGGCCACATAAAAAAATATTTTTATCTCGTAATTACGAGATCTTTTCTCGTAATTACGATATAATTATCTCGTTATTACGAGAAAAGATCTCGTAATTACGAGAAAAGATCTCGTTATAACGAGATAATTATCTCGTTATTACGAGAAAAGATCTCGTAATTACGAGATAATTATCTCGTTATTACGAGAAAAGATCTCGTAATTACGAGAAAAGATCTCGTTATTACGAGTTAATTATCTCGTAATTACGAGAAAAGATCTCATTATTACGAGATAATTATCTCGTCATTACGAGAAAAGATCTCGTAATTACGAGAAAAGATCTCGTTATTACGAGTTAATTTTCTCGTTATTACGAGAAAAGATCTCGTAATTTCGAGATAATTATCTCGTTATTACGAGTTAATTATCTCGTAATTACGAGAAAATATATTGTTATAATAAAATACATTGCAGTTGTTATTTGATTTATTATTGTGAAAAATACATACACAATAAGTGTTCCTCGTTTACCAGAATCCTAGCTTCCAAGTCGATTGGTTCAACCTGCTTTTCTCCTTCTTTTGAATTTTTTCTTTTAACTAATTTAATGAATTTCTTAATATATGTTCATTCATTTTACATAAAGAGACTTAGACAGTACATGTAGAACAACGAAATGCATCATTTTATATAGATTTTTTCTCGTAATAACGAGATCTTTTCTCGTAATAACGAGATAATTAACTCGTAATGACGACATCTTTTCTCGTAATAACGAGATCTTTTCTCGTTATTACGAGATAACTAACTCGTAATAACGAGATCTTTTCTCGTAATTACGAGATCTTTTCTCGTAATAACGAGATAATTAACTCGTAATAACGAGATCTTTTCTCGTAATAACGAGATAATTAACTCGTAATAACGAGATCTTTTCTCGTAATTACGAGATCTTTTCTCGTAATAACGAGATAATTAACTCGTTATAACGAGATCTTTTCTCGTAATTACGAGATAATTAACTCGTAATAACGAGATCTTTTCTCGTAATTACGAGATAAAAATACTTTTTTATATGGCCCTATTCGTCTTTCGTAAGAAAAACATATGACATTGAACAAAAAAAAATATACATAATAATAACAACATTGACAAAATATGTTTCATTTCCTGGAAAAATATTGCGTAAATGTTGCCGAATGAACTTCGCGGGCCGGGAACTCCAACTGTACGGCCCCTCACTGTGAATCCAGCTCTATGCAGCACATTGACAGATCCTTTAGAATAACACAACTAGGCTTATTTTTCATAAATTTGTTTATCCTCGCATCCACGAATTTTCATCCGTAAAAAGTTTTCATTTATTTATCATACAAGTCATTCAACGAAATTTTGTACCCATTCTTAATAAAAAAAAAATTTAAAACTGCCCTCACAAGATTCGATCCACAATAAAGGTTTTTAAAAGTTTCAAACCAAATGTTTCTTTAATTGTCAAGCATTCAGTTAGGGGCGACAGATATAAGCAGTTCAACTCAAAAATTATGATCATTTTAAGCATTGAATCATTAATTTTCAAAGACGTAGTCTCATAACTGCTAGCGCGTTATGAAAAATGTTGTATGCACACACCGTTGCAGTTATGAGACCGCATCTTTAAAGAGGTTCGCTCCTTAGGTTTTGGGTAGCCATTTTAGGTCACCTCTAGTCTGAAAATTCTGCATCACATATTAATTCTAGTTGTATATTTATATTAAACAAAGCCAAATAAACTATATTGAATAAAATTGTTTTTAAAAAATTACATTTTTACAGAGTTTAGTAAGGGACTATATTTTGTGGCGGAAGGTTTTCAAGAAGGAAATGAACAATTTTCATAACTCACTAGTTTTAAAGTACTGTTGCTTTAGCTTCCTTATTTTCAGCGCAGACCAAACTTCTAGATAGTTTATGTATTACAATATATTTATGATGTTTTAAAAAATATATTTAAACAGTATTTTGATATTTCTGTTGATATAGTTCGGCATATTTAGCTTTTATTTTATAGAAGTTAAGAAAAAATTAACTCAAATTTTGGCCTTAAATTAGCTTATTTCATGCTTTATCTCAAATTTTTGAGATGTGACCCCTACTTGTTTTACTTTTAAATGAGACATTAAATGTATGTCTATTTGTATGCAAAGTTTTGGAAAGATGACATTACTATGATTTTTTTTATTTGCATTATAATTTGATTACTCCAAAATTTTGAAACATCTGTTGTTGTGTTCATTATGTACTGGCCTTTGAAGCCACCAGTAAAGCAAGAATTCTTAAACTTTGACTTAGATTTTACTTTTATAGTCACTACATGTGTTCAACTTCATACTTTATTAAAATCATAACTAAATAATAGTTAAAACTATAAATATTTGTTTGATTTCTTCAAATTATCAATTTCTATTTCAAATTTTAGCAAAATTTTCAGGAAAATTATCATTTCTGTTTGGGGCCCTATATTTTCAAAAAATGGCATGTGACATGGGTCACAAATAGAATAAATGAACATTATATGTCCCCATCTTTATATCCAAGTGGTTTTCGGATGATTGACATTACTATTATTTCAGGAGCCAACCTCCTTAAAAAATATAATTGACTCAATGCTTATATTTACTGGAATTTTTTTTACCTGAATGCCCTTTCTGCAATTATGATTTATTTTTCAAAATCTCTGCCTTATTCTACGAGTAATGCGCAATTAACGGAAGAGCCATTGGAAAAGCCGAATTATGGTGACAAAAATAGTGCTAAACGCTATAAATTCTAATTACACAATTTTTTTTTATTCTGTTATTTAATGAATATAACCTTCGGTGTTACTAGTAAAATAAATTAAATAAATTGAATTCATTTAACTGTTAACAAATATTTACATCAATGAAATGTTTTGTTATCGGGTATCAGGTCGTGCTCCGGTTTGAAGTTGCGAGGAGAGTCAGCCATGTTCATCGAGAAATACTGAAAAAAATTGTATTCATGCGCACCAGATTTGGTGATTTGATCTCCTGTGTTATGCGTAAATGTCACTCAAATCAATCAATGCAATTGAATAGATGGAAAGAAAGTAAATGTAAATATTACAAGATTGAAAACAAATATTGGGTAAAACAAGCCCCATCGATAGAAGTCATGTTGTATATTTTATTTGATAAAATGAAATATATCAGAAAGGACAAGACCATTATAACAACGGTTACCTTTTAAATCGCGTGGCAATTCGCATCAAATTACTATAGTATTTAAATGAGAAAATTCAACTCTATGCATTATTCGGGATTTTCATAACCTGGAGTTATCGTTCGTAACACGAGTTATCTCTCCATTACCTATGTAACCAGTGTAAACAAATGGTTGAAATAAACGTTATTTGTCTTGTTTAATCGGTTAATGATTTAAATTGTCATTGTAAAAAGACGATTGTGCCATTAGAGGATGCTGTAATAATAAACAAGAGGCCCATGGGCCACATCGCTCACCTGAGGAACAATAGGTATGATAAAATCAGCTTAATGATGTCATAATAAAAACTATCTGGACAATGTAGTATAATACATGTAGATTCTGTATAAATAAAAATCAATTTTTTTCACTGGATATTCTTATGTTTATTATCATAAGTCCCTTTTCTAACAGGATGACTTTATAGTAATATCACATGTTGAGCATTGCAGCTCTCAAAAAGATCCTAAACAATTGTTTATAAATGGGATATAAACCTACATCAAACTCTGAACCCCTTGTGAGACACAATTGTCCAGGAATCATCCAGAAGCCAAAATCTAAACTATATTAAATAATCACCTGGCTGATTAGTTTCTAAGAAGATTTTTAAAGATTTACTATTAATATTCCTATTTAAAAATTCCACCCCCATTGTGGCCCCACTCTACCCCCAGGAATCATGATTTTTACAACTTTGAATCTACACTACCTAAGGATGCTTCCAAACAAGTGTCAGCTTTCCTAGCTTATTAGTTTCTGAGAAGACGATTTTTAAAGATTTACTCTATATATTCTTATGTAGAGATTCGATCCCCAATTGTGGCTCCACTCTACCCCTGGGGGAAATGATTTTCACAACTTTAAATATACACAACCTGAGAATGCTTCCACACAAGTTTCAGCTTTCCTGGCTAATTAGTTTCTGAGAAGAAAATTTTATAAAGATTAACTCTATATATTCCTATGTATAAAGTTGAACCCCCCCCCCCCACCCCAAATTGTGGCCCAACCCTACCCCCGGGAGTCATGATTTTCACAACTATGAATCTACACTACCTTAAGATTCTTCCACACAAGTTTCAGCTTTCCTGGCTAAATGGTTCTTGAGAAGACGATTTTTAAAGATTTACGCTATATATATCTATGTTAAAAATCGACCCTCCGTTGTACCCCCACCCTACCCCCGGGGGTCATGATTTTCACAACTTTGAATCTACACTACCTAGGGATGCTTTCGCATAAGTTTCAGCTTTTCTGGCCAAATGGTTCTTGAGAAGAAGATTTTTGAAGATTTACTCTATTTATTCCTATGTAAAAAGTCGACCCCCCCCCCATTATGGTCCCACCCTACCCCCGGAGGTCATGATTTTCACAGCTTTGAATCTACACTACCTGTGGATGCTTCCACATAAGTTTTAGCTTTCCTGGCCTGATGGCCTAATGGTTCTTGAGAAGAAGATTTTTAAAGATTTACTGTTTAAATTCCTATGTAAAAAGTCGACCCCCCCCCATTTTGGCCCCACCCTACCCCCGGGGGTCATGATTTTCACAACTTTGAATCTACACTACCTGAGTATGCATCCACATTAGTTTCAGCTTTTCTGGCCAGATGGATTTTGAGAAGAAGATTTTTAAAGATTTACTCTATATATTCCTATGTAAAAAGTCGACCCCCCCCCATTGTAGCCCCACCCTACCCCCGGGGGTCATTATTTTCACAACTCTGAATCTACACTACCTGAGGATGCTTCCACGTAAGTTTCAGCTTTCCTGGCCTAACGGTTTTTGAGAAGAAGATTTTTAATGATTTACTCTATATATTCCTACATGTATGTAAAAAGTCGACCCCCCATTATGGCCCCATCCTACCCCCGGGGTCATGATTTTAACAACTTTGAATAAACACTACCTAAGGATGCTTCCACATAAGTTTCAGCTTTCCTGGCCAAATGGTTCTTGAGAAGAAGATTTTTGAAGATTTCTCGAAAATGTTCATTAATTCCTAATTATCCCCCCTTGTAAGAGGGCTTGGCCCTTAATTTTCACAACTTTGAATCCCCTTAGGCTAAGGATGCTATGTCCCAGGTTTGGTTGAAATTGGCCCAGTGGTTCTTGAGAAGATGTTGAAAATGTGAAAAGTTTACAGACAGACGGACGACAGACAAAATGTGATCAGAATAGCCCACTTGAGCTTTCAGTTCAGGTGAGCTAAACAAAACAGTAGGGAGATTTGACGAGCGCGTTTAATTGTATCATCCAGGCTCGTACCATGGTTTTTGAAAGTGGATGGGAAGGACTCGCTATTCATTTCCTTCTTTTCACAGATTGACAATTTTTTTACTTGATCCCCAAAAAGTGGTGGGTGCAACGTCATGCTTACTCCCTTTTTATATGTAATTTTATGAAAAATATCTTCTGCAAGAAGAAGTTGGGGTTGGGGGAGCCCCTCATTGATGCCTACCAATAATTAATGCAGTTGCTGGCGTTTCAGGAGAGCGCAGCTGATACATGTACACGAAGTACATTGTATTTATTAGTTGTTAAAAACGTTTATGTTTGAAAGCTTTTTTGACGGTTTGGTAATTGTAAGAATCTGGCGGATGGGTTAACGTAGTTTAAATGTTCTACAATTGGTCTCAAAACTCCTATCTCATGTACTTAGGGTTTTTTGATAGAGAGTAACCCAAATATATCAATGTAAGAAGATCATATCGAACTGAATTGCTATTAGAGATATTATTTTTCTTTGGGTTTTTTATTTATTTTAAACTGTTATATCAGTTTACATTTACCGTCTAGAACTAGATTCAGAGTGAGGTGACGTACCATCAAAAGAAAGGTTAATTCGACATTTTTTCGGAAAAGAAAATATTGATATCGATATGACTATAAAGCATTCATTTTTTATTGTTCTTTGCCTAAATTTCTATCTCTATAATTAAATCTCATTCTGACATCAAAACTTCAAACTCCATAATTTGGTAAGTCGATAAGACAGAAAGCCATAGAACTATCAAATCCAATAAGGTGAATTATATTATATAGAAATCACAATATAAAATTCAGTTTATTTAAACAATGAAATGCTTTCTTTGGTGATTCATGCGGGATTTGAAGGTGGCGACATTGCAGGAAAAAAAATAATTTTTTTCTGCAATGATCAAAGAAAGCATTTTATTGTTTATATTTACATCTTTCTTTTAACTAATTAATAAATTGATTATAAAAAGTAAGTAAAACTCACTAAATTTCTGTTACTGTACATTCCTGATTATTTCGTGCAGTCTGTAATTTTTCTTAGGTCGCTGTAGGTTTCTACCAATCGATAAACAGGAATTGTCGATTTCATTCCTGTCAGTTTCAGCCGCTATATATTTCGACTAATCGATAACGGGGCGTGTAGATTTCAGTCTGACTGTTTCTATAGAGCTATGAATTAACTATAAGTTTCCGTAAGAAAAAGATGTAATCATACCCGGAAGATGTAAATATATTAATATTGTATGAATGAGAGGTCACAGTACTTTGAATGTTGACAGTGCAATAAGAATTAAAAAGGCCAGTTAATGAAGAGTAACAGTTGGGGACATCATATCCAAAATTGGATGCAAAAAGTGCAGGTAAATGTCAAGTGCAACAACACTTATATAGAAAGCAAGTTTTTCTGTTAACTTACAGTATGTAAGATTGGCCCCCAGAAGTTTTAAAAATTGCATTCCTTGTAATAATCTTTGTTTTTGTCATAAAAAATATTTCATAGTCAAGTGGAATGATTTTGATAATGAAGATTAAAGTAATTATCAGCTTAGTATTTGTTTTATTAATGTATATTTTTATGGATCTTTTCAAAGGTTGAACAGAATTGATTGGCTGAAGTGTTGTATTCATCAAATTCTGCCACCAAAGGGACTTATAGCAAAGCACTGTTTTGCTTAAATACCTACTTACTTTTTGTTAAATTACATCATCAAATAATTTAATTCTGGTTGTAACATGATTTCGGATAGGCTGAACAAACTTATTTTATATCGTATAAAGAATGTTGCATACAATGTACCTCACAGAAAGACTTACGTCAAAAGCGTATCAATCCACCTGACGTTAAGTTTGAATTTTGTTAGATTTTTGTCAATTTAAATGTCAAATGACCATTTTGATCTACAAATGATAGCAAAAAAATTAAATCATATGGAATTAATGTTATAGCTACCAAATTTATACTTATATATTTACATTTTCAACTGTCTTTGTCGTAATAACGTTAACATTACGAATCAATGTTGAAGCCTATAGCACAATAATTTCATAGAAGATGAGCTCCACAAATTGGGCGTGTCTTATAGCATAACCGAAAACGGTATTGGCTGCGCCGCGTAGTAATACATAGCATGTGCTACATGAAAAAATAGTGGTTTTAAAATGTTGTTTTAAAAAGTGTAGAAATTGGAAATAATATAAATATAAGTAATAAAGAATCATTCTTTGAATATTATGAAGTGATAATTTCGGTCGGAGCGTGGTCAAATCTATCATAAAGCCCATCGGGGCTTAATTGAATTTGACCACGCCTCGACCAAAATTATAACCTCATAATACTCAAAGAATGATACCTTATTCCTTAAATAAAATGAGTTGGAACAGTTTACGCTTTTTTAATTGGGTTGCATTGCAAGATCACCTTGGACATCTTCAAATGATGTACATGTATACATATCTAGCGCTTATTTGACAAAAAAAGCTAAGTAACAAATGGAAGCAAAACAAATAAAACTTACTAAAGGGTACAATATCAAGGAATTAGAAATTTTCAAAACGAGATAAACCGAAAACATGCTTCTGGCCATCTAATTCTTTTATTTTTGTAAAAAGATGAACAAAATTTAACAATGAGTGGGTGGTGTACGCTTATATTTTGTAATGAACTCGGAAATTGCATTTCAAAAATCAATCAGGAATATAATTTTATCTAGAAGATTCCAGAATTCCAAATCGTCAGTTGAAATATGCCACACTTTAATAGCAACATACCGGTACCAACAGAGGACAGTAACATACCAACAGAGTACAGCAAAATACCAACAGAGGACAGCAACATACCAACAGAGGACAGCAACATACCAACAGAGTACAACAAAATACAAACAGGGGACAGTAACATACCAACAGAGTACAGCAAAATACCAACAGAGGACAGCAACATACCAACAGAGGACAGCAACATACCAACAGAGTACAACAAAATACAAACAGGGGACAGTAACATACCAACAGAGTACAGCAAAATACCAACAGAGGACAGCAACATACCAACAGAGGACAGCAACATACCAACAGAGTACAACAAAATACAAACAGGGGACAGTAACATACCAATAGAGTACAGCAAAATATTAACAGAGGACAGCAACATACCAACAGAGGACAGCAACATACCAACAGAGGACAGCAACATACCAACATACCAACAGAAGACAGCAACATACCAACAGAGGACAGCAACATGCCAACAGAGGACAGCAACATACCAACAAAGGATTATTTCCTTAGTTAACGCTGTACAACAAACATTAGTTCATTGTGTACTCTTGATGTTATAATTAAATGCAAAGTTGGTTCTAGGAGCAGAAAATTAAGAAAATACGATTGTTGAAGAAAAAAGAGGGAAAATATTGATATTATTTTTATTCAGAACTTTGGAAATGTAACAAGGCACAAGCAAAAGAAGATGCTAAAAGTTGAGTCGATCAGCTTAATGTTTATTTGAGGAATAAAGAATCATTCTTTGATTTTTATTAGGTGATCAAATACGGTTGGGTTCTATCTATCATAAAGCCATTCGGGCTTCATTGGATTTGATCACCCCGCGTATTTGATCACCTCTTAATATTCAAAGATTGATTCTTTATTACTTATATTTATATAATTTTAATAAATTGTTTGATTTAATTATTGACATGTTTACGTTATTTTCATTCCGTATAATTATGCAAACCCCGCTTGCGCCCCAATATTACGTCATATGCGTCATTAATGAAATGTAGTATACGCTACAAATTTGATTCGTAGTGATTTAACAGACAGAGACACTGGAAAATGTAAATATATATTCATTATATTGTTAAGTGCACAGAACTAAATTAAGAGGTCAACAAGACTTAATCAGAGGCCACCTGAGTTTTTTAACACATACATTGCTTTAATACTAGTAGTGTTTATGCATGGATAGAAAGACTCCACCCCAATTGTAAAGTATCTGACCCACAGGGCTTACAACTAGTTTGCTTCAACGTTAATTTGAGAATAAATAAACACACTTTTTATTTCTTCATAAAATATTATTCATAAAATATTTTACTAGAATTTTTACTATTGTGCATTTTATTCCCCATAAATGCCCCCATCCTGACCCATACGGCTAAAACTTGAACAAATTTAAATCTACCATATTTCACAAAGTTTATGTAAAAGTTTTGATATTACCGGCACAGGTATTTGAGGACAGGACCCAGCCCCCATCCCCCTCCCCCGCCTATTTAAATCCCCAGGGGTAGTTGACTTTATGATAGAAATTCTTTTAAAGTCATGTACACATTCACATGTTCCATTTTAAATATCTAAAAATATGCAGGTTGTGGTTGTTTTAAATAAATCGCCAAGGATAGAAAACACACAACTCGTTGATAAAAATCATATACCTCGCAAATCATTAGAGATCATATATGTATCTCATATTTCAAGAGAGTCTGGTCCTTCAATTAAATAAAATGGATAATTAGTTACCCTCAGGGTTGCTTTGGGCCAAACTTTGTAAGTACGTGGTTCTGGAGAAAAAAGATGAAAATTTGAAAGTTAATGCCGCGGACAACAAAACGATGATAACTAAAGACGCCCAAAAAATTTGATCAGCAAAACTCACTTAAGCCGTCAGAGCTGGTGAGTTAAAAAAAAAGTAGCTTTTTTATAGAAACAAAATAGAAATAACTTTCAAAGCCATTTATGACTGGGATTATCTTTACCAGTTCTGAGTCTCTGAAGTCGTTAAACAAAACAAGATCGCACAAAATCCAGAGCCCTGCTTCACAAGATACCTCGGCGGCGTACTCAAGTACCGTATTCTAGTCAAACACGGTCGGCAATAATGAGCTTTAAGAAAGAACATCAACTGCAGCCATATACCGGATAAAGTATAGAGATTAAAAATGATTCGCCATGTCTTGAAAGCCATGTATGATAAAGTAAAGATATCAAAATGGATAGTCATGTCTCTATTATAGAACGAAAAGCATTTCTTAGTGTAACCTTAAGATGTGCTCCGTTTGGTAAGTAAAACAGTGCAACAATAGAAGACATGGCGATGGTTAGTAGAAAATTACTTAAAATTAAAACATGGAATTGACTTGGCTCCAACGTCATTCTCTAAACAATTTCTTTAGTCTGTTCTTCGTGTATTCAATGGTGTCTTATATTACAAAAAATTTTGCTATTTTTTAAGGTAAATGTACTTATATACTCGTAATCTATGTAATAGTGAAGGAAACAAGAAACACGTCTTATCCCTGGGGCATGTGTGCATTTGGAATGATCTGCCATTCGACTAAAATAAAATAAACTGCATTCTATGGTGTATGACAATTTGTAATCAATCAGATAACCTAATATTACAGATGTATATTGGTCGACCGAGATGCAGTTATTAATTGCTTTTGCTGCATGTTGTCTGTAGTTTCCTCATTTAAGTGACAAAAGTGATTTTTGTAAACAGACAAAAGCTAATATTAACGCAGTTTTCCATTCATTATCAGTATTACAAGTATGTCGCGTGTCGGATCCCAGATAAAAACAGTTATAATATTGCTAAACTGCGATGCTGAGGGAGTCTGTACCGTAAATTTAAGTACACGTTTATATAAGTTAGCATTATCTTTGTTATACTTTTAAAGCTTCTTAGATTATTTCGATGAATGGGTTCGACTTAAAATAGAACAAAAAATGTTTTATCAGTGTTTACATCTCGATTGCATCAGACCAACTGAAGGAAGATATTTTCGGATACTGAAAATCAATTAAATCACCATGATTAAAGTACATTCAATCACCCATTAATGTCCTAATAACTTCACTAGATTGTTTAACAACACGTGCCGAACAGGACCATCGTCTACCTGACGACAGTTATTGCCTATAATTGGAGAATTCACTGGGGCTCAATTTGGTGGATTTCGTCGTTACCCACCACCCAAACCGTTTTAAATAGATAAAAATTCAGTTTTATCATCTTTTTTATTGTTTCGTGTCCGCTCCTCTATTACGACGGCCTTTAAGTGGCTATATCGGGACGCTTGGAAAATCTTTGACATGAAGAACACGTCTGAATTGCTTCTTTCGAGTAAAATATGATTAAAGTCACACAATCTTGGTTTCCTTAAAACAATCAAAGCCTTTTACATGCACCGATAAATTGCTTGAACTTAAAATAGAACGAAGGAAGCCTGGTCAATATTTTATATTTTGTCGATAGCATCCAAGAGTGATTATATACGAGGGTGCATATCGTCTTTTCTTAATATGAATTAGTACATATCATGTTAGGAGCACATTTATCAAGTCAATTTAAGAGTTATTTTCCTATCTTAATTCGTCACGTTCGAATCTAAAACACTTGTTTAGTGAGAATGAATCCATTTTGCTCTACTTCGTGTATCCCAATCTTGATTGCAAGTTAAAACCACGCATGCTAAACGTGCCCATAAAGGTGGTTTGGGACACATCTATGTTGTGTCATACTTCCTATCGAAATAAATAATAATTTTTTTTCTTTCTCCAAATTGCTACCTAACAGCGTAGCCTAATGGGTTAGAGAATCAGCTACGAACTGTTAGTCATGAGTTTGAATCCCGCTGGTACTTTATTACCTTTCCAAAAACAAATTAAAACATATTTTTGGTCAAATATCGTAAAATTTAAAATTCTAAACCGATGAAAGAAGTTTGATTATAATGTAATTTTATCCACATTAATATATCAACCTGTGTCCCATACCACCTTAAATAAAGTTGTACGGCGGGCAGTCCTACTAAATCTATAATTTCGACAATGGATGGAGTTGTTTTGGTCATCATTCATGGCATTCTTGTGTTATTTAATTTTATAGAATTACTGCCAAGCTTAGCTTTACTGGACAACATAGGGATAAACTTGAGATATTTGATAATTTATAGACCGGCAGACAGCTGGACACAATCAAATAATGTAGAAGATGACTTGTAATCTTTAGAGCTTGTACACTGAAAAAATAGTAGTTTTCTTTAAGTACCCGTACCCGGCTATATGACTCCAAGAGTATTTTCTTGTACCTTGGAGAACTGATCGTACAGGCTGACTATATATTTTCTATTTTGTAGGAAATTGACTCGTTATAAATCTACCATAAACGCTATAAAATAGCTATATGTATAAAATATAATATTATTTTGTAGGATATATCCATGTTTAAGGATTACAGATCGAACTTGGATTAAGGCATAAGAGTACTATTATAGAATTTGATACTAAACATACATGAAATAAAACAGGAATGGTGTTTATTATAAAGCATGAATTTGTCTCTGAGCTGTAGTCATTGAAACTCATCATTCTTTTCTTCTTAAATAGAAAAACGATTACCAGGTATAATACTATATAATATACAAGTAAGAGCAAAAATGATGTTGTAGTTTCTGTGTTTAAGATAAATTGAACTTTATGATAACTAAATAGCAATGTAAGAAGAGGTACAGATAAGTACAAAAAGGGGATCGTTAATAAAAGAATAATGTTTTGTTTGAATGATAATGGATTTGATCATTACATGTAATATCGAATTGTTGCACTGTATTGATATTCATAAAAAGACCAGTAAGTAATGGATGCGGAGTTTTCTATAATGTTAAGCAAACATTGCTCTTTTTTTCTCTCCCTCTTGAGGTCTTCTACATTCGCCGTGGCATGCAAAGAGATTTCCTCGTTAGCGTTTTATACGGTAATATATCTTAACACGGCGGGATTACTCCGGGCAATAAATGGCAATAGTTTGGGAAATCTGAGTGTCGGAAACAGAAATAGATAGATATTAACGATATCATGTACTTCTTTGGTGAAGTAAACATCCATATAAAAAGAGATAAAAAAAAAAACGCGTGCAAATAATCGATGTCAAAATGCGAGAGGAGAATCCGAGCGTGCACTGTTCTTATTTTTTTCTTTGTCTTTTGGAATAAGGTTTCAGATAAATAGCTTGGTTCTTAAATTTGGTAAATTAAAGAAGCGACCTTTCTTTCTGACGGAGGCAGCAGGCAGATGAAATTATTTTTAATAGAATAATGCCGTAAGCAGACCAGTATATGACGTATACATCTCAAGCTTCCTGGTAAAATAAACAGGCCAAGAAATATTCCACGTCACTGAACAGTGCTGTCGTTGCTTATAATATTTCTTTTTTCTCAACTATAAAATTTTATTTCAACTCCTAGTAAATATATTAATTAAGATGTGTATTTTTTTGTGTATACTGTTTTAGAACGTCTTGAATTCATTTGCGATATGTATCGCAAAGGAATTTAAGATATACTAGTACTTTTCGATGTTGAAAAGATCTTCAAATGAATTTCTTATACATTTATTAAGAATTTGAAGATGGGTGAATAAGGCGTGTAATTTGCCTATATGAGAATAGTTAAGATACTACAAAATCAAAATAACAAGAAATTTCATAATTTCTTTCTAAATTATTGAAAACAATGTATATTTACCATAACATCGATTTATAACCCTTAAATATGTTAACTATTTGGAATAAGTTGATTTAAACTGGCATGGCGTATGCGTGTCAAAACCTCCAAATAGTGCCATTTTAAGAACTCCAATGCCTTTTCTTATATAGAGTGGGTCTGAGCTCCATATTTTTGTCATAGTCTTTATAAAATTTAAAGGAAATCAAACCGATTTCAATCAACGAAAACATGGAGAGATGACCCACTGTACTTTAAATGTCATTTTTATCGCAACAATTGAACGTTTTAGAAAAATAATTCAAGTCTATAAATTCGTGGTTGAAGTCGCATATAGCATTTAACACTGAAGTTTAATTGCTGTGACTGAAATGGCTCAGTGGATTATTTTTTAATACAATAACGAATGCATGTGCTGAATATAAGAATTTTGCAGCCTCGAAAGTTAAATGATCTTGATACAATTCGAATCCAGCATGTTTAGTATAGAATTACATCCGACACTGGTAAAAAAAAAAGAGAATTGTCGTCAGATTCGAAATAAAATGTACATGATGATGATTGAAAATGAGATAGCATGTGAGCAACCTCACTTACTCCTCGCTATCATATTAGTTGACAATGCTACACATTTTAAACGGCAGAGTATGTACATGTATTTTACAAATACACAAAATAATAAGATAAAGGGGAAAAAAATTCACAGAATAATCTTCCACTTCTCGAAAAGATAAAGGAATCGGAATATCCTATAAACTTTCCTAATTAACTACAAAGTGGTTGCGGAGGAGTTGCACAAACAAACTGTTACAGTAGAAAATCCAATTATGGCCAGCTTGGTAATTCAACTTGGGGAAAAAACTCCGAAAAATAATGGAATCGGAAATTCTTGGGGAATAAAGAATCATTCTTTGGGCATAAGAAGGTGATCAAATACGGTCGGGGGTGATCAAATCCAATAAAGCCCGAAGGACTTTATGATAGATTTGATCCAATAAAGCCCGGAGGACTTTATGATAGATTTGATCCAATATAGCCCGAAGGACTTTATGATAGATCACCTCATAATACTCAAAGAATGATTTCTTAGTACTTTTATTTATAATATAGATTTCTGCAACCGTACGATTAAATATTAAAATAGTAATTGATGAAATGTATTGGACTACACATTACAAAATCGATTTGTAGTGTTATCACAAAGACACTGAAAAATGTAAATATTTGTAATTAAGCACAACTACGCATTATTTCTTAGAACAAAGTTTCATGAAAGTCTATTTAGCAGTTTTAGAGTGCATGGCGCCGACACAGTATTCGTGAATAAAACCAAACTCTAGGTTCTACAGGAGTAAACTCTCTGGAAAAGAAGAGGAATCGGAATCTTCTGAAAATATCCACAAAATTCTGTGCAGGGGTCTTGAGAGGAGTTGCGATGACAAAATGCTAGTACTACCGATATTTTTTTCAATAAATGTGCAAAAATTCAGAAGGGCCAACAATTTCAGAAATATAGAGAAACCGGAATTTATTTTTCTGCGAATATGCACATCTACAATGGTTTATGAAAATCTGGTGTTTAAGAGGAGTGCGCTGACCACACCCCCTCCGAAAAACATTATATCATTGTATCTATGAGCAATTCCCTTGTTTGATCATTTCAAATCCCACGATGAAATATTGAAATCGTACACTGTGGATTTCACAGTCGTAAAATGCTATGTGTACGTGTAACTTGACGGATATGGAAGCTTACATGTATCAGAAATTCCTTCTTTTTTTAAATCTAGAAATAATTATGCCCGATTTTCTGATACTAGTAATTGCTATTTTTTTAAAAATTATTTTGATACTTTTAAAACTCAAATCATTATTATTCAGTCACAAAATATTAGCACAGATTTCCCCCTAGTTATAACTCTAAGAAGGATAACTTATATTGGTTTGACAAAAATTTGTACTATGTACATTTACCTATTGAATATTTACTGTACAAATAATTGTCATCACTAATAGGTTTCAACTATTTCTGCACATATTTTCTCGACCATTGGGAGGCAATAAAAGATTTTGACAATGATATGGATGTCCAAGCAGTTTTCACGATATTGCATTGTCATAAAAAGACAAATAAAAAAAATCATTTTTGTGCACACTGTGACTACACCTCTCTTATTACGCTGAGCTACTTAAACACATGTCCAAAGCAATGAATGACTTGCATAACTTAGCGAATATCCATAAAAGGAGATGTTTTTGTGAAAAACATTAGTTTTGGCCCATAATGGCTCTAGACTTTTATGAAAAGTATTTTAGGATTGAGTCTAGTAGACCGATTCATAACTAAAAAGTGCAATTCAGAACAGTAAAGATTAAGTTTTTAGCTGCAGAACTGTAGCTCCACGGAAAATTCGGGTTGACGGACCTGCATAAAACGCCGCATTTCGAACTTAAGAATCCTACATGTACATCTGTATTCTTCACAAAATTAAGGCACGTTATTGATTTGCATCATGAAATTTATACCATAAAGAATGTTGGTCCTATACAAGCCAAAAAAGTAAACTTTTATTTTACTATAATATTTGAAAACCGTTCGTATTTATTGCACCAAGAGAATGGGGGGTGGGGGGGGGCGCGCGCTGCCTAACGTCTTTTATAAAATCTCCTTCCTTTTTTGTCGAAATAGTTACATGTAGCTAGAGCTCTTATTAGAATTCAAATGTGTTGATGTTCATTTCACATGCAGAATTAAAATACTGTCAAAAGAACAGAATTGCTAGCATCCACACGGTGTTTAAGACTCATCTTGTTCATGACAAAAGTGGCGAGTTTTGTTACAAACAATACCAAAGAGCAAGTCCAAATACTGATTTTACACAGTCTCTGTGTAAAGGTACAAAAATGAAAAACGAATTTACATGTATAAAACATTTATTGTTTCCATTTTGTAAATTCTAAGATCATGTATTGATGAAATATTTGTATATATAAAAAAAAATAATAAATATGCATGACAAACTTAACATGTACGAAAAATGAAGCTGTATCAAATTACAAGAGATTACTTAATACTCCCACTTGTAAACATAACATTTCTTTAAGCAAGACATAATTTTCTAGACTTCATTTCATCCTTACAAAGTTTCAGATTCTCTAATGAAAAGAATAAATGGTTATCTGGTTAGTGGACCCATCAAGAAGATACAGAATTCAGCTTACTTCCAAGTATTCTTTGAACTTTAATATAATGTACATTTCTAACTTATAATATTCATACATATTGGTTGGTTCGATATTTTGTCAATTTTCTAAAAACAAAAAACAATAACTGTACTAAATGGAATACAGATGTGTCACTTGGACTTTACACATACCATGGCGATAATAAATAACTATGGTATAAAATAATCGTACACAAATACATGTCGATACATCCATACAGAATGAGCAGGAGAAATAAACAATTCGATATAATCCTGTATAAGTTAGTGTACTGCAGCAATGCATGCATAGAAGTGTTGATTATTTTAATGTGAGTGGTACTTCAAAACACCTACATTGCTGTGTAAGCTCAAAAGAAAAAGACAAACATTATCTAGAAAACTTGATTGATGCAATGTCGATGTCATCACACCCCCCCCCCCCCCCCCTAAAAACTTAAAAACGAAAAAGAGCCAATAGCAATAGTTTTGAATTGCATTCAAAATGGAAGGGAGGTTGGACTTGTACATGTATGTGTGTGTGACCACAGATGATATGATATTGTAATACCTAGGAAAACAGAATCCAAAGGCCATTATGACTAGATATACCGAAAATGTTGGATTTTATAAATCAATGGTCCCTCCCCATCTAAGAAATCTACAAACGTCAAACATCTTAATGAACAAAATAAGACTTTCACCAAAGCTGTAGAAACTTGTGAACTTCTATTAGCTTAAATTAATTAACAAAAAAAAATTATTAAATAAAACGTTCACATTACCAAAAACTATGTGTACTAAACAATGCTAACATTGAGAAGCAGTCAAATGCTACAGAGCAGAAAAAACATTGACTTTACAACACGATACAGATCTCATGTATTCAAATTGCACCAATACTTCAGCATTTCTACCAACAACATGCATCTATTAATAACACACATGATTTATACATGTACACATGAAACTATGAACTCTCACAGTTAAGTAAAAAAAAAAAAAATCATTAAAAAAACAAGTGTCCATCATCTATAAAGTTCTGAATTGTGGCAAATCAACATGATAAAGAAAACTGGAATTTTTTTGTACATATTATATACTATGTGTTGCTTTAATTACAAAAGTGAACATATTTTAAATTGTATTTGACTTCAATTACAAACACAGGTATGTTTTGGCAGTAAGCCTGAACATTCAATGAATGATTCTTTGGTCAGTGCTTTGGGAGAAATTCTTGACTGGCCTGCTGTTCGGATGACCTCACTATTTTTCAAGGCTGTTGGTATTCTTTAATAGTGTTGTTTATTTTCTGGCAAGCTTATTTTTTTTCTCTCCTGGATTATGGCACAGACCTAATTTGGTTCTGTCAATTTACAGAGAAATGTCTGATTCTGTGAATATTCTGCTAAAATAGGTGTTTCTTGTTCTTTTTATTTGTACTGAAAAAGAAAGAAAAATGTTTTTTTGAAAACATGTATATCTTTTCAATGATTATCGTCACAAAGGGGCATGAACTAATAGTATTACATTCACCCAAAGACTTACATATTCAAGGTAAATCACAATGTATCACACTTCGCTTGTGCAATGCAAGTCATATATTACCTTCACAATTACAAAATGTTTTAACATATTTCTCTGAGACACCTCTAGATTTACTCTATCACACAATACCATATATCCAGAAAACAGAAAATTACTGGATATACGGTAAATAGACTTCTTTATATTAGGTTAGAAACACTGCCCCAAAACTCCCTCTTTCATGTTTTTCTGTGACCCCTTGCTGCCCCCCACAACTTACTTATTTATGTTTTCCTGTGGCCCCTTGCTGCCCCCCACAACTCACTTGTTTATGTTTTCCTGTGACCCCTTGCTGTCCCCCACTACTCACTCTTTTATGTTTTCCTGTGACCCCTTGCTGCCCCCCACTGACTCCTCCCACTGCTGTTTTTCCTTTTCAAACATTTTCCACTTCTCTTCCAGTTCTTTCTGTTGCTGTTCTAAGCTTTTCTTCATGTGTTCTGCTCGCCTCTGAAGCTGTGAACGGTAAGACTCCATGAGTATTCAGTAGGCCTAGTATTTAGATAGTCTCAGTCATACATATCAACATCTATTGTAACTTTATTTTTATCATATTTCATTTCTCGACTTTGAAACAAAACATATATTAAATAAAATCCAGCCTGTGCTTTCCATTTATTGGACATTCCTTGACCAATCTAAACAATGTTGTTTACAATTCCTCCTTCTGCTTCATAAAAAACTAATTAGATCTTGAAACTATGTGAACAGTTTTATAAATATTTACACATTTTTTTATCGGGCTAAATTCTTAAGTTTTTCTTTGATAACAACCTATTCTTCAAAGTAAATTTATTCAATTAGAGAAGTAGCATCTTTTTTTATGGCAAAGAACATCTGATTCAACCTCAAAAAAATGAAAGTAAGTGTAACATAAAAAAACCCTCCAAAACAAATACTACTTTAAATCAATACTACCAGCATTTACAAGAAGAAATTTTCAAAAGTTTTTATTGTTTAAAGGTATATAAAATTTTGCTAAATATCCTCAATTTTTACACATGGCCTAAGAATATTAGCCTGGCCCCCTATCCCCTTTAGAATATCTACTGGTGGTCTTACATCTGCCTCGGATTCCTTGAGCTTGGCCTGCTTTTCCTGGACTTTCATCTCAAACACCTGTTCCATTTCTGCCTCCATCTTCTTCATCTTGTTGTCATGTTCTTTTTTCTCCTCTGCCATTTGTGTTAGAGGGTCCCTGCAGAAAGATACATTACATCTATTATAAACCTGTTCTTTACAATTCATCGCCAAATTTTCACACCACTAATTAGACATTTATAAAGTTACCTCAAAAAGAGAACAAAATATTTTCTCAACATGTTAATTAAAGTTTAGTGGCATCTATGATAAACAAAGAATAAGTGTGCCCACACATCCATCAACAATTGCTCCAACATCAATCTTAAAATCTTACTTTGATAGTGATCCAGGTTTGATTTTGTTGCCATCTGCTGAGGTGGGTGCTAATTTGTTATACCGGAAGTTTTCATAATGAACATTGTTGGTGACATCTTTCAAGTCCTGCATATGTGTCCTGTAAAATTTATCAGAACGATGCTTTAAAAAATGTTTTTTAAAACTATGGTTCCTTTTCCTGTCAATTTATTTTGTTCCAATTAAATTTGCTCTGATCAGTGAATAATTGGAACTGTCTCTATTATGCCAAGTGTTCCAAAGAATTAAACTTCAAGTAGAATGTATTTTATTAAATTTTCTTTTAAAAACTTTTATTTCCCTTCAATCTGTATAAGTTTGTTTAGGAACCTTACCTGATTATCATGTTCCTTAAGGCAATGAAGTCATTGTGTTCCAAATTTTCCACTAAAAAATGGACAAATATTCATCTTTGATAAATTATCAAACAATGTACTAGTTCAATATCAATATCTTAACACACAATTTTTATTTTCAAACACATGTATTGATACACATGTACATGTAAATACCACAATTAAGGGGAAATACTGTACTTAAGTTTCATTTTTCTCGTGGGAAAACATTTTTGTGCATATTATGAAACTCGGAGTTTCAGATATATTTAATTCATTGCCTTATAAATACAATCTGTAGTTAGATATTGCTCTTCAATGAGAATTTAACGTCTCTGATCAACTCTAACAATGAAATCCACAAAAATTTGTATAAATATTGTTGAAACCAGTATTCCCTCACTTTTGGGTTTCAAGACCTACCTTCTACTAAACCCCATGGATATTGTCTCCCCCTAACTTTCTTGCCACCAGCTTCAATAACACGATTGCTGCCTACAACTGCAAAGGGAACTCGATCCTACAAGCAAACACCATTTTATAGGATTAGGATAACATTACATGGATGTCTTCGTTTGAAAACATATAACTACACCCCTTTCCCACTCAGAAAACTGAAAACCCAGGTCTGAACCATCACCTATCTATAAATAAAAAGCAGGGAGTTGAAGAGTATGTCAACTTTTAACAATGATACATACTTTCAGCATAATTAAACACTAAAACTCATATTTTTTTAAGTCAAGTTGATAATATTCATAACAAAAACCCAAACACAGAACTGGTATGCAAGTAAAAGTGTAAAAATTAAATCGTTTAATTTATAGAAATATGTGCATCATGTAATACACTACAGTAATATCAACAATTGTTTTGATAAGCTACGTTTAAAACAAATTAAAACATTGAACATTTTACACAAATTATACGGTAAGCCAAAATATAAAATTTAAAACATCAGGACAGAAATACTTCCTGAATCTTTATGACTCATGATGTCAAAAACTCATAGTAATAGCAATGCTCTTAACTTACTAGATTTTTAAATTGGCACAACTTTTGAGAAACTTTAACATGTAGAATTTATAACTCGATGTGAGCATGTCTTTTTCTATGCTATTTTTAGTCAAGATTTCTAGAATGATGAGTTTTAATCCTTAAGTATAAGTAGTTTTTCAAGAAATAGATTAACTTTCTTGTGTACTCACCCTTAGTTTTTTCTGTATTTTATTTTCTTCCTCATCATCACACTCTGGAAACTCGTAGATTTTAATCTTATGTTGGGCAATTTCATTAAGAATCTGCAGAGGAAGAAATTTGGTTATAAATGCCTACATATATTCTTTTACATGTAAAACAAGATTTAATTAACAGCTAGACCTTTCCTTTCACCATCTATTATTTACACATAGTAGTTATTGGTTTGATAAAAGGTCCAATTCTCTTGACTTTTAATCACAAGAACACAACAATCATAATTAGATCATAAACAATGTTTTCTCCCATTATTTTATTTCTTTCTTCGTCTATAATTAGCTATTTTTAGTTGCTGTCGTTTAACAAGCTTACAGTTTTCTTGAATTCCCTGCACTCGTCTGGGGTAAGAGTATCTGCTTTGGAGATGAGAGGTATAATGTTCACTTTGTCATGCAGCCTCTTCATAAACTCTACATCTAATGGTTTCAGACTGAAAATATATGCAAAAAATAATTACACTTCTTGTTTACCTTTTTTTCTTCTCTTTAATTTTCATGTGTTTGTTTTTCTCCAATTTTTATATGCCTTACAATCACCCTTTAAAGATACCCAATACATAAAATAAAAATTCTGTATGATAGAATAGATGCCACTTTGTATCTAACATACCGGTACATGTAGTTCTAATATTTAAAATTGTCAAGATAACTATTCAATTCAATGGTTTATTGACATCACCATGTTGGCATACAGTCAAAATGAAATCAAATGACAGACAAAAAAAATATTATTACATAAGGGATATAACATGCAAAATAGTTCTATACAATACTTCATAATTCCTGAAAGTGTTTTCTCTGCATAAAGCATTTATCTTAGTAGATACATACACGTTTTGTAGTAATATCGTCACAATACAACAGTATAATTTATCATTGAAAATATCACAATACATGTATTGAAATCGAAGATTGTCATACACAGGACAGTAAAGTACAAAATGTTTTTCATTTTCGACTAATAATTTACAAGCATAGCATACACGCTTTTCCTTACGGATAATTGGTTTACAATAGAACTTGTGTGACAATATGGCAACTGATAACTCTTTTCATTTTTGAGCTCTATCAAAATAAAATTGGTTATTAATGTAAACAGGGATTTATCTAACCAAGTTGTATCAATTAATAACCAAGAAAGCACCAGTCATATGTCAAGACTGGCTTAGATTTGATTTGAACATTTTTTATTGTGTAAGTTACACAAAGAGATTGGAAACAAGTTCTTACAACTTACATGTTTCTCTCCTAATGATAATACAGTTGAACTTTGATATCTCAATCACTGATATCTCGAATACAATGGATATGTCAAAGTGATTTGTAAGTCCCAACCACTAGTTTTTGAAGTATTTTACTCTCAATATCTCAAATACTCAGGTAATTCGAAGTTTCTCAACAGTCCCATCTAGTTTGAGATAACAAAGTTTGACTGTACATACAATATATACAATTGTCATAGTGATTTTACCTGTTACTTATAGTTATTGATTTTATAATAGTAATATCCATAAATATGCATTTACAAAGTAATTGCAAATATATATTTAATAATGTTGATATACAGTAATATGTAAACGGGGTGACCGTTGGACCGAGCGCAGATTTAACACAGTGCAGTTCGATTTTTGTACAACAATTTAATATTTGCAACACACACAGAAGGATCCGCCTGGTTGCCTACTCAAATCATTAGCCAAAGTTAAACTAAACGTTGCACGCTCAGTCTACATTATGACGTCATGTTTCATAAGTAAAAAGTACAAGTTTTGTCTTCGGAAATGGTCGAAGAGAGCTTTGTGATTCTGAAATGTTTTTATTTCTTTTTTTATTGTTTATCAATTTAATTTATATGTTGACTAACGCGGTAATAAAATTGAATACTTTATTCAGTTTCTAAAAGATCAGTTCCTTGACGTTTATGTTTTTATTTTCCATCTGATAATTTGATAATACATACGTAGAACTAGTCGTGTTTCTTGATTAAAGCAATATTGAAACTTACTGGTTTTCACTTAAATTTTTAAAAATTCAAATTACCTTCAATTGAAACATTGAACAGTTTTTAACCGAGATTATAGGGGCAAAAACATCGATAAGTGCCAGTCAATTAATGATCGAACTAACTTTTTAAAAACAAAATGGCGGCCAATATGGCGGTGCCCAGGGCTGGAAATTTTTTTTTAGCCCATAGTATCCCTGATTCAACTCTCATTTTTCACTGATTTTCTCATACATACGTGTTACCATTAATCCTCGCTACACGAGGCGGGCTTCGACCGCCTCTTGCTGTGCTCGGTATAAAATAGCAATAACAAAAGAAAATTATGAAATCTTCCAGACTCCTTAATAAAGTTTTGACTGGCTTACCCACTTATAACTTTTCAACCTTTATTTGTTCCTACATTATTTCATTGAAAATATTGAATTGTGTAAAATTATTGCAGTTTGTATCATATAGTTAAGGGGGTGTATTGTATTAGTTTACTGTGAACACTTACCCGTGACCAGTTGGTGCGATGAAATAAAGGCAGGCATGGACTCTGGTGTCTGGGGTGGGGGACCGCACCACTCTGGACTCGGCATTTAAATATTCATCATATTTACTGTCTATGAAATCTATCACTGGCTGCCAGCTGTGTAACAAATGAATGAAAACATTACTTCTGTCCTACATATATAAACAATACATTCAATGTGAGATGACCCCAAAAGTTATAGGTGTCTTTCTATTATAGTTAACTACTTTTATACAAAATTTGAAAAAGATGCGTTGAAAGCAACTTGAGTCATCACTTGAGTTGAGGGACAGACGGGATTTTATTCATACCAGGCTTCTGCATTTTTATGCAGGACCCTAACAAGTCGCTAGATAAAATCAGCTGATTTTTATTACATCAGGTCATTAATTACAATACCTAAGGATTTGAAAATAAAATTTCTATCTTACAAAATACATGCACAGACAGGACTAGCATCTCAGCAATAAGTAAGAACATGAACTAAAAACAAAACCCTTGCATTTGCCAATTAAAATGTTTAAGAAAATTGAGGAAACATTCACTTCAATTTGCTGAAATGTATTGATTTAACAAACTAGCATTTCCTTGTTTATTTTAAATTCCTTATGATAAAGGGAGAAAGAAAGGAAAACTTCCTTGAAAGTTCACACTAGACAGAGATTACCGGTAATACAAGGGATCATTTTGCAAAGGAAATGGAAACTTGACAATGTGGGTCAATGTTGATAGATGTGGAGCTACATTCAATTACCTCCATATGATTAGCTGTTGGCATATTTTTTTATATGAAGCATGACTAATCTAACACAATCACCTGCCTTTATATCCTGTAGCATATATATTTTGCTCAGAGAGAATGCATACCCGTACTTAACAAATCTTCCTTGTTGGAAGTAAAGTGGGGAGCTGGTAATATGCTAGAGTGCATGAGAGCATGAGAGCATTACATCTTTTTCTCTTCTTTCAGGCTGGCTATTTTTGGAAATGCAGAAAATAACAAAAAGGGAAAGGAAAAAGATGTTCTTGTTATTTACAATGAACAAATCCTATGGTCTTAATGTTGCTAGGCAAGCACTGGTTTCGTTTCAGAAACTTGTCAAATATTGGCCTCTCATTCACTTACCAGTTACTATTGTCCACAGCATCTCCAAAGCCTGGGGTATCTACAGTTGTTAGATTTAATTGTACTCCGTTCTCTTTGAGAAGACATTGTGTGGTTTCAACCTAAAGGAAAATCAAGATCATGATAATTCACTCTGCAGAAGATGGAAAACTTTTCTCACTGTCAGATGGAAAATCCTTTCTCAGAAAGACAGGCTGTTTTTAAAGAGACTATTTATAAAATAATCCAAATTCCAAAGCTGTTCAGTTTTATAGATCTAGCTGAAGAACTGTAGCTCTACAGGAAAATTTGGGTAGTCTGACTGTAGTGCTACAAATCTACATGCAATGAGCTTGCAATTTACGATGCACAAAAATGGGTGCTATCGGTAGTTTTGTACTTAAAAACCAAGTTGCCAGAATTTTTTAAAAATATTCTTGTTGTTACTTTACTTTCTTTAAAATTCTTTTAAACACCCTTATCAGCCACATAAAGTAAAAGTACTGTGGGTTTTTTTGGAGATAAAAATGGCCACTCGTATTCTGCATGCGAATTTAACATACTGGTACATTTCTTTTTGAGGTTGGTGATGGTGTTTGAGAGAAAGTTAGGGCCAAGTTCAGCGATAAAATAAGTAGTAAAATTTCTAAAGGTTCTTTAATAGTATCAAATATTAACAAAGAATGTATTTGGAAATTAGATAAGGCACTATAGGCCTACAGTCTGTCGACTCTAATTTTCCTGTATATGCATGCAGCTACAGTTCTACAGCTAACACATATCTACTGTAACCATCAATTATTTGAACCACAATACAACAAAGATATCAGAATTTTTATATGAACCCATGCAGAACATTTATGTTTTCAGATATACAAAATCATCTCGGTAACATTCAAATCCCCTCTCAGACAGGAATGAGTACCGTTTCCTACAGAAAGTCAGTATATGGCAAATATTGTAGCTGTCCATTTCTTGACTAGGTGATTTTGTGTGTAAATAAGGACTTTTTACCCTATACTGGTAGCTTGGACAGTGGTACACTAGTAGTCTAAGTGGTATACTAGTAGCTTGGACAGTGGTATACTAGTAGCTTTGACAGTGGTACACTAGTAGTCCAAGTGGTATACCAGTAGCTTGGACAGAGGTGTACTGGTAGTTTGGACAGTGGTGTAATGGTAGTCCAAGTGGTATACTAGTAGCCTGATGGCCTGGACAGTAGTATACCAGTAGCATGAACAGTGGTATACTGATGGCCTGGACAGTGGTAAAATAGTAGCTTGGACGGTGGAGGGGCCTACCTTCACAGTTTTCTGTATCCTGTGGGAGGGACCCTGGTAATCAGCACTGTACAGGTCAGTCAGGAAGAGAGAGTTGATGAGGGTCGACTTTCCGAGGCCAGATTCACCTAAAATCAAATTCAACTCAGATGACAATATTCATATTCGTAAGTGTTCATATCCATAAAATACAACACATGGATGTCATAGTAGGTTTTATATGAATGAACAAAAGCACAGATTTGATTGAAATAAAATTGTCTGATTCTTTCCCAATAAAAATTTGCTTTATTTTGCTGAGCTCAATTTATCAGATACAATGTATTTAAAATAAATATATTGACCATAAGCTTTGAATTACTGTACATATCTTATACTTGTATGACTTTCTCATACTAGAAGAATACCAATTTCCCATTCAAGCATGAACGATAAAAAGGGTCACCTAAAATTAACAACTATTGCTGGTACTCTTAAATTGAGGAGGGCGAATTATCTGAAAACCTCATCAGAGTATGCAACAGAAGTTACCATGGCATCTAACATTTGTTGAACACAACTCATCACAGATGCCACAGAGGAACTCACAAGATAAAACAACTGGCAGCCAGTATGTCAGCCTGAATCACATAGAATGGAGGCAACACCCTCCTCTAATGAAACCGGGCCTTTGTGTGCATATTGTTAGCATTTTTATCATAGGCTACTGCAACATATTTCACCCATATTTATTATGGTCTATGACCTTCGCTTCCTAATGAAAGACAAACCATGCCAAGAAATATATGCCAGGAATTTCACAATGGTTTCCTATATATGTCAGTTCAAAAATTAATGGATGTTGTTAGGAACCAATCAGCCTCTTTGAATTCAAGATTGTAGGGAAAGTTCCAAAACATTTTTATGTAAATAAACAATTTGTTGGCATAAACATAATTGGATTAACTAAGATACAGGTAGAATACATGTACCTGCCAGTGACATTACAGTGTAGATCAAATTGGGTCCACAGAAATATTCCTTGACAGGTGTCAAGAAAATTAAATTTTAAATTGTAAACATTCAGAATGTGATACAGCTATGCACTTTTAATTTTATAGGTACCAAAGTTTCACATTCCAGCTAACATTGAGAGAGAGAGAGAGAGAGAGAGAGAGAGAGAGAGAGAGAGAGAGAGAGAGAGTGAGTGAGTGGGGGGATGGTAGGTTAATTGTCATCATCATTCAACCATCAGTATAAGCCAGTAAGAACTGGTACATAAAATATGTGTACTTGTATTTTTCTTGAACTTCTTTCCCCCTCAACAAAAGCCATTTTTTCATTTATGTAACCCTAGCATATCATTATCCTTATGATAGCCATTAATCTGAAACTTTAACCATGGGGTGTATAAACTTTTAAAGTGAAATTTTCTACTAAAATGACAACAGAAGGCCATTGTCCTCAAGAAACTTGAGAGTGTATCATTCAACCTAAGTGACGAATGAAGATGTCCGCTTCCACATACCCCTGAGCTACAAGTTGTCATTGTTTTATCTAATTTTGTCTCCCAGAGCCAGGTAGTAGCTGCTACAACTGTCCTAGGTTGATCACTTTAGTTCACCATAGAATAATTATTCAATATTAAGCCAACAATAGTTTTATCAATATCAATAACTGAATAATTAATTATCTGCTACAAAACTGTTTACACAGCTGTAATGGAACAAGTACACCCCCCCCCCCATCTTTCCTCCCTTCAAATAAGAAATGTCTTGTGCCTAAAAGAAATTTTTATTTAATTTGAAATCGAAAATCAACATCAGTGTATGTATTCACTGTTGCAGTATTTGTGATGATGAATAGGGTATCTCATCAATATTTCAAAATAGAAAACTGCTTGGAGATGCTTATCAGGCCCAGCATGTTATGAGGGATCTGAAGGAAAAATATTGATATTGCATGTTGCTGTGCACGTGCCACTTAAAGAGATTTATTATTGAGTTAAAAATGAGTCAATCTTCCCAAATAGAATTGATGGCAGTCAAACCAATGACCATGCCTGGCAGGGAGTTAAAAAAACTGGAATAATAATTAAGAGCTTGGGGACAGTGGAAAAAAAGCAAAATCAATACAGGCTGATCCGTGTCTGGGTCTTGGTGGCCAGACAATCTGCTTTCTACAGAAGGAACTATCCTTCTTCAATGAACTCCATCTTCCCATCAGGAAGGGATATAAATAGCTTATTGTTATCTGAACAATACAGATGACCAGAATGCCCTTGGGGTGACCTTACACTGGAACACCCCAGTGTAAATCAAGGACATTATCTTGTCTGCGATCTCCAGAGTAATCTTTTTAATTCAATTGGACTACATCCTCGATTTTTTGACAACTACTAGGTAAAGCTTGGTGCAAACATCTCATAAGGGAGGTTTTCTGGTAATGCTAGTTGGGGGCAAGAGTGATGACTCTGTTTAAAAAGCTTGATGATCCTAAAATTGATCTACCAGTGATTGGCACTCACATTATTTCCAAATGTACACAAACTGCAATCCACATAGATGAAGTTTCAAATAGAAGTTTAATTTTGCAACCTCTGTTAAATGAAATCAATCAAGGTTCTCCATTAACAGCAGCATGACATAACGTTTACTTACTAGTTACCAGGTTTCTTATAATGGATCAGTAGGAAGGCTCTATAATTACAAGACCGAGAGACCAAAGATCTGGGGGACTGGAATCTACCTGGGTATGACATTCCACTGGATTACTGGTGTCTGACACAGGGGTGGACTAACTAATAACCAAGTCTGCCTATTAATGCATGATAAGTAAGTCCACAGAACTTGCCAACCCATTGTGAAAATCTGTGTCCACAACTTTTTCAATCTTTATACTGACAATAGGAAAGAAACTAGGGCCACCTGATATTGTTCAAGGGGTGAATTTATCACTTTTGGTAGGTCAGGTTCACTTAAGAAACTTAAAGGTTTTCTCCAGTTCTTGAGTGGAAGACACGTTTTAAGAAACTCGTCAATCTTACAAACACAATACTTTCTCAATTTTTGAAAAGATTGTAAATAACCATTTAACTTAACATTTTTCAACACATTACATCCTCTAATTGACATAATTGTACCTACAGATTCTATTTCATGCTCAAAGGACTGCAAAAAAAACACTTTTTAGTCCAATATGAAATAATGAAGCCCAAAAACTTCAGGACAAAACTTTGCATCTCATTTGTAAATGTTCCTGTGGGTGACGACCTTTTAGGGATAATTTACAAGATTGCTTTAGCTTTCTGCAATGTTTTTATCAAATGGATCAGATCAGCTCTGAAATGTCAAAAAATGCCGAGTCAGACTTCCCTCCTTTCTCCCTTATCAGTTTACATAAGAAACATATTGCTCCAAAATTTATATTATAAAGTTTAAATCATCTGACAGCACACCATTGAAAAATGCATGCAGAATCATCCTTTCTCAAGATCAGCATTTCTTCATGTTACTGATATTATGCAATTTGCTGCACACGAGACATGGAGAAAAAATTGGACAAAAATAAGGAAGAGGGTAATAAATATGCTTTTTAAAATTGGGTATTTAGATAATGCAATTTAACAGCAATCTCATAAAACTCTTTAATAAAACATTCTGTAAACCAATTCATGAAAGATTGCTTCAACTTCATCACTATACAAATACATTTGCTCAGTACACAGATGCTGAGGAGAAACCCATGAATCTCTGGACTGGAAGTAAAAAATTCCAGATGCTCTATCAGACTTGGTTCTGCCTTCTCAACAGAGGAATTTAATCAGTCCTGAATCCTTGATACTTTTTGTATAAGAACCCATGTCTACTGACAAAGAATGGATGCTTCACATTGCCTTAGAAGTAGAATACATTTCTTCAAAACTCAAAATGTTATAACAATTTCAACAGAATTTAGAACTCTTTGGCTAATTTAACAGATACTGGATAAGAAATTCCTCAGAGCAATTTATTAAAATTAACATCTGAATGGCTCCTATCTATGGAAATTAACCTATCCACTATATCTGATCCTTATAACAACATATTTTTATTGTCAAAGGAGCTAATCGTTCCCCAGGAATTTTATGTGTGCAATTCAAACATCATAAAACCTTAATAAGTCATAGTGTTAACCTACCAACAACCATTAATGTGAATTCAAATCCACGTTTGACAGATTTTCGGTACACTTGGTTGGGAAGGTTGGCAAATCCCACATATCCATCCAGTTCTTTGGTACTCTCCCCATATTTCTTCTCTCTGCTGTAATCCTTCTCTCTTTCATCGGCGTCCTTCAGTGTGTGACCACTATGTGGCTCCCTGGGAATCCTCTCTCTGTCCGACACGAAACGCTGTGAGGGGTCAAACTTTGGTCCTGCATTTTCACCACCCTTGAAGAATGCCTCCCTTTTGGTTGCATTCAACTGTTATAAAGTAAAAAGAATATTCAGATATATATAATAAGCTAACAATAAAACGCTGCCACTGATTGGATATCAAATTTTTACCGGTATTAAAACACTTATTTTCACTTGCCATTTTACACACTCTGAATTCTTAACAAAAAGCAAAATCAACTAGTACAATTCAATGTCTGCATTTAAAAAATAATGTTGATCTTTCAGATTATAGTGTATTTAAACACAGAAATAGAATGCATTATATACATTAAGTTTCAAAGGAAATATTTTGAACTAACAGCTTGTTTCCTATATTTTTTGCCTTGTATGACACAGCCAGTCACAACACAGAATACATGTTTCCTAATTATTATTGTGAAAGGTATTGCCCTGTCACAAAGTGTTAAATCGGTTTTAAACTTTTAAACACCCAGACTGATTGAGTGGGTTGCATTCAAAAGACTGGGGGTCAAAATCCAAGCTTAATCATTATGGGCAAACAACTCTTCAGATCACTAATCAGAGAGCAAATAGCTTGTGAAGGACCAAAACTATCCTCTTATATAAATAGACATGGTACTGAAGCCAAAAGCTCTTCCACATTCAACATCTTAATGACCTCTTCAGTAATGATGTGCAAAAATCCTGTAAGTTATAGGCTTGCAACAAAAAAAACACCCAAGTAGTCTTTTCCTGTGATTAATTTCATTAGCTACAGAGCACATGGCTGGAAACTCAACCAAAGCTAAAATGGTTTTAATGTGGGATTATAATTGATGTACTTATTGAGTTCCTGAACTGAAAAAACAAAACTCATCTGACATGAAACTATATGTCAATCAACACATCTGTTACAAAGGTGTTTGTTACACAGGAAATCTTCTGTCTTTGTAAATCAACATTAAACCAGATCTTTTTAAATCTATAACACATCATACAACACTGGCACCCTAGCTTTTACATGCCATGAAAGGATTAATTTACTTAGCAATGATTGAATGTACATGTACATAATTCTGTCTTCTTGACCTAATTCATAAATATAATGAACCTCTCTGAACAAATGTACATGTACATAATTCTGCCTTCTTGACCTATTTCATGAACATTACGGTTTCATGAACATTATGGACCTCTATGAACAATAACTAACACACCGGTTCTCTTTTCAACCTAGTTTTAAAACACAATGAACAATGACTAAAATATAGGGCACCTGTTCCAGTTAATATCAATGCATGCATGACTTCCAATAGTATTTTCTTAAGCTACCGTAAATAAAACAACTACTGCACATCAACCCAGGTGGATTCTTCTCTATCACACACACAAGAACTGAACATATTCTTACTATGCTGGCTTTATCCATTACGTTCTTCTAATTACAGGATCCTTTTACAGAAATTACCAATAAGCATTCCTTTCACCGGAATATGAAGTATTGATTAGAACACACACACAAGCACGCACTGAGAGTTTTTGCACAATTTAAACTTCCTCTTCAAACAAAAAAACCCTTGGTCCACAAGGAACTAAGAACAAATGATTATGTGCGGGCACTACTATCTCAACAACTGTTGTTACTGTAAAGAACCAGTGACCTTGAACTTAGCGATGAATCATTTCCTGTGAAGTATTTCTTTAAAGCTTTATATTTTTTGATTATGTTGAAATGTATCCAAACATCCCTGGGGGCAGAGATTTTACCACCATGCAGGGTAATAACAAACATTGAAACAACCCCAATGCAATATTGAAGACGCCATGCAGCGAGAGCATATTATTAATAGAACATTTCACACAGCTTCTCACACGATTCTTCAGAGAGGGAAAACACTAATAAAGCATTCATATACAATTATATAAAGCATAACACTTGGGAATTGTCTGTTAAACAGGAAACAATGTGAATATATACATGTACATGAATACTTTGGTCAGACAGCAGGACATATATTGTGTATGTTACACACAGTCTGGTTCAAAAATAGATCCTGCCTGGAGTATGGGAACTTTATTGATCACTGGGATGTAGAGGCATCCCCCATACAGGACTGTTCTGTTCATTAGGCATAGAATGGACAGCCTGTTATTGTTCTGCATACCTCACTGTGTGTATGTCAGATTAAATCATTGTTACACCAATAAAATGGACAAATCATCTAAATGACTGATCAATTTTCTCATTAAATCATCACCCTGGGGCTATTGTTAATCAACCATGACCTATAAATATCTGCTGGTAATGATGACAACAGATTGATTTAATATTACTCCTACACTAAGCAATAAAACATATGGTGCATGTGTGTGTGCTTGTGGTGTGCATTGCTGTGTGTGACTAACAAATACCAGTCAGATGAATCAAGGAGGTGCAGTCTCATGCATGTCATACAACACAGTCAGCTGTCCGCTACAGACATGCTCTATTGATTCCCAAACTCCATAAGATACACCATTTCATCTCATGCTTCTACTGTTCAAGATGAATGGCACTCTCAAAAACATGCATCTGATAGGATGCCACATGGGGGTAAGATCACATCAAGGCTCTTACAATGCACATGTAAAACCCACAAGTTTGTTTTTCAAATTATCATATAAAACATCTCTTACATATCTTTAACCCCACTCTTTATCGCTAGCAATTACACTGCTAGCATAATGTGCATCTCAGCTGGCAAATCTTCAACAGTTTGCAACATATCTCTACTTTCCACATAATCTAATCAACCTAAAACAGCTAGGTCTGCACCAGAGTTTCAACAAATACCTTATTTATTCAACCCCTAATCAGCTTGACTGTACATACCCCTTCCAACTGATAAATTCCCTTCCTATGAGACATCACCAAGACTCTAAAATTCACTAAAACTTTTACTATCAGTTTCCTTATAGACAGTGTTTAGATAATGGTGTCACGAGTGAAGTCATCCAGACACTTCATTTCTTCAGAGCTATATTAAAACTACTCGTACTTTTAAAAATTTGAACATGTCATACTCTCATGGCTAAATATCACACAGTTAAAAATTTCCCCTTTCACTTTTAGATTGACTAAGCTGAGTTCCTATGTAACCATGCATTAATTAACAATATTTCAACCTTGTTTACTTCTTAACTTGTTTAAATAGAACTCTCCCTTCACATCGAACACATGGATGAGGATCCAAGACAGCAACAACCATCATCATGTACAGATGGCTGTCAAACTCATGTTCACATGTGTATACTTACACCAGGGGCACTCTGATTCTGTGAGGTCTCCCTGTTGCTGTCCATCATTTTATCATTGTTGTACCTGCCCACGCTGGACATTGAGTTCACACTACTTGCCGGGGATGGGGTTTCGGACTTCTCCCCATTGGTGCTGGAATTGATAACATTGGTTGGCGGCACCGTTGCTGCTCTCTCAACAATGGGATTGCTGTGCTTTTCTATAATCTTGGGCTTCTCCACTTCATCCTTTCTAAAGCTTGACTTTAGTAATCGAGTCCTTTCAGCTACTGATGGTGGTTTCTCTGGCAAGGGTGGGGCAGGTCCTCTACCGCTTCCTTGGGTATTGTTAGCACTTGACGACATAGTTGTTTTTAACCCACACACAGATTTGTTTTAACACATCACCCTACAATAATCTTGGTAACTAGTGAAAATTCCTCCTTCAGAAAATAAAAAATGTAACTGATAACTTCAACAGGGACAACTCAGTATTTGCTGTGTACAAGCAGATATCCCTTGTGCAAAAATCCCTCACAGCCAAATGATATTTGGGAACACACATAAAAATTCCTCAATCAGAGAAGTGGCAAGCACAACTGCTATGAAATTCCTGGGTGAAATTCAATCCACAGCACACTTTCCCCTCACAGGAACACAGCTTCCCCAAAAACTTGTATCTTTTGGAATCCTTCTGAAATGACTTTTTTGTTTATTCGAAAAACTTATTCTCTGCAGCAGCAACTCTCTTCCAGTTCATGTTTAATTATTCACTTATTTAAACAGGAAACAAGTGAACCTGCTGGCTTGCACACAGGATGTATAAGCCTTTGTATACATTAGAACAGGGCCTCTTTGCCCTTCTAATACAGACTACCTTGATGCAGAAATAATTTGATGATTTGCTGGGGTTATCCTTCACTCTCATGAAATCCAGATGTGTCAGTTTATACAAGAGTCAGAATATGAAAATCCTTGAGAAAGCCTCTCAAAACTTTCGACATTCACCTCTTCAAAGGAGAAGGATCATGCAGGCCTTGATTACCCAGCTAATGAGGCTATATCACATGGAATGTAGAAATGATACAACATGTAAATAACCCCTCATCCCAGGAAATAATAATACTGCTTACAGCACCCAATGAATCTCACAAGCATCACTAAAATCATCAAAGGCCTGTCAATAATGTCCAACAAGTTGCAATTCTCAGGAAATAATTTTCAAACTGGCCAACATTAACCCTGCAGAGCAGAGTCAACCAGTAATTAACAGGGCCCTGTATGACCTCCTTATAGGCTCCAAGATTACACAGTCCTGATAAAAGCTTTTTGGCTTGTCTATGAGCAATGACCCCTGACATCCAATGCATCAAGGTGGAAACAGATTACATCCAAATCACTACAAGAACTCGGAGGATCAATACTTTTGCAGGAGACACATTCAATCAGGCAGATGGCTCATTGTGCGACAACGTGCATGTTGCATAAAAAAGGGGGTAAAAACCCAGAAAACAAATTGATAAAGAAGTGTCGTCTGCCTCACAAGTGTGACACAAGATGCACTTGTTGTCGGGAGCTCTTGATAGCAAAACGATGTTTCTTTTGTTGTTTACAGCCTACGACATGATCTTGGCTAGTGACTCACTTATAAACAGTGATAAAAGAGTGTTCATTATCATTTGTTGTGCCCATTGCCAAACTTTCTAAGTCTGGCTGTAATTTATAAACTCACAGAGAGGGGGATCTAAAAATCATTTGAACAAACATTATCTAAACACCTCCAGGTGCTGCATGATGATACATCTTTGCTGTATCTCAAATTATCTGGGTGTGATTCCTCAGTCATAAGACAGAAAGAATTATAAAAATATGAAAAATAGGCATTCCATTTCTTGATGTTTATAGCTTCAATAAAAAGGCTAACAAATGAAACTCATACTCTTTAGATCGGAAAAGTTCTTGATCCTGGAGTATGCGTTTTTACAAAGAATACATTGGTGATATAAAACAGTCGATTGATTCTATGTCTCTATACTGTGTTAAAACTTCTGAGTTGCATGTATGTGATGCCAATAACTGACACTGATCATCGCATCAAGGTCTAAGTGAACTCTCCACAGCCAACAACAAAAATAAGGATTTAATATAATTATCTACATGTAGATGTTTCACAACCAACTACAATTAATAGTGTACTGTAACTAGGTTTTCCATTTCACTGGGACTTTGAAAATGATTTATTAGTTATTAGTCATTGACCCCCCCTCTGCTATTTTACAAATTAAAGAGGAAAATACAAATAAAACTAAAAGGAAATAATTAATATGAGAAGGTTCCTCAAAACATAGTACCTGGTTTATCATCAATCTACATGTATGAGATCTCCACTTTACTTGTCATGAAGTGCCTACTCTTCAGTAAAATTTATTATTTATTTTAATAGTACACAGTAACCACTTACATGGAACTCATAGATCAATTCAAATACAAAATTCAAACACTAATTGGAACCCAATGCCGTGAACTCAAAGCATTTTAGCAAGTAGAATTTAGGGGCAATCAGCTACATGAAGCTTTATAACAACTTAGTTTTTCCAACAACTGTCTAGTAGCCAGTGTCCATTTTCAAAAAAACAAAAACAAAACCCAAGTCCAACAACAAGTGAAGCCAATAATAAGACATAAACAAAACCCAGTCACTCCCAACCAAATCAATTTGGAATGGTCCATGATGTAATGTATGGTCAAGTATGACCAGCTCAGAGCAGTAACCTGATTTATGAACACATTAAACATTGTTGACTATCAGTGTTTATGATTATGAAACCTCAGACTTGCAAGCATGCATGACCGTGCTGCAGCTACCGAAAGCTTGTAAAACCAGCAAAATTTCTCTCCATCAAGATAAAAATTCAACTCCAGTGCATACTCCAAATGTTTGCATAATTCATTGCATCAATTTGGACCTCTCATATCTTTATGTACATTCATTAGATGATTATAATTACAGCCCCTATACATACAAGCTGTGCTAGCAAGTAGGCAAAAGTATAGCTCTTACTTATGTGTACACTCCCTGAAGCAATTTCAATCTCCAATACAGCAGCAAATACATTAATAGCAGGGTTATGACACCATCAAGCTGATCTTTGTTCATACTTTACATAATCAACACTTCCTTTCTGGTTAAGACATCTTATACATAGGAAAAAGAACTAGGATCATCTTAGAATAGATCAGTTGATTCTTTATCTGATGCACAAGTGGCCTGCTTTTAAAACTCATTTATAAAGAACATGACCCAAGCTAATCAGTGATTTTAGCAGATGAATTTAAGCACTTACCTCATCTCCAATCTCACTACCCTGATTTTGTACAACTATGTAACTCTGAGACATTGTTCTAAGTTCTCCTTTCTTTCTTCACAGGAGAAAAAAATCACTTTATCACGCACTATATTGCAGAGACTCCTGAATGATAAGATATAATTCTGTACATATGTACAAAGTCTTGAATTTTACAGGAAACCTCCCAAATGATAAAGATCCTCTCAAAATTCCTTTTCGAAAAAAATATCTGCCACAAAAAATCTTTTCATTGGAAAACTTGCAGAGACTTCGTGAAACTCAGGTTTCACGTGCGGGCAATAACGGGGGAAGTGTTTAGAATTATTACACTGCCAATCGGGGTCCTTGTTTATTAAAACGTAAATAATTACACAGCGATGGTTCCCCTTAATTCCGCAATGTTTCACCATAAACTATTCTGTAAGAATATCCAGTTTCTATTTCAAAAACACCGCCCAAACCTCATCAAGGCAAATAGAAAGTAAGACAGTCAGTGTATTATTTTATAGTCTTTTTTCACTTTATATCAGTTGTTAAATAGTTATTAACTTTCGTCACACAGAAGCCGAGTGTTAATTACAGGGAGAGTTGGCTGACACCCCAGTTGTTTCCTCTCTCCTCTAATAGACTGGAGAGCCCAGTGTCTTAGCTGACTGGGATTTTATGACTCCTAAGGCCAGGGATAAGGTATAGGCATAAAAAACAAGGAACTCGACACCAATCCGTCAAAACATAACTTAAATACCACACCATAAAGACCATATGCTGGCCATTGAAAATCACTCATCCTGAAAATTCTTTCGTTATTATAAAAATATCTACTACCATTCATTGTATTTCTAGTGTGCAATATAAACTGTCTGTTTTTGCCATTTCAGAGTAAATTTCTGCATTATATGTCAAACATAGAATAAAATGCCAATAAAGAACATGACATAATATATGTTTTGCTTTTGTCTACCTGAGAAATACCTTGCATTTGTGTGTGATAAATGTAAGTACAATGTCATCCCCAGTTATTTAGGACAGCCATAAAATTTGCACCTTTGTGAGAGGTCTATTTAGTATATATTTAGACCATCATTTACATGAAAGTTATGTGTATTAATTAAGGGGGAGTTTGTCACAGAAGATATTACATTTACTGCTGAAGGTACATGTCCTAATTTAAACTACTTTTAACAAGATGCACCGTTACATTTCCAATTATTTTTTGGGGGGTGTGGGGGGTTGTGTTCCACGAATATATCTTGTTAAATGCTTGTTCACAGAAATTAATTTGTCCATAGTGCATGATCATTTACATAAAATTTACTTTGAGAATCTTTTATATAAGGTTTAGCTACTAAAGTAAATACTTATGAGGTAGGGTATTTTACATGATATCATCATGTAACCCAAGCTGACCTTATTTTTTATTTTTATGAATTTTCAATTCACCAGTGAAAAGAGAAATTCTTAAGTTTTGGGAGGTTTGAAAAGGAAGATGATATTAAAAGATGCAGTTGTTTTTAGATTTATTGTGATTGGTAGGATTTCCTTCAAAATGTGTGAAGGAGCCAATCAAAATAGGGCTTATGTATGAGATGCTGACTTGATTTTGGCACCCAATATATATATACACGGGAAAAAAAAATCTATAATCTTAGTTTCAATTCTTTTTAAATTACAAGGTATTTGCCAATGAAATTGTATATTTACTCTCAATTATTCAATCTTTTAAATAAAGTTTCTTGTATGAGCAAAACATTCTCATAAATAGTATAGTTATAATGTACTCCTGGTTAGACCTATCACCTGGTGCTAAAATGTATCTTTGTTACGTGAATGTCTAATCCCTCTTTACACAACTCATGATTAATTAGCAAAAGGAACTTGTGATGTTTGAATCTATGACAGCAGATTCAGCAGAGTATAACATGGCACAACAATGTATCCTATCCACAAACTGACCACAATCCATAGCTCAAACAAATAACATGCGACATCAGTGGCAATCATGGAGTTACTTAATTAACCTAACAAGATAGAGTTCAGGGGTCAATTATATATATTCACTGTCTCCTCTTAGCATTTAAAAGAATGAATCATCTCTCTAACATTTAACAATGTCTTCTTTCAGATAAGCAAAAACAGGAAATTATTGTTGAAGTCTGACAGTTTAAATGAATTTTCAAGAGCCTATTTTGAACCCAAAAATAATGAGGTACCTGACACACAAAAGCCTCTGTATGTTGAAAAAGATAATGTGATTACAACCAGATGTAGCCGAAAAGTGAAATTAATAGGCATTTTCAGAAGCTTCAACATTTCATTCTCCTGTGTATATACAATGAATCCATGCAACGTCTAAATAGCACATTTTGAGATCAAGACTTAAATTAATGATAATTTTCCTATTTACAGTGCAAAAAATTAAAGCCCCGTCTATGCTATTTATAGAAAGCCATGTGGATTAATTTCAAATTACAGTATACCAACTTGGTTAACTTTCTTGTCTGAAAAAATATTCAATCCACACAGCATGCATTTAATGCATGAAATGAAATACATTCACACTGTACTGCACACCAATGAAGAAAGCACATTAACCAATTCAACACCTGCTCTCTTTCCTGTAATAACCATTCCAATTCCATTTACCAATACATGATTATTCAAAAACAATACAATGCATTAATTACCAATTACATTTTTTCTAAAAAATCCTTCTGTGTATAAATATAAAAATTTCATAATATATTTATTCTGCAACAGTTAAATACTGGTATATGCAGTTCATTTTTTGACTTCTAGGTATTCAATTTTTTGAGTTTTGGTAATCAACAATTCTATATCAAATACATATTTAATGTGTACCAGAGTTGTTAGGTAAGACTTCCCTCGATGTGAGTTTACCAAGACTGGCATTTTACTGATTCAATAAAACATTTTCATGTGTGATTTGTTTAGAATTTTCTTAGATTTCCAATAAATATGTTACATGTATATAATCTGATATATATATATATATATATAATTTGCACCCCATCAATTTTGCAATGAGCTTACAAGTAAAAAAAAACAAATACATATTTATTTTATTGAATACCATTAAAAAAACTACTTGAATCAATCATAGCTTGTTAAAGCACATGGGGCTACAGTGAATTATTTATAATATGTGAATAAATTAAGGTTTTGTTTCTCCACGAAATTTAAGGCTCAATTTTGAGTCATTCTTATATGAAAGGTCTCATTATGATAAAAAGTCATACTATACAACAAAGGTATGTGTTTGAATAAAGTGCCAACTGGTACATTGTTGATACTGTGGCGTGGGCATGCAATTTATCTATCATATAGTAACAAATTAAAAGTCAGAAATTATCTTTGTAAATTTTTGTTATATATCTTAACATAACTGTCTACTTACAGTAGCTGTTGATTCAATTCAATGTGACATGAAAGGAAAAGAATGATATAAATTATGATGAAGATTAGCAATAAACAGGTTGGAACCAATCTCCCAAATGCAGGGCTCACACTGCCCATAGCATTGGTCACTTTTTGCCATTTTTCAGAAATAAACGTGACAGTTTTTTGTAAAAATGCGACACCCAGATTATATTGAAAATCATCCTAGTCTGAATTTGAATTTGAAATGGGATATAAATTTATAATACCTCAAGTCGGATATAAATTTGAAGTGCCAAAAAAATCAAATTTTTTATTTTGCCAAAATATGTCAAATCCGCATTAGAATAGATGAAATATAACAACTTTTGGTAAACAAGTTTTTCTGCAACTCCACTGTTATGGAGATTGACCCCTCAGTATATCCAAAACTTCTTGGGAATCAATCTGGACAAGCTACAGGCTTATAGGAAACTTGCTTGCCGAAAGTTGTTTCATTGGATATGAATTTATGCGGATTTATTCTAAAAATAACCAAATCAAAAATTTTTTGCACTTCAAATTCATAACCCATTTGAGGTATTATATCCAAAACCAGCTATTATATCGAATTTGGGAAATTGGTCTGAACCTGATAAAATGATTTATAATAATACAAATACAAATATTTTATTGGCACAAACACAATAACAATGCTGTAAACATATTATATTTGGCGTGTACGATATTTGGCGGAATATAGTTTAACCAATCTACTTGTAATTGATCTTTAATATTACTTTAAAAACCTAATCTATTAAATACTTCTCTGCAAAAAAAGAGAGGAATAAGACAGGAAGTATATGAAATAGCCATTCAATGTTTCTTAACTTCTCTCAGCTGACCTACATGTAATATTAAACAAACTTGTGATGCAACCATTAATCAATCAATATAAGTTTGAGGACATTCGAGTTAATCATGTGTTCATGGTTAAATCCCAACTCTTGTTTTTGTATTGAAATTTCATTTCAATTCCATTGAAGAATTTGATATACACAATCAACCCATTTCTTTATCACTCGAAAAAAAATGTGTTAATTATGATGCATCTCTGGTCTATGTTGACGGAAGTGAAGGATGGGCCTTCCCAATTTAAAACCAATCAAATTTCAATCATTTAATCAATTTCAAAATATCTACAGTTGAGAGAGAAGTAACTTTTACAAAACACATAAAAATAGTTATTGGACATTAATCAAAAACATATTTTATTTTATCCACATACCCATTTTTTCTGTTTCCCTGAAGCCGCCGAAATAATAGGCATATGTTGCGCATGCGTAATCCAGTATATCGAGCCCGACTACAAACCAACTACAAACCAACGAAACACACCAAAGAAAGATAAATCTTACAAAATTAAGGATCCTCCACACACCCGGGAGAAGTTTTGCATACAAGCCCATGCTTCTAAAATACTTGAAGATATGGAATTTTAGTATGTGTTCGACTTGAAAATGAACACAAAAACTTTCAATTTTTGATGGAAAATCAACTTTTTAAATTTTACCGCTCTTCATAAAAAATAAAATTTCCTGCTGTAATCGGGACCTGCGGGTTGGTAGTCCGACGCTAGACCCGTTGCGCCACAGAGATAATCACCATGTTTTGGCGATATTAACTGTTTCTGAATGAGTTGAAATCGCCATGTTGTGACGTACTGTCATAAAAAGTACAAGTCACGGGGTGTCGAGGATCCTTAAGAACATGTCCCGGATGATTATGCCAGTGCGTAGGTGGCATTTTTGCATCCGCTTAAGATGCAGTTTCGAAAAAATCCATATTATATACCAAATGATAGACCATTGTCTACAAAGTATATCAACACTTTTGTTTTTTTTATGTGTCTCACCTGACAGGTGACATAATTAACATCCCATAGGAAAATAATATTTCCCAGAAGAGAAATAATTTTCCTACGTACAGGAAATATTGAAAATCCTAAAGGTTTTTTTTTTAATCCTACAACAATTAAATTTCCTATAGGAGAAAAGTATTTTCTGCAGGATTTTGATTCAGACATACAGTTTTTAAATAGGAAATTAAGATTTCCTATTGGATTTTAAAATCCTATGGGAATTTTGATAAAAATAGATGTATATATGTAACTGCAATTCTATTTTCATTTAGTTACACTACATGATTTTTCATACAAATATACCAATCAAACTTTACCAATACAGTAAGTGAGTAACACCAAAAGGTTAATATATGGAATCAAGACATGCACTTTACATAATTGATTAAATATCATATTAATCAATATATCATTATTAATTCACATACATGTACATTGATAAATACGAGGGTTGTCCCAAAATTACGCAGACAGAACATATAACTTAAAATATGTTCACTGCAATTTTATCATAGAGGAATACACTTTGTTAAACAGTAACCAAAAAAATTAAAACAGTGCTTTAGTTATATTTTGAGAAAAAGAAAAATTAGTAATGAGAAATTTTGCCAGGCGGCGCAATGTTCGACGTCGAAAATTCCCAGTGTCTACGTCGTTGGCAAACCCTTCACAAAGTGTACGATAACATTTACGTTGTATTCCCAATAAATGATTTGGAAAATAATATTTTCTTTGAACATGTTCATGTATCATAAGTGTATATTCACTACTAGTATGCAGTTCTAATTTTGGTTTTGAAGTATTCACTAAGAACAAACGATTTGCCGACTCCAAACAACATGCCCATTACTTGTTGTTCAACGTCTGTCTTCCCGAAACATGTCGTTCAGCATTTTGACGCCAGGATTTCTTTTTACACTTAATGCATGCGCGTATGCAGAAAAGTTTTCATGGGGGGGGGGGGGGGGTCCGACGGTTATTTGAGTTTGCCGGGGGGGGGGGGGGGGTAGCAGGCATAATTTTGGTAATTTACCTGTACATGTATTACTAAATAATGTAATTTAAAGAAATTTGAATTTTACCTAACCCCTATTGATTCAGAAAAAGTAGAAAAACTACAACTACACGCAGCCCGAATTGTTACCGGTCTCACTATTTTTGCTTCTAGAGAATCTTTGTATTTTGAAACAGGCCGGGAACCACTTAATGTAAGATGCAAATTTAAAACATATATAATGTATAAAATCCACAATAATTTAGTTCCTAGCTATCCGTCAGATATTGCATCGGGTATGCGATGCAATGCATCTGCATATTATACAAGAAAATCACAAAAACTATAATATACCTGTCTGTAGACTGCAAATTTATAAATCATCATTTGTTCCAACTGTGGTCAATGAATGGAATTCCTTACCTTTGGATACCAGGTATTCGAGTTCGTTATCTTTATTTAAAAACTAAATTTCTAAATCTATAACAGTAGCTCCACCTTATTTCAGTTATGGGAAAAGACGTATTAATATTTTACACACAAGACTCCATCAAAATTGTGCGCTTAACATAGATCTTCATAGATGTGATATTATATCAAGCCCTCTCTGTTCATGTGGAATGATTGAAGACGCACATCACTTCTTTTTCTCTTGTCTGAAGTATGCTACTGTTAAGGAAGAATTTTTTAATAAATTTCTTGGATTTGGCAAAATTCATATTCTTGACTCTCGTACTTTACTTTGGGGAGACGACTCACTCAGCGTGGATGAAAATAAATACATTTTTTCAATTGTTCAAATTTATATTCAAGGTACTGGCAGATTTGAATAATCACAAATCTGAGTATTTTTGTTGATAACATTTTGCTTACTTGTCTTTTATTTTTTTTTATCTTGTTCATCCTTGCATACATATAACATTAATATTAAATAACATTACCTTTTACTATCAAATATCTAAGTACTGAAAATTTATTATTATATAAGTACAAACTGTGACGTATTTGCTGTAATATTGTATTTGTTCAAGTTATTATAACGTGTGCCCAATCCCATTGAAATACATAATGCAATAAAATATGTTCAAATCAAATCACCTAACCCCTAAACCCCCTATAGATCCGCGCATGTGCGATGTCATAGTCGTCCGAATATTTTCGTTGTTGCTAGACTACTAATTGAAAAAAAGCATTTCAAAGCGATTATGTTAATTTATTCACTTAAAAATCGGCTTTGAATTTGTTTCAATGTCTTTACAAAATTGTATTAGTTACCGGTGCGCCGGTGTCGTATAATTTAAGGTCCGCCCCGTAAAATAATCCGGCCGGACCTTTAATGTTAACATTTAAGGTCCGGCTTTCCCCTATAAGAAAAGGTCCTACCCGTTGACACTTATTTAAAATTTCTCTTAAAGTTATTACTTTTCGCTCATGTAGATGTCTTCGTTTACATAATCCAATCGGCCATTTGCGTATGGTACATGTATGACCGTATTACTAAATTACTTTGTGGAATATTTTAAAAATATTGATAACGGATAAGACTTTGACAAATTGTTTAAGAATCTGAAAAAAAGGAAAACCATGAGTACTTTGACAATAATTTGCACACACCATTTAGTCCCATTGTTTTTAAATCTATTCCGGTGTATACGTATTAGCAGAGGGTTTCACGACAGGTAAACAAGGGTAAATGAAGCCCTGCAGGCATTCACACCTGTGCTAATCAGAATACACCCCTGAACTGAGAAAGAAAAAAATGTATCCGCTATAGTGTTCTACACAACTAAGATTGTCTTTTTAGCTCGTGCTTTCTTAAACTTTCAGTAGATCAGGATCGTCTGGTAATATACTAATATACTAACAATTTATAGGTAGATTTATCATTATTTTAAGATAATTAATTAAAGGTCGCATATGTGCATTACCTGGACAGAGGGTATACGTTGACAATATAGTGTATACGTAACTATGGTTACTATAAGGGTGTGAAAACACAAAAGAAATTAATTAGATGATACATGTACATATAATTGAAAACCATATTTTAATTGACTACAGGTAAAGTGTTTAAAAAAGTAATAAAAGTCTGATAATGTGGTAAGTTAATCTCTCTCTCTCTCTCTCTCTCTCTCTTAGTTTCTTCAAACAAATGATGTCTAAACAAAATGTTTAAAGTGTCTGAAAAAGATGAAGTAAAAACATTAAGACAAGATCATGGAAGGAAATTTATCTAAATGTTTAAAGTGTCTTATAAAGATTAAGTCAACAAGTTTAAGACAAGATCACGGAAGGAACTTTAATATACCGATCCACTGATTCTACGCGCTATAAAAATGAATATACACTGTACTACCATGCAAAGTGTAGGAACGGAAGTGTACGGTTTTAAGTAGCGCTGTTTGTCGAAGCGAATAAACAAATTTTTGACATGAGTTTGAGTAAAAATATACATCATACTTCTTATAATTAGACGTTTCACAAACTCTAGGCCCATAAAACATGTTCTGTCGTTAGTTATTTGTCTCTAAACTTTGCTACACGTCTGATGAATATTAATGTAATCCGCCATTTACAACGCCAGTGCGCATGAGTGCGGGAAAACACGATGGAAGAAGAGTTTGTTTACAAATTAGAATCACGTTTTTCATGTCTTAAATTAAATAATTCTTATATCAGATGATACTCGAAGCATTATTATTCCGATATTCATTAATGTAGAACAATATAAATTGTTTATTAAGTGTAATAAAGACGAAGCACGATTTTAGCATCATCGACACGGTAAACGGAGTAAATACCCCTCTCCACGAGGGATGCATGTACTGAGAGTGTTTATTTATTCTTTATTCAAAAATTCCTCTAAACGAAAATCCACTTGTGGTTTAAAACTTATAAAGTAAAGACACGGGACACATGGAGCACGAACTTGAATAGCAAAACCCCTACAACTTCATCATGGAAACTTAAGTTTAATTCGGCTTTAATTCCTGCGGTGTTTTTGGTTCAAATCCTACCGGTGACTCCTTTTTCATTTTTTTGTTTTTAAATGTATGTTGATATAACATCATGTTGAATTATAGAATACCGGTATATTTTAATTTGCCGTTATTGATTTTTGTCGTATGAACACTATTTTCTGTTCTTATTACTAGTTTGTTAAGATATACGATATAAATGAATTAAAATATGTATGCATTAACATTTCCAATATAACTAGTTATCGGTTTACCCTCTCATTGCCATTTTTAGAAAGCTTGTGAGTTTTTTTTAATAGCCGAAATAGACATGTACTTCAACTCTCAACATGATATAGTTTGAGCAATTAATTTGGTTCAAATCTGTACATAGCCTTTCGATGTTATAGACATTTAAATCACTATTGATTCGTGTCGATGATTCCTGCAAACTTATAATCTTGTGCGGCCAATTTCTTTACCAGGGGTGTCAACATTTGCCTTTTTCACGAATATGTTCTTTAAAAAAAAAATCCCCTTATATTCTTTGTCAGATGCAAATTGCTAATATAGCCGAAGGAATAGGGCTCTTTACTAATCTTAAATGTATTTAAAGGTCATATGAAACGATATCCTGACCATATTGAGTCATATACAGGAATAAGTTCACATGTGCCTATTTAATAAGACTGGCATTGTTTTTTGGATATTTTATGCAAAATGTCAGCGCCACGGTCGATCAAAATCACTCAATCGGGAGAAGGAATATTGACTTACGCGGCTTACCTCCCTTGCTCATGACGTCAGTTAGACCTAATGGCCTTATAACGCTCTGTAGTGAATACAAATATCCATGTCATTTTGCAGTATTTTAAAAGAAAAAAAAACCTATTTTATATAAAAACTTATAAAATTATACAATAATCAACCACGGCAGTATATTTTCTCTCAAGAAATTAAATCGTATGCATTTATATTTGATAGCGTGTACATATTCAGTTTAGAGACTGCATGGAGAATGAATGGTTTTCTTCATAGATCTACATGCAAGTATAATATAATTTTAATATATGCATGTATATATGTTTTATTTCAATTTGTTTTTATGAAATTCAAATTCAGAAATAACTGATTGTTTTTTCCCATTTGCACGTCCATGCAATTGATATTGAATTTTTTCCTAAACAGCTATAGTATAGGCAACATGCTGCCTCATTCGCTTCACGATTAAATTGTTTGTACGTTTTCAAATTCACAAATATATATTACCATTTAATTATTTTTAGTCTAAGAGAAATTTCTTCAAATGTTTTGATTTTGAAACTTGTATGTGCGGTGTTTTGAATTTACAACGTGTATATGCGGTGTTCACTCACAGCTCCCTTCTATCTCCCTTTCTTCCGCAATCTTTTCTTCCGTTCCTTGATTATTATTGATGCTTGTTCTTAACAAAATCTGTTGATTATCTACACATTCGTTCACATTTATGTTTATCAAACAACCGAATTATTTTACCGGTACATTTATAAATCCTTAGATGCCATATTTCCGGGATCTAATTTAATAAGACGTTAATTTAATACGCGTGTTACACAAAGTATTTTCTAAAGATATTGCTACATGTATAAATCAATACATAAGTAATTTATAGGCCAGATTAATTAATTAGAATTTATCAATAGATCTAATTTTAAAATAAAATTTAAGATTATTTTTGCGGGATTTTACAGCAGCTTTTAACTACAAACTATACACAATGCCTCAAACATTTCATTGGTCTGCCTTATATTATTTCATGTGACAAAATAAATCAAATGAATTAAAATGCTTTAATTCTCTTTAAATGTAACTTAATCATTATTCGTATCGAAGAAAAAAGGATGTTTCTGTTTCAAACGGATTAGGAAAATTCATTAATCAGCTGTTAATGTTGGAGAATTTCTTTCGTTAAATTTTCACTGCAGAACGGGATCTTCATCATGATATTACTCTGCGGGTAAAAAGCCGATAGTTTTATTCATTAACGACCAATTAAAACTAAGTCATCTGTACTTCGAAATCAGATGATCTCATCTGAAAAGAAAGACACGTTCATATATGCAAAAATTACAAAAATCACATCGATACACTACTGTAAAATTACACTAGTTTTAATGCATTGTTTACATCGGTGGGTCTGTATGACGTCATAAATCCACAAAATCAAGAACGATAAGCGGGGAAGAATTTTTTCAGGTGCTGAGTTTTCACGGTAATTTCTCAGTAATGCAATGGCAAAAAAATCTTACTACACGTATTTTAACATTCGCTTATACCAAGCTTTTTATTTATGAAAGAAAATCATAGTGTTAAAAATCGTTTCATATGACCTTTAATTTCCTAATATACATGTATATAAATTAGTTCCTTTAAAAAATTGGATACTACCCTTTTTTTATTATAACAAAGGCAAAGGTCCGATCCAAAAATATAATTAGGGAAAAGAAGAATCGAAGAACGGAACTATTTATAATAATTAGCATAACTTACACATGTGTCATAGTGCAAATAAAATATAGCAATAATACGGCTTGCGGGTATCGTTATAATTAAATTGTGAAAAATATTTGATTTTAAATTGGTTTAAGTTTTCAAACGTGTATCATATTGGAATGATGTGCAAAAAGAGGACGTGTGAAATGTCCATTGTTTACTAGTACTTGATAATTTCAAACGGTCAAACACCTGAAGGTGTGAACCCTTCACACCTGCAGGGTGGTGTGTGTGTGTGTGTGTGTGTATAACACCTGGTTCAAGCTATTGTTTAATTAATGACACCAATTAATAGCTTCATTTCCTGTTTATATAAGGTCGCCATGCAAAATTAAAGTTAAATGAAAAAACAGTTTTAAACTGTAATAAATATTGTAATTTATTTGTGTTGACCAAGCTGTATGTATTTTCATTTACACTCTGTGCTGGATATTTACGAACTCACTTCGGGTAAGTACTCCTTTAAACGAATTACAATATAATACCACTTATTTTGTAACAAAATACTCGAAATTGAAAAGATAGAAATGGAAAATATACCCCGGACCTTTTATGTTAGGCGGACCTTTTCTTATACGGGCCGGACCCTTTTAGAGCAAAGGCGGACCTTAAATGTTAACATTAAAGGTCCGCTCCGGACCATTTTACGGGGCGGACCTTTAATTATACGACACCGCCTCAAACGCTGACGTCATCATTTTTACTAAGAGTTCACATTTCAACTTGTCACAAAACGCCCTATTAAATCTTTAAAATTTTTGATATAGCCGAAATATTAATTGGGTAAATAAAAGAATAATTAAGAATTAATAGATTTAAATGCATTTTTTATTTGAAATATTAAAAAAAAAAAACACCCACACTTTTCCATGTGATTTTCATTTCATGACGTAGATTTTAACTTTTCGTTTTTGACATTGCACTGCATGTTAAATCTATGATTTAATATGCTTTCATTTATCTCATTTATTTTCATACCATATTTTTATTAAGGTGGAATAACACACCTGGAAATGTCACTCAAAATAACAGTAAATCTATTAGATTATGAAAGATATAATGATAAATAAACTGTATATATTGTATTAACAATATACAATATTGTATAATATATATTGTAAACTGTATATTGTCAAATGAGCGAAAAATTAGCAGTTTGGGGTTAAAAAATGAATATTTAAAAAAATCAATTCAGTAAGTAAAACAAAAGCCCCATACGGGATTCGAACTCGGGATGTACGGATCACAAGCCCGACACCTTTTTTTTTTTTTTTTATCTTTTATTGATCAACTATCAATTATCACAATCGTCACTTTGAATATCACAATCACAGTCTACATGTCAACACTTCATAATAAAATCTTTTAAAAAAATAAACAATAGTACACCTTGTTTCCTTTAAAAGTGGATTTTTCTTCAAAAACTTTTTTGTAAACATTTTTCTGTTGTTAATTGTACTATACACATGTAATGATAGTTGTAATAAATATAATGTCTGAGTAAATGCAAATTAAACCTTTTTGAATCCATTTTTTGATTATTTTGCAACAATATTTGTCTCCTTCTATAAATAGTAAATCTACATAATTTATTGATATGAAAAAATTCACAAAAAATTTATTAACATTTTTCATGACATTAGGAAATGCCGTCATCAAAATATCATCAATATCTAATACATTGTATTCACTATTTTCACAGTCCTTCAATAGCGATTCCAAATGATATATTATAAAATCTTTCTTAAATTCATGCACTTCTTCACATTTTACAAACATATGCAATAAATCTTCGCATTCTGTTTTACATAATGGACATTTTTTAAAATCTGTTTTACCGATCTTAAAACAGATTTTCATATGTAAAAATCCCATTATGAAAAATCTTAAAATCAAGTTCTATAACATCTGGAGGTTTGCCAACTCTTCTTAGTATACTTCATCTATTATCAAGTATAGATGTATTATCTATTTGCAGTTTTCCTTTGATATTGGAGGGTTAAACAGCTTTTGTATTAACATTTTGTAAAAAAAATCTTTACTGTAAATGAAGAAAACCCATATTTGTTATTTTCTACACAAAGCGAAAAATTTGGAAGCAATGCTTCTTTCACATAAACAGAATTTTGAACAATATTTTTCCACTCTTCTGGTATAACAGATACTAATGTTGCATAATCATCTTTAATGGGTTTTACTTTAATTTCTGAATCATATTCATATATCAGTTCTACTATACAAGATACAGGCAAAAATCCTGGTACATGTATTACTTCATATGAAATGTCTCTGATATGTGTGATACCTGCTTTTAAAAAATATACCACAATAGTGTTTTGTTCTTATTAACAATTTTAGGATTGAAAAACAAACAGTAATTAAACACATCGTTTCTATTTTCATTGTAATCAACATTATCCTTCACAGCATATCATGCACTAAACATTACAACATAAAAAGAAGGCAGACATTGCAAATCCGTTTTGTTCAACTGTAAAAGAAATATTTCAACACTACCTATCAAATCACAAATTTTTGATAGAAAATAGCTAAAAGTATGTTTCCATACTACATGTAGCTCTTTTAGGGCACAAATATTTGGCTAAAAACTTAAGTCGATACGACAGCATTTTCAAATAAATATCATCAATCTTTAAACCACCATTTTTATGTTCACCAACAATTGTTTTATATGACACTAAATGCGTACCATAATTCCATAGAAAATTAATACATTCTTTATGAATTGTATCTCTAGCCCAAAATGGAATAGAAATCACGGACAAAGAATACCATAATTTTGACATCAACAATGTATTTATAACACCAGCTCTTCCATGTATTGTCAACTGTCTTTGTTTCCACATATTCAGAATTTGTTTTATATTTTGTACTTTGTGTCTCCAATTTAAATTTTCACACTCTTCTTTGTTTCTACCAAAATAAACTCCAATGATTTTCAAAATAATTGGTTCAGTTACATTAATTAATTTTCTTTCATCTTCCAATAATCTTCCTGAACCTATACACATAATTTCAGACTTCTGAACATTTATTTTGGCACCAGAGGCTCTTCCATACAATTCAAAAATCTTGAATATCTCGAAAATTGACCTTTTATCACAAACCGACAATGTTGTATCATCTGCATGTTGAAAAACCAATGCAGTTCTATCGGACAAAGGAATATTTATACCCCTAATATAACCATTACATTTGATTGCACAACTTAAAGGTTCTGAGCATAATACATACAATAAAACCTTGCCTTACCGAGTTTTTGATTGGAAAATATTTTGTAAGACGACCATTACTTTTAACACTACTATAAATCCCTGTATAAAATATTTTTACCCATTTTCTAAAATAATCTCCAAAACCAATACTTTCAACATCTCTAACATATATTCATGACTAACTCTATCAAAAGCTTTTTCTTAATCAAGTTTTACAATGTAACCTTCCATTTCATCTTTTCCAGTTATTTCTATAATATCTCTTATACTTACTAACGTGTCAGCAATATCTTTTCCAATAATGCACCATGTGTGACTATCAGAAATTATGTTTGGTAAAACATGCTTGAGTCTATTTGACATAATTCTTGCAATGATTTTGTAATCAACATTCAAGAGACTAATAGGTCTCCAGTTTTTTAACAATCTTTTATCACCTTTCTTTTTGTATAATAATGTATTAACACCCATTTTCATAGAATGTGACAATGTTTCTTTTATTTCTAAAAAAAGTTTGTACAATACATTTTTCAACTGTGGTAAAAACCTTTTAAAAAATTCATTCAACAGTCAATCCATCAGGACTAGGCCTCAGGATCATGAAGCAATTTCAGACTTAAGTCAAAATTGTAATAAGTTATAAAATAATTGTTTGTTGTGATATGACAATTAAAATTTGTAAGTAACAACGTTATACCAAGACACGTTTAATAGCATTTCAATTTTGTTAGTGTTTTCAATTAGGAGACATTAAGACGGTGTACAAGTTTTGACTTAAGTCTAAGTTTGCAACATGATCCTGGGGCCAGGTCCCGCCCATCTATACTTATAAATTAAGACATTTTGCCAATAAACTACGATATGTCTGCACCAGAGTAATTACTTACACCTTTAGTATTTCATCACATGTGAGTTGATGTCCGTAAGCTATTATTGAATGTTACATACTAAGTAATTATTGAGAAATAAATTAAAAACATACTTTCGTTTTCGATAAACCAGCCCAAAATAGCAAAATTGAGAGTAAGGTGGTGGACATGCTTTAGCGGATCCAAGTCAGTGGGAATTCGCATCAAAATATATGCTTGCAATTAAATAATATTGAATGATTACGTAAAGAGTGAGTATATTTACTAGGAACTTATTTAGGGTATACATAGAAATTAAGATACGACAAATGTTGAATAAATAAGATGAGTCAATTCGTTTCTTGAATGCGCAATTTGAGTTTTAATTATTAGAACTTTCCATAACGGGGTAACCTAGAATGCGGGTTGACTAATTAACGTCATGGCAGAAAGTGTAGGACGAGTTAATAATCGTGCAGTTACCTTAAGCTTGGATCTGACAACTTCAGTTTAAGATATGCAAAAAATATGTTTTTACTTATCTAACGTTTTTAAATTACAAACATTTTCATACCACTGCAGATTGGTAGTAAACTATATGTGTATATATATATATATATATATATATATATATATATATATATATATATATATATATATATATATATATATATATATAATCAAAAAAAGAAAATGCACAGTTCCAAAGTTTGTATTCACAAGCGCTTTCTGGATTTTAACATCCGTCTTCAGGTGAACAAACATAAAACATCTTATGTTTATCTTATATATATATATATATATATATATATATATATATATATATATATATATATATATATATATATATATATATACACATTAATTTGTGAAACATAAACAAATCGTGTCTGTATGCGTAGATGATGTATGCGTAAAACGAGGAATTTGAATCGGGTCGGGTAAGGTTTATCTGAACACATCGGGTAAGGTTTATCTGAAATTCTTTTTTGGGACAGTGATAATAGTTATATTGAAATTTGGCTTAAAGACTTTAGAAAAGAAAAACGACGCAATGTGCAGCGTTTGAAATAAAATGAAACAGTTTAATTTGCTGTTTTTTCCAGTATGCTGCAACAAAAAGAATAGATGCCATATACATGATACATGAAGCATTGCATCATATTTTAAAATGTTTAAAGTGTTAATTCCTGTGATATTATCTAGATTCATGTATAGCAAAGACAGGGGCACATACTTGAAGGAAATTCCATGTTTGTTCAATGGTCTCATTTATAATGCGTCAATTAATAAAAAAAATGAAGCCATCAAAGCTATTCGAACTTATCAAGATGTGTCTCTTTTTTCACTCTCATTTGAAAAATACCCAAATCGTCTTCATCAACAGCGCTAGCTGTGAAAGTTCACACGATACGAGATGAACACTTACGGAAGAAAAAAAAATTAACACCGCATAGAGTAAAGGAGATGGCAATGGATAGGCCATGGCCACGCGTTAAATATGCCGAGAACTTCCATCACTCGACAAGCACTCCAGTGGAACCCACAGAAAAAAACCCCACACCTATAGGGGAAGACCAAAGAACACCTGGCGGAGGAATGTTTTAACAGAGATGGTAAAAGTGGTTTCAATTTGAAATGCTAGCACGAAGGGGTGTCGTCAGTGGCCTATCAATGTATCTCAATATTAAGCCTACACGAAATTGATCCAAGGCTGTACTTTCTAATTTTTGATTACTAGTTTACATTTTACTATCCTTATAAAATTTATTATTACTAATTTGAATTTTTTTATCATCTTTGATTGATAAATCCATGCCACCTGGGAAGTGGTGGAAGATTGTTAAGTCAATTTCAAAACTTAACCAAAAATATTGAACCAATGCCCCCATTAAGATCAAATGGCATATTCACGAAACTTTCCTAAGATATGACCTAACTGTGTTCAGTTACTAAAGATACTAAAGATATAACTTAGGAAAAAATTTAGGAACATCATACGATCAACTTAGGATACGTCTTAAGATGTAGCTTAGGAACATCTTAAGTTAGAACATCCTATAACCTTCTACAACTATTCTTATTTTTCACATTTATTCATACAGATCGATTTGAGAGAATTTTGTAAGGATAAATCATTCAACATTTTGCCAGAGAAAATTGTACGTGTCGGTAGTTAACAAAATAGGCATAAAACCAGTAATTTTAATGTATACATTTTAAAAATTTACAAATACTTAAATATATATGTGTCCAATTACAATTTAGTTTAAAAATCCAAAAAGAATAAAAAGAAAACAAAAACAAACCAAAACAAAAAACAAAAAGAAAAAAAGAAAACACCCCCACCCCTTGAAATCCAAATGACTGCATTTTTTTTGTGTGTGAAGAAAATATGAATCAGGACAGCAAATAATTATTTAAACAACACGTGATGTGCATTCTTTGAATGTAAATTTTACATTTAATAATCTTGTCATTCAAGTGCATGTAATACATAAACAGCGTTTTTACACATGTACACGTACAAATACAACCAATATCCCTTTAATCTGCAATATATAGAATACATGAACATGTAAAATAAGAAATAAGTTGTAAGATATCTCGAAAATACATAAATACAGTTCATTCAACATTACGAATTTTTTAAAGATTATTTTTTCAGAATGGACTGTTAAAAATTAAAAATGATCACGCATGGATTAATATATAAACCGATGTAAATTTACTTTTTTTTTTCCAAGGACATTTGAATAATTTTTATCAAAAAGTAATCAAAACAATGAATGTAACTCACTTAGTGTACAATGAAGATGTTAAAAATATGTGAATAATTTTCATTCGCCAAACAGAGGGAGTTTTTGCGAAAAAAAAAATTGCTGAATTTGTCAGCTCCCATGCAAGCATTAGCAACGAGGAAGGGTGTGAGAGTTCGGGGTCCCTCTCCACATAATTTTGTTGAAATGAACGTACATGATAGAATAAATGACTATGCCCTCCCCCTCTTCCCGGATTAGGAAATTGAGGTTTCTCGGAAATGCTGCAACTGTAGAAACTATTGCTTTATTCTACCAGTCTTAAGAAAAAGCTTCACAACAGTCCAAATTTTTCAATATGTATTGTTGAAAGAAGAAATAAAAAAAAAAAGACGAAAAAGTATGACAGAAAAAAAATTTGAAGACGAATTTTAACCGACATGTATTTATTAATGTTACTTAAACACGTGGTAGTGTTTGTTTATTCTTTTCATCTATTGGTTGTTATTATTGTCACCTAGTCAGGTGACATTAATATTCATAGCACGGGCTATGAATGACCGTGAAAGTTATTGTGTACTAGTAAAGCCATTTGAAGGCCCTTTTTCGTGCAGTCATATAAATCACACCACCCGCCCGTTGCTTCGTATTGTACAATATATAGATGTATGCACTGTCTAAAATTTGTAAATTTATTTTGTATTTTGTTTTGAAGGAAGAAAATTGTAGTTATATTGAATGTAATTAAAACTGCACTTTCAGAGCGCTTCACATCCTACTCACGAGTTTGTGTTTATTTCATAAATATTTTATGTTCGTTTGAGTGAAACGAATAAGAACAAAAATAAAACTTCTCCACATGGAAGCAAAAGAAGCTGCTACATCGCATATCTACAGTACAACACGCTTATAACGAAGTGCAAGGTACGGGCTATTTTGCCTCGTTATATATCCGCCAAGTTTACAACATTTAATAATGTTACGGAGAATGAAAATCGTTTCGCTAGCTGTTAGCGTAAAGTCATTATAAGCATGGTTGCTATAATCTTGTTTTACGGTATGTTGTATCAAATATGAACGAACGAAAAAAATCTAAAATTAGATGGGGGTTGTGAAAGGAACAGATTTAGATGTTGAAGAGTGGACAACAGAAATGGATGAAGATATTCTTCATTATCCAACTTATGATAAAAAATAGAATTTAAAACATCAGATAAATAAACATAATTGGTACACCCCCCCCTAAAAAAAAACCTAAAAAAAATCCAAAAGCAAGACCCCCCCCCCCCCCCAAAAAAAAAAACCCATATAGCGTGACCAATCAAATTTAATAGATTTTCCCTACGGGAAATTGTCCGTAAATTTGCACATTTTGATGGGGAACAATTTTTGAAGAAACAAGAAACACGGCAACAGACCAAATGTGGACAGCATGTTCCAACATCTGGAATGGCAGTATTAGAGGTATGACAAAACTAGTGTTATTTTACAAAGTTAACGACGCAAATGTTCGCCTTACACCACCCCTGCGACGTACACGCCGAAACCCACCAGATTGCCTATCAAATACAAATTTGCAAGATTGACTATCAAAAACACTAATTTTTCCCACGAACCTTCAAAGAATGGAATAAACTGCTCCCAGACATCGTGATGGCTTACACTGTGACATTTAAAATTCGGATGTCCACCCACTTGTCCAAGTGAAACACAGTAAAATGCCTTTTTAAAACTTGTAACTTCTGAAATATTTTAATGCTTACGTATCATGCGCACCACTGACCTACCAAAATAATCATCATGATTATTGTGGGCAGTATCAGGCAGAACCAGATCAGAGAAGAGTACCAAAGAAAACAATAGAAAAGCTGTTCTAACAAAGGACATTTATTGGACACTGTATTCCGATGCTGACCCGTTCAGGTGAAGACTACGCCGAGCAGACCTAAGACACGCGAAGGAAGAGGACCAACATAAGGATCCAAAAGGAAATAGAGGTATTCAACGAGCCATACGAACTACACATAATAGCATGCAATAATATAAATAAAAAAATAAGAAAATTTTATCATTCATTATTTTCATATTCGATGAAATAATTCCAGGAAACATGACTTCTAAACCTAATATTGTTTTGGGGGTTTGCGCATAGGTAGAGATTCGGTTTGGTTTGTGTGAGGCTCTCCAAAGAAATGTGTGATGAAGGGAAAGAAAAAAACCAGATATGGACTTCTTTAAATAAGTGTAAGTTAAGTAAAAAAATCCTCACAAATATTCCAAAAAGTAGAGAAATGAGAATCGTATACATACAACAAATCATGCTTCCTTCACCCCCTTTTACCCAGTGCCAGATTGGTGTTGGTAGAAGATATATTGCGCATAGCAAGAGCAGTCAAACTAATATTAAGGGAATAGATTGAAGAGCTTTTAGCTAGGGAGGTCTCAAAAGCTGTTGAGCCCCTCAAAAGCAAAGTCACTTAGGTGGAAGAGGAAAACAACAAGCTCTTTCATCAACTAGATGAACTAGAACAATACGGTCGTCGACATCTTTTGTCGTGTTCGGAATCCGAATCCTATAGAGAGGATTCTACGAAGTTGATCTAAGACGCATACAACGAAGCAGGAATTCCACTCCAGCCTGACGACGTGGTCAATTCGCATAGAGTCGGTCGTCCCCCTAAAGACAACCGATCAAGTTCGAGACGAATCATCGCGAGTCTCAAAAGTGTAATGTCAAATTTCGATTAGTGAAAAATGTTATAACAATTTAAGGAAAACCCAGACACAAGAAACATTAAAATTAAAGAGAATCTCACCAAATACAGAAATCGCGATCAGCTGGCTGATGTACCTCTGCAGGCGACTGTACGTGTCGCGCTCGTAAACGTTTAGTAGTCATATGGAAAGATTCAAATTCGAGACCCCCGCAAACGAACACACGTTATCTAACATTAATGAGACCTCGTTTGTTTTGGATATGTCGTACAGTCCCTCTGACGAACAGTGTGGTCTGCTACATTTGCTACTCAGTGTGCAGTGTTGTCTGTTGTCATGTCAATTTAGTGTCTTTTCTTTCGAATTCAATAAAGGAATACATGTCTTACAAAAACTAATAATGTAAAACACCCTCTGATTACACTACAACTGCGCATAGTAGTTATTTTATACGGTTCTTTATTCTATATAGTCTTAATTTTGTCATCCTTAATTTTTCAATGATGAATTATCTATTTGGACCCAAGTTGTTCTACCAGTTAAACAGTTCTGTACGACTCCTTTTTGTTAGGGTTTTGTTTAACACCATCAGTCTGATTTTTTTCACAGTATTATTTTGGTTTTTGTATTTTTTTCCTATTGGCCATTGAACGATTAGTACACAATCATCACTTTTTAGTCATACGCATATTTTATATATATATTCATCAATGTCTGACTATTATTTATCACTACCCCCTTTCTATATTACCTTTACAAGATTGTTTGAACTGTTCAATTTCACTTTAGTTTCGCAGAAGAGAAACGGAAATCTTTATTGTTAATCGTACATACAATTCTTGTTTAAAATGTGGTTATTTCAAAAAATATTAAGGCAGTTGACTTGAAAATAAGTAGGGTTTGTTTTTTTTACACTGCCAAAGAAGTGTAAAAAGTTTGATTAACAGGTTTTTTTTTTAAATCTTGCCCAAAAGCGGAAGGAGACACGCATTCATACACACACATACGCACAGCAGCGATGCTACATCACCTTCGCAATAAGTTTCGCGATGGGATACCAAGTTGTATATTTCATTGTTAACTGTTTAATTTTTTTTAGAGTAAAACCCTCATTGGCTCATTTTTCAAACCATTTGTAATATCATCGAACATTGTGATATAATAAAAAATAAGTTGTTTTATATAGTTTTTGTACTTTTTAATACTGTTTAAAGAACTATATATGATATTAGTCAAATTTGGTCCCCATAATTCGCAATTTTTAAAAGTGTTTCAGGTTCAATAAATTGTTGTGTTATTTTTCAGAAGAGTTGATATAAAATATATTTTTGGCCGATTTATTAGATTTATTTGTACTCACTGGCAGAATATGACGTAAGAAGTGACGCTTTTTTTTTTATAATTCAATCTAAATCAGTGAAGATTTGACAGTTTTCTAATCTATTTTCGAATGAGAAATGTAGAGCAACGCTTTGAACAAGTACGTATAAGTACTGGTTAGATACATATTTGGTGAAAATATTTTGGTTGTTCAGGCAATCGCTAAAAGTTTTCTTAAAGAAAAACTGCTTCAAAACAAGCCGTTTTATTGTAAAAATGGGAAAATGTAAACTTTATGATGTCATATCTTTAAATTGTGGACACTTAAATCAAAATAAAAGTTATGAAAAAACTTCAAATGTATTTCTGTACAAAGAAAACAAAGAATAACAGTAAAATGACGATGTTCATTTAATAGGGGCCATTTCAGGCTCAAACCATATATAGTCCTTTTCACGTCCGTATTCTTAAAATCATAGAGATTGTGCTCTCACCAAAGACTTGTGTGCTTGAAAAAATTAAAAATTTCTGAAAATCACCAACATAGTTCCTTATTATCAAAGAGAATGAACCGGAAAGTAGCCCCCAACGTATTGTTCATTTTCCTTATACTGGAGAAGTTTAACTGTTTTAACTGTTTTTCGCGTCCTGGTTTGTATATATGGAGTCCATAGCTATGTGACCATTTGTAATTTTGTTTAGATAGATAGGTAGGGTGTGGATAAAATGAACAGTAATGCCTTTCTACGTGAATGAGATTGGGATTCTGTTTAGCCAGTTTAGTTGCCATGATAACAGAGTTTTTCCCCCATGAGTTTGGTTCGTAAGCGGAGTAGCTGTCCATCCATTTCTTAATAAATGCTGAGTTTTTACCAGCTATAATCACCGCACTTCCGAGATAACCGTCCGACGCCACTCCCATAGTGCACTCTCTCTCCCGGAACTTGTCTAAAGATGTAAGCAGCAGTTGATCAGTATCAAGATAAATCCCTCCATATTCTGAAACAAGCATTTTTAAATGATAGGTACCTTTTTATGTGACATAAAAATTTGCATAAAAAAAATGTCGAATTCTTCCGAAAAGTTTTTTTTCGATACGTTATTGATATAAAATAATGAAATTCATAATAAAATACCATTTGAAATTATTCGCCTATATAAACTTAAACCGTTGATTCTTTCTAGAACAACAAGATATGTTTGTGAAACACTTATGCCCCCCCCCCCCTTTGAAAACATCCACGAAAAAAATTAACGAAAATTGCAAATAATCAGAATTTTTTTAAGTCCAAGGGGCATAACTCTGTCGAAAATTGCTTGATCGTACCCAAAATCAAATTTTACCTAGATATTTTTATCATGATAAATCTGTACACCAAATTTTAATTTGAATATGTGCAATCTCTGCGAAGAAAATAAACGGAAACTGCAAATTATTAGAATTTTTCTACGTTCAAGGGGCATAACTCTGTCGAAAATTGCTCTATCGTACTCAAAATCTAACTTGATCTAGATATTATTATGATAAATCTGTGTATCGAATTTCATTTCAATATGTGCAACCTTCACGATGAAAATTTTGGAAACTGTTGGTGGCCCGACCGACTGACAGACATACAGACCGACCAACCGACAGCAGCAAAGGAATATTCCCTCCCGTCTTCGAAGGGGGCATAAGAATTATTTATTATCTTAGATCGAACTCTTCTCTTAAAGAAAAAACCCTGATCGCCCCGACATCTTGGTCAGTAACATTTATGCCATAGAAATGTTGTTTCATCACTTCTCCATTTTGTTTTTAATGGATTTGAAAATAGAAATTCTTTACAAAGACCTTAAGGTTACTCGACACTATTATTTGATGGATCAATAAAGATTTTTAAAAAATATGATTTCACAAAACAGAAACCACTATCGGCTTTCAAGTATTTTATATGATTTTTTGGGGGTAAAAATGGTATTTTAGAGCTTAAACTTTGTCTCAATTGATGTGTATTATATAATTATGAATAAATACATGCCAAAGAAGATGATTTAGTCACGTTTTTATTTTTATTAAGTAAAAATATTTCTGAACATTAAAATTGTTATTCTTTTATATCTTTTAAATCGATGTATAAAATCTAAATATAATATTCACAAAAAGCACTTATCAAACAATGATATTTTACAAAGAAACTGAAACAAAAATGCAAAAGTTTAGTCAAAATCAAATTCAAGCAGATCTCCATTGGAACAAAAATGATCAGAATTATTTTGAAATTAATAATTAAAAAAATAAATCTGCAGTTTATTCTGTTTAATTGATATGCATTTTAAGTTCAGTAAATGATCAAACCATTTTATAGCTAAACAATACGTTTTTTTTTTGTTAAATTGTGATTTATTCTAGCTTGATATGATTTTATTCGGGATCTGTTAAATTACAATCGGGATCGGTTCGAATTTAAGATTTTTCAATTTTTCTTTAATTTCACTACATGTATTTCGTTTCAATTTCTTGTTGAAATATGAATGTTTAGTGATTGTTTAATGCGGGTTACAGTTGATATTTAGTTTTTATCCATAGATTTTAAAGATAACTACAATTCTTGATTTTAATTTTAATATTTTTTCTACCAAATATATTATAAAGTTTATTTTAAGCATCAATTAATACCAAATAGTTAGCTCTAAGATATCCTGTTCGCAGACAAAAGGATGTATCCGGTTTATTTAAGCAAAATAGGAAAAAAATATTTAAAAATGAAAGTCGATATCGGTATTATTTTTGTAAAATCATTTTTCATAAATGCGCTGGTGCGTCAGCCACCTTAATGCTTAATGTTATTGGTCGAAAAAAAATCTTGCGCTCAAAATGAATGTTCACTGCTTTTCTGGTACTTGTCAATTCAGAAATTCAATCTAAGAATGTAAGCAATGTAAGCTTCGAAAGAGAAGTTTATCTATATAATTTTATATTTTGCTTCCATACATACCTAGGAAATTAGGTTTGTTCATTTAAATTAAATGTTTTACTTCAATACGTAACAAACTGTTTTTGAATTTTATTAGTGATTTTCTTAAAGTTTAAATATCCCAGTGTACAAGTACGGTGGATGACCAAGGTCATAAAATATCTGCATAATCAGTCATATAAACAACCCATCTAACCTCAAAAGAAATTGTCACACAATCATATATACCTCTCAGAATCTGAAGCCTGAGTATGTCCGACTTGTGCTCTACAAACATGATCTTCTGGTTTCCTATTTTTGATGGAGGGGTCACACTAACTGGTATGATGTTAGACACATACAGGAGTAAAAGATTCCACCATTTACCCGATGGTAACGTGTCGTAATACAGAAATATCAAACAAGGATGTTGTTTTTTATAACCACTAAGGATGCTAACAAAAAACATAAAATCAAAATTTCCTTTTCCCAACCAAATGTAGTGCAGAATATTTGGAACTAAGAAATCTGTTGTACAAAACTTGTCGATAATTTGTTTGAGACACGTATCAGGAAATTTCAATAATGGGAAAGACTCATTAAAGTTTTCTCTCGCTTCCAATGTTACGTCATAACTGACACACAAAGGTAAGGATTGACTCCGAATCAAATCTTTACTGGTTTCATTGACCTCCAATGATTTGTTTGAACAAGTTATGTATTTTCTAAAGCTCCAATCTCTACCTCCTAAGGGTTTGAAATCTAAAATAAATCCAAACGTAAAACTCATTGTTGAATATTCATTTTCATGTAAGGTACCTTACTACACCAAGGCATACTTTTTAAGACACTACGTCACAAGATGACAATTTTTAAAATGTTTTGTTGAATTGTTTGTATCAATCAATTTGGTTGAATATCGTCATAGGCCAGTGGTTAAAGTATTGGGCTTGTGAACAGCCGATCATGAGTTCGAATCCACATTGGGCTTTTGCTTATATTTACTGAAATAAATTTTTGAATATATGGTTATATCCCAATTTGCATATTTTTTCGCCCTTTTGACTAATATACTTTTTAGATATCATGCTATCTATTATAATTAAGTAATTGTCTGCTGATTTGATTCTATTTCAAGGTGTAGTGAGCCACCTTAAATGGAATTATATGCTTTAAAACATATTCCCTTTAAACTCTATTGATTTATAAATATTCAATATCTAAGGAACAATGCGTTTGAAATTGAATATGTACCTTCAAATGTGTTAGTAAACACTGTTTTGGACACATTATTTTTCTTCAAGAATAATACGGCTGTTTCAATATCACAAGACTCCTCCCGGCTGTTCCGAACTTTTGCTTTTCTGTGTATTAATGTCAACAGTTTCTGCATCCCCTGCAGTTTAGTTTTTAGTGTTTGAGCTTCGTCATCCTCTTTTTTGAAACAAATCCTACCTTTTTCATACTTTGGATAGATTAGCAAGGTGACATAAACAAGAATACCTAATTGGATCATCAAAAAACACAGTGTGAACACAGCCCTGAAAGAAATTAAATTTACATTTTAATTGTAGTACAACTGTATTATCTTTTATCAATCGACTACATTACCATCTTTAAAAGTTTATTACATGAAATATTAGAAAACAGAGTTTCTTGGGGTATTGTTAAACAAGCAAGGAAAAAAATAGAATATTTAGTTGGAAATGAGAAGAAAATTCTTATATAATACCTGTAATTCATGGCTTGGATAGGCTTTAAATATGCCATAAAGAGCATTCAGGAAATGAAAAATTGAGCTTTCCTTTAATAAACTCAAAATATTATGCACATTCGCAAAAATGATCTCAGGAATCTTGAAGCATTGGTCATGTTTAATACATGCAGCGGGCACAAAAGGCACACCCTGGCAGAACGAAAAGCACATCTGAAAAATTGTAGCCCTGTTTTAAGGACCTGATGTCAATTACTTTAATCATTTTTGCAAAACGGTAAGTATCTTAAATTTGCAATGTTTTTTTTATAAATATAAATTTTATGAACCCCGGCTTAGGGGTTCTAATTGCAAAATTTCAAATAGTATAATTATTAATAATTGTTTGATTTTTTTTTCTCACTCATATTGACCCTTAACAGAAACGGACTGAATGTTTAGAAAGACTATATGTGTACATGTAAATAATTTTCTTTTTTGTTTGGGAAGATATTTTGTGTTACTTGTAGATCTTGCCACTTTTCTTTGAAAAAACGATGTTACGTGTGTCACAGTTTGAGATAGTATTTGTCAGTTTTTCTACAAGTACGATAATAATGCTTCCATAATATCTGTGATGTGAGAGAGAGAGAGAGAGAGAGAGAGACAGAGAGAGAGAGAGAGAGAGTCAGTCTGTTTACGAAATATATCTGTAAGGTTATTTTGCACTGCACGCCTTGAAGAATAAAAATAATTAAACCTATGTAACTTTTTGGAAGTTTAAAATATTTATAAAATCTTCATTTTATACGCTTTATGTAAACTTTGAGAAGTTTAAAAACTTGGCTAAATGAAGAAAAAACCCAGATAATACTTTAAATCACTGCAGGGTTCAATGCACTTTGTTATCCTATGAACTTTCGACTTTTTGCGACTAGCGCATCTATTCACATGTAGAGTATTCAAATGTTTAAGACGATATTAAATATTGTTAGTGAAGTTAAATTTGTATGAGAAAAATCCATTTTTCATACCCAAGTAATAAGTTGATTAATATTTGAAATATTCTCCCTGGTTTACTTCTAAATTATACTTAAACTGCACTTCGGATTGGAATTAAACTACCTGCACCCTTATATGTCAAAAACAGTTTGTTTCCTTGTTAATTGAAATTTACAAGTCTTAAAATGGTTTCTGTATACCATGTTTGCGTTTCATTTTAATACGTATTTGTTTTTCTTAAGGAATAAACTTAACATTTAAATAGAATAAATATGCTTATCTTATATTACATATGTTTATTTTTACAAAAGAGAAGGGGCTGACTTGTAATTCTCTTGACGAACATTTTGTACCAAAAAATCATTTACTTACATAACGTGAAATCTTAGTGCCTGTTAGTGCAACAACATCGCCAGTTAGTTCACTTGGGTCTCTCTGTCCGACAGCTCATTAATGCTACGTAGTATCGCCTTTGATTTCCTTGTTATTTAAAGAACAATAAGGAATACACATACCATGAAAACTTATGATTATCTCTTTGTCCATATAAGTACTTTTGAAGAGACGCAATGACTTAATTTCACTCGTTTGCACCGATGCACTATCTCTGTTCGTTCTACTGTATATAAAAACAGCAGGAGGAATGCACAATTGTAGACCTGACGATTGTCTATTATCTCATTTTATCTTTAACACAGTATAAATGTTCATAAGGCATTTTAATATAACGCAGTATGTTATGTTCACTGAGAAACTGTCATCGTTATGCAGTTGACCATTGGAAATGTACACCTTTTCTGAGGCGCACCAGGAATCACGATTTTTCATATTGTTTGTCTGTCTGTCTGTCTGTCTGTCTAGTTATAAAAACTTTTTGATATTTCAAACGTACTGTCCTAGCAGATGAATTGAATTGTTTATTTTACTTTGTATTAATCGCCTTCGTAATCTTTTACACTGAAATGCCAATTCCATGTAAAACAACAACAAATGAATTTTTAAATTTTTTAGTAGTTCTTGCTACGACCAATTAAACAAAACAGTTTAGACACATCTACATACAAAGGTCTATCATTCCACGTACTTTTGTTGTTCAAGTCTTTACCGTTCCTGAGATCTCATTGAGATCAAGGTGTTTTTGTCTCGGGATAGGAAACCGACGACCTGAAATAAAATTTTTATTAAAATGCGAATAACGCCTCGAAGTATTTTTGTTCTTAATATCTATCATTCCTTAAGGTTTTCAGGAAAATCCATGAAGTCATCTTTGAGATATTCTGCTGACAAATAATAAGGGAAAAATAAGTCAGAAAGAAAAATAGTACAATCACTATAAGGTCTTCCATTGTGACGGAATACCTTAATAGACAGTAGAAAACAGTGCTGAAGACGAAAGACCTTAATTAAATATGAAAAGCCATTACAATAAGTGCAAGGCGTTCTGATGGAAAGGAAGACCTTAATAAAGCTATGTCTTAAAAATTCTCAGGTATAAAAGAACACCCGCGTTTTAAATGACGTATGGGTCTAAGGTAATTGAGTATATTAAAAGATAAAATAGAATCCTTAAGCAATAGTAAATAAATGCCAAGTCAGTTTAATCGCTACCGACAGTGAAAATCAAACGGTATCTTATCATCTGCTGCGATTTAAATAAAAGGAAAATGTTACTTTGTTTATAAGTAGAGTGACAAAGATGGAAACAGTCACTTATTTTTCAAGTTTATATATATATATATATATATATATATATATATATATATATATATATATATATATATATATATATATATAAAGCACTAAATAAAATCAACAACACTAAGCAGCGTTGGATCTAATGTGTAGATACTAAGCCAGTAAAATGAATATATAAAGCACTGAAAATGGCTAACGACACGAACAATTGAAATTGTCAAATTTTCGGGACAACAAGTCCCTTCTTTAGGTCATAAGAAAAAAAATAACTTAGGTAAAAACATCGCTCACCTGAGGAACAACAGGTATGATGAAATCAGTTTAATGGAGTCATAATACAAACTATCTGGACAATGTAGTATAATACATGTAGATCCTGTATAAATGAAAATCCATTTTTCCCCTTGATATTCTTATCTTTTTTATCATTAGTCCCTTTTCTAACGGAATGATTTAAAAGTCATAACACATGTTGAACATTGCAGCTATCAAAATGATCCTAAACAATTGTTTGTACATGAGATATAAATCTACATCAAACTCTGAACCCCTTGTGAGGCTTAAGAATCGTCAAGGGACCAAAGTCTAAACAATTTTAAAGAATCACCTGGCTAATTAGTTTCTGAGAAGAAGATTTTTAAAGATTTACTCTGTAGATTCCTATGTAAAAAGTCGACCCCCCCCCATTGTGGCCCCACCCTACCCCCGAGGGTCATTATTTTTACAACTTTGAATCTACACTACCAGAGGATGCTTCCACACAAGTTTCAGCTTTCCTGGCCAAATGGTTCTTCAGAAGAAGATTTTTGAAAATTTCTCAAAAATTTTCAATTATTCGTAATTAACTCCCATTGAAAAAGGGAATGGTCCTTAATTTTCACAACTTTGAATCCTCTTTGCCTAAGGGTGCTTTGTGTTTGGTTGAAATTGACCCAGTAGTTCTTGAGAAGATGTCGAAAATGTGTAAAGTTTACGGACAGACAGACGGACAAAATGTGATCAGAAAAGCTCACTTGAGCTTTCAGCTCAGGTGAGCTAAAAACTATAAAAAAGGTTTGATTATCAAAACTGTATAATAAAATGTATTTATTATTTTTTTTATAGTTTCTTTAGTAGTGTTAGTTGTAGTGATGGATTTTGTTTTCTTTGTTTTTACCTATGTAATCTTTTTTCCTATGTTCTGAAGAAGGGACTGGTTGTCCCGAAAATTTGACAATTTCAATTGTTCGTGTCGATAGCCATTTTCAGTGCTATATATATATATATATATATATATATATATATATATATATATATATATATATATATATATATATATTGTAATAAATTGTCGGAATTTTTCATGTTTACATTGACGAACATGTATGTAGTCATCATTTATAATTAGTTTAAGTCTTTAAAGGCTAAGCCATTTATTCTTTTGATGACATCATATTCACCCTCTAGATCTGGTGATGCTGAGGGCACCCAGTAGAAATCATTCGGGATGCTTTTTATCCAATTGACCAAGTCCTCAAGATCGATCTTTGAATTACTTTGCTTAAAGCCCAAATTTTCTTTTTTAATTCTTACAATGAATAACTAGATGTAGTGTGAGCAAGCTCACAAATGATACCCCCCCCCCCTCCTGCTAAGAAAAAAAAATAATTCAAGTATTTTTCTATTAAATAAAATGATGGATGCTATCTTTTCAACCGTCCATGTTCTATCAATAACGGCTGCTCTATTTTTTTTAAAATTGTTAATGCTATTATGAGTACATAAACCAATTTCTATTCTTTTAATTTCAATTTATTTCAACTGTTAATGCATGAAGACATTTGCATCCTTATGATAACAAACATGACTGGAATCAAACGATAATCCACATGTCAGGGAGCCATTATATGTTTTGAATCTTTGGTATACCGAACCCGATTTTTTTTTGAAAAATTTTCCTCACAATTAAAAACAAGAGGCCCATGGGCCACATCGCTCACCTGAGGAACAATAGGTATGATAGAATCAGCTTAATGGAGTCATTATACAAACTTTTCGGACAATGTATAATAATACATGTAGATCCTGTATAAGTAAAAATTTAATTTTTCCACTGGATATTCTAATGTTATTATCATTAGTCCCTTTTCTAACAGGATGATTTTATAGTAATATCACATGTTGAGCATTGCAGCTCTCCAAAAGATCCTAAACAATTGTTTATATATGGGATATAAACTTACATCAAACTCTGAACCCCTTGTGAGACCCAATCGTCCAGGAATCATCTAGAGGCCAAAGTCTAAACAATATTAAATAATCACCTGGCTGATTAGTTTCTGAGAAGAAGCTTGTTGAAGATTTACTCTTAATATTCCTATGTAAAAATTCCACCCCCATTGTGGCCCCACTTTACCCCCAGGAATCATGATTTTTACAACTTTGAATCTACATTGCCTGGGGATGCTTCCAAACAAGTTTCAGCTTTCCTGGCTTATTAGTTTCTGAGAAGACGATTTTCAAAGATTTACTCTATATATTCCTATGTAGAAATTCGATCCCCAATTGTGGCCCCACTCTACCCTTGGGGGTAATGATTTTCACAACTTTAAATATACACTACCTGAGAATGCTTCCACATAAGTTTCCGCTTTACTGGCTAATTTGTTTCTGAGAAGAAGATTTTTAAAGATTCACTCTATATATTCCTATGTAAAAAGTCGACCCCCCACCCTACCCCCGGGGGGTCATGATTTTCACAACTTCGAGTTTACACTACCTGAAGATGCTTTCACACAAGTTTCAGCTTTCCTGGCCTAATGGTTCTTGAGAAGAAGAATTATAAAGATTTACTCTATATATATTCCTATGTATTAATTCCACCCCCCCCCCCATTGTGGTCCCACCCTACCCCAGGGGGTCATGATTTTCACAACTCTGAATCTACACTACATGAGGATGCTACCACATAAGTTTCGACTTTCCTGGCCTAATGGTTCTTGAGAAGAAGATTTTTGAAAATTTCTCGAAAATTTTCATTAATTCCTAATTATCTCCCCTTGTAAGAGGGCTTGGTCCTTAATTTTCACAACTTTGAATCCTCTTAGGCTAAGGATCCTTTGTTCCAAGTTTGGTTGAAATTGGCCCTGTGGTTCTTTAGAAGATGTTGAAAATGTGAAAAGTTTACAGACGGACAGACAGACAGACATACAGACGGACAGACGGACGACAGACAAAATGTGATCAGAATAGCTCACTTGAGCTTTCAGCTCAGGTGAGCTAAAAATACATCAGGGTAGGCCATATTTAGGGGGGGGGGTCGGGCGGGTATGATAATCTTACAATTAATTCTATGTGACCTGACACAAGCAAGCTTTGTGTCAAATTTTACCTTCTAATCATTTCCATAGGACATATAGGGCATGACACAGGCATGAATTAAGCATTTTTTAAAACAATGACCAACTTGCCCATATGACCTTGGGTCAATGTCATGACACACCTTCAGGTCATAAACAATCTTTGGGTGATATAAGAACTTCTAATGTTTATACATCAAAAGATATAAACCAGACACTTTTCTTGTCAGTGACCTTGCCCAAATAAACTTGGGCCAAGGTCAAGACACACCCTCAGATCATAAGCAATCTTTGTGTGAATTAGAACTTCCAATGTTTCTCCATTAGAAAGATATTGACTTTTTGCAACGTGTCAGAAGTATATGATGTGTAGTCTCTGGCATGTTTTCTTTGTAAGCAAGATTGAAAGAACTGTCAATCAAGATATAAATGCAACGACCCAAACATTGAGAGATCTGCAGCATGGAAAAAGTTTTGGATCATGGATTGGGCTATGAATACCTACCTGTATCATTCTGGGAAAAACAGAGTGATTGGTATGGCCAGATGGGCATCAACTGACATGTGCCTTTGTGCATTTAAGAAGATGAAGACTCAAATCTAAAGATAAGGCAGCTCTAGTGCTTAAAAATGATATAGTCATTATATAACTGTTTATCTGTTGGTCAGTGTTTCTGTTTGATGTCTGTCCTTGCATCTGTCTGTCCTTTCCAAATATTTTACTTCATAACTTCGAGTAGTTTGTAAAACACAATGAATTATACAATATTGTGTCTACACTGTAAGAGACACAAGTCCCATATTTGGGAGTTGATTTTAATCAACTCTTCTATGCAGTTACTCTGGTAAACCGGAAGTGAAACAGTGTTACGACCTAAGCACTGATCATTACCGCTGACAACATTTAGTTCTTAAAAAAATAGATAAATTCTATGTAATGTATACTGAAGCATTGTTTTCAAGAAAAATTATTTACACATACCTTTAAAATAGTCAGAGTTTGGTACGAACAATTTAGATATTTTTTGTAGTCGTATGTATTCCTACTCCAGAGTTCAATATAGTGTCGTCCAACCATACGCTCGGTTGTCTCCGTAAATCTCCGACAAACAGAGTTTCTCTTGCTTTTTGGAGATTAACAGCGACAGCCGAGACTACATTTCAATACTGCTCGGATCCATACAATGTCTCAGAAATATTTCGATTACCGATACGTAGTTTGATGGAATTAGAATTACGGAATAATATTCGATAAAATTACCTCCGTCAGTACTCCAGTATGTTGATATTACATGCTTTCTTAAATTATATCCAATGAAGAGATACGTCAATCAAGAAACTCATTGAGTAAAAATTACCCCAACCAAACAACAAACAATTAAATAATTAAGGTATCCCACTCCTCAATATTGTTGAATCAAGAATTTCTTGAGAAGTATATCATTGGAATCTGTTGACAAAACATACTTAAAAAATACAAACAAAAAGGGGAGTCAGTTTTCATCCATCTGAGTTATGGGCCCATTTAATTTGACCTTTTTGCACCTAAAATGCAATTTCAGCCTGATTAGGATTTGTTTTGAAATTCAGTATTTTAAATGAATCAAACTTATTTAATCAAATATTGTTTTCAATTACCGGTATGCATAATGGTCAGACAGAATAGAGAAATTATGAATAAAATTGTATGAAGCTTTATAATTTTTTTTCATGACCTTTTTGCACTTAAAATAAACAATTTCTATAATAGTTACAATTTGACTTGAAATAAAAACTTTTTGAATATCAAGATTTTTAAAAGATTAATCCAGTTTGCTTAGATATGTATTCAGTATCATTTTGACATAACAAAACATGGGGGTCAGTAATGTCAAATTTTAGATATAGGCCTTCAAAGATAAAAGTCTCGCAAAATTTGTTTAAAAAATTCAGACATTTTCTATTTATTTGAATAATTTATATGCTAAACATCTATCACAGTCTTAAGATTTAATTTTGTACATGTCACACAGAACCTATAGAATATGTTATACATGTAAACCTATCAAATGTTAAAAATGTGCGTAATGAATAAAGTATAATAAAAAGAGAAAAGTATATTGAAAATTCATAAAATTGCTTGTTTCTGTCATTTTCGTCTAAAAATCATTCCGCACGAAAAAATAGTTCCCTTAGGAATGTTGTGTAATAATGAAATAATGATCTTTCTGTGATGACTAAATAAATAAAATCAAATTCATTTTAAATATAATGATCATGTGTGCAATGAAATCAAAACGTGAGGAGTGAGATACCTTAAGTCAACTGCTATAAAGAATTTTTTTAGCATAAATAATTTGCATATGTAATAGACAGAGTGCGAGATGACTGGATAGCTGTTGCATGTCTTCTTGAGGACACACTGCATAACATCAAAATGCAAATGCGAAACACTGCTAGGGCATTTCTTGAAAGCGATAGTGCCGGATGCTTTCACTGTGGCATTTACAGAGTTAGTCACCGAGTTTTAAGGGAGATAAATACATACAGAATGCACATAATGCAAACTAGCAACTTTAAAATAATTGCTTGAAACTTTTGTCAATGAACCAATCAATTAAATACTACCATGTAAACAAAAACATGACACTAACCTTGTTTACATCACGAAGAATTCAGAGCTTTTTATCTAACACCCACAATTTGGTTCAGCTTTAGATATACTATAGGGTTGCAATGTAACATTAAAATTTAAAACAAATTGAAACCGTTACCATGCCACTTATAATCTCTTCCAAGAGTAATTTAAGCTTGTTATATAAGGTTAACTGCTCTCGAATCGGACGCGATCGTAATTCGGAATTCATCTTCATGGCACCATTTAATCATATAAATTAATATTAATAAACTTTAAAAAGATACCATATTTTCATTCAGTCAATGAATCGGATCATTTCATCCGTCGCACGCTAGAAAAAAGATTAGGAAGTAAGCGTATAAATAATGCTCAAATTAAGCAGTTTCACGAAAGGTTTCGAAGTAGTGTGACACAAAAAAATCCAACAAAAATGGGGTTAAATATTCTTATTTATTCTGCATATTATACATAAACATGAATTAAAATTATGCAATAATCAGAGTTTCTTGTTATAATTCTCAATTACCTAACATTAAAAAAAAAAGAACTAAACAATCGCGTCACTGAAAATATGTGAAAATAAACACGTATGAGAGATAGCATGTTTCAAGACGATCTTGATTGCGCTAAAAAGCAAGTTGTTTTTAATTTTGAATTAAAGATAAACAGCTATAAGCTTAACAATCATTGTACGATTTCAAGGATACTGTTGTTGTTGTGCCAACAGGATATGTGACGATATACCAATTTTTATTTTTTCTGACGCAGTGGTAATTCCACTACACACAGGCCGATGATAGTTGTGGCACCTTAATTCAAATACTGTAAATGTGGTTATTATGACGAGTTGAAAATTTGACGATATTTATGGAAAGAGAATGACGAAAGTTAATTTTGACGAAATTTCAATTTTAAGCGGAAATTTTAGCAAATATAGAGTCAAAAATCTCTTATTCACACACTGTTGTCATGTGTCCTTTTATATGTCGATTAAACATCGGGATGGACACAAAACATGCTAAAAGAATAACAGAGAATCGCAAATTAAAGCAGTCACATATTAGGCCTATAACGTTAGATGAAAACGAACATCGCTTCTTCATGAAGTTCATGAAAGCCAACGATAGGCTGAGTAAAATCATTAGTTTGATCACAAGTTTTTTGATTTAATATTAGAAATCGTTCCTGACGGTTAAAACGTACTAATAATAAAATAATTAGTTCCCTTACGTTTTGATTTCATTGAGCGAAATTAATCGCCTGGGTGGCAAAGGAGGTCAAGCATGTGATAATTATTGTAAGCCAGAAAGACTTGAATTTTGTAACGGTTGATGTCACTGTTGATGAAAAGATGATGGAATTTTACGGTAAAATAGCAAGAGTCATTTGTATTTGTAATGAAATTGATAAGAAGATTGACGAGTGGAATATTTGTCAAAATTTCCACGTTTTCAAATTTACCACGTTTACAATATGCAGGATCAGGTGCAAAGTTTGTCGGCAAGAGTAATTCCAGCTTGCTTCATCGACATTGCTGATTATCTATCACACCATACTGTAGCTACAGAATTAAATTTGCATTCATATTCACTGAATTCTTTTTGCATTTTAGCGACATCAATAAAGATGCCCCTTTTGTGTCCAATGTCAAAATGCAGGATCTTTAAAATTACATATTCATGTTGTGACCGGGTACGGGATGATACCTGCTTAGTAAATTTAGGCATGCATGTAATGGGATTCATTTTTGCACAAATTCGATGTCATCTTCATGTTAATTGTTGACTTTGCTTATTTTGTATATTCACATCAAAACAGGGTTATCACTATTGAGCATTGGCACACAGATATATTGTTATTTTATAACTCTCTATGTTTCTACATTATATTTTAGGGGTGCAGTTTCAGAAAAATCTTTCCAAAAGCTTAACCTAAATATTTCCTGACAAGTCCCATCTGGCAATGACAGCAACATCCATAATTTCGAAGTCTGCCATGGAATCCTTAACAAAAATATCTAATTATTAGCTGCATCATCGTCTTTTTGAGCGGAAACCCTGTAATGTTTTCGTTTGCAGACACCATTTTACTTCATGAATATTGATTAGCGGGTCACGTGATAGAGGCTATATAAGGCCGAGCCCGATCAGAATTTGACACTTCGGTCACTTCTTGTTTTGAGATGAGCCAGCTTCAGCTCTTCCAGACCGACTTCCCAGCTACGAAGGTGAATATTTTGCACCTTCTCTATTAGATAGACATATCTGAACATAGGTTCCATTCATGATATGTTAAGGTTTCAGTAAATCATCACCTTCTGCATAATATTCAGCACCCCTTAATCACCTTCCTCGGAAGATGCAACTAAATCAAGTTTAACACCTTTCAACACCTACTACCAGAATTAGAAACTTGGTTTATCATATTTATATAATTTATATTAAACCTAAGTGTTTTCATTTTTTGCACCTTAATAATGTACAAGTGTATTGAAGCTATAGTAGATGTCTACACTTTCTATTCATAAGTCAGCACCTTCCCATACAGTCCGTACTTTCTACATTTAGGTATAAGGATTTCATTGAAAGTAATAATTTATACAACCCCGAGACTCAAGAGGGCGCCTAGACCGAGGAAGGAAACCATGGAGGAAGATTATTTAAATTTATACTTTATACCTGAATAAATTTGTATTGATTTTTAATAATCTTGTCATTTTTCAGCGTCTACTAAGTACAGAGGGCTCACACATTTTGAAACAACTGAGACCTTATAGTTAAAATTAAATATAGTGTATTTTGAATGTCAAATAGGTACCAGTTGCGTTTCGATAGATGAACAATTATTATTGAATGAAGACTAATAAAAAGATTATTGTGGTAGACAATTTCTGTTTAGTGTTTAAAGCAGATATGATTTTATATGATACTACCTAAGAACTGGTGTAAATGGGGGTAGATATTTGAACTTATCAAATATAGTTCTTCGCAAAAATTCATTCATTGCTTACTTAATATATACGAGATATAATTTACTTTATATGAATAGGTTGAGTCAGAAGTGGAACGTCCTTATTCTTTAACAACCAGTATACACAACAGTGAATCGCAGGTGGACAAGTGCAGTGACTACTTTGATGCATATAAAGCATTAATATACCAGCATGATGCAAATGCTACCCTAGATAACAAATTTACAGTTTTTGCAATCCTGGATTATGATTTTTCGCAAAACATATTGAAGGTATTGCTTTTTAAAAAAAAAACCCTACTATTAATTAGTTGATTGCAAGCGGATTTGAAAAATTAATGAGGAGCATTTTGTTATACTCTCTGTGATTCTCCTTGATTCTCTTTATATATGTTCTTTCATTACATTTTCTTAATCTGAAAAAGCTTTCATTAGTTGGTATTGGTTGGTCATTACCTAAGGATTTTTAACATTTAACCAATATTTATTAGAAATATTTGTATAAACAACATCGGTTCTTAAATAAGTACCAGTTCTGCTTACAGACGACAAAACCTTATATAGTTTTCCGACCGAGAGAGAAATAAAGCCGAGGAAAACATTTGATGTAAAGTCAGAGAGGTGAATATTGGTAAGGAATTTTAATATTAATCTAATTGATATCTCTATGACATTTGAGACATCGTGTTCAACATATCAAGTTTGACTGTATATATTTATAACATACCATATTTTATACGACAATATTCGGCGGTATTTATTTTTTCATTTGAAATGGAAAAAAAATGCTGTATTTTAATTAAAACTTGAAGTTTTACCATCTCCCCAACTCAAATTAATGATTACATCTAGTTTGCATGATTTGTTATATCCCAAACGCCATTGATAAACAACATAATTATGTATGATGAAACTTTATTTGATAATGTATGTTGAAGTGCATGTCTCTATTTCCCTACATAGAAGCGAGAAAATACCATAAACCATGCTTACACGGCATCATTATCAGTGTACACGTTTTCAAATAGTGTTTAATCAGGTACTCTCTTTAATAATCTATTTTTTTCTAACTGATATATTTTCAGTAATTAAATATAAACTGTTTCTGATATTATGTGGGTATTTTTTTAAACCCATGTTTATTCCTTAGAGGAAAAATGATGATGAAATTGAGAAAAAGGTAAACATTTTACATGTAAATTAAACATATTTTAAATGCAATTTATAACCTAGACATTTTCCTTCTTGTGAAATAATAATAATATAATGTTCAAGATTTGAACTGAGAAATGTCATTCAAGGAGGATGTGTTTGCAGTGTACGATAAAAAGTCATACGGGCTTGCTATGGTAATGTTTGGTTATATGAAGTGTCTATCTAACATGCCCTGAAAATTGAAGTCACTCTAAAAAATTAAGACATCTTAAAGAAATATAAAAATGTGGAAAAGACAGATATTTGTGACATTGTTGACTATATGTATTTAAATGCAAGATTGTCTAAAAATTCCATCGCCACCTCCGAAACACAGTGCTGTTCAGAAAAGAAAACGAAACTAGTTGACTAATTGTTCTCGAACAATTAGAGGTCTTTCCACCTTAGTATTTTTAATAAATTAATAGATTGCCCGATAAGGTATACAAAAAAATATTATACATGTGATATATATTGAACTAGAATTTTTTTCCACTTACTCTGAACAAAACTGATGTGTTCGCCATGGGAATATTCTTTACACATTGTCAAGCATATAAAGAGAGAACCTAACAATAGAAGAGCGTGTTCTAGAGGCAAGCTATCTTTGTAAAATATGAATGGGTTCACTGTAAAAACAATTTCCACTTGAGTAACCACAGGACTTGATGTGATACCTGGCTGACCTAATTGAATACCTTAATTATTGCGCAATCCAGCAAGCTATTGAAACCCTTACTATAATTCTGTATTTCAAAACATATGAAAATTTATTAATTAATAGATTTCCAAATGACCTTTACCTTTGACCTTTATATCGTTTTGTTCGGCCAAGGTAGACGCTTCCATCCCAAGTGGTTTGAAGTCTCTATGATAGATAGGAAAAGAGTTGGAAGCGATTTTATAGAAATTTCAATACTTTCAGGGGCAATAACTGCTAGAAGGGGGCCTCAGATCCTTTCGGTATGAATAGATTGAAGAACCCTCTAAGTGTACTGAAGGCATTGGTAAAATTTCCAAGTCTCTCTCTCTTATTGTTTCAGAGGAGTAGCGATAACAAGCATTTCATACAATAGGGGCAATAACTCTGTAATTATTCAAAGGTATGAGCCAAGGGGCTATATTTTAAAATGTCTTAAGATGTCCTACTACATCCATGAAAAAGTTTTTCTCTACCACCCTTAACAAAAGAGACATAAAAACTCATTAATTAACAGCTTCTCAAATGACCTTGACCTTTGACCTTTATGTCATTTTGTTCGGCCAAGGTAGATGCTTCCATCCCAAGTGGTCCGAAGTCTGTATGATAAATAATAAAAAAGTTGGAAGTGATTTTATGGAAATTTAAATACCTTCAGGGGCAATAACTACTACAAGGGGGCCTCAGATCCTTTTGGAATGAATAGATTGAAGAACCCTCTAAGTGTAATGAAGACATTGGTAAAAGTTCCAAACCACTATCTCTTATGGTTTCAGAGGAGTAGCGATAACAAGCATTTCCTTCTCAAAGGGCAATAACTCTGTAAGTTCTGGGAGTTTTTTGACACAGGGTCAATTGGTACCATAACTTTTAAGGAACAATTACATAAAGTTTAATTTGTTTGGATAACCCTAATAACAAAAAAGTCACTCCGAGCTAAATAGAAAAAAAGAAGAAGAATAAAAAACATAAAGAAATCAAGAGGTCTTTCACCTGAAAGGTGGAAAGACCTAATTATCATTTCTACCTGAACAATTGCGATCTAAAATTCAGGAAACACCTGAAAACATTTTTACAGAAGAAAGTGGAAATTTTAAGCTTATGGACATGAATGCCATTTCCTGTCCTAATTGTGATGGGCATTTACAAGATGGGAAAGTGCTCTTACATCAGAGTAATTTATTCTCGTCAAAAATGGTATAGGTTGAGTGTTATCGTCAATCAATATGGTTATTATTCTATTCCTTATTTCATTGTTTCTTATCAGGATTTTTAGGGATTGGGGAAAGACTGAACTCGCAACTTAAAAATTCTTTTTTTAAATATTTATATACTTAGTATTTATTATTATATATTTTAATTATTTTTTTACTAGCAGAATATGAAATAATAGTAGGGCGTATCTGCCTATACAAAATCACCCCATTGGGTGCACATCGTTCGGTAAAAATACCCAACAATTACTTGGAGATCTCTATACGATATTCATAGGGACTTTAAAATCAAGGTTTTGTTAATAATGTCTACTTATAACCTTTTTGATAGTGTCATATCGGAATGTATTATCAATTTATTTAAAACAAAAGACTTTTTGAGGGCAGATATGCAATACTAAGGTAGATAGTTATCAATATTATATCAAATGTTGGAGAGTTTATTTATAGTTAACCCGATATCCACAAAATTAGCAATATGATGTAAAACAATTTTTTAAAAATTATTCAGAGAGCAATACAATGCTTTTTTTTTTATTTTAGACAATTTTCAGAATTAATAAAGACATACATACTTACATATATTCGTCCTTTTCGGTCCTTTAATGGGTTTTTCGTTCACGGAAGATTTTAATCAAGAAACGATTCAAAAATTTGCTAAAACCATGAAGAATTCATGGAACACATATTTCACGTTGTAGGGCTGAGAAGATCGATATTCGGTAATAGCATCAAAATAGCTCTGTGGGCTGTACATAGGCTTGTTCTCAATAACACTGTGCACACTGTCAACTTCCATTTGTGTATGCCTTTTTTCTAAGATGTTTGGCCTATCTTGATGTTTTAATTATATGCAACTTTGTAGCAAAGCATTGGCAAGAACAGCATGGTCTAGTATGTGCAACCATCACTGTACAATAAGATTTCTTCAATTGAATCATCAAGCTGCTGTATATAATCAACGATACAAGATACAAAAGCATTTGCAGTTAGTTCTCCTTCAGCCTCATGCTAGAAATAGCAAGTGCCATCCTTTGTGCATAGGTCAACTGTAAAATTTTTGTTTTGTAATACATTGAACTGGCTTTGAGTACTGGAGAGAGGAGAAGCGCTTGAAGATTAAATGCAAGTACTTTAAGTTTGTTCTCGGTTAAAGATCTCTCTTTATCCGATGCCTTTGCATTTCTTGCAGCTTCTTTCAAATAGTCCTCCTCCCGTCTCATGGCCATACGTCAGATTGATCTTTCTTTGGCTGAAATTAGGAGAGATTTGAGCTTTGAAATATTGATGCGAGAAGTGTCCTTGATACGGCGGGTTTGTTATTTTGAGCGCAATATCTCAAATATTCTCAATACTGTTCAGCAGAGGAATTACACGTAGGTTCTAAATACTCCAAGACGACGTTGATCGGCAATAATGGGAAAGCATCTTGGGCATAAACTGAAAGAATTCTGTTGCAGAATCTATTTTTGCTGGATCCCGGAGCTGCCTTTTCACGTTCAGTAAGTTTCCGAGGTATTTCACTGTCTGCATGATCAACCCAGAAATACATAGTCCGTTCACCTATGCCTAGAGTATTCAAGAACATGGCTATGCATACGGGAACCCTTTCATCATTCTTTTTAAGGTGATATCTCATGAATCTACGACGTCTACTTACTTCTTTGTCTTGTTTTCTCTCTTTGACATCTAGTATATCTACAAGTGACAAAACGTAAACCTTTTTTCTGATTCCAATCCATGTTGCTCCAACACTGTTTAAAAATTCTTTTCCATTTTTCTTCGCTGGTATTTGAAAATTTCTTATAATTTTCCTTACATTTTCTTTCCTTCATTAAAAAAAATTGTGTATTAATTTCCCATTTTTATTCATAAAATATACGTTTTGTATCTTAAATATAACGTAAAAATATGAAAAGAAAATAACTAATTATAAGTTTTACCTCGATATATGACACTACAGCATGTGACATCGTTGTTGATGATCAATGACGTACGACCTTTTTTAAGAAAACAATTGCATCCAATGGACATATGATTTTTTAATCACATGTCGATATATTGCTTTACAATTGGCCTAGACATACGACGTTTTGACAGAACATGGATTCAGTAGTGTAGATTTTAAATTGGCAATAAAAATTTCCCGTTTCCTGTTTTTAGCTTTAGCGTGGCCTTCATTTAAGAGTCTTCATTTACACATAAAATAATGATATTTGCAGTTCATCTAGCAAAATTAACTTTATAAGTGACTTAACAATATTATCTAATAAACAGTAGCTCCAACATGAAAGCCACTCCCACCTCTACCATTTCCTGTTTAAAAATTCCTTACATAAGAGGTATGATATTTATTAAATTGGCTAGTATGATAAAACATTTTGACACAAACTTGTAACCATTATTCGAAAGAAAAGATTTTGAAACAGACAGAACTTGCTGATTTCTACTTAAGATTTTAATTTGTTACCTTCAGACATATATATTTAATATATCATATTTATATAAAACTATCTGCAGTAGGGAATAGTGGAAATATTTTTTACAAAAAATGCACCTGCATGACCAATTAGGAGTATATATTGTCGAGTGGTAATGCTTAATTTTTTCGTTTTTTGCGTCAGCTTTTGAAAGATCTTGCTTCGGTGCCACCAACGCTGAGATTTTCTCAATTTTGAGATTTCTCAGAAAATTTGAGTTTCCTCACCAAACTGTGCAACAAATATAGTTATTCTCAAACTCAGACTTGCCTTTGAGTTTTTTCTCAATTCTGACATTTTTCTCAAACGTGCGTGCCACAAATCTTTTTTCTGACTCAAATGAAATTCTTTTTGAGATCTCTAAGAAAATTCTGAGATTGGTATATAGTAACCTCAAATAAAATCTCACGTGAATCAATCACCCAAAATGGCCGTCAGACGTTGAATCCCCCTCAACGAAGCTGAAGTATTTGACAGGTACCGGTTTGTCCCGGAAACCATTATATTCCTCATCAGTCTAATGCAAGACCAGCTGACGTGTCAAAGCCATCGAAACAACCCCCTGACCCCTCTGTATCAAGTTCTAGTAGCGCTCCTCTACTTCGCAACAGGGTCGTTCTACATCACCATTGGGGACACGTTGCTAGTGTCGAAAAGTTCTTCAGGAAGAGCTGTTCGTCGGGTGACATGTTCTCTGCAGACACTTCAAGGAATTCATTCGACTGCCTAGCAGAGATGAGATTGCTAGCGTTAAAAACGCCATCCATAAGGTTGCAGGTAAATAGCGTCTCCATTTTGTTGACCTTCACCCAATTAATGAATTCTGAACCCGATCACACATATAGACCTACATTACTGCAAATGTTATATGGTATATAACGGTACTTATTAACTTACTATACACATTTGTTTAACAATGCTCATACAAAAAAAAATATTCAATAAAAATCTCTACATACTACAGCAATACATTACATATGGCTGAAGCAAATAGGTTAATTACAGAAATGCATGCGCTGATCTCAAGTTTTATCCACAAGAATATCGAGAGGTGCCCCATATACCACCTTAATTTGCAACAAGAAGTGCACCATAAATAAGTCTCAAACCCCCCTGGCAAATAAGTTTATCCCTATGACAACCCCCCCCCTAATGAAAAAAATTATGGATCTGCGCATGTACATGTAGTATTCTGATCTTGACAAGAATAATAGTGGTGGATCAAACGACTTGTCAAAAATTTCCGTGTTTTATTTGTTTCTTAAATATTCAGTGTTATTTATTTAATTTTTAATTAAGTCCAAATGTTTCTTATTTAATATTATCGGTTTTACAAGGGCAAAAAGAAAGTACAAAAAATAAGGACCCCCCCCAACCAAAAAAAAAAAAAATCTATAAAATAACACCTGCCTAAATGTACATGCAATAAAAAATAATATTCTATCACAGGATTCCCGGGTGTTATCGGTTGTGTGGATGGAACCATGATAAAAATTGTATCCCCGTCACAAAACGAAGCAGATTATCTATGCCCTAAAGGCTTTAAAATTAAAAAAATCCAATTTTGAAAGATAATACATCTGCTGGTCCATGTATTTTTAAAAACTATATAAACAGCAAGTCAACTTAAACTTTTTTTTATATTTTCCTATGTTTTAGATATACCCTTCTAAAAATATATAAACATTTTCAGATGACATGTGATCCTCAGTTTAGAGTGATGGATGTCGTTGCAAAGTGGCCTGGCAGTGTGCACGATTCACGTATTTTCAGGGAATCAACTTGTGCACACTTATGGAAGAAGGCATGTGGAAATTCTATGTCAAAGATGTCCTGTATTTATTAATTCTTGATACACTGTGTGTTAGATATTTCACAAAGTACAAACTTAAATTTCAATAATTATTTTAAATATATTGATATACAGGGCATTTATCAGGCTTCCTACTAGGAGATTCTGGATACGACCTGAAACGGTATCTATTGACCCCGTATATAGCGGATTATGCCCCTGAAAACAGACGCTATAATGAAGCACACTGCAGAACAAGGTTACCTATTGCATAACGTTTTTCGACCTCAAACCTAAAGAAGCAGAGAAACATAAACTTTGTAAATAATTTGAAAACTTACAAAAATTCAATTTCAGACACATTTGTTACTCTCTATAATCAGCCACAATGCTTGCCTATGTAACTAAATTATTGCTACCTCTATAAGGCACATACATGTAGTATTGAATGTGCAATCATGTATGGTGGAAGATGCTAGTAGAGAAATATTGTATTTCACTTTAAAAATCTTATTTATTGCTGCACCTAAGTCCTTCCTTTACATTTCAGAGTCATAATTGAGCAAACATTCGGCATTCTGAAGAAAAGGTTCCATGTCCTCCACTGTGGCCTTCGGACCAAGCCAGACAGAGCATGCCGAATTGTGACTGCCTGTGCTATTCTCCATAATATAGGGATACAACGGAGGGACATTCTGAGAGAAACAGACTTGACGAATGCAGTTGATGTGGGCGTGGACGTCCACGTTAGGGTTCCAGAGGATGCTGTTGGACGCACCATGAGGGACATTGTGAGAGACACATACTTCTTATGAGTACGTTTCCATGCAAAGTCAACATCTTATAACTTCAATTATTAAACTACAGTTTACAATTTACTATTTTACGTACCGGGACCTTGTACATATTACTAAAATGGTGAATTGATTAATGAATTACTTGGGTATTTCACTGACTACAAATAAAAACAACAATTGTAGCTAAAATAATCATAATTGATGATCACATTTAATAGAGTTGCAAACAATCAGATAGAGCAACTTGTATATAAGTATATAGTCATGTTTATCTGCCATTTAACCAGCTTAAAGAGGTTCGCTCCTCAGGTTTTGGGTAGCTATTTTGGGTCACCTCTAATCTGAAAATTCTGCATCACATATTAATTCTAGTAGTATATTTATATCTTACAATGCCAAATAAACTTTATTGAATAAAATTGTTTAAAAAAATTTCATTTTTACAGAGTTTAGTAAGGGACTATATTTTGTGGCGGAAGGTTTTCAAGAAAGAAATGAACAATTTTCATAACTCATTAGTTTTAGAGTACTGTTACTGTTATTTTCAGCACAGACCAAAATTCTGGATAGTTTGTGTATTATGATATATTCATGATGTTCTAATAAACATATTTAAACATTATTTTAATATTTCTATGGATATATTTTGGCTTATTCAGCTTATATTTCATAGAAGTTAAGAAAAAATTAACTCCACTTTTGGCCTGAAATTAGCTTATTTCATGCTATATCTGAAATTTTTGAGATGTGACCCCTACTTGTTTTACTTTTAAATGAGACAATAAATGTATGTCTATTTGTATGCAAAGTTTTGGAAAGATGACATTACTATAATTTTTTTTATTTGCGTTTATATAATTTGATTGCTCCAAAATTTTGTAACATCTGTTGTGTGTTCTTTATGTACTGGGCTTTGAAGCCACCAGTAGAGCAAGAATTTTTAAACTTTGACTTATATTTTACTTTCATAGTCACTACATGTATTCAACCTCATACTGTATAAAAATCATAACTAAATAGTAGTTCAAACTATAAATATTTGTTTGATTTCTTCAAATTATCAATTTCAATGTCAAATTTTAGCAAAAATTTCAGGGAAATTATCATTTCTGTTTGGAGCCCAATGTTTCCAAAAAATGGCATGTGACATGGGTCACAAATAAAATAAATGAACATTTTAGGTCCCCATCTTTATATCCAAGTGGTTTTCGGATGATTGACATTACTATTATTTCAGGTGCCAACCTCCTTAAGTGCAAATACCTTTAATTAATATTCACTTAAATGTTAAAGCATTGTAATCAGGTGAAGAAGTACATATTTCAACAACTTAAATAGTTGAATTCATTAAACAAGCATTACAATGCATCACCTCAACTTGCTCAAAAAATATCATTTTTCAAATATTTAAAGAATAACAACTTTCATATAATTCTTACTAGTATTACAAACTACAGTGAATAAATCATACTAGTATAAACTTGAAAACTTGTATTGCTAAAAGGGCAACGTATCACAATCGTATCAAATAACATTCTTAAGTGAACATAGATTAAAAATGCACTCATCATTAAGAACAACAAGAGGCCAATAGGCCTTAACGGTCACCTGAGTACCATAGCCCATACACAAAATTGTCAAGGAGTCTCATAAATGCACTTAATTGAGTTTCATAATGGATTAGAATATTATAATAATGTAATGACATCCACCTCCCTGCCTGAAATCTTTTGGAAAGGATTCTTAACCCTATAGTTTAGCACAAGACTTGAAGCTCTTAAAAGAGTGTATGACATACTATAGAAGAGGTGCCCAGATTCCGTTCAATTTATTTATCCCACATATGTTAACTTACAAAATAGGTTTTATGTTTATATGTTTTCATAGATAAATTACAACAAGGTGGCTTGTATACTACTGACTACTTTACTATTAACAAGTCTATTTGTTTATCTTAAAAAATTTAAAAACTGTTTTTGTTTCAAATGATAAAAAATTTGAATAACTATTTTGATCATACAACTTTATAATTACATTCTATTTAATGATATGAACAAGCCAAGGAAGATAACTCCATTATGAAGAAGCAAGGGAAGATAACTCCATTAACTGTTATAATCCTCTTCCCTGAACTCTTTTCAAATGCTTTCACAATATCTTATCAATAACTTTGATGGACAGCTTCATTATTTTTCTATATTCAATGATTAATTAGTAAATATGAACAAGCTAAGGAAGATAACTCCATTAGGAAGAAGGAAGGGAAAATAACTCCATTAACTGTTTACCCCCCACCCCTTTCAACTCTTTCCAAATGCTCTCCAAATGCTAGGTCCTGAACCCTGACTTGGGGGTCATGAATTTCACAATTTAGGTAGAGGAGTTGATAACCATGCATTCAGTTTTTGGCCCACATGTGTGGGAGTAAAGATTTTTAAGATTTAATACATTTTTACTATATGGTTATATTGGCCCCACCCTATGGCCTTAACCCCTGTCCCAGAGACCATAATTTTCACAATTTAGGTAGAAGACTTCATGGAAATCATATCCATGCATTCAGTTTTTCACAAATATATATGGGAGTAGAGAAGAAGATTTTCTAAACTTTAATACATTTTTACTATATGGCCATATTGGCCCCACCCTAGGGCCTAAACCCCTGTCCCAGAGACCATAAATTTCACAATTTAGGGAGAAGACTTCATGGACATCATATCCATGCATTTAGTTTTTCACAAATATATATGGGAGTAGAGAAGATTTTCTAAAATTTAATACATTTTTACTATATGGCCATTTTTGGCCCCACACTTCAGCCTAAACCCCTGACCTAGGGATCATAAATTTCACAATTTTGGTAGAGGGCTTCATATCCACACATTTAGTTTTTAACAAATATCTATTGGAGTAGAGAAGAAGATTTTCTAAGATTTAATACATTTTACTATATGGCCATATTGGCCCCACCCTTGAGCCCAGAGACCAAAAATTTCCCAATTTTGGTAAAGGGCTTCATGGACATCATAACCATGTATTTAGTTTTTAACAAATATCTATGGGAGTAGAGAAGACGATTTTCTAAGATTTAATATATTTTTACCATATTGGCCCCACCCTTGAGCCTGAACCCCTGACCCAGGGGCCATGGATTTCACAATTTAGGTAGAAGACTTCATGGACATCATATCCATGCATTTAGTTTTTCACAAATATATATGGGAGTAGAGAAGATTTTCTAAAATTTAATACATTTTTACTATATGGCCATATTGGCCCCACCCTTGAGCCTTAACCCCTGGCCCAGGGGCCATGAATTTCACAATTTTGGTAGAGGGCTTCATGGACATCATAACCATGCAATCAGGTTTTTCCTCACATGTGTGGGAGTAGAGAAGAAGATTTTTGAAAATTTGGCTGTTTTTTGCATATTTGGCCCCACCTGTGGCACCCTGGGGGTGGTAGAGCCACCAATTTCACAATTTACATTCCGCTTACCATAGAGATGCTTCACACAAAAAATGGAAACAATTGGCCATGTAGATTTTAAGAAGAAGTTAAAAATGTAAATTGTTAACGCACGACGACGGACGAAAACAGATAGCAATAGGTCACCTGAGTTTACTCAGGTGACCTAAAAATGACTTGTTCTTAAAGAGGAAGCTTATTATCAAATGCTAAGAGTGGCATAATATATATATTTTTAATAGTAAATGTAAATATTATCAAGAGGCCCAGGGGCCACATTGCTCACCCGGGCAATATAAATAGCTATTACTTTGATCAAGTCAGCTTTATGGGATCAAATACAAAATATCTGTATAATTTTCGTGGGTAGATCTTGTTTACAAAGATGATAAAAATTTTCTTCACATATTCTTATGTTAAACACGTAGCCCCTTTTGTTGTTTCAGGTATTGCCCCTTTTGTTGTTTCAGGTATTAGAAGAAGATATCTAAACATATTTTTCTTCTCTCCTATATAAAAATTCAAAACCGGAATGTGGCCCTTCCTTGCCCCCTATGCACATGAACATTAATAGAGCAAACATGAATCTACACAAACTGAGGATGCTTTAACACAAGTTACAGCTTTTCTGGCAAAATGGCTTGGGAGAAAATTTAAAAAATCAACTAGATACGATCTCGTTACGAGTAACGAGTAGGTCTTCCGTCCGATTTGTTTTAAATGATACGATGAATAAACGATACAATTTCAGAATTAACCCCCCCCCCCCTTTCAGATTATGTATAAAAATCCCTAATTACGTAATCAATGGGCGTGGCAATGACTTTTCCAGATAGATATTGTTACGATCAACATTTTTGCTTCTATTATGCAATACAAAATCTTGATCGTTTTTAAGTTATTTGTAATAGGTTTTACGAGTGTCTTGGCCCCTAATTAAAAGGGCCAGTCCCTTTTTCTTGATTTCATACGAAAGGTCTCACGAATACTAATATTTTTTGTTCTTACACCTATCTTAAATTGTTGTTCGTTTTTGAGATACAAGTGATTGAATATTTTAGGGGCTAGCCTGTAGATTCTTAATGGGGTGCAGACATTGGTGTTTTGATTACTGGAATCAATTTAAAACATTAATACAAACATTTTCTCTTCTGCAATGGTTAAAAAAATATATCTCGTTCTCTAGAATTATTGCGTCAAAGTTTAAGGACTTTGGCCCCTAAAAATCCCTAATTACGTTATAAATGGGCGTAGCAATAATTTTTTCAAACAGATATTATTACGATCAACAACTTTGCTTCTATAATGCATTACAAAATTTTTATTGTTTTTAAGTTATTTGTAATAGACTTTACGAGTCTCTTGGCCCCTAATAAAAAGGGCCAGCCCCTTTTTCCTGAATTCATACAAAAGGTCTCACAAATACTTACATTTTTTGTTCTTACACTCATCTTAAATTGTTGTTCATTTTTGAGATACAAATGATTGAATATTTTAGGGGCCAGCCCTGTAGATCCGTAATGGGGACAGACATTGGTGTTTTGATTAGTAGAATCAATTAAAAACAATAATACAAACATTTTCTCTTCTGCAATGCTTAACAAAATATGTCTTGTTCTCTAGATATATTGTGTCAAAATTTGAGAATTTTGACCCCTAGAAATCCCTAATAACGTAATAAATGGGCGTGGCAATGACTTTTCCAGATAGATATTGTTACAATCAACAACTTTGCTTCTATAATGCATTATAAAATCTTGATCGTGTTTAAGTTATTTGTAATTGCTTTACAAGTATATTGGCCCCTAATAAAAAGGGCCAGCCCCTTTTTCTTGATTTCATACGAAAGGTCTCACGAATACTAATATTTTTTGTTCTTACACTTATCTTAAATTGTTGTTCATTTTTTGAGATACAAATGATTGAATATTTTAGGGTCCTGCCCTGTAGATCATTAATGGGGACAGACATTGGTGTTTTGAATAATAGAATCGATTTAAATTATTAATACAAGCATTTTCTCTTCTACAATGCTTAACAAAATATGTCTCGTTCTCTAGATATATTGTGTCAAAGTTTGAGAACTTTGGCCCCTTAAAATCCCTAATTACGTCATAAATGGGCGTGGCAGTAAGTTTTCCAGTAGATATTGTTACGATCAACAACTTTGCTACTATAATGCATTACAAAATATTTATCGTATTTAAGTTATTTGTAATAGACTTTACGAGTGTCTTGGCCCTTAATTAAAGGGGCCAGCCCCTTTTTCTTTATTTTTTTGGAAAGCACTTTTCATACTCTATCACTTTTATTATATATGTCTTAACAAAATATCAACTGATAAAAAGATCTCTGATAGTCTCTGAGTTTATGTCTGCACAAAATTGGTCGCAAAAACTTACAAAACCGGCCGTAAATCGGTACCGGAAGTGGCGATTTCAAAAAACTTCTAGAATTATGACCACTGGCAATCATCTGTGAAAAAAATGATCGAAATCGGCCGAATAGTTTTCGAGAAATCGCGTGCACAAAATTTGTGGGAAAAAAAATAATAATAAGAAACAGTACGAAAACAATAAGGTCTTCCGTTGGAAACGGAAGACCTTAATATTTCTATATTAAGTCCCTCTGAAAGAGGACATGGCCTTTTTTTTTTTTAATAAACTGAAATCCCCTTCACCTTAAAAGGCTTTGTTCAAAGTTTGGTTAAAGTTGACCTCGAGTTCTGAAGAAAATGAAATTGTGAAAAGATTACACCAAGAACGATGACAACCACAATGGACAATTTTTTTTATCAGAAAAGCTCAAAGCTACACCAATATAATTTCTTGTTCGTCGGACCCCGCGCGCTCGTATTTAAATTAAACTTTACAAATAATATTATCAATTTCCCGAATTCAGAAAATTCTGCATTGTTTTTTGTTCTAATTCAGCTCTATATTTCGCATTTTAAATACTTTTAATTGATAAATCAGAAAGAAGTAGAACTATAACCTTCCGCTCAAACTTATTTATGTACCGCCTAAAACTTTTTCCTACAAAAAAATAATAATTTTATTAATTAATCGCCCGCCCGCTTGTTACAGTCTTACCCTCTTTCACTGAATATCCGACAAACAAGAAATTATATAGGTGTGGCCTTAAAAATTATATTTTCGGTTCATTAGAAAGAACTCTTAAAAAATGAATAGTGGATTTGTGAGTAATAATTAGTAAAAATGTCATTATATGGCGCCAGAAATGTGCTGATATATCAGGTCTTATCTATCGTAAATTTATATGGATAAACTTTCAACATTTATTGCTCTTTAACATTTGAGCTACAACCTCAGGATTATTACTACATAAAATTTGGAATTTTAAATCATAATAAGACTTCTTGGTCACAATGAGCTGTCTCTCGTCTTTCAGCTTTTCTATTTCTTCCTGCAATTTCTCATTCTCCAATGAAAGTTTCCTTTCCTCTAGCTCTTGGATGGTAAGATTCCTTTTTTATCTTACCAGAATCTATATTATAAAAAAAGTAGCTAGGGATGTCTGAAAAACCACGGAACGACTTGGCATGATCAACTTTTAGACAAAGTGCACTCTGTTTGCACTCTCCTATATATTTAATGCAGAACTGTCATACGGATCCACCTATTTTATGATAAAGACTTGGATAACACAGTAGCCGATTACAGAAATGATAATAATAAGTACCAAGGTGTTAAACAACAGATAACAACTTGAGTCAAGTAAATAAATCCCAGATCCTGTAGCCGTAAAACGTTTTGGTGACGCCATTTACAGGCCTGTGGTATACAAATGTCGAGAGGATTTCGTTAATGCTTTGAACAGGAACTATGTAGAACCATTCAATAACGTGCTGAATATGTTCCATGGTAAATGCATACAGTAAGGAGATAAATCATACAACATCAAAACATGTCTAGCAATGTGGCATTAAAAGAAATTAACTGGGTTTAATCCGTATGCGAGAGGAAAAACGAAGAAATTCCTTGGACAAAGTAAATTAGATATATGGAGACGCCTTTTCCAGAATATGACAGAATCAACACATTACATAAACAGTAAATGTATTCCTACCGACACCCCCAATGCTTATTTAAGTGCTAAATATGTTTCGATAAAAATTTGGAAACGATATTAGGGACAGACCAGATTTTAAAAAACCCCGAGTCGTTTAGAATCTTTAAAAAAATCAAATTTGTTCTTTAGTTTCTCACTATGAAATTACGTAGAAAGTTTCAAATTAATTCTCCAAACCATAAACGTTAACAAGTCTGAAAAACGAAGATGGCGGAGAATGACCGACAGCGATTATGAGTAGTAAAGTGTTAATTATTGTGCAAATCATTCTTCCATTCATTTTGAAGTCGAGATTTAAGCTGACATGAATTTATAAAAATGTTTGGACGCCATATTTGTTACGATCGCTCCACAGCTGCTTCTGGGGTAAACGAAAGTTACACTTCGTTGCTTATCTATCAAGGCATTCAGGTTGCACGGACCTCTAAATGAATGAACTCTACTTTGTTGTAATAAGTTAATAATGAAGTAAAAAACCTACTCTATAGAAAATAAAATATTTAACATAAGAAGCATACAGCCCTTGACGGTCACCTGAGTACCATGGATAGATAGTAGATTTTCAAAGATAGAACCCAGATTTAATTTAATATAGCCAAATAACGATTAACCTTGTTGTTTTCAAGATGATGTTAAAGTGTGAAATTGGAAACGGACAACGAACGAACACTGGCAATAGGTGACCGCTCCGGACTCGAGGAACTACATGTAAAAATAAACTCCATGCAAAACATGTTCACTATACGACCAAATTTGTCATCCCCCAACTTTTTTCCATTGTGACTGAATTTAACAATTCAAAAAGAGGACATCATGGACATAATAACAATGCATTTAGTTTATCTCCCAAAACAGTAAAATTACGGAAGAAAATAGAATAACATTATACATATTTTCACTGGGGACCATTTTCACTATGTGCCCATATTGGCCCTGCCCTAGGGCTTGAACTCCTGACCCAGGGGTCATGAATTTCACAATTAGATAGAGGGCTTCATGGAGATTATATTAACCATGCATTTAGTTTATCTCTCCCTGCTGTGGATATTTAGAAGATTTTTAGATTAAATGCAATTTCTCTTTATGACCATAAAGGTCCCGCCCAAGGGTTTTAATTCCTGACCCAGCAGCCATAAATTTTATAATTTTTGGAAGAAGGCTTCATGAATATTACAATCATGCATTAAGTATACTGAAGAAAACGTGTACTGTGGAAATAGAGAAGACGATTTCCTAAGATAAATTATACATTTTAACTATTTGGCCCCGCCCTAGGGCCTAAAATCCTGACTAAGTGGCCTTGTATTAGTATTACATAATTGCAATGGAAGGCTTCATAGACATCACAACCATGCATTTATTTTTTTTTTCAAATATGCATGGGAGTAGAGATGAAGATTATTTCAGATTTAATAAATACATTTTCACTATATGACCATATTGTCCTCGCTCCAGGACCTTTCACAATTTAGGTAGAGGGCTTTGTGGACATTATATTAATGCATATAGGTTTTTTTCACATGTGTCGGGGTAATGAATATTTTTTATTATTTGGTCTTTTTGGCATATTTGACCCTGTCCACGAGGCCCCAGGGGCAGTAAAGTATTAAATTTTACAACTTACATTCCTTTTATTCTAGAGATGGTTGAAACTTAAAATGGTGACAATTGTCCTCGTATTTTTAAGAAGTTAGCGACAAAGCAAGACGACCAATGGCAATAGGTCACCTATAAAGTGAATCATGTGACCTTAAAACTGAATTGCCAAGGTAATCATATTCGAATCACCATGTAGTGAAAGTGTTGACTTTCATTTCCTGAAGTCTATGCTGCCATCGCACGATTTACTACAGGGTATGCATGGTTTGCGCGTGTCGTGTGCGATGATATAAAGCAGTACGACACAAGGAAACGTTCTTCAATGATCGAGAAATGTTAAAGTATTCTTGCCTGGATTTTAGTCTGTTTTGTGTAGTCTCTCACTGGATATTTCTTACCAGTGGTTGTCATTTCTTAAAAGCGTGTTTCTACAAATCTTTGCGTCCAATGTTACGTGTTGGGGGGAAAGAAATGCATGAATACGAAGCATGAATAAAGCGCTCGCCACTATGTATAGGGAGTATATAGTGATGAGTCTATCGATAAATTGGCGGTAGTCGGAAATGAAATGGAAATATTTACATCTTCAAATGTCTTTGTCTGTGATAACATAACAAATCAATTTTGAAGCCAATAGCCCAATAATTTCATAAACGATGAGCGACACAAAATGGGCGTGTCTTATAGCATAACCGATAGGTATTGGCTGCTTCGCGTATTAATACATAGCATGTGCGGTCATGTGCAACATGAAAATAGTGGTTTTAAAATATAGTGTCTTTAAAGTTTACATATTGGAAATAATATAAATATAAGTAATAAGGTGATAAGTAATAAGATGATAATTTCAGTCGGAGCGTGGTCAAATTGATTTGACCACGCCCCGTCCAAAATTATCACCTCATAATACTCAAAGAATGATTCCTTATTCCTTAAATAATGCTTATTTGAATTGATGTCAGGTTTAATCACCAGTTCGTTTAGTACATTATTTTGTTCACTCTACGTACGATTTAACATTACCAATTCACAGTTAAGCATGTTACTTTGTTCACAAGATTTTTGGTTTTTATTATCATACTCTTGTAATGACAAGGTAAGCGTTTTTAAAAGCTAAGAATGTCAAGAAGCGAAATTTTAATTTTAGGTCAAACGTGAATACACAATCTATTAAAATACAATAATTTCCAGAACAATAATAACATGCAGGTGCACATTTAGTTTGCACCCTTATTTTTATGGCTGTACATGTAGGTGAGGCGATACGTACGCGTGCAGCGGTGTACATACAATGTATGACTGCACACCTTCTTTAAGCTGTAACTTTGCAAAGATAGCTCTCTGAATTTCATGGTCTCGTTGCAAACCACTGCCAATATATTTCCACTCCAATCTCACGAAGAGAGTTAGGAAGATATTAATGCATTATATTAATCTCTTCTTGTCATTCCGACATGCTCTGAAAAGATATCCGGACCTACTCTGAATGGATATCCTGGGGGTTTTTTTCTGAGCTTGTCAGAATTATCTAGGAAGGTTGTATGGCTGTAAGGAAAGCTAGGTTTTACTAGTTGATCTCTACAATCTTGCCATTATATGACTTAAGTTTTTCTTGTACTTTTATTTGTAGATAAAATCTTCGGAATTCTGATCATATCTATTTTTATACGAGATTGTCATCGTACAAACTATCTACATTAGAATGCGTAAAGTCGTGCATGCGTATTTCTGATATTTAGACTAACGTAGTTGTTAACAACAAGTTTTTCTTTTAAAAAGATAGGTGAGCTAGTGCTATAGCCGTCATAAAACGCAGAATTAGATTTCTAAGCTAATAGTTTCATTTTCTGAATCGATTAATTATCAATAGAAGGACACAGTGGTGCACTGAAATTGTGTTGGGGTGGGGTGGGAGTCTCTTCAGAATACAATGCACTACTTTTACGCCTGGTTGACCAAACTTGTTGACCATATTATGCAGAATGGGTTCAAGGTGCCTCCCTTGCCGTACCATCTGACAGAAATATTGTAAGGCTTGAGGTTGAGGTGGTGGTTACTGTAGTTCACAATGGCATGTTCTGATGCATTACGTATTATGGTACTTCCAACTATCCACACAGACGTATGACCTTCAATCTTGGTAACTATTAGTAACGAAACACAATGAACATCTGAAGAACCTTTAATTAGAATAATTTTAATCTGAAAATGAGTAATGCGAATGTTTAAGTACAATACGTTCGATGTCCATCTTCCTTTAACCTTTATTTCCTCCTCCGGTACACCAGTAGAATACATATGAGTTGCACAACCGATGCGGAATGAATGGGACTTAAATGTGGAGGTGTCTAACCCCTAATTGCAACTTCTCGGGCCTTTCCGTCAGAGCTCGGAAAAACGCTTCGAATGTATTACTCAGGCGTCCATGACAACCCCCCTTTTTATAAAACTTGATATTTAAACAACATATTTTACGATCTGTTGAGATGTGAGCTAGACTTCGTTAAAGTCAATGATAAATCCTAAAATATTCCTAAGAAAAGTCATACAAGGCTGTCTAGCCGATACTTATTTTGAAAGAAAGCGACTCCATTTTGTATAAAATTCTAACATCCGGTAATGTTAATACATTCGAGGTGTTTTTCCGAGCTTTGCCAGAAAGGTCCGAGAAGTTGCTATTGGTCTAAACTCAAGAATTTCATTGCTTTGTCTAAAACTGACGTAAATTGGTATGATATGAGGTGTTTTGAATTGAGATGGCAAAGAAGAGGGCCTTCAGTAGACGGGCTTATAGTAAAATATTGCAAGATTGACTGAAATAAATTTGATGTGTCTGCATTGAAGTCAATATAAAATGTAGAGCCCGCAAAGTGTTGATCAGTTTTGGAACTGCATATTGTGACCGTTATTATGGATTTTGATTTGAAAATATCGCGAAAGGAAAGAAAAGTGGATTTTCTGCTTGTAACAGTGATCTCGCTGACTCGTAATAAGGCAAAAAAGGCCAACTGAAATACTGAAAAACAATACGACGTCGTTTATGTGGTAATATGGACGTTATCTGACTTAACAGGGGAAGAGTTAAAGGGGAGCGAACATCCTTAGATGTATTTCATCTATGCAACCTTTCTAAATTTTTCTTAACAATAAATGCCTTAGTGGTGTCTTTACCTGATTGCCTCTTTACCTGATTGTACTCAAATAACACCTGACGGTGGAATGAAAGTATGAGTTTGCAGAAAGGAAAGCTTAATCTGATGAAGCGGAGGTGAGCATTGCGCGGGGAGCGAGTATTTACTTCTAAAGGAGCAAAATGAATCCAGTCCTTTCTGGTAAGTTAGAGCGGTATTGTGCGAGACAACAGCGGATGAGATATGGTCTAGATGAGGCCTAAGCGAGTCAATAATGCAGGAGGTATCTGGGTCGGAAAAAAAGTCTGCATGTAGATCTAGAGTCCTGAACCTCTGCCACTGAAACCGAGAAAGTGAGTCTGCTATGTTAAGTGAATGGGCATCGTGTTTCCAGCCTGCAATAAATACGAGGGTGAGTTTCGTGGCAGTACATGCATTAATGTTGATATAAACATGGATATTTTGCACAAGAGCCACTACAGTTATAATCATAACATTTCAAAGTGGAAAGGGGTTGAGTGGTCATTAGTACTTGTGATGACATAAATAACAGCCAGAGTTCAGGATCGGCAGCCTTCTCCCAGTCTTTTTTTCTCTCAATTTCGATGTATGATTTATTTAAATTCCTTGTTTTCTTTCCGTTTCTCAGTGTCAAACTGGAAACTAGCATTTGGAATGTAAAATTTAAAACCATTGACCTAGTTTCCGGTTTCGCGATTAACCTCCGTAAAGAAAGCACAATCAACAACTGTTTAAGTTATTTTTTTTATCGTCATTTTATAGAATAACACCAAAACAAGTTTTTGAACTCTCAAATTCTATTAATTTCCAGTTTGGTATTTTTTTAATTTACCGGACACGATGTCCAGCGTGGTCAATCCAGTTTGACATGAGACTGCGATTGGCCCCCAAACGTATAGCTTGTATGTACTTTTGAATGCCCTGTGTGTCATTTGGATACTTTGTTAGGTAGATACTGACGAATATAAAGAATGCATCGGTCCATGATTGAAGTTAACTTTGTTTTGATTGGGCTTTGGTTGTAGAACCAACTGACCTTAAACTATCGTAATATTTTGATAATCCCCCGAATTAATATCGGATTGTACATCTTTAATAGTCAATGTTTTCCCCATATTTTGTCTTTAGTTGTTTGCGGAACATAAAGGCCAAGGTTATCAGATACGCTTACAAGGATAGTAGGATTACTAGTATTGAAACATAAGGGAACCGCTGGGACAGATGTGGGCATGCCTGAAGACAAGTGGGGATAGATAGCATGAACATAATTTGGAAAGCTGTTGGCAAGCGTTAGTATACCTGACGTGGATGGAGATGTATTGCTTTGATTCCCGGGTGGGTTGGTTGTAAATGACTCAGAAGCAGCACTTGATGGGATCCCAGAGGCAGGAACTTTAGGCAACGCTAGAGGGCGAGGATTGCTACATTGTAACTACATTGGCTGCGGGGTCAAAGGAGGGCGCGGATCCTAAGGCAAACGCATGGCGAGAGCCAGAGGCAACATTGGTGGGCGTGTTTGCGTCGCTGTCACTGAACTGTCTGCGGAAAACGCTGGGCATCGTTAATGTTGCATTGTTGGAAGTGGGTCTGGTAGCACGCGCTCTGGGCGGGTGGACATATGGCGACGAGGACTTGCGTTTAGCTCTTAACATGATGTTTTGTAGGGAAAACAAAAAACGGAAAATTAAATATTTACCACGTTCGAGTAACTGTTAATTAAATTTATTTATATCATAAATACTTTTCTAATTCATGATAAATTATCAAGAAATATGTTACTCTAGTAGAGAAAAATGTCATTAAGTAAATTATGGTTCCGATGATGATTCCGGTATATTGGATTAAACAATCCGATTATGCGATTTATCCTGGCCAGTGTCAGCAGCAAAAGGAGGTTGCAACTCTGAATATTTGCGCTTGCTCTTACAGAAATTTCCTTAAATGGGTAATAGAGGTTTACACGGGATATTACAAAGGAGTCAACAACAGGAGTTATCTTTCCTGTGCTGGGCTTACTCTGTTTGTCTCCATAAAGGGACTTAACACATACTGAATTAAGTCTAATAAATACTAATGAATTGTTAAGGTATATAAAAATTATTTATCCCAGTATCAGATTTTGACTAATACTAGCTACCCCCCAAATGTTAACTACAAATGTATACTACAACTACAAATGTATATTGTTTTGTTTAAATAATTATTGGCTTGCAACATATTTAGAATGTCTGTTTTGTAATATCATCGTCTAGTCGATAATGATGAAGCGAAATAAAAGGCAACATCATCGACACCATAAAAACAATTCCAAACTGCTTATCATACCGGAAAAAAATGTTTGGTATTGCAAAGGCAAATGTCTATCAAACAAGTTTCACGATTTTCTAAAGTACTTTTAGAACCAATACAAAACTGATATCGTTGACACATCAAGGTAGACTGGGTACAGAGTTGAATGCAGTCCTGTGATCTTATCCAAATGAGGAAGCAACCTGGGTATTTGTGTCCCTTTGAGAACAATGCCCCATTAAAGGGATGAAATGTAATAGCCTAGCCACAACAGAAACCTCGTGTCTTTTGCGTATTATTTCTGGCGAGTCAGAGAAAATTCATTCATTCAAACCATAGTAAATTTTAAAGGTATCATTTTAAAAATCTTCGCTGTCAATCATTACAGGTAAACAATTGAACTTGAAATAGTTTCGGGGGCGAAGGGAATAAGACAATAAGTGTAGGCTTTTCTGATTCAGGCAAGAAGAAATGAATCATAGTTTTACATTTAAAATATCTTTGATGACTTTTTATACCCCATTTCTTCTAGTGTTCACGATAGGTATAATCATGGAATTTACTAGTGTTCCTTTTCTTTTGACTGTTACATGTATATCAGTTGGAATTTGTGCATCTAATCCTTCACAAGGTAGGTATATGACCAAACATTCATTTAGGTTTCTAATAAATAAAGACATTTTTGATGTAAAATAGTTCCAGTCTCTAATTTACAAGAAAATTATTATTTAGGTTAATGGTATATTTCGTATATTTGCTTTCAGTATCTGGTGTTTCCAATTGTTAATAAAATGGCCGATATAGCTTTAGTTTGATTAAAATATATCTTTTTCCAAAGACTTAAAATGCTCGAGCCATATTCCCAATGGAGTATTGGGTAGAAATTGTACTGGGCATGTTGGCTCCTACTGCAAAGTGTCATGTGACCATGGATACCAACTGCATAACGACGTGTTGGGTATATATTGCAACAAGGACAGACGATGGTCAGTGATAGAAACTAAGATTTGTCAACAAGTTAAAGGTAAATACAAATTCAATCGATTATAAATGTACAAAAACTAACGTAAGTTTTCTTTGTTCACATCTGTGTTTAAATTCATATCTACCAATACCAATATCCCTTGAATATGAAATTTAGAAAATGTCAACCTAACCGTCTTAATTATCTTCTTTTAAACAATTTCATCTTTGGAAAACCATCAGTTACATATACTTTTGACATCTTTTATTTTTGCATCTACCCATTCTGTAAATTAGGTGATTTGACCCTAACATACAGATGTTAACTACTTTGTACCACTGTATTTAATAACTCGTCCAGTATAGTCGAGTATCACTCATATATACGGTGAATTGAGTACAGTGTAGCTAAGTATAGTATCGTTTTAATTTTCTAAAATTTTAATTGTTTTACAGAAAACATTCCGGAAAAGCGGTCATTAACTACAGAGGCAGTCCTAGGGGGCGCAGTGACCGGGTTCCTAAGCGTCTGTCTCACATACATAGTCATCATGATGATTAAACAAAAAATCAAGTACGTTAAATTAAAACACAACAAACAGGTGGTTCATGCGCGGATCCAGAAAATTTTTCCAGGGGGGTCCGAATTGAAAGTAAGGGGGCTACACTATTCATCAGAAATGTTGGGGGGGGGGGGTAACAAAGTATACCTATAACTCGAAAAAAAAATTGTACCTGTCAAAAATAATTCCAATATTCATGAAATTCCTGATCCGGGGGGGGGGGGGGGGGCCGAATATGCCTATAACTGCAATTTTTTTCAATAACACTCTTTAATATTTCCGCTTCCCAAACATATCTGTGTTTTCCGGGGGGGGGGGGGGGGTCCGAGTCATATTTGCGATAATTTCACTATGTAAATTTAATAACTTCTCATTTTGCAGGGGGGGGGGGGGGGTCCGGACCTCCCGACCCCCCCCCCCCCTCTAGATCCGCGCATGTTGGATTACAACTTTTAAAACTTCAAAAATTCAAGGTGTTGAATAAAAGTTTATCTATAGACACATACCATAAAGAATATTTAGAATAGATTTTAGAAATGTGCAACAACGTTATATATAGCAATTATAAAAGGAAACCCTATTTTAAGTTTGAAATTATTATAAACATTGCTTTCATCTTTGAACATAGGAAGATAAATGACAATGAAGGCTTTAATCTTCATCCACGGCGCTTTGAACAGTCACGTCAAAATGACTACTCGGAGACGGTAACCTTCGTTTCGTCCTCGTCGTCAAACAATCCGACAACTTGTGTCAATGAGGTGGAGGCAAACAGGACAGAGGTCAAACAAGACCAGGAAGTGAGGAAGCCGGAAGAAAGTACAACTCGGCCCAACGACAAACCGAAGATTCATCTGTATCATAACGTATTTAGAAAAGGTTCCTACGAGAACGTGTGACTTCTTTCTTCAGAATATTATAGTGTTGTAAGGAGGACCAGTGGTCAGGGAATTTTCCATTTATTTACATAAGAACATGATCAAGTTACTACGGTTTATAAAACGACACACTGAGTTTTGTTATATTTATTTGGAAAAATAAATGTATTGAATTTGAAAACGAACTTTTCATTTTGTTACATAATGACCACAATTGTTATTGTTTCCGTTTGATCACACGTATAACACTGAAACATAAAGTTTAGTCGAAAGTTGTTTTTGTAATACTTGTGTTTTTCGAATAAAATCGGATTTCCTGATTCAACATTATAATTATATAATTACAATCCTTCCTGCATGAACACTCTGCAAATCGATTAATATTATTTTTAATTTGAATTTAACGTGTTTGGTCACGAATATTTTAAGGAGGCACTTTATCTATGATAAATGATGTTAAACCTTAATCTGTTCTGTAAACATCATAATTGTGAGCCGCACAACACATTTACTACAAGACGTCAACAACTTTACGCATGGAATATAAGTTCCTTGAAGATTAACAAACATTTCATTTTCTAACATATTTTTTGTCAATTTATGGGAAAAAGTGAAACAATATATAAATAGTGCCTGTTTGGGAGGGTACCAGTTGAAATTGACACCCCGAGAAAACCATTGTCAACCGACGCGAAGCGGAGGTTGACAATGGTTTTCGAGGGGTGTCAATTTCAACTGGTACCCTCCCAAACAGGCACTATTTATTTTATTATACTGAATGTCTTAATTTTATAGCAAATTTGAATGTTTTTATATAGAAAAGACGTAAGTTCTACGGCGAACCGTACGCGCATAATCTACGCGCATGTAACAATTCGTTCTATCGGCCCGTTGCCAAGTGTGTTGCTAACGCTGAGGGTATTAGAACGGATTGTCAACTGCGTCTAAACCAATCAGATTTCAGTATTTAACATGAAAGTATAATAACATTAAATGCTTCACATTTATACATCTAACTACATTTTTCAACTGAATTATTTTTTTACTTTTTCATTACACGTTAGTCATCCGACTAAGCTAGGTAATGTTTATGTCATGTGGCGTAAGAACAACAAGTGTGATATCAAAACATTATTACATGAGTAGTATCCACTGCATAGTGAGCTAAACATGTGATGAAATTTGATTAAATATTTCCAATGAAGAAGTTAATGATATTTTGTAAAATTTGCCGTAACTCTTTGAAGATTTCAAACTTTACCTTTGATTTAAATGGAAATATTATTAACATGAAAAGTAAAGCCATCATAATAAAATTTCCTAAAACTAAGCTCAAGCGCTTATTCCTACTTCCTTTTTTTTAAGTTTAACCTAAGGATATAACGAAAATTGCATACCTTAATAACAATTAGATACTTAAGAAACTGCTTTGTTGAAATTAGTATGATGTTAGTTATACAGCTAAATATAATCCGAATTATCATTAATAGGTAACGAGGAACTTAAGATTAAGGTAAGGCATATTCAAATGAAAGTAATCTATCCTTCTGTTTTCAATAAAGCAGAAGTGAGAAAAGAACTAGATATATTACATAATCAGTATGGACTGGTCCCTGCTGATAAGGCAAGTAACGACACTGTCTTTGTTTGTAAGGCACATTATATTAATTGCATTTTCAAAGAACTAGGTTTCGATTCTACACATGGTAATCCTACTTACACCCATAGCAGCCTTTCCAAGCAGGAAATACTTCAAAATCATAAATCGGTTATGGATATCTTTAATATCTACAATAAACAAAATGAATTTGATTCACCTTATTTGTACTGGATTCGAAAGCTTCACAAAAGTCCTTACAAACAGAGATATATAGCAGGTTCCAGTAAATGTTCTACCAAACCTCTCTTTACTCCTTACTAAAATTCTTACAGTAGTGAAGGAGAAACTTCAAGAGTACTGGTACAACAATATACTCCAGAAGTGGTGTGAATCAGATGTGGATACTAAAACACTCTAAAGAATTATTAGAAACTTTGAGGTCACAAAATCTTACCAAAATTAATAGCATCAAAACGAACGATTTTTTGACGCTTTATACAACCATTCCCCACGACAATTTAAAATCTAGGCTTTTTGATATCGACAGTTGTTTCTTCAATAATCAAAGTACTGAAGTACTGACGGGAGTTGATTTTATCGATTATTATTTATTTTAGAATCAACGATATGTTATTTAGCATGACAAGTAATTTCTAATCTCTATTTAAATTACGCACATTTTTATAATATGAATTCTCGGACTTTTTCAACAAGAATTTCAAGAAAACCCCATATGAATCATGTTGTGTAATATTTAAAGATATAATTAATTCCATCAAACTATGTATCAGTAATCGAAATATTTCTATAAATTGTACACATGTCTGGATTCAAGCAATATTGAACTCTAATATCGTTCAACCAGACGCTCGGCTGTCTCCGTTATTCTCCGACTACCGAGAGAGACTCTCTGCTTGTCGGAGATTTACGGAGACAGCCGAGCGTCTGGTTGAATGCTCTGGCGTAGGAATACATACGATTACAAAAAATATCTAAATTGTTCGTACTATTTAAAATCTGGCTATTTTCAAGGTATTTATAAATACATTTTCTTGAAAAACAGTGGTTCAGCATACATTACACCGCAATTATCTATTATTTCAAGAACTAACTCTTGTCAGCGGTGATGATTTGTGCTTAGGTCCAAACACTGTTTCACTTTCGGTTTGCCTGAGTAACTGCATAGGAGAGTTGATTAAAATCAACTCCCAAAAATGGATGTCGTAAAAATGCTTACCTTGTCATTGGAAATCTAAAACATTATTTTGTTAAAAACCATTCTGATTGCACACACAAGTATTCTGAAGTTGACATAAAAAAGAGTGCTTGAGTTTCTGATAGACAACATCTATGTAGTTAAAAACGTTTTTTGAAAATCAAGTCCTCCAACAATCTGTTCGAATTCCAATGGGTACCAATTGTGCCCCATTGTTAGCAGACCTATTTTTGTATTCTTATGAATCAGAATTTATTTAAAATCTTGTACGTGAAAAAAATAAATCAACTCGACATTCAGGTATACCGACGACGTATTATCAATTAACAATTGTTATTTCCATACTTACGTCGAATCGATATATCCGAGTGAACTTGAAATAAAAGATACCACAGATTCTGCGTCATCTGTTTCATATTTGGATATTTTACTGGAAATGGACATTGATGGTAACCTAACAACAAAACTTTATGATAAACGCGATGACTTTAATTTTTCTATAGTCAACTTTCCTTACTTATGTAGAAATATACCTTCATCACCTGCTTATGGTGTTTTTGTCTCTCAGTTAATTCGATACGCACGGGCATGCTCTTCGTATGAACAGTTTCTAAGGCGAGGCAAGCTACTAACAAACAAGTTGATAAAACAGGACTATCAACAGTCTCGTTTGAAGTCATCTTTTCGTAAGCTCTATGGTCGATACAACGAACTTGTCAGCAAATACAATCTTCCACTGGGTCACATGCTGACTGACGTTTTTCATACTAATTGTTAGACCATAATTAATCACCTAATTGTCTACGGACTTTTCCGTTTTTTTCCCGATTACGACAAAGAGCACACGGCGAGTGTGACCGGTCAGCAGAGGATGCTCACTCCTCCATGGCACCTGATCCTACCTCTATCTTATTGGAGGTCTCTGTTGCTCTGCTTTGAATTTGTATTTCGTTTTCTGGATTTTTGAGATGGTTGACGGTTTGTTGTTGTCATTTTTTCATTATAACTATTATAATATAATTTAAAAATAAAAAAACAATTGTCAAAATAATTTACGAAAATTTTAATCTTTTTAAATGCATATCTTTATGGTTACTTACATGTACGTGTAAATAAAAAACTTATCAACATTATAACAGAAAGAAGTCTAATGCATGTAAATCATTGTCTTTCACAAATATACTTATTCTAAGACTTTTTATCCATAGATATGTTTGAAATTGGCCCGTTAATCCCTTATTTTACACGTAATTTAGTCAAGCTGTTGCACAATGAATTTTTATTAAAAAACTTCTGAAAGAACTATTAAAAGATAAAATAAAATTAGAACAAGGAGTTAAACTGTTCCATGTACATCCTGTTTAGAAATCGGAAATCGCCTTGACATGAACACAGGGAAGTATTTTTATTTATTTGGAAATTTGTAAGGCAACAAACAGAAATTGCGAGCAATAGCCTTTACAAGTATCCTCGGAGTGTCATGCATTGGTGGATTTTTATGTTTATGGTCCTCAATTACGGTATTTAATAAGTTAGACAGATTTTATATGATTATAGGTCATATTAATGAACAATAACTATAAATGTTTATTAAATATTTTTTTTAATCACAAACTAATTTTCATTAATACAATTCATCCCTTGTATAAAAGTAAAGTATGTATGTTAAGTGTAATTATAAAATATTTAAAGAACATTTCATTTAGATTCACAGAAGTTTTTCCAACTTTTGTTTAATGTTTCCAGACTCATTTAAAATATCCTATGTTTCATTGGTTAATGTTTTCAATCTTTGCACGCGTACTGTATTAACTTGAGGGGTTGCATGCTTATATGTTTGCATGTTATATATACGTTGGTTTTTCTCTTTGATCTTTTAGCATACAAAAAAGTGATGTAACATTCTTTTCCCCTCTAGGCCTATATATTATTGCATGAGGTGTTGATTGTGGGAATACGGGTTGGAGTTGGGAATACTAGTAGCTGCGTGAATTACAATAATTTTGATTTATAAGGCAAAAAATGTCATGTTTCATGACAATTCTAATTTGTTCGATTGTTATCTCCACATGTCATTGTTGCCTTTTTTTGGTCGTAATTGTCTAATATAAATAATAGGTTTGTTTCTTATCCGGTAACAGAAAACAGTATATGCGGTGATAAAAAATTATTAATTTTATCTCCAAGTTTACCCTAAATTAGGAGAAATTATTAACAATTACTTAAACACTTACATACCAAGATAATATTTCGTACAAGACAAGACGATCTTTCCCGGATTAAAATGTCTATATCTTCTTTAAATTCAAGTGTCTATTACAGGTTGTAGGATAATCGGAAAAGACAATTTATAATACATTTACGTATGTCTAATCTATTTTTGCTTTATTTGTGGAAGATCATAAGTTTAATTTTAATCTGAGACAACCCTTTGTAGAAACAGGAATCAAAACACTCGCCATCAGAGGTAAACGAAAGACACTCTAAACTGTCACCAATGGGATGCTATATAATCGTAACTGCTTAATTGGGCCGATCGTCGAGTTATATCTAATTCGTTTAAATCTCAAGATAAAAGTTAAACTTTTTTGAGGTAAAACAATATCCATGTACATTCTATTATTGTGTTTATCAAATGGTACAGCATATTGCGGTGGCTCCTTCTGTAGGGGCAGATACAGTAAAACACGGTTATAGCGAACACGCTTATAATGAACTGACGCTTACAGCAAAGTGTTTTTCATTCCCCGTGACTTTATTACATGTTGTACTCTTGACGGATGTAACGAATTACGCTTATAACTAAGCAAAATCGCCCGTCCCTAGCACTTCGTTATAAGCGTGTTGTACTCAAGCCGTTCAAGGAGAATTTTCTATCAACTTTACATCTTTGTAAGCAAAAAGACATATAAGTATACGAGTAGGCGATTATGTGTTCACATCACTGATATTGCAAAGGTTTTAAAAGCAATGTAAAAAACCCCCAAACCAACCATCATATTGGTGAACACTAACTGTCTTCAAATGATGGATTACATTAATATGCAAATATCCAATTGACTTTAATGAAATACAACCGTACTGGCTAACGGGTTCTGTTTTAAAGGGGCATGGTCACGATTTTGGTCAATTTCTATTTTTAGGTCTTTCCACCTTTGAGGTAAAAGACCTTTTGTTTTTCTTATGTTTTTTATTATTATTATTATTATTATTATTATTAGGTCTTTCCACCTTTCAGGTGAAAGACCTTTTGTTTTCTTTATGTTTTTTATTATTATTATTTTTTATCTTCTCTTTTTTTCCAGGGACAGCTTTTTTATTTCAAGAGATATTGAAACATTTTTTTCTTTATGTTATTGACCATAAAAAGTTATGGTACCAAATGACCCTTTGCTTAGAAACTCCCAGAACTTACAAAGTTATTGCCCTTGTGTACGAAATGCTTGTTATCGCTACTCCTCTGAAACCATAAGAGATAGAGACTTGGAACTTTTACCAATGTCTTCAGTACACTTAGAGAGTTCTTTAATCTACTAAAACCGAAAGGATCCGAGACCCCCTTATAATAGTTATTGCCCCTGAAAGTATTTGAATTTCTATAAAATCACTTCCAACTTTTTTATTATTTATCATAGAGACTTCGGACTACTTGGGATGGAAGCGTCTACCTTGGCTGAACAAAATGACATAAAGGTCAAAGGTCAAGGTCATTTAGAAATCTGTTAATTAATGAGTTTTTAGATCTCTTTTGTTAAGGGTGGTAGAGAAAAACTTTTTCATGGATGTAGTAGGACATCTTAAGACATTTTAAAATATAACCCCTTGGCTCATACCTTTGAATAATTACAGAGTTATTGCCCCTATTGTACGAAATGCTTGTTATTGCTACTCCTCTGATACCATAAGAGGTAGAAATTTGGAACTTTTACCAATGTCTTCATTACACTTAGAGGGTTCTTCAATCTATGTATACCGAAAGGATACGAGACCCCCTTCTAGCAGTTATTGCCCCTGAAAGTATTAAATATTCTATAAAATCACTTCTAACTCTTTTATTATTTATCGTAAACACTTCGGACCACTTGGGATGGAAGCGTCTACCTTGTCCGAACAAAATGACATAAAGGTCAAAGGTCAAGGTCAAACCAAAAAAAATAACGTATTTAAGTTTTTAATCTTTTTTTAATTAAGTAACGCAGAGAAAATGTTTAATTAATTATATTGGAACAAAACATAAAAAATAATATAGGTGGAAAGACCTCTAATTGTTCGAGAACAATTAGTCTACTAGTTATTATTATTTTTCTTCTCTTTTTTTCCAGGGACAGCTTTTTTGTTTCAAGAGATATTGAAGCAATTTTTTCTTTATGTGACTGGCCATTAAAAGTTATGATACCAAATGACCCTTTGGTTGATCACTCCCAGAACTTACAAAGTTTTTGCCCTTTGTGTACGAAGTGATTGTTATCGCTACTCCTCTGAAACCATAAGAGATAGAGACTTGAAACTTTTATTAACGTCTGTAGTTCACTTAGACGCTCTTTCAATCTATTCATACCGAAAGGTTCCGAGACCCCCTTCTATCAGTTATTGCCCCTGAAAGTATTTCAATTTCCATAAAATCACTTCCAATTTTTTTACTATTTGTCACAAAGACTTCGGACCACTTGGGATGGAAGCGTCGTCCTTGGCCGATATAAATGACGTAAAGGTCAAAGGTCAAGGTCATTTGAAAATCGGTGTTTTTATGAGTTTTCGTATCTCTTTTGTTCAGGGTGATATAGAGAAATTTGATCAAGGATGTAGTAGGACGTCTTAAGACATTTCAAAATGTAGCCCTTCAGCTCCCACCTTGTAATAGTTAGTGAGTTATTGCCCCTTTTGTATGAAATGCTTGTTATCGCTACTCCTCTGAAACCATAACAGGTAGAGACTTGAAACTTTGACCAATGTCTTCAGTACACTTCGAAGTTTCTTCAATCTATTGATCCCAAAAGGGTCCGACGTCCCTTTCTGGCAGTAATTCCCCTTTCAATTTCATTGATTTCACAAACACATTAGAAATAAACACCACCCCCCCCCCCCTTTTTCTTTTATGAGTGACCTTGACCTTTGACCTTGACCTTTGACCTCTTAGGACTGGTGTGTTATAAGTATCTGCAACATCTATCATATCAGATTCATTTATATGTACGAATAGCTCTTTCAAACACAAATTCACCCCCCCCCCCCCACTTTTATTTTTAGGTTTGACCTTGACCTTTGACCTGACCTTGACCTTTGACATTGACCTTAAAGGACTGATGCGTTACAAGTATATTTAACATATACATTTCAGATTCATTTATATGTGCAATTAGCTCTTTAAAACAACCAACACCCCCCCCCCCCTTATTTTTAGGTTTGACCTTGACCTTTGACCTTTGACCTGACCTTGACCTTTGACCTCTTAGAACTTATGAGTAATAAGTGTATGCAACATATATATCAGATTCAGTTATATGAACAATTTGCCCCCCCCCCCTTCTTTTATACAAGGATTGAATTCTTATATGAACATGACCCTCGATATTTGAACTTGAAATTTAATATTCCTTTTTAAAATAAAACCTAAAAAAGCGTTACAACCGTTTGTCAGAATTTTTTAAAAAGGTGAAAAACTGCCTGCCATTTGACTCCAGACCGCGTTTTAGACTACGCCTCCAAATAAAAATTCCAGCTCCAGTAAAACTCTGTAGAACTCGGCGAAAATTCATGGGACTGTTCCTCACACCTGAATCTAATTGCCTGCCAAATTTCAAACGAAATGAACCCTATTGAAGAAAGTTATCCACCTCAGCGGCATCGAACCATCGTCCCGAGAAACGAAATTTCAACGCTTCGATAATTGTATCTAATAAATTCATGCTCAAATTTCACTGAAAATCTTTGTTTACATTTGTATCGGCAACCTGTGACGACTTGTGTTGAAGTGCAACGAAAGATAACTCTTCCTTCCCAGACCCCGATTTTAGATGAATTTAATTTACATTTTCTTTCAGTTTGTTTATTTCCCGACTTGGCTGAAATACATGACTGGCCTTAATTCAGTTCCGATTTTCCGTACTTGTAATCCACGAATGCATGACAGTTTATAGATTTCTAAGCACGTGCATTTCAAATCACAAGGAGAATTCGCATCAGCTAAGTTCCAACAAATGTTCCCACACCTTCAAATACCCGCTGGCGACCAGAGTTTGACCTGGCCTGTTGATTTCTTAGTCAACGCTATCCGGCCACATTGTTTACAAGCAGCACTGATTTTTATTAATAAACTGGTGAACAAATACTGCCCTCCCAACCAATCGCTAAGCCCCTATCTATTCTAAAGGTTCCTCAGCGTTGGGTATCAATTTTAGATGGACAGAAGAACGCTTCATCTCTTCTTTCTATCATCATCCAAATTCACTACACAACTCAACAAATTTTACCTTCGATCAGATAACAAGCGAAATAGCGTAGTGGCAACACTCTCGCCTAAGAATCTAAGGGTACTCGGATCGATACCACTGTGCGGAACCGATTTGTTTTTTTTTCCCTTTTTTTTTTCGTAAATTGATTTTTCTCTAATTTCTCAATAATTATCAACATTTTCGGGAATTTTTTAAAATCATTATGGAAGGTGGAAAGGCCTCTAATTGTTCCGTGAACAATTAGTCTACTAGTTCTGTTTTTATTATTCACAATGCTTTAGGAATGCATTTCCAATGACCAAATGAAATTGAAGAGTCAGTAGTGAAGTTATAAGCAAGATACAGGGCTCACAATTCTTTGTCATGTAAACAAGGCTCGTGCCCTTTTTTTTGTTTACATTAGTTCAATATACCAGTAAAAGTTCTTTTTCAAGCTGATTATTCCATCTTCTTATTTATGTTAAGCATAATAACATTAGGATAACAGATCTTAACGTTTACCACATTCATTCTCGGTCAAAAACTGGAAATTTCACTTCAACGATAAAAATATAAACAAAAGCTTTGTTTACATAGCAAAGAATTGTAAGCTCTGTAACTCCCTTATAACTCAACGAATGACACTTAAATTTTGGTTGCCTATTAAAAATGCCTTACTGAAGCATTGTAAATATAAAAATCGGGAAATTTTTGACCAAAATCGTGACCATGCCCCTTTAAAAACCAATAATACCTACATGTAGCGATAAACCCATTTTCAGGAACTTGAGGTTTTTTTCTATATTGTTATAGGAAGATGCAAACAAATAGACTTAATCATTGGACTTGATTTATCAAAAAACACAAATGAAACGCAATTCAATCAACAACGACAGTTCTTCCAGGACTTGATAGAAGAATTGTATTTATACAATGACACAGACACCAGTAATCGCGTAGGAGTGTTTGCATACGACGATACAATAATACACCCCAAAACTAAATTATGGCCATTGGGAAACATGACTGAATCTGAAGCAAAAGATGCCATAAAAACTTTTAATTACTCTAACGATCAAGATAACCCATATTTAGACAACGCTCTTCGCTTTGTGTTGGCCAACCTGGATGACGACAGGTCTAAAAACAAAGATAGGGAATGTAGCGAAAAGATACTGATGTTGGTTGTGACTGATTTTGTTGAAAAATGGAGCAATGGGCAAAGAGAATTAGCTAGGTTGAAGACAATGGGTGTCAAAACCTTTTTTGTTGTTGTCGGGGCGGCAGCAGATAATGATGTATTAAAGGGAGAGGAAAAATGGATTGTTTCGTCTTTTGACAATTCTATGGATATCCAAACGAATGTATCTCATTTCTTAAGGAACATTCTGGAGGAAGGTATATATTCAGCATGGTCATTATTATTCAATTTTAGTTCTGTATTTACAACATAATTTAAACGTGTAGAAACGTCTATTGATAATCTTAACAGACCACTCATTTCATAATTTAGATTTAATATGGTTATAGTTATCAGGTATTCACATGTTTAATATCTGGATTATTTAATTTACACGTACATTGTAATTCAAAGTTTTATTTTCAGGAAAAGGTTCGTGTTGTGACTCCAGTTTCTCGGTAAGCCAGCTGATGGACAACAGATGTTCCACGCAAATGGGAAACATGTGCGAAATAATATGTTCTGGTGTTTTTGACACAAAGGTTGTCTTGGCAACTTGTGAACCAAACGGGGTTTGGAGTTCAGGAAAGGAAGACGCTTGTAATGGTCTCTTGATAAAATTTTCATTTGTTATATTTCTTATCTTTAAAAAATTTACTCAAGAAAATAATTTAGAATGTTGCAGTCTTGACTTTTAAGTACCATGATCATGAATTAAGATTATTTTTAAATCACATCGTAAATATTGATTTTTATAAAGATTAACAGTACTGTTAATGCTAAATTGAATAAGAATTAATGAAAAATGCCATTCGCTCAAATTCAGACAACATTTTAGTTGTATTAAAAACGTTCATTTAATAAATTAATTACAAATAAGCTGCTCAATAAAAATCAATTTGAAATTAATATTAGTTGTACCAATAGTGATAATGAACAGGCTAACTGTAAATTATTAATGTGCATCATACTGAAAGAGTTGCATTGAAAGATCAAAAGTGTAATAACATAATTAAAGATTCGATTAGATTAAATATAATTTATGCTATGACAAATTCGGAAATGAGACAATTTAAAACGTATATTTTTGCTTTTACAATATACAGGTGTTGGATTGCATGTGGTATCTTTCGTGATTGGTGCTGGATCCTCGCTGATGTTCCTCGTGATTGTAGCGGTGTTTGTGTTACTTTTATGTAGAAAGAAATGGTAAATACTTATATTCGTATACATTATGTAAGTAGTATGATTCAATAACAAAATATTGTGACACATAAATAATAGGTCATTTCAAGGAAAATACGCAAACATACTTAAAAAAAGACCATGACAACGCTTGTGTTGGTTTCCTTTTTTACCTTCTAGAATTTCCTTCAGAAACCAATTGTATATGTATATACTAATTGTTTAATCATGAACGTATAAAAGGCCCTTGCGGTATCAAAATTTTGTACCTCTGGCACAAAAAATGTCAATGCTTTATTCATTTCAAAAATTTACATTTTCCAGAATCTTTGTCTGTGATAACACTACTAATCAATTTTGTACTACACAGTCCAGTAAATTTAAATGACGTAATAATGGGGCGCCAGCGTGGTTTGCACACTTAATATTTCAATGTTTAATCGTACAATTGCTGCAAATTATATAAATAAAGGTAAATAAGTAATGAGGAATCATTCTTTGAATATCATAAGGCAATAATATCGATCAGGGTGTGATCAAATCCATCACAAAGCCCTTCGGGTTATTGGACCAACCAAAATTATAAATTCATAATACTTAAAAATTGATTAGATAAAAAGATTTTTAGCAAATTCTATTATTGAAAACAGGTCTTGTGCTGGGTCAAAAAAACTGTATTGATATAAGTAGTTGCGTTTTATCAGTTGTTATAATAAACAGTGCTTCCGTTATTTTGTCAAAGGATGACTGCACTTAAGGACATGCGATATTTGCGAGAAAATAAACTTTTAAAAGAAGAATTTTTCTTGTAGTTGCGTTTTATCAGTTGTTATAATAAACAGTGCTTCCGTTATTTTGTCAAAGGATGACTGCACTTAAGGACATGCGATATTTGCGAGAAAATAAACTTTTAAAAGAAGAATTTTTCTTTCAATTGCAGAAATGGTCAACATCTAAACTGCAATTTTACGTAATTGCGTTAAATAAAAGTATGTTGTTACCAAGTACGAATTTGTTTTCATAGGCAGGGGTCATCACGATTTCTTGAATCTCCATACGATAATGAGGACGCCCACTTTTATACTGACTTCATACATAGTCAGCGCATGTTTGTCTATTGTTCTCCGTTTAACAGTAGTTGTATATTTGCATTATCAAAGTTATGTCAAAGGGAGATTAATAGACAAACATGCGCTCATGGTTAAAAAAACTGCTTCTTCTTACTTTCGCTTTCCCCGTTGTAACCAAGGGTTGATGCATGTTGAATATTATAATTCACCACGTGATTTCTCACCCCAGGTAAATTTGTGAATACAAAATTCTATCACGTGACGTGTAAGGTAGCATGTTATGTGCTAGCTAGGAATATGTTTTCGAACATGTTAAGGTTATCAAGCATTGATTTATTTAAAGTCTTCTGTACTTTCATGTACATGGGCGTGGTCTAATTGTTGAAACCATAGTAAATACATGTAGTATACTTGTACCATATAGAATAGATAGGTTTATGGTGAAAGAGTGATCACATAAATTTCTATACATGGCATTGTTATTCATGCAAGTCTAATTTTAGTACCATTCTCCACCTCTCATGCATATTAATATCAATCTTATGTTTGATCAAGGGCAGATAAGCGAAAATTCTCCTTTTTTCGAAAGTTGTAAAGAGAAAAACAGAATGAGCTTATTGTATCACAGTCTAAAATCTTAATCCATGTTGGAAATTGACTAAACTCTTTTAAATAGTTAACAAAAGTGATATATGGTTAAGAAATAAACGCAACAGAAGCGACCGAAAAGGGCCCAAAACCCGGCGCTAAGTGCAGTCATCCTTTATTATACTTTTAAATTTGCGACAGCTGTTAAAGTAAAACACATAAAACTAAATAGGTCCTATATCCGGATTTTGAATGATTTTACTAGATATCTGATGACGTTGAAGATAGGATATAAGATATAATGAAAATAAAATTCTTTTCTAAATTGTAGCCAATCGAAAAAAAGGACCATTACACCTGCTATGGAATCATCAATTCATCGAACAGTAAGAAATAATTACTCGGCTCCTTCATCTCAGATGTTAGCTGAAGAGCAAGCTAAAGTAGAATCAGATGAAGATTCCGACGAAAGCGATGCTGTGGTTTACGATTATGCTGAGGAAAATGTAGTGAACGCTATGTCGAAACGTCCATTGAAATCAAAGGAGGATATCCATAGAAATGAAAAGAAAAATAACATCGATATTGTTCATTTTAATGCGCAATTAGGATTGGGTATCAATTACAATAATGATACAGAAATGTTAAACAAGCCAATAAAACTAATTGCTCCGTTTGCATGCACTTCAACAACAGAATGGACAGGGCATGCACAGTACGATGCTGATGAGATTTACATGAACCAAGAAATTGAAATTGAGGATAACCAAGAAATATACATGAACACTTTAAGGAAATGATTATTTCATTTGATTCTTAAATATGATATTGCAAAACATTAAGAAATCCCAAATCCATTCTTGATTTTTGAAATGTGTCTAATGACACAGTCCAGATTCAGCAAAGTCGTCGATTTTTGGCAGTGGTTTCGGCAAAATGACCATTATTACATGTACGATGTTTCGAATGACTGGGTCATTGTGCAAACACGTCGGGGTTATTCTAGCTTTTTGTATTGAAAAAAAAGGTTTTAATACTAACGTTCATACATCTTTTTTAAAACCAGTTACATTTATAATACAACTACAATATTACATCATTGCTGATAAATATTTTGTTGTTGCTGTAATGCCTATCATCCCATATATTGAACTGTGATGGATGGTACTCATGCACTATATATAAGTAGATTCCACTATTTAGTTCACCTGAGTCACTCAGGTGACATATTACAATTGGTCTTCGTTCGTCCTCATGCGTAAACAATTTTACATTTTTATCTTCTTCTTGAAAACTACAAGGCCAATTGTTACTATTTTTGGAATGAAGCGTCTCTGTGGTAAGAGGAATCTGAATTGTGAAATTCATGGCTCCCCTACCCTCCCGGGCGCCAAAAAAGCAACACAAAAGCCAATTTTTCTAAAATCTTCTTCTCTACTCCCACACATGTGAGGAAACAAAAGGCCCATGGGCCACATCGCTCACCTGAGGAACAATAGGTATGATGAAATCAGCTTAATGAAGTCATAATACAAACTATCTGGACAATGTAGTATAATACATTAGATCCTGTATAAATGAAAATCATCTCTCAAATTATCTCTCTCTCTCTCTCTCTCTCGTACATATACTTTATGTATGTTGAGAATTACATGCGCTAGTATTTTGTGATATTGCCAGTATTTAAAATCATGTATCGGAAAAAGTATCTTTAGAGATACTTTTCTGGTTTAAGTTTTATCTATGGTTAGTTCGGTCATTTTGACGAGGTTAATTTCAGTCATAGTTTTCCGTTACTGTACTACATGCATTTTATAATTAAACTGAATTTCGAAAGAGTTAAAAATTATCTGATTCTGCAAATTCACCGAGATGCTACAGCTGTTAAAATTGAACCTTTCCACAAGAGAATTTATGTCAGCACGGGATTCACGGATATCCATTTTTTGGATGTTTATAATGCGCAATAGAGACTGAGAAGTTGAATCAAAATCGATGCTTATACATGCATGTAAACTCCTCTAATTAAATGTATGTCGTTAAACGGAAACAAAACTGAAGTACAATGATGTTGCTTTTGTTTCTTATAGTACCATCAATTCAAATACAATGAAACATTAAATTAAGAAAAATTGTACACATCGTAAAATATCTTTGTTTTAAGTCAAATTCGGCTTACAACCGCCCCCCCCCCCCCCCATTGCTTGTCTTCTTTCTTATTCGAAGTCCATGATAACAAAAGTACTGTGTATGATAAACGATGTACTTTCTCCTTTGTGTACATGTATAGAACACATTCTTTTGTTTATCTGGGATCAAGAAAAATCTCGGAACTAACAGACAAGGCTCAGACTTTACACGCGACAGAGTGACCGCGGCGAGGTGTGAATTGGCCACCTGTGTATATTATGTCGTGTAGCATCAAAATAAACAGCTGCGAACGGCGGGGAATTACACTGTAAATCAAGAGTTGGACTTTTTTATGTTTATAAAAAAGTGATTTCGCCCGAGTCTGCATGGAAATCAAAACATAGTAAAGTTTATGATTATTGAACAAGAACTACATTCATAAAGTTATCGCTCAAAATCGGGATTTACCAAATATGTATAGCGATCAAAATCGGATTTTTTTGAATATTTTACTCAGGGCTTGTAAATGAAATTCTTATTGTAATGTTCTGTTTCCTTTACCTACAGAGAGAGAGAGAGAGAGAGAGAGAGAGAGAGAGAGAGAGAGAGAGAGTACATGGAGTTAACCTTACACCATTTTACTGTCTATTAGCATTAGAATAGTTTACAAATCTATATGAGCACAAGAAGAATTTTCATGTATGGGCAATATTATCCACTGGTTAAATTGCCCATGCTAGTGCTTAAATACATGTATATTGTCACAGTTATAGGTTATTGGAGTTTTTTCCCCATACTGTACAGAATATGCGATATGATAATCAAAATAGATCTATATTTGTTTCAAATTAGAAATACCGGTAATTGAAATCTATGAATGTTCATTAACCATGCAAATATGTTTTGTTAGGGCGACTAAAATGATTAATTAAATGAATAAAAGTGAACATGATTACACTACTAAGTCATAAAATGACTAAAATGATTTTGGGGTCCGAGCATTTTACATAGTAAATTAATGCGCTGTGTTTCCGTATACTTATGATCGCGGTAAGCTTGAAGCGCTTCGGAGAAAGGCCGAACGTGTTTATCAGTTTTTTTGTCTTTGTAAAATACTAGTAATATAAAACTAGAAATGAACTCTATCCATCTACATTGAAACTTGAGGAGACTAGATTTTATCTAAACATCTGACTCAACATTGACACAAATCAAGTTAGACTTTACCGATAAACCGCTTATATATCTTATTACATATGTATTTAAACAAATGACCGTGTTTTGTAATTTGTAAAATAAAACATAAGTGGAGGACCCATGTAACCTGCCTGAGTTAAAGCGCATAATAACACAACATAATTAGCACGTGCAGATAATCAGACACCGATCGAAATGATCACCTATATTTTGACATTTTTGCCTGGTGTAATGATGCATACAATGAAATGTCTGTTGATTCTTTTTAGCGGGAAGTAGATTAGTTAATATCTAAATCATGTAAATCGCAAGCGACGATAGCCATTGTTTTTTTCCTGATAAATCATGAGAGAGAGAGAGAGAGAGAGAGAGAGAGAGAGAGAGAGAGAGAGATGATTTTTTCGGAAGGGGGGATTAGTCCGGTTCTTTGACACTTTTAACTTTTCACAGTGTGCATCGTCCAGTTCAGTAATTTATATGCATTACTGTATAGAACTGTCTTCATACATGTACATATTAAACAATGATAAAGTTCATAAATGATTTAAGGGGGAACAGGACGTTGCAGTGTAAAATTATTTGTCAATAAAATTTTTTGCTTTTCTTAGCACGTTTAGATTTAGATGTCCACTACAACATGCATTATTTTCATGACTACTTTCTTACCTTGCAAGGGAGATATTTTGATAGGAATTATCCCCCTTGTCTGTCATTATGAATTTTTCTAACAATTTTAATTTTCTGCAATAATTATTTTAGTTGATGGAATTTATTTACAAATTATATTCATTACTTTTAAGAATGGAAACAAATTTCAAAATCAATTACAACATTGGCCTTTTTACATAGCAATATCATAATTTTATCAAAATATTGCTCAAATCAGCGCTTCAAATTTTGGAAGTTTTTATTCTAAATTTGAACAAAATGTGATGGCACAAAAAAACTGTCAATTAATTTTTGAACAAAATTTCATATATGAGCTTTATTACTTATAAAATTTTCATGGCCACTTTCTTGCCATTCAAGAGAGATACTACAATAGGAATCACCCATACCCCTTAATCTGGAAGTATGAACGTTTGTGACAATTTCTGTCTTAAACTATAAAAAAAAGTCATGTATTATTTAGATTTATCAATTAACACAAACGGATCATTATCAGAATATATACCTGATTATATTAACCGCTTATGATTTTATACATTTACATTTCTAAAACTAAAATTTTAAATTTCCCCCATCTCATGTTGTGAAAATGACTACTTTAGAGCCGTTGAGTACGGGAAAAGATCTATCAAATCCTGTATGACGTCATAATGGATAAATCACATCATAGCGTCATACAATCAAATCAATTATGACGTCATAATAGAGTTAGCACATCAAAGTATCATTGCAATGAAAGTCACGTGATACGTGTCCTGTCTCCCCTTAATGCATGTGCATGTATACATGTACAAATGCCGGTAACGGGTTACGTAAATACACACATGCATAATTTTAAAACAATGTTTCGGGTTTAAGATTAGAAAAAATATCATCCATTTATTTAAATTTTATTTGAAAAATGAAAAATATAAGAGAGCAATTAAGTTTTAATTCATATCACTGTGTCAAATGATGTTCCGAATTTAAAACTCTTCCTTTTCATGTTTGAAATTCTTAGAACTGATAAATCAAAATTTTCAAATTCTGTTTTCTTTACTTGACAAACTTGGAAAAAAGTATTAAAGGGTGTTAATACAATATATTGCATTATTGTTTAGCAGTACCGAGCATTTAGATCTTAGGACGTGTGTGTTTGTACACGTGTGTCTGTCACCTCATTGTTCCCAATCTCGCTACCGTGCACTGCAAATTGTCAAGAAGAGCTGTGTACAGTAGCCATTATATAATCACTTACTGGCCATTCAGATCTTAGGAAGTGTGTGTATATATACATGTACACGTATGTCCGTCACCTCATTGTTCCAAATCTCGCAACCTTGCACTGCAAATTGTCAAGAAGGGTTGTGTACAGTAGCTATTATATAACCACTGACCGATTGAAAAAATGGTCAACATCCTCTCCTTTGAAAACATTAACTTCAATCAACCAGTTGTTAATCATGTGTTTTCAGGTTCTTTGATCAATTGATCTGGTGTTAAAAAACCATTGATGGATAAAAGAGTAAATTGACCGCTCTAAGTTAATCTAAGAAATTATACATTGTACGTTATGAAAATTAATTAGGATTGCATGTTAACTTATTGGGAAATCAATTTCCGGGTAAACTATTAGTAACTTTTAATTTAAAATCAATGCAAACTCTCTCTATCTCTCTGTGTGTCTATAAAACTCCTACATGTATAGAAAACACTAGTACTACATGTACATTAACACATTTACATGTATGTCGTGTATGTTCTAACCATGGCCGCGGAATGATAAAGAGTTGGTTATGAAATTAGGATTGCAAGTTAAGTTTTTAGAAAATAAATTCCCGGGTAAACTATTAGTAAATTTAATTCAAAATCAATGCAAACTCTCTCTCTCCTGTCCGACAAACTGTACCAATGTTGGTATAAGCTGATAAAGTTAACACGACTTTACCATGTGACCATGCACCTTGTAATAGTTGATCTTTTTTTTTTTAGCGCGGTAGGTCTAACTACCGGTTAGCCTTACGTTGTATCCCGCATCAAATTTTACATACAAATATTTTTTTTTTACATATGATTAGCTGCATATGGCAAAACATATTGAATTAAAGCATTAAGATGTTTTACGTCTAAAAATGGAACATATAAACGTGGCATTCCGAGTCATTCGCAAACATCCAACTCCAATTGCACCCTTTCCTATTTGTACAACACAATTTTATGTGTAACAAATAAAGCCCCATATTACAGTTTTTTTAATTCCGAAATTCTTGGGTACAACTAGTCTGGATGGGTTTTCATTCTTTGGGGTATTTCGCAAAATTCCAGCTTTGTCCAGGAAAAACATTTCTTTATTTACCCAATATTTTTTAGCAGCTTTACTGCTAATGAAAATTCCATCTTCTGTAGGAATTTCATTTGATCTCAAGTAAGGCAGAATTAATCCAAGGTCTGGATCAATTGTCTGAAATTCTTTTAGCTCTTCAGCTGTATATTCAATTTCTGGTAAATCGCTATCACAGGTTGTACTGCATACGTGTAGCCATTGCTCTGCACACGTTTCTGTGATGATGGATACATCTTCTGTGAAAGAGATATCTATGCAACTGTGTCAGAAGTCATTTGTCAGCTCCTGATTTTCTTCAAAGCAGCTCTTTTCTGGTTGTACAATAACGCTGTTGCTCTGGGGTGAGACTAAAGCTTCCGTAAGCAATAACGCGCTCTTCACCCTCCTACACCTGTACGAGTTCTGCACCTATTGCAAAATCTGAAGCATCCGTGTCTAGGATGAAGAAATCCTTAGAATTTGGCAATGCTAGGACCGGAGTGGTTGTTAGTGCCAGCTTCAAATTGGAAAAAGCGTCTTGCTGTTCTTGCCCCCACACATACGGCTTCTTTCCTGTGAGCCGGTTAAGGGGGGTTGCCATCTTAGCATAGCCATTAATGAAAGTTCTATGGTAGTTTGCAAAACCCAGAATTTTTTTTTGTTTTCTTTATTGGTTGCTGGAGTCTTCCAATTTTTAACAGCTTCAATATACTCGTCTCCTAAGCTAATCCTGTTTTGTTTACTTTCCGGCCAAGAAATCCACTTCTTTCTGGATTAGAAGGCATTTTGTTGCTTTCAGCTTTAATTCATATTGCCGAAATCTATCGAAGACTATATGTAGGTTGTTCCAAATTCCAATGATCCTCAAATGATTTTCCCATTACAAGGATGTCGTCCAGAAAGGTTAAAACAATGTTCCATGTCAGTCCACGCAAGACTAGGTTTATGACTCTAGCATAAGTTGATGGAGCGTTGCAAAGGCCAAAACTCATTCGGGTAAACTGAAATAACCCATACTTCGTTATGAAGGCCGTTTTGTCCTTATCAGACTCTTTGACTTTTATCTGATAGTAAGCCGAGTTGGCATCTATTTTCGAAAACCACTCATTTCCGGACAATGTGTCAATACACTCTTCTAAAAGAGGTAATGGGTAAACATCCTTCTTTGTCACTGAGTTTAGTTTCCGATAGTCTATACACCATCTGACTTTACCATCTCTTTTCCGAACAAGTACGGGCGGTGACGCCCACTCTGAGTTTGACGGTTCGATGATTCCTGCCTCCAGCATTCTGTGCAAATGGTTTTCTTCCTCCTGAACAAAGTCCAGGGGTGTGCGTCTCATCCTCTGCTTAATTGTAGGTGCAGAGCCAGTGTCGATTGAATGTTCTATTTCTGTGAACCTGCCTAGATCAAACTCATTCTGAGCAAAAACATCCTGATACTCCTTGAGTAGGTCCAACAACAATGTTCTCTGAATTTGGTCTAAATCTGTAACAGATAACTCAAGTGCTCTGGAAGTTCCTTTAATGGGCCTTTACTCTGGGATTTTGGTTCCGATGTAATAGTCACTGGGAATGCTGATAAAGCTTCTCCCACTACTGTGCCTTTTCGGAGGGTAAAATAACGGTCACTGGCATTAACTTAACATAGCCTAAGTGAAGTCTGTTCAGAATACACACATCGTGGCATCATAACTGGAATATCTTCCTGAGGCTCAATAATGTAGCTTCCCTGAATAGGTTGAGTAAGCTTACCAATCGACATGTATGGCTGAATTCGGTGGAATCGCCGCTTTACCAGGCACTGTCACTTGGGCAATTGTTGGCAGTTCCCTACTTTCACCATATGACATCTGTAGAACTTTAAAGTTAATGGAGAATTGATTGTTACTACAATTATTGACTACATTGTTTCTGTGCAGAAAATCTAGTCCCAACAAAACCTCATCCTCAATTTGAGCAACATAAATTTCTGATGGATAATTACAAGACCCTATCTTGATATTCACAGGGCCAATAACATAAGTTTCCATTTTCATGTCCCGACCCGCTCCATGCATGAAAGCGTGTCTCCTAATGGGGGTTTTGATCGTCAACGATTGGTAAACTTTATCCGAGATAATGGTTGCTTCCGCGGCTGTGTCTACCACTGCAACAGTTTTCCATGAATTTACAGTTAAGCTTAATCTTAACATGGATGCTGATCCTAGCTGAAGTATAGTCATAGTTTTGTCACTTTCAGCGACACTTTCATGGCTTCCATGGAATGACACCTGATGATCATTCACTGATGAAGTAAGCATTTCTCTCTTTGGCTTTCTTCTTCTATATCTCTTTTTAGCTTACTTAATGGTTTTTGGTGTAGTTTCTGTGGCCTGGCCTGTAAGCTTCATCATATCGGCGATCCTCACTTCGGGTTAGAGTTACGCCTGCTGATCCGACCCGTTGTCGTTTAAAGGTTGTCGATGGGTCTGTGCAGGACTATTAGAATTGTCTGTTCTGTTCTGGGTGCGTGAGAATTGTCTTCTTGGCTTTTTACAGTCTTTGGCAATGTGACCCTGTCTATAGCAATTATAGCAAGTGCGTGTCTCTGCTTTCTCTTTGTCCTTGGACTCAATACTATTCAACTTAGACTGAAGTAGTTGCATATTATCAACCAAAATCTTGATCTGGTCTTCCATAGATTTCAATTGATCAGATCTGTCTGAATGGTAATGGTGTCTTCTGTCCTTCTTGTCTGTAGTGACTGCGTTTATTGACCTTTCGGGCTCTGCCTCATCTGAATCCGAGAAATGTATTATTCTCTGTCTGACGGGCTTTCCAAATATTGCAGTCTTAGTGTGCTGATACCATTTTATTTTGTTTTAGCTTCCTCTATAGTCTGTGGGCGTGACATAGCTGCATGCTGCCCAGCTTTCTTGTCACAACATCCTTGACACAGTCTCAATATGGCCTGTGAGTATGCATGATTCTCCGGAAGATCACAGAATACTTTGGTAGCTAGAGAAAGTAATCTATCCGCCCAATCTTCCAACTTCTCTCCAACGTTTTGATGGGCTCCAAGGAACTGTACCGGAAGAGTCTTGGGCAGATCGACAAAGTTAAAGCGTTTTTCCATTTTACGAACAAGATCAAAGTAGTCTATATCCTGGTTCCTGCTGATTATATTTGTGTAAAAGTCACTCGCTTTCCCGTCTAAACACCAGAACAATTAATCTTGACGGTCTAATGTTCAATGCGATGCATCGGCATACTAGGTAAAGTTGATATAGAAAGCTCCCCAGTTTGATGAACCATCATATCTCAATGTTTTGGGAAGGAAAACAGGCTTCGTGTATTCTCGCTGCATAGACCTTGAGGGTGTGTATGCTTGCAAGTTGTGTCTTGCAAATGTTGACGACAGCTGAGGCGAAGGTAAAGTACCTCGTTGTGTTGCAGGTGACTGGAACCGGACGTGGACTGGAATTGGGCGTTGCACTTCAATGTTGTAGGGAGAATTTTCCTGCTCACCTGATCTGCAAGTAGCTGGGCTAGCAGATGGTTGAAAACTGTTAGGTATAATGTGTTTTTGGGTAGGATTTTTTTTCATTATTGTATGCGTGGTATGCACCACTACATTCACCTGATAAGGAAATTCTCCTAGGTACAGATAAAGGGGTTGCTGTGTGTCGATGATGAGTAGATGCTTTGCTGTGCAGTCATTCATCTTGTATTCGATGTTTACTTCACCATGATCTTCTTGATCCTGAGTCTGTGAAGTATTCTTCCATACCATCACTTGTGGGTTTGGCATAGCTATGATTTATGCACAATGATGGAAGCAAATCTACATATTCAAGTAAATCTGGAGTGACCCTAAGTTTAGGTATACCCGCAAATGTTTCTAAGTCAATGGGGCCTTGCTTTCTCAATTCCCAAATACGGTCAGCTATGACCTGACCAACACCTGGTAGGACTTTGAGATCTTCATAACCGCAAGTATTAATGTTTATCTTCAAAGCATTGTTCCTAGCCATATTTCTTTTATAGCGGGGGGGGGGGGGGGTGATGGGGGTAGTCAAAAATAATTATATTCTGAATAATTTCCAATAAGCATCACCGCGTGTTTTAATCAAAATAGCGAAAAATTAAATGCATTAAACAGCATGAACTTCTGCAAAAATCAGTGCTTAAACACTAGTATTCGTTCAGTTATGAACAAATGATTCTTAACTCTATCATCAAATCTCGAGAGAATACTTACAAATGTACGTAGCATTTCTAAATACTGACAGTTCTCGCCAAAGAAATCATCAACAAACTTCTATATAAAATTTAACTCTCTGTAGAAATTAGGAATGCTCGCAGATCGGTCAACTTGCTTTTATTGATGAAACATATAATAAATGGTTGACAATGAATTTCACACTTACATACTATACTGCAGCTCAGCTCCGTCGATCCACACTATCAGACGACAAAACACACACACTGCGCACGCATTCGCACGGTGACATATCCATTCGTACCTAAACTCACTCGTACACCACTACAGTGTTACAAGAAGCAATTAAATAATTAAAATTAAATTAAATTTAAATAACCACACGTGTTGTTTTAATAAATAGTTTTGTGCTCCTATTTTTGGGAGATATATACTATAAGGTACTCAAGTGTGATGCATACTGAGATAGTGACACAGTCACACTCTATTTTACATAATTTTCTTGCCCAATTTTCACATACACTAAATAGCCCCAAAAAAGGAACTTTCGATTTCGTTTATGATAACTGATAGATGCACCTATACCTGACTTAAGTCTTAAAATCTAATAACAATGGTGTATAAATGAACTATGTTTGGAGTATTCATGAGAAGATGACCAATGCATTACTGTCCAGTCAAAACTTGTTAAAACCAAAGACAATTATAAAATGTCATAGCTGACGAAGTGTACTATGTCTACATCCCAACTGATTTGATTAAGATTTCATGCAAGTATGAAGTAATATAGTGTGTAGTTGTACTTTATTTTTAGTATTTCCCGGGAAATACCAGTAATTCCCGGGAATTATCAGTATTTCCCACCGTCCTGGAAAATATGAGCGGTATCATGTCATAAAAACAAACAGGTTTTTTTAACAGGGTAAAGTTTGGGCGATTATCTACCTTTTATCCAATTATTTAACTTGTGTTCTGGAATGGCTTGTACTTCAGCTAGCGTTTTCAATTTTCCTCAGTTTTGTCTTCGTCTTCCGGAGATTTTTTTGTAGTTAAAGTCGAGTGTTCTACATGTAACAGTTCTTGCTGATGATAGAAACAACACAAGTCTATTGTGGGTTCTGACTTTACTTTATATGCCAAATAATCAATGAATGTGATCATGAATTTTGACCCTGTAACAATTGTATAACATATATCAATATAATTATATAAAATATACTTATTATTATAACAGAATCTCTGATATACAATCAGTGAAAGGGTGATAACTTCAGGTTATATGAATATATTGTATACAAAAATAAGTCCCCCAATATTAGAAAATTACACAAAATATATTCACTTTTCCTAATTCAAATGATATTCATTGAATCATAATTAAATGTAGGTAAAATATATCAATTATACCATTCTATGTGAATAGGCTATGATCAATTATCTGACATATGATATCTCTCTATATGTACAGTCATGTAGATCTGTAAATTTTTAAGATTCATAAATGCCTACTGTTTTATCATAAAACAATATGTACAGATAAAATACCACAGTGAGACAAAGGTATTCTTTGCTATTTAAATGTCTCTTGTATGTTTGATGTCTCACTCTCACTTTACATTTAATCAAAGAAAAGTATGTGCTAAGGAAATTATCTAAAACTTACTGGATAAACATTTTAATAAATATATTGGAAATATTGTTAATATTAATAGTAAACATATTAACTTACCAATTCAGAGGAAATGTCAGTCTTAGATCAGTATTAGGTATTTGTCAGGTCTGTCATATAAAGTGACTGCCCAAATCAAGATCATGACAAAATGTGACCAAAATCTAAGAAGTTTTGTAGGGAAACCCTAACTACATGTAACCAATCCAAACACAGAATAGAAAACTAAAACACCAATAGGATTAAAATATATATCTAATATTTGGCCCATACTTAATTACATACCTCAGGCAGTTTCACTGACCAGTCAAGCACTATGCTTGATTGCATACTAATTGCTTAAATAATATCCAAGAGTAAAATCTGTATATAAAATAATCTTGACTATGCGAGATATAATACAAAACATGATTATATTACTAGAATACATTAGATTAACTATGTTATTATCATATATATATATATATATATATATATATATATATATATATATATATATATATATATATATATATATATATTATATATATATATATATATATATATATATATATAATATGATTCTGCCACATCTTCGGACTTTGATGAATCAATTCTGCTGGGTACCAGTTGCATGTCTGATAACTTCAGCGTAGTTTTGGCTTTACTTGCATCGAGTGATTTGAAATATCAAAACACGCGATTCTGTTGAATTCGTTCCTATGAGTTTATACGACTGCATTAAAGTAGCGAGAATCTGTTCTACTTGTACAAAGTGGAGAAACGTTTTGCACAATCCAGACACTGTTGTTTTTTCCTCTTCTGTCTTCAACTTTTTGATGCTGACATTTTGAGTTCTAGTTCTTACCCTACGCTGAGATATGGCGGGAAAAAAGAACGCTTTCTACACGCCAATTCTATATATGTTGAGTCGGACAAAAACATGTCGGACTATAACACATTATTTTACATCTATATATATATCAATTAATCTAACCATTGCTGTAAAGAAATTGAATTGCATAGTTAGACTTCGTTTCAATTTGATTTTGTGTAGTCGTAAAATCATAATGATCAAATTTTACGAGATTAAATATAGGAAAGTAAAGAACCACTAGACTCTGGTAACGATTTAATTAATATTGTTTTCGAAATACGAAATATCGAACCCGAACTGATAAAAATAAAATGTTCTTACGATTTATAGAGATACTTCGGTTCAGGTAAGCTAAAAACTAATGGGATTATTCGGGCGACAGTCGGCAGTTTATCAGCCGTTGTCTAGGCCGATATCGGCTTCTCTTTTCGTTGACCGACCAGTTGTGTTAGTCGGGCCAAGTTATAATTTTATTTTTGCGTCGGTAGCCGACTTCTTGAGTTCAAACAGGCATTTTTTATATCTGTCGCCGGTCGGTCGACATTTAGGCGAAGATCAATTGGTCTATCAGGCGATTTAGACTAATCGGCTTAAGCGGCGACCAGGTGGACGACGCAATTATTTCGACTTTTTCGTCAGTAAATTGAATCAATTTCCAAGATCCCACGTAATTTACGGATGAATATTCAGCAATTGCAAAATTGTTTGTGCAATCGACCGACCGTTAAAATCAAACTGGTTCAGCGTTCGATGATCAAGTGATTCACTGTCGAACCAATATTTAAACTTTTAAAGATATCAATGTTCCTAGAAATTAATGTGACTGCTCCAAGTCGTCCGATACCAGTATCGGGCGATCATTTTTCTTCAGCCGACGCTACGATAAAAAAACTTTCCCCCAGACAATCAGCTTCAATGTGACCTAGGCAAAACAGTATTGAAATCATCAGATTTCGTACCCTAGATAGGCACCCTACTACATAGAGTACGGGTTTTCTTGAAGAGTTCCTACCCGCCAGTTAGAACTTGTACCTTGAAAACAAGTTATTAACATGTTTATTTGATTAAAAATGTGATGCTTACATAGTAAAATACGACCAAAAGTAACACTCTACTTCGTCATGGGTGTTGCTAATTTGCGGAATGGAAAAAAAAGAGAAATATAGGCAGTTCTTCCTTAAAAAAAAAGATTGCCTATGACCTGAGGGTTTGTTATGATTCTGATCCAAGGTTATAACAAGTTATTAACATGTTTATTTGATTAAAAATGTGATGCTTACATAGTAAAATACGACCAAAAGTAACACTCTATTTACGCACATCGTCATGGGTGTTGCTAATTTGCGGAATGGAAAAAAAGAGATATATAGGCAGTTCTTCCTTAAAAAAAAAGATTGCCTATGACCTGAGGGTTTGTTATGATTTTGATCCAAGGTTATATGGGCAAGTTTAAGGTCACTGGAAGGAAAAGTGCAAAATTTGTGCCCGGTCCAAATCTTTCTTTTATAGAAACATGGAAATTGTTTCTAACACAGATTGTATAAGCTTATGACCTGAGGGTGTTTCATGATTTTGACTCTAGGTCATTTGGGCTACTTTGTGGTCATTGTTTTAAAATTCATAATTCCCGTGCATGTCATATTTTTATAACGGAATATGATTAGAAGCTAACATTTGATATAAAGATTGCTTGTGACCTGTTTATATCTCTCTATCTTGAGTTTTGTTAGTGGTGCAAATTCAAGGTACGATAAGAAATGATGTGTTCATCATTTTATTAATAAATACTTGAGTTATTAAAAAGTTAATACACTAACATGTACCACCTTGAATTTTGAATGAATACACTGCATTATTTCTTTTTCTTAAATTTTACAATTTTTGTGAAAGTAGGAAATTCAATGAAAAAAATGAACAAAACTTTCAAAATAAGAAATATCCGAATATCACAGAGTAGGCACATTTCCTTAAAGGGGAAGGAGACCCAAATATTGTTCATATTTCAACTAATAGAATGTCTTAATATTTAATAAAATTTAACATTAAAATAATTAAGATATTTCATATTTTTTGATAAACTTTTTTCCTTTGAATTATAAAAATTGCATTTCCTGGAGGCTGACATGATGTGGAACTCTTTTGTATTAAAAACCAAAAAAAAAAATATATATTTTGACGTCACACAATCTATTCCGGTTTAGCATTACATGTTTTATTTTAGCTCATCACTAGCATGTATAGTGTATAGAAAATCCTGATTTATGCCTTTCTGTCAATCAATTAATTAAGGATCTTCGACACCCCGTGACTTCAACTTTTTAAGACAGTACGTCACAAAATGGCGATTTTAACGCATTCAGAAATAGTTTATATCGCCAAAGCTGAGTGACTATTTCTGTGGCGTAACGGGTGTAGCGTCGGTCTACCGACCCGCAGGTCCCGAGTTCGAATACTACAGGGATTTTTATTTTTTATGAAGAGCGGTAAAATTTTAAAAAGTTGATTTTCCCCCAAATTGAAAGTTTTTGTGTTCATTTTCAAGTCGAACACATACTAAAAATCCATATCTTCAAGTACTTTAGTAGAATGGGCTTGTATGCAAAACTTTCCCCGGGTGTGTGAAGGATCCTTAACTGAACGAACACAAGGGTAAAATGCGGTTAAATATTTTTATTATACCCGGACCCAACAAAGTCCTCCTAAAAAGAAAACTATGCAAACTGTGGATCCACCATTTGCGTAATGATAAGTTGAGATTTGAAACAGTTGTTTGGAATAAAAATAATATTGTCTATTGAAGACGACGCATTTGATAAAAAATTAATTGCAGAGTAGTTAGGATTTAACCGCAGCAGTTAAAAAATTCATTAAATTCGGTGCTTTGCAAACAGTTGTTAAACAGAGAACAGCTAGAGCTCAACCCGACCCTAAAACAAAAGGAAGGCCATCTACTGTAAAAATTACTTGCAAAACGAAAACGAGCACAGGTATGTTATTTGTTTGCATTTCATCTATAGTTTTAATGTACATATAGTTTCGTTAGGCTGCAACACATCTGTTCCGTTAGAAATAGCACCTGTACATGTAATCCGAAATTCCTCTGAGGTACATGTACAGGATGACGTGCTTGATATGCGCACATGTTATGATAATGAAGACGGATCGCCGCATGTCATTATATAAAAGAGGGTGTAGTCGAGAAATCTCGTATCACACTACATGATGCAAACTGGGAAAAACTCTTTATGAATAAATATAGAACATAACATTTATTTCTAATTTAAAGCCCATAACACACAAGTTTGAAATTATAACATAACAAGAAATAGATTCATAGAATCATTGATTTGGAAAAAGTTTGCCTTAAAATTAAATTGTAAAAATACATCTCGACGTATAGTATCAAAGCCACTAAATATTGCAAAAATGGATGTGTGTATATAATTTTAGTACATAATTTTAGTACAACAGCTACTAGAATCATATGTTTTGTTTTAGCTTAGAGAACATGTAACAGAATTTGTAAAAAAGATGAGGACATTGATGGAATCTAAAGCTTTAAATCTGTTGTGTCGTTTAAAAGAATAAGTAGTGAAGACACTAAGGAATTAAAACCATAAAAAACGTTTGTACTCAAACAGCCAACAGCCGTTTCAATCATTTGGAGGAATGTTTTGATGTACGCAAGGTACGTGATAAAATAAAAATTCTTTTTTTTATTAAAAGCACTTAATATCATGGATTTATTTTTTAAATATTATATAATTATTTCGATGTAGAAGCTATGTCATACCCTATTATACTATAATCTTATTGTCACGTCGTATTGTTGTATAAATATGGATTATCTGTGCTGAAAAGTACTGAGTATGTATCTAAGTACTGACGGGAGTTGATTTTATCGATTTTATCTCAGGGTTTTCTCATTACCCTGGGAGAGTTTGAGGTCTTCCTCTCCCCCCTCTCAACAACTTCCGTGGTCTCCAACGACCCCTCCTGTGCACAGGCACTTCTTCTGATTCACTATCGGTAGTCAACGACATATAACAAACTTGCATAAATAATATTACTAGCAAACAATATACAGTTATTTGTATTATATGTTCTCCCGCCGAAAGGTCGATAATATCGAGTCCCTTTATGAGGCCCCATACCATTTATTACTATTAGTAATACTACTTACGGGCTAATCGGATGCAATAACTTCGTCAACTGTTCAAGTTTAAAGATTTGAAAATATTACCTTTTTATAAATGCGTTCATACTTCAAATTCTTACCTCCGTATATTCTGATTCCATGTTTTTCGTCTTGGATTATCGCTGTCAATCAAGGTAACGTGACGCTAAACGAAAATGAAAAACGATCCGGCAAATGTAAACTTTGTTTTTTCCGGCACTTGCTTTGCGGTGCACGTGAATCAAGGAAAACTTGACTAGACCTATTTTTCTTCCTTTTCTTTTTTTGTAATTTTAAGTCACTATGTCTCTTTAAACAGCAAAATAGATATATATGCGAGACATATACTGGTGGGTTTTTTTATATCGTGAAAGCCATTGGAACAATATCATCATCGAAAATGGATGTAACATTCAGAATTGAAATCTTGGCTCTTAAGGATCCTTCAAATACCTGGGGAAAGTTTTGCATACAAGCCCATTCTTCTAAAATACTTGAAGATATGATTTTTAGTATGTGTTGGACTTGAAAATGAACACAGAAACTTTCAATTTTGCGGGAAAATCAACTTTTTAAATTTTACCGCTCTTCATAAAAAATAAAATCCCTGCAGTATTCGAACTCGAGACCTGCGGGTTGGTAGACCGAGACCTCACCCGTTACGCCACGGAGATAGTCACCAAGCTTTGGCGATTTAAACTGTTTCTGAATGCGTTGAAATCGCCGTTTTGTGACGTACTGTCATAAAAAGTAGAAGTCACGGGGTGTCGAGGATCCTTAATAGACATTTATGTTATATACTTATCCGGAATTATTATGTTTGCATTGTTTGGTTTTCTACATTTTAATACGGCGTATGAATACATCTAAATAAAGTAGTTCGGAAACAGCCATTTTAGTGTACACACGTGTTTATACTACCCTGTCCTGAAAAACATAACATATTGGCGACGAGGATACTAGGAATCGAGGATGGCACTCATCATCGGAAAGGTGGGACCATACGACGAAGCGTAATATATAAATCATATATAGAGCGTTTGGGCCAGTATTTTATAGCGAATGACGTGCACAACGATTTGAAGGTAGCTTCTTTGCTTTCCATTATAGGGCCAAAACATTATACGCTATTGAAAAATTTGTGCGCTCCAACAAAACCCTCTGCCATGACATTCGATGAACTAATTAAAATCTAACCGATCATTTAAGCCCCAGACCCTCGGAAATTGCAGAACGTTTTAGGTTTCACAAACGTGAACAGGCTGTGGGCGAAACGGTAGCGGTATATATTGCCGAGTTGAGGCGCTTGGCCATTCACTGTGACTTTGGGGATTCGTTACACAAAACCAAGTGCATATTGGACGATATGATCATCACAGGCTCAACAGATGAAGAACACTTACATAACCTCAGTCTTGTGTTACAGAGACTTGAACAGTATGGGTTAAGAGCCAACCTGGACAAGTGTGAATTTTTCAAAGACCAGATTAGCTACTGCGGACACGTGATAGACAAGGACGGGTTACACAAGTCTGATGAGAAAACAAATGCTGTTGAAATAGCACCAAAACCTGAAAATGTGTCCCAACTTCGTTCATTTGGGCTTGGTAAATTATTACCATAGGTTTCTGCCGAACCTCGCTTCAGTGCTGGGACCCCTCAATGAATTGTTGCAGAACAATAAGAAGTGGATGTGGTGATCAAAATGTGATGACTCATTTGCAAAAGTGAAAGAACTTATAATTTCGGAACAAGTTCTGTGCCATTATAATCCAGCGTTACCTGTTCGTCTAGCTACAGATGCATCACCCTACGGGATAGGCGCTGTACTCTCGCATGTAATGGAGGATGGAACCGAACGTCCTATTGCGTATGCGTCTCGTTCTTTGACTAAGGCAGAAAAAGCATATTCCCAGATAGATAAGGAAGCATTGTGTATCTACTGGGGAGTACAGAAATTTCATACTTACCTGTATGGACGCCACTTTACGCTGATCACAGATCACAAGACACTTGTTAGTATTTTTCACCCAGAAAAACAACTACCAGCAATGACGTCTGCTCGATTACAACGATACGCCATATTTCTATCGAGTCACAACTACAGCATAGAATACAGGAAGACTGCGAGTCATGGAAACGCGGATGGACTCTCAAGACTACCTGTAACCTTGACCTCTACCAGTGAAATGGAGGAAGAAATCGACGCAAGTAATATTTTTTATTCCTCACAGTTAGAAAACTTACCAGTTTCTAGTGACACTGTACGAAAGGAAACGCAACGTGATCCTGTGTTATCGCAAGTACTGGACATCGTATTACAAGGAACATGTGATTTTCCACAAGAAAATAACTTCAAACCATACAGAAATAGAAGCAAAGAACTGACTATTCATCAAAATTGTCTTCTTCGGGGAAACAGGGTCATTGTTCCTACATCACTACGCGGTAAGATTCTGAAAGAACTTCATGAAAGTCACCCTGGAATCGTAAGGACAAAGAGCTTAGAAAGGTCTTATGTATGGTGGCCTACTCTTGACACTGACATTGAAGAAATGTGTCAAAACTGTGTTGATTGTCGACATTACTTACCAAAACCGGAATCAGCCCCTGTACACCCGTGGGAATGGACTGATTTAACCTGGGAGAGAATTCATGTGGACTTTGCTGGACCATTTAAAGGTTAGATGTACCTTATTGTGGTAGACTCACACTCCAAATGGCCGGAAGTTGTACCTTTGTCTTCTACATCAGCTACAGCAACAATCAACGTCCTAAGAAATATTTTTGCACATCTTGGACTACCTAAAACATTGGTTTCGGACAATGGACCACAATTTGTTGCGGATGAATTTAAGACATTTCTGCGACAGAATGGAGTGAAACATGTGACAGCATCACCCTATCACACAAGAACGAATGGACTGGCAGAACGATTTGTTAGGAGCTTCAAAGCTGCCATGAAGAAACATAGCAAAGTAACTACGAAGGAAATCAACCTTTTCCTTATGACATATCGAGTTACTCCACATGCTACCACAGGGGAGTCACCTGCAAAATTACTTATGGGATGGAACCTCAGAACTCGCTTGGATCTATTGAAACCTGACACCAGCGACAAAGTTCGACAGAAACAGGACAACATGAAACTGTCGAAACATTCTGGTTCCAACGTGCACTATTTTACCGTCGGACAATCTGTAATGGTTAGAGATTACAGAGGAAACATACCATGGATTCATGCTACAGTCACATCTTGTTTAGGACCATTGACCTACCAAGTCAAGACAGATGAAGGAGGAGTGTGGCGACGTCATGTCGATCAGATGAGGAGAGCTGCAGAAACCCATACAGAGAAAACTGTTAATGATGCGATGCAACCTAGCTTCTCTGAGCCGACTGAAATACCAGCGGTGCCGTTGACCAATCCACCGGAGTTACCAGCAATTCAGAGTTCCGCTTCACCTTTGAAAGTTCCGGACGCTCAGATGACAGACCGTTCCGCACAGATGACAGACCGTTCCGCACATAGCAAACCTCAGCTCGAACCAAAACAAGTCGTTTCACAGACACCACCTGCAGAACGACGGTATCCGGTGCGCATTCGAAAACCAACAAAACGGTTAATTGCCGAGTGAAGTGATTTTGTGTTTTCATTTGTGTTGAGGCATAATAATCCTCATAAAGTGAATTACTTTGTAAATTCTAAAGTTTGTTAAAATTCAGTAATGTTTTATTGATTTAACTGTTTATTTGTATAATTCAAGAAGTGAATTGACATTTGAATATCTGCGGACATTGACATTATGGGGGAGGATATGTTATATACTTATCCGGAATTATTATGTTTGCATTGTTTGGTTTTCTACATTGTAATACGGCGTATGAATACATCTAATTAAAGTAGTTCGGAAACAGCCATTTTAGTGTACACACGTGTTTATACTACCCTGTCCTGAATAACATAACAATTAACAAATTTGCAATGAATACAAAATAAAAAAATGTTCAACATGAGTTTAATGTTTGGCATGTGTGCAAATCTGTGAAGAAAAACATTGTATCTTAAAGGGACTCGGACACGATTTGAGATGAAAATTTTATTTTAAATTTTTATGTATAAAATGGAATACTTGTGTATTTTGAATGATTCACAAAAGTTTGAGTGTTAGAAGTCAAGTTACATGTGAGATACAGGGAGAAGAAATCGTTGTTATGCAAACAAAGCTCGAGTCTTATACATGTATTTGTTTACAAATAATGTAAAGTAAAGAAACTACCATTTCTTTGACAAAATAACTTGTGACAAACAAAATAAACTGCTTTAGTATGTTCATAAATAACGTTTTAATACCAACAACAAAAAGCAACATTAGATTGAACTTAATACCAATACAACACATATATAAGCAATAACAGGACTAATGCTTTGTTTACAAAACAAAGAATTCTAACCTTTGTAACTCGATATTTGACTTCCAAATTTTACCAAAGCATTAAAAACATCCATATTGACCATCCTATACATTAAAAATGAAAAAAAAAAATTTGAAAAAATTGAGCTCAAATCGTGCCCAAGTCCCTTTAATCCAAACTGAGAGGATGTGAAGATCTGCACTTTTGGATTAAATGTACATGTGTTTGCAACCACTTAAGGTGGTGTGTAAATAACTGCAAAGGGGATAAAAATCTGTTAGAGGAAAGTTGGAAATCAATTATACAGCATGTAGCAAATGTTTACACATTTAAAGAAAAGTTGTTTACTGGGTGTAAACGTGATATACTTAACCTTGATATTGTCGAAAGCACATGATTGCTAATTAAGAATTCAAAAGCACGCAATGCGTTGAAGGAAGTTATATTAGACAAGCGTTTATGTAAAGATATACGCCAGCTCAGTGGACTTTGCCACACGAGAAGTCTTGAGGTTTTTTAGTCTTTTATTAAAATATACACCGAAATGACAAGAGTTTGATAAAGACCAAATGTATACAAGAACTGATTTAGCGGTAAAGGACCATAACTTGAATGCGAATCGTGCACAGAAGATTTTAATGATGGTTAAAAGTTATACAAAGTTGTCTGTCCTAAAGCAACAGCACACTTGGTCGCAAATCCAAGCTTTAATCATGTAATGTACTCTTTCGTTCATTTCATGCTATTGTGGAGAAAACTTGCTCTATAAAACTTTAAAACTTTATGATAAACGTGATGACTTCAGTTTTTCTTTAGTAAACTTTCTTTACTTATGTAGCTATATACCTTCATCACCTGCATATAGAATTTTTGTCTCGGTTATTTCGATACGCAAGGACGTGCTCAACGTATTAACAGTTTCTAAGGCAAGGCAAGCTACTGAAAAACAAGACTTAGCTGATAAATCAGGAATATCAACAGCCTTGATTGAAATCATATTCGTAAGTTCTATGGTTGATACAACGACCTTGTCTGCAAATACAATATTTTACCGGGTCGCATGCTGACTGACATTTTTCATACTTATCGTTAGACCATAATTAATCACCTATGCTAATTGTCTACGGATTTTTCCGTTTTGCCCGATTACGACAAGGAGCACACGGTACGTGTGACTGGTCAGCAGAGGATGTTCACTCTTCCATGGCACCTGATCCTTTGGACTTTTTATTTTAAATACTATTCGTTACTACATGTCATCTCAATATGATAAATAAATGTAAATTAAGACGCAAGCTATTTCAATTCAAATTATTTTTACTTTATAACCCTCCAAGGATCAGACAAATGCAACAAGATTGGGGTTTGATTATGCAGGAAAAAATATAATTTTTATTGAGAAATCATTATTTTCAAATTCTTAATAAATCATATACATTATTGATGTCAGTATTTAATTGATATTTTAAAATAAAACCTGGATTTTCTATACTGTAAATTCGCAGCTAGGTTAAGGCCTCCCATACATTTCACCTCATGAATATCACGTGATCTTTCATGACGTTAGCTCCGCCCATTATTGAGATATAATAAAGGTATGTTTTAATACAGGATATGTCGTGTTGACCTTTTCTTTTCAAAACATTTGCTCTTTTCAGTCCATGCAGTGTACCTACACGTGTTGTTTTGCACATCATCGCTGTTTTGAATTCTTATTTCTTATTAGGCTATACATATTTCTTTTGTGTATTAAACTACACACCAGACACTGTAAACATTGCACTTGAAAGAGGTGGGGTTCCCAGGGTACATAATTGTAGAATGCTGTACATAGTCCATGCACATGCATGTTTGCATTGTGATTACACATGTTTTGCACTTTTGCATCTTAGATGATATAATTCATTTTGCTGGATCTGTGCTTACAGCAGATATCTATAACACTGTTTTGAATTCTTATTTGTTATTTTGCTATATACCTATATACTGTATGTCCATGTGTGTCTTAGTTTTTATTGGACTATTTTATACACATCATAATAGCATACACTTAATTTAAATTACATGATTATACATGTATATTTGATGTGTTAAATATGTGCAGTTATGCTTGATAATAATCTGATAATAAACCCCATGCAATTAGTAAAATCTAACATATGTGGTGGTCAGACTCGGCCGCTTGAGACCAGATTGCATAGTGGCTAGATAATATTCAAGGGGCACACGCTTGAAACTGACCTGGTTTGTTATTATTATTCACTACCTGATCCACATGTACATGCATACAATAACATATACATTTCCTCATATAGCGGATTTTTTTTTAATTAACCAATGTAAAACTTATATGCTATTCTACAATTTATTTATGTATTTTCTTAAAAGAAGATTTTAATTTTAAAATTGAAAAGCCAACTTCATACTACATTATGGTCAGAATTTTAAGGTATTTATTTTCCCTGATATTCATAATACAGTCTTTTCAGCATTTTTTTTTTATCTTTATGTAAATACATATTGATTCATTTCTCAGTAAAGTGTCCATGCACAGCACATGTACATGTACATTGTATACAAACAATTTTGAGATAACAAATACATGTATATGTTGGATTAATTGTTACTGTGCTCAAAAACATCAGCTTATGCGTGACATTATGGACAATTCATTGATAGAAAAGAAATATGAAACTAATGGAATTATAATTTAGTCAAAGATTCTTTCGAGAAGAGATATATAGCTAAGTATATCAAAAGAAATTAAATATTTACTATCACACTTTGAGTAAAGCAGACTCTCTCTCTCTCTCTCTCTCTCTCTCTCTCTCTCTCTCTCTCTCTCTCTCTCTCTCTCTCTCTCTCTCTCTCTCTCAAGTTGATATGTGTTAATACATGTAGTTTATTCCTAAAATATTTGGTTTGGTTTTTGTACTGCTATCTTTAATTGTCACATGCACAAATCAAGTTTTTTTTTTCAAAGGGGGGGGGGGGGGTCCGAAGGGTAATTGTTTTTTCCATGGGGTCCGCGGCATATTTGCAATAATTTTACAATGTATAATTTTTATTTTTTATATTTTTCAGGGGGGGGGGGTCGTATAACTCCCCCCTTCTAGATCCGCGAATGTTGTCATACATATAACACTGCATGGTCAGTGTATTATTTTTAACAAATAGTCATGTATTTGCTATGCATATGTTCCCATAGCTAATTGATTTTTTAAAATTTTAATTTCAGCCCAACATGGACTTCTGCTACCACCTGGCGACATGGGTTTTGCGAGTCGATTCTTGTGGTTTCAACTCTTGAGGTTGCCCTGTCATCCCTACCCACATATTCCCTGTGTTCTACAGACTATTTAATGAAAAATAATCTATTAATCCATAAACAATTACATGATGGTTAAAAAAGTGCTCATCATCATGCTTTGGTGTATTTTGAATGTGTGAAGACATTATTAAAAACAAAATTAAAGCTGTTTAAAAAAAATTATAATTGTGAGCTTTGAAATTTTGCTTTTCAATAAAAGTATATAATGTTTCCTTTATTTTGTATTCATTTGATATCATATGCAGTATTTTTATGACAATTTTATTCAATTATATATGAAAATCTTGACAAATATGAGGTTCAGTGTGTCTTTAAAAGAATTTTGTATCTTAATATGATGAAAAAAATATTCTGACTTTATAGTAAAGATACTCTTATAGTTATAAGCAAAATTAAGTTATATCGAGACAGTCTATAGACACCATGCGCGGATCCAAAAATATTTCCGGGGGGGGGGGGGTGTCTAGAGGATGATTGTGATTGCCATCGGGGGGGGGGGGGGGGTCCGAGGCATATTTGCGATGATTTTACTATGTAAATTTAATAAATTTTCATTTTCCAGGGAGGTTGGGACCCCTCTTACCCGTCCTCTAGATCTGCGCATGGACACATTTCATAACAATATCAAATTACATATTTAATATACAGGGGTGGATTAAAGCAGGCACGTGGCATAAGATGGGAAGGGGGTGGGGGAAACTGGCTCCCCCCCCCCCTCCCCCAGCTTTTTCTTGCTGGAAACATTTTTCTTAAATTTACATATAAAGATGGATTTGCCCCCAACTGTTTTGAGAGTATGTAAAGAAATAGTGATTTTTTTTCCTTTGCTTGTCAATTAAGGTTTTTTTGGATGAGTCTGTCCCCCCTTTCAAAAACGATCCAATGTGGATCGTTTATATATCGTATCTGGATCTCGCTTCTTTTTTCCTTTTCTTTAGCCTGTTATCTATACGCATAAATAAGTCTGAAGTTATATGAGGAAGACATTTATAGAAAACCAGCCCCCACCCCAGACCTTAGATTCGCGCATGTGGTTATCTGATTCTGTTCTGGTGCATTCAGGAATTCATCACTCCATTCTGTTTAAACTGAACAAAAAATAATAAATTGGTAATAGTCCTGTGTAATTTACGAATTGAAAGGTTCAAACGGTTAATGAAATGTGCAGGTAAGAAATAACCAACGATTAAAAATGTAAATCTTTAAATTTTCCGCGCTTCACAACGCCAGATTATCTGCCCTTGATCCTAATCATCAGTGCGTTTGAAAATCAACTAATTTGCATAAAATCATATATATCTGTCTAAAATTGCAAAAGTTCAACGATATCCCGTTAATTTTAAGGATTGTGTTTAACTTTTTTATTTTCAAATACCAGTGATTGTAAAAAGTGCTGGGAGCAAGTTGTAGCTTGAAAGGAAACATTTTTTTGACACGTGAATTGACTCGGTTATCGACAAAATTTCTAAAACTTGAACGATCAATGCTAAAGTTTAGCATGTTGCTGGTACTGCTATAGTTGCTCCCAGCACTTTTTAGATTCAGCAATTAATTTTCTTTTAAGTGATATAAACAACAATTTAATATTTCATTCGTATATCGTTGAACTTTTTGCAATAAATGAAGTCATATGTAGCTGCTCTATTTCTAGCGTATCACGTGATAAACAGCTGATGTGATGACTGTGTTCCGGTGAAAAATGTAGGGGAGATCGGTAGTAACATATAATGATGTATAAATTTTTTCATTGCCATATTTGGATGAGTGTGTATACTTTGTCTGAAATTAAGTCCGTTTAAGTGCATTTATTTCATACGGTAATCCATGGGCGACCTTAACCCAGCTGCGTTCCTAATCAAACGCGAGGAAATAATATCCGCGTAAAATCGCGAGCATTCTTCCCGGATTTTAAAATCTCGCCATTATTTTCTGAGAGTTGAAAACTATAAGAAATAAGGAGAAAAGTTCATCGTTCGCGATTTTATATTCTCGCGATTTGATACAAACCAGCGGGATCGCGGAATTAAGTACTCGCGTAATATAAGGCATTTACAGTATGTATTCTCAAAACAATGTCATGTATTTGCTTGATTGATTAAATTGTTAAATTCGGGTTTATGAGTACTTAAAAAATCGGTACGTGAGGTGAATTTTTGTTCGAATTGTTTTATGTTGTGTACGAAACACAAAAGATCAAATTAAAGAAAGGGCAAAGTTCTATTTAATAATTAAAAATAACAAAAGGTATGCTTACTTTTAGCGTAACACTTTTAAATTAATTTGGTTCAACTATAAAATAAATCGATGAACCCACACGTTTAAGACAAACTATTTGAAGTGTGTCTTTCATCCATATATAATACCAATTAAATTATTTACAAAAGGTAAGGTCGATATATCAGAAATAAACATTCTTCATTTAAAAACCTATCGTTGCCCAATGTGGAATAAAGCCGAGATAGTTCAGTTATCGAGGTAAATGTTTTACTTATCTTTTAATATGGTTATCAATGCTGATTAAAATATTTAATAATCTGTAACGGCAAAAAATATATGACATATTTTAGACAATATATTATTACTCTTCGTTAAAAACAGATGTTTCGATATATTAATTTTTTATTGTAGGCTTTAATGATATGTTCAAAAAGATTCAATATATATAAATTAGATAGACAGTCGAAATATATATATATATATATATATATATATATATATATATATATATATATATATATATATATATATATATATATATATATATATATATATACACACACTGATGCTTTCTTCAATAATATCTCAGATTGTAGCAGTATAATTATTCAAAAAAGTTTCTATGCATTTCGCTTGTGCATTCCTGTGTTGAACTTCGAATGATTTTTGAGATCTAGAAGTTAAAACTCAATTTAAACACTCGGGAATACAATTACATTGTTTTCAATTACTGATGTTTAACAGTTTTCAGTAATTACATCAAGTTTCTTGTTTCTAAACATGACCCTTATGTGATGGTAGGTAGAAATTTTTACACTTACAACCAAGAGAAAGGAACGCATGTAAGGGAAAACATACCAGTCATTAATGTCCCCGATGACATTCTTTAGTCTGTCCCAAAATATTTATGCAGCAGATTTGGACAACGTTTAATAAAAATACACATATATGTGAAAGAAGTACAATTTAAATCGATAATAGGGATATTTTTCAATATACTCTAATTGAGATATTATCTTTTTTTACCCGGAAAAATTAATAGGAACGAAAACAGATTACTTATGGATATTTATAAGGGGAATGTTTTTATCTTTTCTCCATTCGGAAATTACTTGGAATACCTCGCGCAATTTTCCAACGTAATCATTCGGGTATTTTCATTATTCCCCCGCTCCGAAGGAGAAGGGGGTATTCTGTTTTACCCTTGTTTTTTTATTGCAATGCAAAATCTCTGAACTTTATTTTTTTATTTTTTGCTGTGTAATACAACTAGACATGTTAGAGGGGGCGTTTCAAAAGATAAATCGTGGGATTTTTTTCAGACTAATGAACATCAAATGAACATCGTTTTGACCCAGATGAATGTATAAACACCAAATAATTTATTTCATAATTTAAGAAAATATGCGGCATTAATATCTTCGAACAGACTTTAGCAGGAATATAACAAGTTTTTTTTAATAAATGGCATTGGTGGGTTCAGGGGTTGAGTCTCCATTTTAGTAGAATAATTGAACTAGTACAAAAAATCACTGTGAATTGGTTAATGGAATCACGCAGTTTAAATCGAAAGCGAAATGTTGACCATAATAAATGTTATTTCTTTATTAATATCTGAGGAAGATAACTTGTCATTGATTGAGTGAGTGACATATCGTTGGTGTGGTTTAGCTGCGGTGGATCATGAATTTAACCTTATACAATAAATGAATGATATAATTGTTATGTGTATTTTCAATTGTAGATGATGAAAGTACTGATTTTATTCTGGATATTTTTGCTGCAATTTCTACATTGTTATGGTAAGATGTTTTATTATCAAATCCCATATACTGTGACTTTTCGGATTATTGAAGGTTCAATTTGACAGCTGCACCAAGTATTAACAATATCTGCTTCCTTAACTCAGTCGAATACATAAGTCACTAATTGGTTGATGGGGCGGAATCCCAGATGTCGGCTATACCCTCGGTGTTCAGACCTGGTTAAGGTTTTGTACCTTGGTCCTATATCAAAGTTGATGTGATATTGTATCATTTGATACACTTTCAAAACATGATTTTGAATCATGATTCAATCCTAATAGTATATTGCATCACATATGAAATTGTATCATATGATATACGAAATTGGATTATAAGAATATGATATTGCATCAAATGATAGGTTTTAAAATTATATCATAATACAGACAATATTTAAGCATTTATTATTTTTTAAAGGATACAGTCTCAAAACTGCAGCGGTGTGTGCATACAAAATGAGTAACGCGCGTTAGCGCGTTATAAAAAAATGAACACATCGCTGCAATTATGAGACTGTATCTTTCAAAAAAAAAAAATAAAATAATGAATCAATGCTTATATTTACATTTTTATACCCCCCGCAAACGAAGTTTGGGGGTATATAGGAATCACCTTGACTGTTCGTCCGTCCGTCTGTCTGTCTGTCTGTGCAAAATTCGTGTCCTGTCCATATCTTTCTTCACTTGAGGGTGTGTCATGACCATGACCCAAGTCTTTCGGGCATGGTCAAGGTCACTGGCAGGAAAAATACGAAATTCGTGTCCAGTCCATATCTTTTTTTATGGAGAAACATTGGAAGTTCTTACTTCACTCAAAGATTACTTATGACCTGAGGGTCTGTAATGACCTTGACCCAAGGTCATTTGGGCAAGGAAAAGGTCAGTGGCAAGAAAAGTGCAAAATTCGTGTCCGGTCCATATCTTTGTTATGGAGAAACATTGGAAGTTCTTACTTTACACAAAGATTGCTTATGACCTGAGGGTTTGTCATAACCTTGACCCAAGGTCTTTCGGGGAAGGTCAAGGTCAGTGGCAGGAAAATGCAAGATTCATGTCCAGTCCATATCTTTCTTATGAAGAAACATTAGAAGTTCTTACTTCTCACAAAGACTGCTTATGACCTGACGGTGTGTCATGACCTTGACCAAAGGTCATTTGGGCAAGGTTAAGGTCAGTGGCAGGAAAAGTGCAAAATTCATGTCCGGTCCATATCTTTCTTATGGCAAAACATTGGAAGTTCTTACTTCACACAAACATTTTCAACTTGTACCCTCCCAAACAGGCACTATTTATTTTATTATACTGAATGTCTTATTTTATAGCAAATTTTACTGCTTTTATATAGAAAGACGTTAGTTATACTGCGAACCGTACGCGCATGTAACAATTCGTTCTATCGGCCTGTTGCCAAGTGTGTTCCTAACGCTGAGGGTATTAGAACGGATTGTCAACTGCGTCTAAACCAATCAGATTTCAGTATTTAACATGAAAGTATAATAAAATCTTTTATTATCTATATTACTATTCCACAATTTTTCCGAACTAACACATTCTTTCCAAATTTTTAATAACATTTTGTGTTCGGTACAAATACAAAAATTAATGACGCTTTTTGTTAAAGAAAAGAAATAAACCAATCTGATTTTTGTTAACTGGCAACATGAACTACATGTACATTCAGGATTAAGAATACGTAGAACAAAATTGAGATGGATCTTAATCCAGACTCAACTACGTGTAGATTGACTTTTACGGCAATTAATTGGACAGAAAGTCTAAATTTAATTCTATTTAACATTCGAGTTGTTACGTTTATTGTGATCGACTTCGGCCGATCACAGTTGTTGAGGCATCCGGCAGATTTACTTATTGCGCACGCATTGCGCCTTGCACTACTTTATTTACAATTCAATGACAGCTTCATATTAACCTTTAATTACATGTAGATGACTAAACGTTAATATAATGCGTTTGCCTTGAGAGTAAAACATTAATACAGTTACATACGTAATGCTTCAAATCACGACGTCGTTTTTCTTTACATGCGTTAGAATTTTAGTCGGATGTACAATTTGCCTACTAAAAGTAAAGCTATTCTTGCTTTGCTATTTCGGAAATCAACACAACAGTGCGATATATCTTATTTATCATTGCTTATCTTATATTTATCTTTCGCATTACATTAACAGAGCTGACCAATGATACAGAATTACATGCCGATTATTCATTTAAGGGCATGCTCTTCGTATGAACAGTTTCTAAGACGAGGCAAGCTACTGACAAACAAGTTGATAAAACAGGACTATCAACAGTCTCGTTTAAAGTCATCTTTTCGTAAGTTCTATGGTCGATACAACGACCTTGTCAGCAAATACAATCTTCCACCGAGTCGCATGCTGACTGACGTTTTTCATACTAATTGTTAGACCATAATTAATTACCTAATTGTCTACGGACTTTTGCGGGTTTTTTCCCCAATTACGACAAAGAGCACACGGCGGGTGTGACCGGTCAGCAGAGGATGCTCACTCCTCCATGGCACCTGGTCCTGCCTCTGAGGTTTACCAGAGGTCCGTGTATGCTCTGCTCTTGACTGTTGATTGAATACCGAATTGTCCACGGATTTTTGTCCGATTTTCCCGATTATGATATTTTCCCCAAATTACGACATTTTTCCCGATTATGACATTTTTACCGATATGACATTGAGCGCACGGCGGGTGTGACCGGTCAGCAGATGATGCTTACTCCTTCATGGCACCTGATCCTACCTCTTTCTTGGAGGTCCGTGTTGCTCTGCTTTGAATTTGTATTTCGTTTTATGGATTTTTGAGATGGTTGACGGTTTGTTATTGTCATTTTTTCATTAAAAGGAATACTTGTGATATTCTTATTATGTTCCAAATGGATCTCAATGTGTTTCTATTAATCCTTATCGTAATTTATTACTTGTAATCGATTTACACTTCTTATGTTAGAAAAATGTGAACATAGAGAATAATTTCATTTTCCAGGATGCTCTAACATCTACACATCGATTGGACCATGTAGAAAACCTATGTCTTCATCTGTGCTCGATACGTTTAATTCAATAAGTCAATCAGAATGTGAAAACCATTGCAATAGTAACAGTGGCTGTATGGGATTTGGATATACTTCAAGTAGTTTCTTTGGACCAAGTTCATGTGATTTGTCTTCTTCAAGCTCTTATGAAATCGGTTTAATATGCACCACTGTGTTTTACGTCAGACACTGCCCAGCAGGTACGTTAGAGTATTTATAAAGTTTACTTGTTCCAACAAAAGCGGGTAGCGTATTTGCTAAACGCTTTGTTGTCGGAGGCTTCGCTAAGGCGTTAGCTATTAATGATAAATCAAAGTTTTGAGAGTATAAAGCTAGACTTGTTTGACATATGTGCCCTTTTTTAAACAAGAATTAAAAAATTATCTGTAATTGAAATAGTATAGCGATTGCACAATGAAGCAAGCGTTCTACTGACGTTTGTGTTGAGTATTGAAACGACAAATAAATGACAACAATTAAATCATTTACTGGATCAGTACTTAACTTTGAAAAAGAAACAAAGGGAATACATTGTATTTAAATACAATGTGTAATAAAATGAAATCGTCCTCTGGTTCTCTATGCATTAAACTAAGGTTCATAATCAAAATATCGATGATTTTGTGATAAAAAAAATGCATACATGTACCCGATTACGCATACAACAATTGTAAAGTAAAAATCCTAAATATAACTTCTTTACAAAACAAATGTGTGATTGCCAGTTATAGACACTACTGTTACCTTGCCAATTATAAACATTACTGTTACCTTCGTACGTTTTATAAAATACGATTATTGGTGGTTATTTACTCGTGACCTTTTTTTTATTGAACCTAATGATTTACATGTTGGAATCCCGCTATCTTTTATGTAAACCGACTTGAAAGATGATTTGATTAGTTTCAGGTATTTCTTATACCCGACACTAATTGAGTTTAATCATTTCTTTAAAATAAATCATACATGCAAATCATAATAAGTAGAAATTAGAAAATAAATGTTTTAATTTATTATTAATTCAGATCCTTTCATAGATACATAATACAGCTCAAAGGCAGGCCCTTTTTATGTGTGGTTAAGGCAAAGGCAACAAATTCTGACAAAATATTGCAATTATATTCTATTCATCGTGTTTGTCGATTTACCCCTTTGATAGCTGCCAATAATACGTTCAATTGAGGTCAAGTCATATACAGTTCTTGTTGGCTTATTAAATAATTATGCTAGATAAAAAAAAAATAAAATTAAAAAAAAAAAAAAAATATATATATATATATATATATATATATATATATATATATATATATATATATATATATATATATATATTGATTTACTTTCAAAATTTTGAGATAATGACTATTTAACTCAGTCTTAAAAAACAGGGGGAGATCGAGTAAACACTTTCATTTAAAAAGCATTTTTATATATAAAAAAAAACACCATCATATAAAAACGAACCATCACATAAAAAGCATCATCGTATAAAAAATACCATCACATAAAAGAGCGTCGTCATATAAAAAAGCACTTCAATAAATCTTCAAATAATAAAGCACCATCATCATATTAAAAAACCAATCTTCATATAACAAAGCCCCATCTTCACATTATAAAGCACCATCATCATATAATACAGCACCAGCTTCATATAACAAAGCACCATCTCCATATATTTAAGCATCATTTTCACAGGAAATAACCACATAAGGCAACGATGGCGTTCCATAACAGAGAGTACGGCTGGGCTTATTGTTGTTGAAACACCATTTACCGTTTTAAAAATACAATTTATTGATTTTTTTTATTCGTTTTGGAGTTTTTATTCAGCGTTTACTTGAGCGAATATTACAAAATGTGCTTTCCTCTGCATTCTACATCATTCTACATTTTTAGAACATTTACGCTACAAGTAACAATAAGCCATTGTGCATCATACCAGGTTAACTTCACAATAAAAATTTAATGATGAAACTTGTATTGGAACTCTATAGTTTCCAAGAATAAAATCTTAACGCATGTATTTCCTACAACAAGTCAAGAAGTTTACTTACCGCTTTCCAGTACTTTCAGTACTTTGATTTCTTCTTGTCAGCGCAATTCCTCAAAAACCGCTGCTCAAAATTTTGTAAAACCGTTATGGTAATAAAGACATAAACGTGTAGATGTGCATAATGACAGAGAATTTAATTTACATTTTTTTTTAAAATGAATTTTGGCCCTGTTGTGATTAGAATATTGGCCGCTTATTGAATGAACAGATCTTCTTAAATTTGGTGAAACTTCTGTAATATGGACACAGTATGTTGAAATCCGTGTAACCAGGAGATTCCAGTTCCATTATTTTTTTTTCTGATTTTAACCCTTTTAATTTAATTTTACTTTGCCAGAACAACTCTTTAACCCCCAGTTATATTGTAATAAAGCTTTATAGGCGCATGAAGCTTTAAAGGGGCATGGTCATGATTTTGGTCAAAATTATTTTTCAATTTTTATGTTTACAATGCTTCAGTAAGGCAATTTTAATAGGCAACTAAAATATGAGTGTCATTCATTGAGTTATAAGCGAGTTACAGAGCTTACAATTCTTTGCTATGTTAACAAAGCTTTTGTTTACATTTTGAATGTTGAAGTCAAAATTCCAGTTTTCGACCTACAGTGTACAATGAATGTGTTGAACGTTACAATTTTTTTATTTATGCTTAAAATGAATACGAAGATAGACAAATCAGATTGAAACAGATTTGTTTTACTGGTATATTGAACTTATGTAAACAAAAACAGGGCACGAGCCTTGTTTACATGACAAACAATTGTGAGCCCTGTATTTTGCTTATAAATCAATGACTGACTCAAATTTCGTTTGATGATTAGAAATGCATTCCTAAAGCATTGTAAATAATAAAAAAAGAAAAAAAAAAAGAATTTGACCAAACTCGTGACCATGTCCCTTTAATGTAGTTAAATTAAATAGAAGCAGGAGGTTCTATTATGCCATTCATTATGTATAGGGTATTGAGCTTTTTCTTTCATTTTCATCATTAAAAATGATGCTATTCTACCTTAAACAATCCATTCCTTTAACTCAATTCTTTGATCAAAATTTTAAAATGTTTTGGAACAAATTTATATATACATGTATTATACACAATTTATGTCTTTTTATTCAAGTATAATAATTATAGGATGCTTCGATAGCTATACCGTACACGACCAGTACACACAAGGGGACGGAATTATTCATGTCGACACACAAAAGGAAAAACAATGCGAATCTCTTTGCAACTCTAATAGTTTATGCCAGGGATTTCGACATGATACAAGTGACAATTCTTGCGAGCTGACTGTGGGAAATATCGCAATATTTTCCGGTTCCTCTGGATCACGCTTTTACCAGAGACACTGTCCAAAAGGTAAAACTTAAATATGTAGTTTAAAATATTATATAGGTTTGTCATTGTTTGGAATTAAACCAAGCCTGGTCACCCATTCATATTTTTTATCCATGAACAAACAAGCTCATAAATATTTTCCTTTCAACTCCCGACTACTGCCGTATTGTTGCTTCACACCTTCACTAGTCATGCTAAACCGCTTTCATGCATTTTATTCAATTGAACATGCTATATACATGTAAGACGCAGCTGAATCTTAAAATTACTAGATTGGACGCAATTATTAGTAAAACTGCGTTTGGTAGCCGATGTAATAGCAGAAAATTCAACGAGTACTTGTAAGAAAAAAGAATAAATTGCCTTAAAAGTATGCATAGTTTCATGATGTTAAAGGCCTAAGGTTTATTTTAATACAATAACACAGTGAACATTCAAAACACTACTTAACACCACACAACGATGCAAAATGTTACTCAAAGATATAATAAACAAAGTTTGGAGTTATTGACATTTGTTATTTTTGTGGTTTTTTTTGTTTCAAGAATAATATATATTTCAGGTATGGCATTAGATATTAGATAAAATTTTGCATTAAATCATTCCAAAATGTTTGTGCTTGTTTAAAAAATAATTAACCTAAACATTTCGCTTAAGCACAGTTTTAACTATTTTACGAATCAGTAAACTTGAAAATTCTAAAATCAAATGAAATGGCATTTCTACGATTTTTTTTAAAGATTTTCGCTGGTCCGCTTTGCATTTCGTTTTCAAAAGTTAATTATTTTGAGAGAAAAAATTCCGTACAAATTATTGAAAATGTTGAAGAATAAATCATAAATTGTTTACATTTACCCATATTTTTCAAGTATTTGATTTACAGATTGCATTGACTCCTATTCAACTCCAATTGGAAATTCAAGAAGCTTAGCGGTATATTGGGAGAATAATAAAGCAAATGAAACAGAATGCCAAAATGCGTGCAATGCTGACAGTTTCTGTATGGGATTTTATTATCGAGCAGATATGACATTCTGTCAATTATCAACGTCAAATAATTATGGTTTTAAGCTATGCAGTTCTTGCAATTTGTATCTACGACATTGTTTTGGACAAGCTGCAAGTAAGTATGTAGTAAGTAATAGATTAATAAAATAAATCAAAGTTCATTAAGCTTATCGATATATTGGTATAAAATGATCTTCATGGATTTGTCAATTAAATTTCACTAATCATAACCGAAGAAGAAAAGAAAAACATCTAATGTTAAATAACAGCCAAGGAAAAAATTTCTACGTCGAAAGCCTATGTAAGGTTTAAGAAAAATCAATTTATTCAGTGAAATGTGCCAATTTTGATACCAGCGAACATGAGTTATATGTTCTATAATGAAAAAGGTTAGGCTAAGCTAGGGTCTTACGTTGGTAAAGAGGCGGAGGCGGGTAAGGGTCACTTTGTAAAAAAATGCTTTATCAAAGTTCAATTGTTTAGTTATTAACACTCTTAATCTTATATCGACTGTTCCAACGTTATTGTTGGTAGAGTCGTAAAAAGGAAAGATAGACAGAACAGTCTAATGTACATTGTACATGCATTTCTTATCATTAGGCAGTGTTACCAAAGGACAAATTTTGGAAACTACGACGGACGAAAGTGTCCAAACTACTCTTTTAGACACCAAGACAGTAACACTGCAAGAAACAATGAGTACATCAACAACTGGTCTTGGTCAGACGACATTGGCAGATTACGAAACATCGAAAACAACGGAAGCCACACCCAATGACATTTTAACAAATTCTACATCCATGTCAACTACAGTTAACAGTTCTCTTATGCAATGTGTTTGTTTGTGTAGAAAGTCGAACATGAGTATTGAAGAAACCATCGAAAAGAGGAAGAAAGAGTTGCAGGTCAAGGTGGATGAATTATCTTCTTCAAAGAGAAAATTAATCAGCGTTGTAGATCCCCGACCCTCAGCGCAAGCTATAGGACACGTGGGAGTGGTTATTTTAGTTCTTGTAGGATGTCTCTTTCTTGTACCTGATTTATTGTCTGGTTTAACATTTATAATCCGTACTTATAAAGTGTGATTTGATTTTCGTTTTGTAAAAAAAAAGAGGCCCGCGGGTGTGTAATCCCTCAAAAAGGAAAACTATCATATTTAATGTTTTCATGATATGAAAAGATTGGTTAAGTTTATTAAAGTGAAAAATGAAAAGATAAAATTCTCTCTCTCTCTCTCTCTCTCTCTCTCTCTCTCTCTCTCTCTATATATATATATATATAAATACTGTATAGTGTAAGCTCGTTATAATATTAAAAAAAACAAAATGTAGAGTATTTTACAACTAGAAATAGAATCAAAGTACTGAAATTACTGAAAACAGCTAAGCCTGGAAGAAAGTGTTAAACATATTTCGATTGATATGAAAATACATGTAAAGAATCATATTTGAGTCGGGATTTATTACATATATTTACTGTAGTATTCAAATAACTCGACAGTTGTACTTTTTATAAATTATATTCAAATCATTGGTTTTGGGTAATTATCAAATTACAGATAAAAGCAAATTGATAAAAAAATATTTCTGAAATATTGCATACAGAAAACGAAGCCTAAAATAATGTTAATAAAAAGTAGCACAAATTATCGTGAAAAAGGTGTTAATCGAAAAATTTTGTATAAATAATTCTGCATTTTTATATAAAACATGGTGTTCATAACTGTAACATGTTACATGTAGCTCGAAATATTATGGGTAAATGTGGGAATTGTGCCCTATGCCGATAATGAATTTCAATTAAATCATCATTACCAAATAATGTTATTGTAGATTATTGCATTGTTTGAACGGGCTTAGGTGACATTTTTTTTACGATAATTAACACTTTTAATAAGATACGGAAAGCAATTTAGTTTCTACTGACACAATTTTTTCCGTCCGGATAGAATCAGCAATAATCATAGTTTATATATTTGAAACGTTTGGTACGGTGGGCGAGAAATTTCAAGACTATACCGTTTAAAAACACTCAAAACCTATTCATATCGTAAAATTATTCCAATTATTACTTATCACCTAAAACACAACTCAATGCATAAAACATCCATTTTTTTCTTCAAAATTCCAATTCGAAAGAAATCATCATGGTATGTTTTGGAGCACCCGTATCCGATATATTATAATGACATTAAAATGAAACTTATTGCTTATTTAATACTGGTAGAACAAATGTATATGCATGCAGGATAACTTGAAGGTATTAAGTTCTCCCTAATGCATAGTTGTGAGTTTTCCAGAGTACGATTTTTTGCCAGGGTAAGGGTACGACTTCTCCAGCATGCGCCAGTAGGTGTCAGTATTTCGGAAACGCGAAAACGAAAGCGGAAGTAGGTTTAGAAATCTAGCGACAAAAAAGCCAGGTATGCTAAGCGCTTTAAAAAGTAATGTAGTAAACCAGTAACGCCGTTAGATTTTAGAACCTTTAATTTTTGTACAGGTAATGCTGTAGAGAATGAAATACATTTTTATTTCAGGGTGAATTTTATAGTGACCTGTGCACAAGCTAAATATATGGATGTCCATTTTAAAATTGAAAATGACAAGTTATAATTTGAATGAACAACTTAAGTGTACAAGCTATTGGAGTCGAAACACTAGTTTAATGTACAAAAAGAAGGAAGCATTGATATTTTATTATTTTAAATGTGATGGTTGTTCTTATAAATGTATTTTTATGCATAGGAGCATAACCTGTCACTTCTTAGTAGCTCAGTCTTTTAAGAAGGAGTCTCCTCCATATCAGACATACTTTTTATGTTAAGAAATTCATGAAATTTCCACAGTAAAACAGACCATATTACGAAGTGATATTATTAGTTTAATCTAATTTAACCATCTTGTTTTCGCAGCAAGATAAGGTCAAGTTCATTATCTTTTTTTTCAATAAATGATAAAAATAGATGTAGTTATTCATGTGGCACATACAACTTTTTACATGTAAGATATACAGATTTCGTTCTTCAATAAAACAATAAATTGTCAAAATGTTAATCGGTTTATACTATTAAACTGAAAGGAATATTTAACCTCAAGTTCGTTATTGATATTTCTAAGCCCGCATTTCCTCTAATTTTCCTAAATTTTGAAAATATTTTAGAAGACTCTATATATAGCTATAAATTGATAGAAAAGTTGATATATCGACCATTTATTAACAGAAAATCCGATTATAGTAAACTTTTTACACAAATTTATTTAAAGAATGAGTGCTTTATAGAGTTAATAAAATGTAATTTGATTTAATCATATTTTTAAAACACTTTCTGAAACCCAAGTATCTTATTATTAGTTTACGTTAGTTGAAAAATCCCGCATTAATGTTAGTTTTTTAAATGTTTATTAAACTCGTACATTTACAGTAATTTTGAAATACAAAAACGTTTAATATTTTTCTACGCCAGTGTTCCGCCAAAAATATAGTTCTTGTTAGATTATTAATTTTGATTACTATTTCCATGCCAGGTTATACAATTAAAAGAATAAAAGAAAAAGTGATCGTTTAATTTCCTTTTATCTTGTTTCAATGAACATCTAATTATAAATACTTTTGATATTTTACAAGTCGAAAATCATACAAGACTCCTTCCTTAAGGAGGCTAGGTTGTGAACAAATTAGCCATCAGATCTACTTTAAAGTTTAAGTTATAATTATTTAAGAAATAAACTTTTATTAAGAAAAGAAATATTTAAAATATTTTAGCTTTAAAATTTGAATATTTTCTTTTATTTTTATTTACAGATCTTTTTCTAATTGAGACTAATATAGTCTATAAATGGCCACGACAATCAAGCTATCTGAAGACAGAGTGCCAATATTTTATACAATGTAATATATTAATGAAATGTTAATTGTTATATTGGAATGTGACACCTGAGTTTAAACAAAAAAAATCTAGTCGGAAAATACATCCATTGGTAAGGAATGCGTTTACAAGAATTGAACTTGCGATATAGTCGTATTTTTTCGTTTCATGAAATGATTCACTATGAGCAGAATTATACAAATATATTAATTCCAAATGATCTAAATTTCGGCGGTTTTTCTATTTTTTTCTTTACGTTGGATTGTTTCTTTTTTCATATCTTGTATCAAATATGGATATATCACAAATCAATTTGAGAAAGGTGCATGGGGATTGATACTCATTTTGGGAAATCGTCACGATACAGAAGCACTTTTAACGTTATTTATTCACAGAAAGAGTAAATAGTTGGTCGACTAATTAAATTCGCCAAGAATGGCCTTCTAATGAACTATATCAATGAAGAAATTTTGCAAAGTCATTTAGATAATTAATAGCAAATAAAATACCATACAAAGCGAAAAAAAGAAAAGAAAAAAAAGTTAACTTGGTCAGTAGAAACGACAGTGGTATTTTAAAATTAATTGCACTAATTTTAGTATCGGTACAGAAGCCCTGGTTTTTAAATTCAGACTAGCAAGTGCATTTCTCAAATTAACAATGTGCAGTTCAATTAAAGTACAATAGTCCTCATTTGTTAAATTTACCCATTAACTTTCGCGTTGGATCGTTTTCAATGATCGAAGTTTAAGTGGTTATTTAAAGTTCGAGACAAATCTTTCAATTATTTGTATAACTAATTTGTAAACATTTTCTCGTACACGGTAACTCAGACAAACCGTAAATGTACACTGTTCTCAAAGTCATTATGATGATTTATAATTGCACAGTCAGCCATTCTTGAGTTGCATTTCTTAAAAGTATATTTTTTACTTAATAAATATCAGATTATTCATTAATTTTTTGTGCTGTTAGTTGACAAAAAAACACAAATTGTTTTTACACTTAACCAATTTTGAAAATTTTTACATTAATCATACATTGAAGATTTTGCTAATTTGTTATTTAACGTAATTTTTATTATTCTCTCAGAATGTTTGTTTTTCATAATTTTATATATATTTATTATATTTTATATTATAACTTAAATTAATTAAAACAAACAACATCTCTGATGAAAATTGATTAAAATTGCGGAACCATTGGAATAATAGAAACAAGAATAATGAAAGATGATTTTAATGATAATATTTAAAGTCAATACAAAACTGTTGATTTTTTAACGTGTGCCACGTGGACTTCCGACAGAAACAATGTCATCTGATCGTTTCTGTTGTCTTTGTGTGGAAAACAGATGTCCAATTTGTCATCTACAGAAAAAAACAAAGACTGTTTTTGCTATTGAACATTTGTACTGTATTGTTTCTTCGAACATTATCATGCCATTTCCATTTAGTCTAAATATTTTAACATATTACAAGTTAAACAGCAAAACAATTTGTAATATGTACTCTAGTGATTACCACGCTGGAAGTTACACTTATGTTCTTAAAAGAATAGAAGAACATCCCGCCAATCCCATTACCATTCCATTTCAGCATGATGTGATCACATATTTCGATAATAATCAAGTTTTAGCACGAAACTGGAGGTATATGCTATGATGCTAAAGTTTAGAAATAATTCTGAGCCATGTCACTACTATTGTACACTTCCCTTTTAACGAGAGCAGGCTAAATGTTTTGCTACAACGGCAACACCCAGGACTTAATTATACAGAAGACATCGTTTCAGATATGTTAAAAACCAAAAAGAAGAAAGTTAATCCAGATCCCAGGTTGATGCGTATTCCTTTATACCAGAATCCCATACTAGTTCTCCGACAATTCAAATGGGAAATCCCATATTTGTTAATCCATGATCATTCAAATCTGTAAAAGTTGGTTTAGAAAATTTTAAATGCACAGCTGGGATTCCAGATCATAGACAGTGGAGTATAGTATGTTGTGATTGGCTTCCTTTCCTTCTCTCTCATCGCATCATTAAGGATAACCCTGATCTTCAAGATCTACTCCTCCGACCTGGACTTGGACATGTAGAAATAAGTATGTGTAAAGGTACTGCCTTTTTGGTGTAATAAATTTTGAATTAAATATATATATAGGGTCTGTTCGTCATCGAAAGCAAGATTTTTGTCTTGCAAGATGGCCGAGGGGTTAGAGAGGTGGCCGCTCACTGCTAGGATAGTGGGTACCATAGGTAGTGAGTTCAAGGCCCGGCTGGGGCGGAAATGGAGCTCCATAAATAGTGAATTTCCCTCTGCTGTATGTCTATATCCTTCACTATGGGCAGGTTTATGTCAGTTTGAGAGTTATTGCAATGTCTGTGCTTATTACATATGTATATATCTATGCAATGTCATATAATCCTATTATGCATTATTACATATGTATATACCTATGCAATGTCATATAATCCTATTATGCAATCTTCGTATAATAAAGCACCATCATCATAAAATACCTAAAAAACTTTTTTTAATAGAAGATTTAACAAAAAGCAAATAAAATGTCATCGTTTTTGGGAAGGGGTTAAATGTGAAACAAAAAGGCATTAAGAACGTAATCTATCTGGGTATAAATTGAATTCATGTTCAGACACTTTTTATATCAACCTTGATTTTTTTTAAAGATACTCAACCAAGAAAAGCTCTACCAATGTCAAAGAGAAGATATATCGTTATTATATTTTATAAGAAAATTGGTTCAATAGCAAATATTTTCATTTGTTAATATGTTTCCTTTTATAACCCTATAAAGGAATCAACGTTTTTCATTTCTTATGTGAACTTTTTAATGAAGTCACAATAATTACTGCACACACTTAGCATTTGACGGTTGCATTATTATAAACATTAAAACACGGTTATGTAAATAATTCTGTACAATTTGCCTTTCTCATACGTAAATATAAGTAATCGCCTTAGCCAAGATATAATGACATTTTCTCATACTACCCTGTTTCATGTTTGTATCTTTATCAACGAGTCATCATATAATCAGTTTTGTGTTTAGGAGAAAATAGGCATATGGTTTTTGAAAGGAAAAAAAGTTTGGTGGTGGTTTGATACTATAATTTTTCAAAGTTTGCATTTTTTATGGCCAAAAAAAATGAAAATTTATTGTTGCGCTGTGTCATTTCAAAAAACAGCTTTTTCAAAATGATTTGGCTATAAACATTCTCTAAATGTAAAATTTACTCACATTTTTATTTCAGGTTATTTCATGAAAATCAAATAAAAAGTGTTGTATATAATTATAAGCAAAACATAATCTTTTATGATTTCTAACAAAAAAATTGTCACAAAATGTTGCTTTATCCCTTCCGTAGACATAAGAAAGAACTCATTGCTTCTCATTTAGATAGATTTAAACAAAGTATTCCTTTTTTATAAACTTAAGTATACCTAAATGCAACATTTATGAAAATAAATACATGAAAGAGTCAGAGTACTTAATTTTATACCTTTTCCTGTAGTGATAATCTCCCATTTTTTATTTGTTGAATTTATATTTTTAAGGAACAGTCTGGTCTAAAGGAAAACTTAATTTTTAGATGTCTTATTATTATATAAATGATACAAAATGAGAAGAAAAATCATATCTGTCTATGAAATAATTATCAACATGATGTTTCATACAACTTTTTGGGTCTACGGATTGGACATTTTTTGACTATACGATGTAGAGTTTACTATTTTTTAGCCAATTGTGATGTAAAGTAATAAAGACACAATGAAGCTAAGAAAAAGGAAGGCTAATGATATACAAGAAGAGCACACTAATAACAGAAGATAAACAAATGACGAACAAGAGCAACTAATTAGTCAAAAAGCAATTAGAATGAGACGTTGTAGGGCAAAACTAAAATATGAGAACACTTAGAAATATGAAAGTTGAAAAAGAAAGATGCAAAAAGAAATAACAGAAAACTACCCAGCCAGAAAATACAAAAGGATAAAAACGAAGCAGAAAGGCAAAGATAGAAAGACAGAGATCGTAAGAGAAAGCAAAGGGCAAAAAAAAGGTAGAAAAATCAATCCGCAGAGTTGTTTCAAATACGAAAACAAGCACCAGTGCTAAAAATGATGAAGAAGCGTCAGAACGAACCACAACTAGTGAAACAAAAGCCTTTTGAAAGCAGAAAAATGTGCTACGGATACAGAATTGGAGACTTCGAGTTAAATTACGCAAGATAGAAGATGATAACCTGGATAAGGATAATAGCAAACCAAAAACTCTGCCGAAATTTCAATTTGAAAGTAGATTTGCAGAATATAGAGCCATTTAAAAAGCAAAGATTCACTTGCCTAATTCACCAAGAAGACGGTTTGCAGTAATTAAACAATTAGCTCGGTCTCCAGAGACCAGCAAAGAACTAGACAGAAAAGGTGTTATAATGACAGAAAGAGTTTTTAAAAAAGGCTAAAGATGTGACAACTTGTAATGGAAATAATAAAAAAAAAATTAAAAAAAATATACTGTATACAGTATCCCAAGTTGAACGTAAGAAAGCAGGTACAGAAAAAGATAAAAAAAGAAGCCTATAACCATTTGTTAAAAGGTGTTTTGGACAAAACTATAACTAAATAGCACAGATTTGGGAATGTTTTAACATATTATCTTAAAGTCAAACAACCTAGAGGCATTAACAAGGAAGAAGAAAACCTAGAAAAAAAGAAGTGTATGATAAATAAGAACATCAGAGAAAAGGTCATATCATTCTTTCTCTTCTTGGAAATTTCCAGAACAGTGCCAAATAAATAAGATGTCAAGTGCTTGTCAAAGTTCTTATTGGACAAAAAAATGCCATGTGAAATCGGCGGTGGTTCAAGCTTCAATGCGAGACCCTTCATACAAAGTTCAGGTATTTACATGATAATGAGCCGTCTACATCCCTACACTCAATCAACCAAGGTACAACAATGCATCGAATTTTTCTTCAAGTCAACAATATCGATGTCCTCGATAAAGAAATGCGCTATATTGTTTATTTTAAACCTTTAATTCGTCATTGTTGCCGTTGTAAATAACCCCTACCCCCACTCTTGTGTCTTTAATAGATATAGTTGTCAAAAAAAATGTATAAGTCTTTCCCACTATGAATACAATAAGTGAATATATTCAGAAACGTAAGGTTACTTTACAGACATTTCACAGAATTTCCTTTAATTTTTTACCTACATATTTCTGGAAAATGACAATGATGCAGGAGCGATTATATTATCAACATGTGAATGCCCTATGGGTCAGTTTCGCTGCCACCATGTAGCCGCTGCACTTCTGTTTGGGTAATGTTTTCTCATACACATGTATATTGGCATTCTTGTGTTAATCATGTGTTCACTGTATATTGTCAGCATATTTTGTGCATTCCAGTTTTTATTAAGTTCAATTTAAAGAATAAATCTATAAGATAGCTTTGCTTAACATTGGGATTAATGATAATATTTAAGATATAAAAGGACAAGCAAGACGGATGTAATGTGCAGCTGGATCAAGCATCCAAAATCGGCATCTGTAATGTATCCACCCAGGCAACAAGATTATAGGTAAATCACCAAAACAATAATGCAATACATTTTTGTTAAAATGACAGTGCTAGGTAAAATCAGATAAACCATAATGATTACATCTTTATAAATGTGAATTCAGAACATCAATAAGAGAGATGACAGATGCCGACGGATCATTTTTGCATGATCAGCTAGGTCTTTTGGGTAGATTTACAGGCTTGATCAACAATTATTATTTTATCCCTATTTGAGGGAAAACTGATTCCTTTATATGAAGCCCTTTTATATTTATGAAAATATTGTGTTGTTGGTATGCATGGACATTAATTTATTTGAAGAAAAAAACCCTTCGTTTCTTTCAGTTTGCATGTGCATGAAACACAGATATTGTTGAACTTTTGAAGCTGAACACCTCTCGTAAATACGCACTGTCCGCCATATTTTTCTTTTATTACCGTTAACCCTACATCCCCTTTACAAGCTGCAGATCTTGTATCAGTTAAAGTATATCGCTGTAGAGGTCTCACCTGTGAGGATGTACATCTTGTCTCACAATTCTACTGGGTCACGATGAAATTAACTTTAACGCACTCTTTTCAAGCCAGAAGAATAATAACATCAAATAAACAGGTCAATCCATTATTGACAGAAAATGCACACAAAATAAGAAATAAATGCATAAAATTCAAAGACCATGAAAGGAACACTACACGTCGATCACGAATTTCAAGTGTGTTTATATAGATACCTGTGTGACTGTGCTAATATACGAGCGGTGTTCAGCTTAAAGATACATTCATTAAATGAATATTTCAACAACTTATACGTATAGAAAATTGTCTATGCAGGAAATATGATCTCGCAACATAATTCAACTTTCTGTAATATGCTTTGTCGTAAAAAATTTATCAAAGTGATATAATTTATTATACCCCTGCAAACGAAGTTTGGGGGGGGGGGTATATAGGAATCAGCCTATCTGTCCGTCCGTCCGTCTGTCTGTGCAAAATTCGTGTCCGGTCCATATCTTTCTTTTGGAGAAACATTGGAAGTTCCTACTTTATACAAAGATTGCTTATGACCTGAGGGTGTGTCATGACCTTGACCCAAGGTCATTTGGGCAAGGTCAAGGGCAAGAAAAGTGCAAAATTTTTGTCCGGTCCATATCTTTCTTATGGAGAAACATTGGAAGTTCTTACTTCACACAAAGATTGCTTATGACCAGAGGGTGTGTCATGACCTTGACCCAATGTCATTTGGGCAAGGTCAAGATCACTGGCAGAAAAAGTACAAAATTCGTGTCAGGTCCATATCTTTCTTATGGAGAAACATTGGAAGTTCTTACTTCACACAAAGATTGCTTATGACCTGAGGGTGTGTCATGACCTTGACCCAAGGTCATTCGTGCAAGGTCAAAGTCATTGTTTAAAAAATGCTTTATTCCTGTCTTGTATTAATGGAAATGATTAGAAGGTAAAATTTGACACAAAGCTTGCATGTGTCAGGTCATATAAAATTAATTGTTAGATTATCATCCCCACCTGCTCATCTGGAAATTGCCCGCCCTGATGTATTTTATCTTTTTTTTGTGGAAAAAAAATATCGGAAAAAAATCGGGCTCGGGATACCAAAAATTCAAAACATTTAATGGCTGCTTGACATGTGGATTATGGTTTGATTTCAGTCATGTTTGTTATCATAAGGATGCAAATGTCTTCATGCATTAACAGTTGAAATAAATGGAATTTAAATAATATAAATTGGTTTGTGTACTCATATTAGCATTAACAATTTTAAAAAATTGAACAGTTATTGATAGGATATGAACGGTTAATGAGATAGCATCCATCATTTTCTATAATGGAAAAATACTTGAGTTATGATTTTTTTTTCTTTAGCCGGGGGGGGGGGGGGGGTATCAATCGTGAGCTTGCTCACAGTACCTCTAGTTTTTATCTACATATTGTCTTACTTATACTTATATTGTTTACACATGTTCATATGAAAATTATGACAACCTTTTAAGTTGCTGGCAATATGATTTCGTAATTTAATCTTTGCAGCTATACATTGGATTTTATCAAAGGAGCCTAAATGTGAGGAAATGCCAGCATTACTTATTGAGGACTAGCTTGCAAGTGAAGAGTACATGAATGCCCAGTGCAAATCTTCATATCTAAGGTACTACTGAAATTTTGATACCGCTCTCTCTTTCCCTCTCTCCATCTCTCAACCTATGAATACGTAATATTTTTTCTGGTTCTTTGCAATAGAGATAAGCTTGTTATTTCTTGGGAAAATATCATTATGACTGCATGGATGACTAAAGGTCAACGAGAGAATTCGTTATGGGCAGCTTTTCGCAAGTTACGAATAACTGCATCAACTTTTGGGAAAGTTATTGGAGCTATCAGGGGAAATCGGAATTCATTGATTTCAATATATATTGAATTCCTAAACCACTATAATCTTTATCTAAATAGTTTTTCTTAAAATAAAAAATAATTTTAATAGAATCTTATTTTTAGGCTAACTTTGTCCTTGAAGAAAAGGTTACTCAGTGCTTACAATCTTGAAAATCAGTGGGGACGGTTGCAATAGATAGCTATTGTAAACTTTCAGAGCTGTCTGTATTGCAGACAGGTATACATTTTTTACTATCAAACATTCAAACTCAAATCTGTGCATAAAACCCATTCATCCTGAATGTTCATTTGAATCTTTCTTATTGATTTAATCGTTTTTTAAATTGTGTGATATGAAATTATAATTTAATATACCGTTTATGAAACTTTTTTTTACGTTTAACAAGGGCACCGCAAAGCGGAGTATCCCATCGCGAAATGAAAATATTGTGCGGGGAAATGCATTACTTAAGAATAAACATGTAGTTGAAGAGACCAAATATTCAACTTGTTAAAAACCACTTTGAACAAGAATAGAATTCCTGGGTCCCCCGCCGGTGAAGCAGTATACTAGTATCGACCAAGGCTGATTTAGGAACTTGACCAAGGTATTAGTGGTATAAACATTTGGTATAAATTTCATGTAAATCCATCAAAATTTGTAGGCATGAGAGCGCTTACAAGGTCAATTTTTGGATAAAACGGAGTCATTATTGTGGTCAGAGTCCCATAACTCCAGCAAAAAGTATCGGCCAATGCTGATTTTCGAACTTGACCAAGGTAATAGGTGTATAAACATTTGGTATAAATTTAATGAAAATCCGTCAAAATTTGTAGGCATGAGAGCGCTTACAAGGTCAATTTTTGGATAAAACGGAGTCATTATTGTGGTCAGAGTCCCATAACTCCAGCAAAAAGTATCAACCAATGCTGATTTTCGAACTTGACCAAGGTAATAGGTGTATAAACATTTGGTATAAATTTAATGAAAATCCGTCAAAATTTGTAGGCATGAGAGCGCTTACAAGGTCAATTTTTAGATAAAACGGAGTCATTATTGTGGTCAGAGTCCCACAACTCCAACAAAAAGTATCGACTAATGCTGATTTTCGAACTTGACCAAGGTAATAGGTGTATAAACATTTGGTATAAATGTAATGAAAATCTGTCAAAATTTGTAGGTATGAGAGCGCTTACAAAAAAGTGTGACGGACGGACGCACGGACACACGGACCCACGGACACACGGACCCACGGACGGACGCCCGGCATTTCTATGTCCCCGCTCCGCGTTGCGGCGGGGGACAATTAAAATATTTCGTTTATTCCTATCCCCATGCACGCTCTGCATGGGGTGTATCCATGGGTGTGGGTGCATTTACGTGGTTGTAAAATTCATCCCATTAATAGCGAAAACACACCACAAACGTGTTAAACTTTACTAATGAAGTTTTATAAATTCTCTTTATTCATTTATATACATTACGCATTTAGATAGTTAGGCAAAAAAAAGGTTTCACATTGAAAATGAAGCGTAGCTAAGATCTCAGAACGACGATTAATAAGTCTGCTCTATAGGAAAACTCGAGTTAACATGTCGTAATTTTAAACCCAATATTTTTAAAAGAGTAACGTATCTGCATTTTTACATTTAACGATTTACATGAAATGAATTCCCGGTTAACCATGTTGACGATATTCGTCAAAGTCTCTTTTCAATTATGAACCTGTTCTTCGTTAAATATAGCCCAACATTCGGCTCAGACGGCTGCTTAGCTCAAGATGATCCCATTACATGTAATACGAACGCATCCGTCGAAGTAAACTTACAGCATCACCAGCTATTTTAGAGGTAAAATGTCCATTTTCAGCAAGAGCAATGTCCATTAAGGATGTTTGTGCAAACTTAAAGATTTTTTTCTAGGTAGGTTCAGAGATTGATTTGAAATATTTATATAAAAAACGTTCATTATGTTGAGGTAAAGTTAAATATGTTACCAATAACCTATCCTTAGTATTGATTGCGTTAATAAAACCTAGTATTTATTAGCTCATGTGAGTTCTACTTTTAATCATTTTTCTTAATATTTCAGAGTGTGACTCTGAGGGCAATTTGCGTCTCAAAGAGAGCCATGACTATTGGCATCAAGTTCAAGGCCAATTTTATCTCACAGGAACTTCATGTTGTGATTTGGAACCAGTCAGTATAGAAGTTATTAGCATTCTTCGAGATGACTCATGGAATGCCACTTGCAAAACATGAATGAATTCTATTTCAATTTTTTTTACCCTTTCTGAAATAAAAACTTGGCAGACATATATATGTAATTCATATCTATACTTATAAATTAAGGCATTTTGCAAATAAACTACAAAATGCCTGCACCAGAGTACTTGCTTACACCTTTGGTTTCTCAACACATGCGTGATGATGTCCGTAAGGTATAATTGAATTTTAACTGATAAGTTATTATTGTGAAATTAATCAAAAACCTACTTTCATTTTCGATAAACAAGCCCGAAATAGCAAAAATGAGAGTAAGGTGGTGGACACGCTTTGGCGGATCCAAGACAGGGATCGTTTGTATCTAAATATATGCTTGCTATGAAATAATATTGAATGATTACGTAAACAGTGAATATATTTATTAGGAACTTACCTGGATTACACATAGAAGTTATGATTTGACAAATGTTGAATAAATGAAATAAGGCAATTCGTTTCTTGAGTGAGCGATTTTAGTTTTTATAGATAGAAGCTAGCGAAGCGCGACCTCTAGCGAAAGAATGGAATAGAACTTTCCAGAACGGGGTAACCAAGAACGCGGTTTGACTAATAAACGATTGGCGAAAAGTGTAGGACGGATTCATCATGCATCGCGGGTAGATATTCATACCTTGAATGGGACATATTTGGTTAATACAAAAAAGTTAATAAATGAAATGGAAAAATTTGATGCGATTTTAGTTTTGATCGAAAGAATATTTTTCCAGAACGGTGCCCAGGAACACGGTTCGACTAAGTTTACACTATGGCGGAAAGTGTAGAGCGAGATACTTTGAAAATGTCAACTTTGGTTTAAAAAATGCAAAAAAATATGCATACACTAGCGTTTTTTTTTATTTTCATACATTTTAATACCACGACAGATTGGTAGTGAACTTTATACATTAATTGTGTTATCAAACGGGGAAGTTAAATGGTGGGGGATTACCCTCCCCAATTTTTTTTTCGAAACTGTCTTTTATCTGAATTTCACATTTGGGACAGGGATAAAAATATTAGTGAAATTTGACCTAAAGAACAAAATTTAGACATATGACGTCCTAAATACCCACTCACTGGTTTAAAAAAAAAAATCATTGTAATCATTTTCCACTCAGAATTAAGGCCATGTTCATGTATATATCATCCAATTCAGTTTAAATTTTTCATCCCTTTTCTAAATATCCAGCTATGCAGTTTTTTAAATTTCAATTTTAAAGAATATGTTAAGAAAACTATAAAGAAATAATTCGGACACAATATATACAAAAAAAAATATGATTTAACATTGCATTATGTCATTCATTTGTTAAGTGATAATTCCCGCGCTCGCGCGGGTTATCATCTAGTATTTATACCCGCACTTTCTAAAGAAAGTTCGGGTATATTGTTGTTGTCCTGTTCCGTCCGTCCGTCCGTCCGTCCGTCTGTCACGTTTTACTTTCTCAAACTGCTCTTACATCTTATAAACCAGCAAACTGAACTCTTGGAGTTTGATTTGGGGTATCATGTTGTTTTGTAAAAAGGTTTCAAAAATTCTCTGGTAGTCCTGGGGGTCAAATAATTGGTAAAAAATGACGTTTTTTCACAAAAAACCTTCTTCCTCGAACTCCTCCTACATTTTCAACAATAGACAAATCATCTTTTGGAATATGTTTTGGGGTATCCTATAGATGCGCAATAAGGTTTCGGAAATTTCAAATTTGCCCTGGGGGTCATTTGGTGGCTGAAAAATGACGTTTTTTTTACAAAAAATCTGATTAAAAAAACGTCATTTTTTTTTGGCAGTAGCCAAATGATCTTCTAGAATATGATTGGGGGTGTCATTTTGAAGTGTGATCAGGTTTCAGAAATTTTTTTTTCAACACAGGGATCAGTGGGCAACAAAAAACGACGTTTTTTTGCAAAAAAAGTATGGTTCCCAGAACTCCTTTTACAACTTTTGGAGTAGCTCTGTCATCTCTTGGGATATGATTGGGGCTGTCCTATAGATGTGCAATAAGGTTTTAGAAATTTTAATTTTATCCAGAAAGTCAAATAGTAGCAGATAATTGACGTTTATCTCTCCTAAACAAAACCTACATCCCAGAACTCCTCTTATGATTTAATGAATAGACACATCATATCTTGGGATATGATAGAGGCTGTCCTAAAGATGTGCAGTAAGGTTTTAAAAATTTAAATTTCATATAGGAAGTCAAATAATAGCAGAAAATTGACGTTTATCACTCCTTAAAAAACCTACATCCCAGAACTCCTCTTATGTTTTAATGAATAGATACATCATATCTTGAGATATGATAGGGACTGACCTATAGATGTGCAATAAGATTTTGAAAAATTTAATTTAATCCTGGAAGACAAATAGTAGCATGAAATTAACATTTATATCCCATGTGCAGATCTAGAGGGGGGTCAGGGGTCCAGATCCCCCCTTCAAAATTCAAATTTCTTTAAATTACATTTAATTAAAAAAATTGCCGAAAAAATGCTTTGGAACCCCCCCCCCCCCGGCAAACTCAAATAACTGTTGCCCGCCCCCCCCCCCCCCCTTCCCCTGGAAAAATTTTCTGTATGTATGTATCCCTACTTAGACTTTAAATAAAATGACGGTTTTTTCTCTTAAAATAAAAAAAACCTTGCATTTATTTTTGCTTAAAATTAAAAAAAAACCTTACATTTACACTTTTCTTAATTGTTGAATGATGTATTAAAATTAAAATATAATTTGCGGTCTAAAAGTTTTATAAACTGGTAAAAAATGTTTTTCTTAAAAAAAAAAAAATCACATTACACCTTGCATAATTGACAAATGATCTATTGAGATATGATCAGAATTAGTTAAATGTTACACATGGAGAGAGACTCATCACAAGAAAGCATGGAAACACCAGAAGGAAGAGAGAGAGAGAGAGAGAGAGAGAGAGAGAGAGAGAGAGAGAGAGAGAGAGAGAGAGCTAAAACAGATAACATGTAATGGTTTGGACTGGGGTGGTGTGGTTGATTATGGGTGCTGATTCTGATATGTTAATCAAAGTAACAAAAATTATAAGATATACATGGATAATTAGAAAGATAAAATGAATAGTATTGTAATAGGGTGCATTTTATGATAATAATTAAATTCATGCATTATTCATATTTCATCAACATCATCATCTTCATCCTCCATTTCATTTATATTTTACATGTACATATTTAGAAACAGACTATTATCCCTATAACTCCCTGTCTTTTATGCAACTATCAAGTAATTATTATTTAATTATCTATTCTAGTGGCTTCTGATATTTTATAGCCTTAAGGCATTTCACCTGTATGGTCACTTTAATACATGTGCACATGATCAGGTGGTTTACTATAGCCAATAGAATCCTTTAATCTCTATATCTGAATAAATGAAGAACCCTGAAGTGGACTTGTTAATCTTTGGGACAACCCACTATCACAGTATCATTCACCTTGGGACTTAAAATTGAGTCTTTTCGATATAAAAAGGTACTAAATTACAGCATACTAGTATATATACATGTAATACATGTTGTTGAAAAGTAACAGAATTTTAAACAAGAGGCCCATGGGCCACATCGCTCACCTGAGCAACAATAAACATAATAAAATCAGCTTTATGGAGTCATATACAAAATATCTGAACAATGTCATATAATAGATTCTGTATTAAAAAAAAAATTCCCCTTCATATTCTTATGTTTATCATTGAGCCCCTTTGTAACAGGGTGGTTTTACAGTCATACCACATATTGAGCATTGCAGTTCTCAAGAAGATGATCAAACTTAAACAACTATTTATATATGGATTATAAACCTACATCAAATTTTGAACCCCTTGTGAGGTCCAAGAATTGTCCACGGGCCAGAGTCTTAACAATATGTCAAAATGTTTGCATATAAGTAAAACCATATATAATAACATTTGAGTTTTTGTGAATAATTTAAATGTTTTCCTTTGTAAAATTGGAATCCCCCCCCCCCCATATGGCCCAACCCTACTCCTGAAGAATATGATTTTGACAAATTTTAATCTACACTATCTGAACTGACTGAAGCTTTTCTATACAATTTGTGTTTAGAAGATGATTTTTAAAGATGTTTCCCTATATATTCCTATGTAAAAATTTGTCCCCCCCCAATTGTGGCCCCACCCTACCCCCTGGGATCATGATTTGAACAAACTTTAATCTTCTCTACCTGAGGATGCTTCCACACAAGTTGCAGCTTTTCTGCATGATCGGTTTTTGAGAAGAAGATTTTTAAAGATTTTTCTCTATATATTCAAATGTGAAAATTCAACCCCCCCCCCTCTAACTGACACCCCACCCTACCCATAAGGATCATAATTTTATCAAACTTGAATCTACCCTATCCGAGGATGCTTTCACACAAGTTACAGCTTTTCTGACCGATCGGTTTCTGAGAAGAAGATTTTTAAAGATTTTTCTCTTTATATTCCTATGTAAAAATTCGTCCCCCCATTGTGGCCCAATCCTACCCCTGGGGATCATGATTTGAACAAACTTGAATCTACACTACCTGAGGATGCTTCCACGCAAGTAATAACATTTCTGGCCAATCAGTTTCTGAGAAGAAGAGTTTTAAAGATTTTTTCTTATATATTCCTATATAAAAACTCGCCCCCCTCACCCCATTGTGGCCCCACCCTACCCCCAGGGATCATGATTTGAACAAACTTGAATCTACACTACCTGAGGATGCTTTCACACAAGTTACAGCTTTTCTTGCTGATCAGTTTCAGAGAAGAAGATTTTTAAAAATTTACTCTATATGTTCGTATGTAAAAATTTGACCCCCCATTATGGCCCAACCCTACCCCTGGGGATCATGATTTGAACAAACTTGAATCTACACTATCTGAGGATGCTTCCACACAAGTTTCAGCTTTCCTGGCTGATCAGTTTCAGAGAAGATTTTTAAAGATTTACTCTATATATTCCTATGTAAAAATTTGACCCCCCATTATGGCCCCACCCTACCCCTGGGGATCATGATTTGAACAAACTTGAATCTACACTACCTGAGGATGCTTCCACACAAGTTTCAGCTTTCCTGGCTGATCAGTTTCAGAGAAGAAGATTTTTAAAGATTTACTCTATATTTTCCTATGTTAAAATTCGACCCCCCATTGTGGCCCCACCCTACCCCCGGGGAACATGATTTAAACAAACTTGAATCTACACTACCTGAGGATGCTTTCACACAAGTTTCAGCTTTTCTGGCCAAATGGTTTTTGAGAAGAAGATTTTTGAAAAATTCCAACAAATTTTCAATGATTTTTTATTATCTCCCCTTGAAAGAGGGCGTGGCCCTTCATTTTAACAAACTTATATCTCCTTTACCTAAGGATGCTTTGTGCCAAGTTTGGTTGAAATTGGCCCAGTGGTTCTTGAGAAGAAGTCGAAAATGTAAAAAGTTTACGGACGGACAGACAGACAGACGGACAGACAGACTGACGCCGGACAAAAAGTGATCAGAAAAGCTCACTTGAGCTTTCAGCTCAGGTGAGCTAAAAATGACTGAAAACTGCAACATTGATTTAGGTTTAAAAAATGTGTATTACTACATTTATAGAAACATGCATTTATTTCTTCTGAATTTATGCTAATTTAACTGATTAGGGGAATCCAGGTGGACACAGGTACATTCTACCTGTAACCCCTTAGAGGACCCCATAATTGCCTAAAATAATTAGGTGTTTGTTTTGGCGAGTAGCCGTTCAGGAAATAAACCATCAGAAGTCCTTTTTTCTGCCAATTATACAAGTTAAAATTAATAACAATAAATGATTAAAATTAAATGTTTATCCTCCACACCCCCATCGGATTCAGAGTCTTCTTTAAGGTACCTCACTACACCCAGACTTATAATTTTTAAGACACTACGTCACAAGATGGCGATTTAAATGTTTTGTTAAACTGTTAATATCGTTCGATTCGGTTGTATATTGTCGTAGCTCAGTGGTTAAAGTATTGGGTTTCTGAACCGCAGATCATGAGTTTGAATCCGCCTGGAGCTTTTATTCAAGTTTACTGAATTAAATTTTTAAAATGTAATTTTTCATCCAAAATTGCATATTTTTTTGCCTATTTGACTTAAATACTTCTTATCCATTATGATATCTATTATAATCAAGTAATTTTCTGCTGATTTGAGAAAATATTTCAAGGTGTAGTGAGCCACCTTAATACATTCTAACATGTGTACAGTAGCAAATTTTAAATAATTTCTTGATTGGTATTTTTCTCTAGATGCACATAAAGATTTTGGAAATTGCTTTTTAATTCTTATCGATAAGATAAACAAAATGTTATATGTATTCGGGGCAATTGTAATCCTAAACAAAGCAGGGTCATCAATAGGCTAGAAATTACCAACATGGATCAAACACTATACATATGAATAAGATAAAATACTTTATTATATCCAGTTCTGGAAAGTCAGGGTGTCTCCAAGGGGGCATAACCTATATACAATTTGATGCGCACAAAGAGCAAGAATAAATATGGGGGATCTCAAAAGTTAAAAATTATCAATGTTTATCATCATTTCCTATTTCAAAGGGGTGGGGGTGGTTTAAAGACAACTCCTGGGGGTCATGTACTTGCACCATTTGATGCATCATAATGATTTTAGAAACAAGAATATAGTTGGTTTAGTGGTGGGGATCTCAACAGTTTTCAAGATTAATGGTATTTTCCTGTTTCATTGGGTCAGAACAATCCCATAGGGTCATGGCCTACATTTTATTTGATGCATCATAATACATTAAGAAAAAAGACCCTTTCCTCCCAATTAAATAAAACTCATATAGACATGATAAGTCTCTACACTTATTTAAATGTAATACACAAATTTAATACAAACTGTCACAGGGTCAATATGGGGTCAACTTAATATTTAAATCTGACAAATGAAAAAATAACTTTTGCAATTAAAATGACAGAAACTGTACAAATGTGATAGGATATGTTACAATGATGAGCTTATTTAGATATTTTAAAAAAGATGATGATACAGTATGCTGGCAAAGGGAGATCACTTATTTAGAAAGTGAAAGTAATACATATGTATACCGGTGTCTCATAATATTGTGCGAGTACTACATGTATTATGCTTACCTATATTGGTCAACATCATAATGATAATCCAATTAGAGCACAATATGAATCCATTAATTAGCTGATCATCACAAAAGAAATGTTTATGCATGTTAATTAATCCTATTCTGCACATGGAAAACACATACTGTTATGTACACCACGTGAAACCCATCTAACTGAAGAGCTGGGTAAAACTAGTACCCGGTAATGCGACCTGTAGACCTGTGTTGTGTACGTAACTTCGGACAAAGATTATTTTCTTGTAACATGCATGTATTTTCATGACTTTATTCTTTTAAACCCCTTGTACTGTTTTATTCGGTAAAAATATGTAAAGCACACATTTCAGCTTTAAGGTGGTACGTACAGGACACCTGCATATTGTAATGAACTCCCTATTGCAGAAATAAACAATAAAGTATAAATATAATAATTCCCCCAAAAATAATGTTACCTAACAGTGAAGTGCAATGGGTTAGAGCGTTAACTACATGTCTGTAGAGAGTTCAAATGCTGCTGGGGCTTTTCTATATTTTACTTCAGATTCCAAAATTTTAAAAATTTATCTTTTTTTGCTACATACCTGTATTGTAAAAAATTAAATTTATAAAACGTCACTGTGAAAGAATTTTGATTATAATGCACTTTACTACATGTACAGGCTTTCGTTGTTATCAAAATATTCTGATGTTTCTTTATCCATAAGGAGTGTGTGTGTGTGTGGGGGGGGGGGGGGGTGGCAAAGTAGTATGTAACTGTGTTTGCAGGGGGTGGGGGGATTGGGGTCCAAGGTGTATTGTTTGGTAATTTTACTACATGTATTAATATAATGTATTAATATAAATTATTTTTTTCAAGGGTGGGAGGGTCTGGACCCCCCCCCACCCACTCCAATCCCTTCTCTAAATCTGTGCACGCGATGATGTTGGCACCTAGAAGCAAATCTAAATTAAGCCGGCAACCGCCGAGGGAAGGGGGCATAATTTAATTTTGTTTGTAATAATTATATAGACCATACTTTCTATGAAATGAAAAGATTATTGATTAACTGAAAATTCACATGCAAACAGTTCAACCACAACTGTACATAAAGGGCCGCTCATGTGTATTATCATCGTCGGAACCCACAGGTTTTCTATCCGTTATACTGCATGCAGTGTAACGGATAGAAAACCCGTGGGTTCCGATGATGGTGTATTATGTGCACGTGGCCTTTGTTTTTACTAAAACTGGTACAAAACAGTGTTATTTAGGGGCAAACACTTGGTGCGGGTATTACTGTCTAATGACAGCATCTAGTTTCTAATTACTGTTTATTTCCCTTTTGGTACATTCTCTTGACAAAACAATTCATTTTGTCTGTTTCATTCTTTTTGCAACTTAGCATGTATCAGTTCACAGTGTACGTGGAAAGGTGCTTAAAAACGAAGTGACGTTGACTACACATTATGTTAAAATTAAATATACTATAGGTCTAAGCAAAATGTCAAAGCAAAGACATCTTGAGACTGGTGTAAGACATGGTCTGAAGGTCAGAATTACATTAATTGGGAATTTCACATTTATCGGCTATTTCCTTCAGACTGCAAATTCTTTGTGGACAAACACCTGTATTGTGAAGGTATATGATCTAGAATACAATATTTTTTTATTCTTTCATTTGCACGCTCCATATGGATTTGACTTCTCCCAATCTTGTAACATAACTGTGCTTCTTCCTTCGTAAAATGAGATTTTGATGAAAGGAAAGGTAGTATATTTAATGTTACACCTGATGGAAGTTTGTCAAAAATGTTGACAACTTATCAGAGAATGAAAATTTCACCGGATTACTCGTGCCTATCGGAATTGAGATATTTGTCGTATACTTGTGACATCACATACATATGGTGCATATAGCTGAAGCTCTATGACGAAAATTTGGGTTTGAATATACATGTACATAGTCATATATAATGTACAATGCATACTTACGAATAACTTGAATTCACGGCGCATGAATTACACTAGTTTTAAACAGATAGAATTAAAATTATATCCTATCATATTCTGTGCAAAACAACCCATTTTAAAAATTCATTCAGTTTACGACCGTTCATACAAGTACTTGCCCCAAACACTCTTTTGGCAAACCGACGTCTGAAAGCAGATCAGGAATAGTCATTTTTATAGCGAGCGCAGCTCGCAGGCGCGCAGCGCTGGCGAGCGAAGCGAGCTCTCTAAGAACCAGTGCGCGCGGGAAAAAGAACGAGTAAAACCTACAGATTCATCAAGAAAATTTTTGTGTCTATGTCCCATAGTGCTCTCTTATGTTTTTTCCCGTGGTGCTATGCCAAAAATGGCTTACACTTAACTCGTAATTAACAGTGCCTCGAGGTCTGAATACACGTTTTGAGTAGCGCACAAGCGCTGGTGAGACCCTAGAGATTTTTTACATGCTTCCATTCCTTCGTATTGAGTCGAGATACGTAAACAAATGAATATATAAGATTTGAACGTGTGAAGTCACAGTGTTCTCGCGCTAGTTTTCCCGCGATAAATTTAGAGGTGGATCAAACATCTGTAATGCGTGTACTATAGCTATTTCAGTACATTGTATAAACTTCGATACCTGCCTTAGATGATTTGTGGTTGTTTGTTTTGGGTTTTTTTTTGTTTTTTTTAATATAGAGATTATATAGTTATATATACAAGCAAGAGTTAAGCTAATTTTGCGTGCATGAACAGTAAGTATAAGTAGGGATGAAATTAAAAACTAAATAATAAAGAATACATAGAAAAAATAAACAGTTTAAAAAATATATGCATATATTGCATATTGTCTAACCATTAAATTGGAAAATGGGAAATTACACACCTACAAACAGGGACCGGGGTACGGATACAACCTATGCCAAAATAAACAAATTTCATTAAAAAATAATATATCAGGAAAAAAAATTCAGATAACAACAAGGTACAAAAGAAAAATAATATTGTATTTACCTATTACACTTTTCACCAAATTAAACACTAATTACATTTTACAGACTGATCAATTTTCTCCAAAAGTAAAGAACAGTTTTAGGGGAAGCAATAAAGTCTATGTATTTTGTAGGAATTTTTTTTCAACTTACAAATATTATATACTTCTCCCTCTCTATCTCTCTCAAAAAAATTATTTGATGTTAAATGATGTCTGTCAAAATATCACTTATAATAGTTGACAATGATGAAAGATATGTGTAATTTTTGCTGCGCTCGCCACAACGGTAGCACCGTAAAACATATTATGAAAACAAACCACGCCACTGTATGGGGCTGGTGGTGGCGTTTAAAAGAATTTCAGTAAATTGAAGAAATAACATCTGCGGTAAAATGTATAAGGATATTTTGGTATAGATTTACACAGAATGTGGTAGGGTGATTAAACGAATTGGATTTTACGTGCATGTACATTTATACCCCCTTTCACTTTACACTTCCGTCTAAAGTTCTTTCATATCATCGTTGAATTCGTTTATTGACTGTCGTTTGCCGATCAAAAGGAGCAGAAATCGAGATATTCATCTATATTACTTCGACTGGTAAGTAAGAAGTAATACATGTACATTTATATACATAAAATGAACCAAGGCACGTGCAAGAGGGACAGAGAGAGAGACAGCGAAAATTTTGCAAAGAATTTAAACACGAGTGTGTCGACGTTTTTTGAAAATGAACTGTCCTGTGAAATCCTTAAGCTGTGGCATTGCGTAAGCGTGCATAGATACATGTAACTCCGCCTAAGAAAAAACGAGTTGACCAAGCATAAAGTTTTTACACCGGCTGTTTGTTTTGTTTATGTTTGACGTAACAGACATCAATGATCCTGACGCTATCGGAAAAACCTCACCAAATTCGTTTTGATAATAAGACTGGCTGTTCATATTTGATGGTACATCCTGGGTAATCTCTGTGGTATCTATATATTCTTGCTGAGGAGAACTCCTCGAATGATTTTGGCATTGATCCTTTGCACTTTTACTGGGAAGGTATTCCTACAGTTTTCATCACTCCTTCAAATTAAATTCCATGAAGTGCTACAATGTATTGGATACTATAGATTGCTGTTGTTGAATCTTTCCGCTAAATCTAGATCTCTGAGATTGAGATGCAATTTCATCAGGGTCATAAGGAGATGGTCACTACACTCTGTCCCAGGATATCGTCATTTCACATTTTGCTTAATTACTCGATTTTTATAAATACCCCAGTGTTCAAACGATGTTCATTTAAAAGTATGACAAATTTCAAAGATTTCCCAGTTGAAACGCCCTCGTTTCAATATATACAAGGCTACAAATGTTATGTATACGGGGATTTTGTATTGCAGTAAGCCCGGATGATAACGTTGAAAAAGGTATTCCGAGTGACTTTCGAATAGAGAAAAGAAACATTCCCAATTATAAATCTCAGTAAGAAATCTATTTTTCGATCCTGTGATTTTTTTTTTGAGTGAAAAATGATGTGTCAATTGAGATATCTTGGAAATTTTCCCTTTCATCGAATTTAATTGCACTTCTTTCACAGGTATGTACATTTTTTATTAAAAATCTACCAAATGTGCTGCATAAATATCTTGGGTCGATACAACGACCTTGTCAGCAAATACAATCTTCCACTTGATCGCATGCTGACTGACGTTTTTCATTCTAATTGTTATACCATAATTAATCACCTAATTGTCTATGGACTTTTCCGGGTTTTTTCCCATTACGACAAAGAGCACACGGCGGGTGCGACCGGTCGGCAGAGGATGCTCACTCCTTCTACGCACCTGATCCTACCTCTATCTTTTTAGAGGTCCGAGTTGCTTTGCTTTGAATTTCGTTTTATGGATTTTTGAGATGGTTGACAGTTTGTTATTGTCATTTTTCATTTGAACAGACTATAGTACTAAATCATTGTACTGTCCATCCACTAAAATAGTTAAATAAATGGACCCATCCTCTCCAAAACATCGACTTAAACATTGATTACCTCCGTGGTAATGATGTATAATTTTAATAGCATCTGTAAATTCAAACATGCATGTCAAATAATTTTATTCATACTATCACTATATCACATGTGATATACTTTTACTTTTTGAAATTTTAACACACTATTTGTATAGGCATGCCATATCATGGGATATATTTTTGTACCAATCGGACGTCAACTTCCTGTTAAATGAGGACTTTGTTTATTTTTAGCCAAAATTTTCAAACAAATTTCCGTCAAAGAATTCTCAGCAACTGTTTATTGCAGATGCTTGAAATTTTTACACAGTATTTGTATAGGCATGCCATATCGTGGGATATATTTTTGTATCAATCGGATGTCAACTTCCTGTTAAATGTCGACTTTGCTTATTTTGCATATTCACATCAGAGCGGGGGTATCACTAGTGAGCACTGGCTCACAGATATCTTGTTTCTTTCAAAAATACATGCAGAGAACAGTCAATTTGAAACTGTGGAATACACTCGTGTAGCAAACCTTGTCTGGGTCCTGTATTATGTTTCTTATAGTTAAGCTTTTTTTCTCAATTTAAGAGCTTTGGAGGTCTTTAACTTTTTATTCCAAATCATTTACACATTCTGTAATGTTTAAAAAATCTAAAAGAAATTTTATCTTTAAAACTTACTCAAGTTGAGAAATGTTATAAAATATATGCATTTGTCTGCAGGCATATAGAAGGGTCATTCTACACACAGATGCCCAAATAGTGTCCCTCATGTTTATAAAAATTTCTAAAGAAATTGAAGTAATTTTAAAAATCGCTTTTTTGATCAAAGAAAGATATAAATGCTTTATTTATTCTTAATATTGGCCAAAAACTTTATAAAAAACCAACATAATTATTTTTTTCCTTAATTAAAGTATCAAAGATGTTAAAAAATACGTTGTCCCAGGTCTTCGTTATATGCATATAATTCATTATAAAATATTAAGTTACTGTCCGTATGGTAATTTTAAAAGCTTTTAAGCAATTGATAAACATACTTATTAATGCTTTTAGTGCAAATCCCAATTTCTACTTTTTATTTTTTTTTAAAAGTCAATCTAAAAGTTGTCCTATGTTTTTTTGTCATTACCGTAACATAACTTAAAAATCGCCGTTCCCGAAAGACAAAAGCGCGTTTTTTTTATAAACATCACGTGACTCATTATACCCGGGAAAGTTGATGTAGAAGATGCAGGGTGGAAGTTTGGAGAACGATGTAAGTACCAAAAACTTAGTCTTAACATTTTAAAACTTTAATAGTATGTTTATTGTGTGTCATTACCGAATGCAAAAAATTACAAACACCTTAGCCTTAAGCGGAAAATTATTTAAGTCGTCGATAAATTTGATTAAATTCATAACCAATTCAGACGCTATCAGCAGCCATGATGACACGATGGGCCCTTTAGGTCATTAAAAAAAAATAATTGTCATTACCGAAACTGGTCATTACCGTGACCATTTTTCGAAACGTTCTCGTTACGGTAATGACAATATGTGACGGCAGTGACAATTAGATGATTTTCAGTTCATTTATATAAATATATTTTATCATTTAATAGAGTAATTCACAAATATACTGAATATCATAGTAGTTTAAATAAAAACCTATAATATCTATTGAATTATACAACATTTTATGTGTATTTTATATGTTATTTCAGATTAAACAAGAAGAAACTATAATTTATAAAGATTTGATCAGAATTGAAAAATTAAGTATTTTATCAGAGAAAACACTGGTTGGCCTTTTACGCAGCTCCAGCGATCAACATTGCCATATTTGGGCTGGGCTGGTGGCAGATGCGTATGACAAGTGGTTAGATTCAAAGGAACTTCTTATTTTACAAAACAAAGTAGTAAAGCATCCTTACTTGAAATGGCACTGTCGGCAAAAGAAAGGGCAAGAAGATGGAGAGAGCGACAGCAGAACGATCCCGAAAAACATCAGAAATACTTACAAGCAGAGAAAGAAAGGTATGAGTTGAGAAAAAAAAGCGGAAAACTGAAAAATGTATCACAAATGACTGAAAGAGAGAAAAGAACAGTGCGTAAAAGATGGAGAACAAATCAAAAACACAAAAGAAAAAGGGACAAAGATATTATAGATTTGTTATCTACAAACACTCCTCCGAATTCCCCCCCCCCCATGAAAGAACATCAGTTGCTTTTCCAGTGGACTTAAAAAAATCTTCTGGAAGGAAAAAAGTAAGAAAGGACCGCGCAAAGGCTTACAGGGAAATAAAGAAATTGAAAAATAAATTAGAAAAGAAAGAAAAAGACATTGAAAAGTACAGAAAACGTTTGCTCAGAGAAAAAGCAAAATATATGAGAAATGTAACAGACTCACCGAGAACAAAAACTAAAAAATTACTCAGAGGTCAAAGTGTTTCCAAAGAAGTAAAACGTATGTTGAACTTTCACCATGCAATCATTAAAGGATTAAGAGAGAAGTATAAACAAGCCAGAAAAAGAAAACCCAGAGAGCAATTGTCAACATTTTACCTTCCAAGTTATTGCGAAAGTATAGACTAAAATCTGTCGCTGCTGGGGCAATTGGATACTCAAGAAAAAGAATTCTTACTGCAATGAGCACAAAATCTTCAAATTGCGGAAATAAAAGAATTCAAAGAATACAAACAGCAGTCAAAATCTTTCTGCAAAGGGATGACAACAGCCGGTCCTCTGCTGGGAAGAAAGAAACAATCACCAGGTTTAAGATAAAGAAGCAGAAACGATTTCTTAATGATGATATGAAAAACCTACATGCTAAATTTCTAAGTGAGAACCCAGAAATGGGAATATCATATTCCTTCTTCTGTAGAGTCAGACCATTTTGGGTAGTAAAAGCAACAGAAAAGGACAGGCAAACTTGCTTGTGTATCAAACATGAAAATCTTCAATACCAAGCAGACAGATTAAGGGATCTGAATATCATTGGGACGTCAAACATTAATGGCCTCGCAGATATGATTTGCTGTGACTCAGATAGCAAGACGTGCATGTATAAGGAATGCCTAACATGCAAAGAAAAGGTGATTACCGTAGATGTTCTTGAAAATGACCTAGGAAAACAGATAAATTGGAATAAATGGACAACTCGTAGGGTCGAGAAAGTTAAAAAGGTACAAGGTGAAGAAATAAAGTACACTACATCCATGACTACCAGAGAAGAAGAGCAAGGCACAGTCGAGACATTAGTTGAAGATTTTCAGGCAAACCTTAAGAAAACTTGCCGACATTTATACAACATAAAGCACCAATATGCTGTATTACGAAAACTTAAAGAAAATATGACAGAAAATGAAATCATAATTCATATTGATTTTTCAGAAAATTACTGTTGTAAATATAACAAAGAAATTCAAAGTGTCCACTTTGGTCCTAGTCAAACTCAAGTTACTTTACACACGGGTGTGGTGTACTTCAAAGGAGAATGCACTCTGTCGTTCTGCACTGTATCCGACTACAATAAGCACGGACCCCCTGCAATATGGGCTCATCTAAAACCTATTCTAGCCCATGTAAAGGATGTGCATTCCACAATAGATACTGTCTACTTTGTTAGCGACGGTCCGACCACTCAGTATAGGTGCAAAGCAAACTTCTATCTCTTATCGTCATACTTTTTTGATCTTGGGTTTAAGATCGGCAACTGGACATTTCTTGAGGCAGGGCATGGTAAGGGTCCAGCAGATGGGATCGGGGGTGCAATAAAACGGTCGGCTGATGCTGTCGTTGCGTATGGCGGGAGTATTACAGATGCTAAAACCATGATGTCTGCTCTAGAAAACACTGGGACAACAATCAAGTTCTTTCTCATCACAGAGGCAGATGTAGAGCCAATCCAGAAGTATCTCCCATTGAACCTAGACACGGTACCACAGACGATGAAACTTCACCAGGTAAGCTAACCATGTAAACATTTTCTCTAATCTCTCACTAAATGTAATTTATTGTGATTTAGTACAAATTTTGTAATCTCACTTTACTTTTAGGTGTTTACAAATAGAAGATGCGCCGTTTAAGTTCGTGTCCTGAGCTGCTTTTGTCAAAAACCAGACATGTGCTCTTGTTTTACACCCACTCCATTCACTTTTACTCATGAAGCTTCGACAGCCTCTCCGACTACATCAACAGAAAATTCAGTAGACGCTTTCCAAAAATCTATAGATAGCCAGTTAGTAGGGAAATGGTGTGTTGTTTTATATGATGATGTTCCATATCCTGGTGTTGTACAAAACGTTGATGATGATGATGTTGAAGTCCAAGTGATGCACAAAATCGGAAATAACCGATACTTTTGGCCCATGATTCCAGATATATTGTGGTACAATCATTCGCAAATTATTTGTGAAATAAGTGAACCGACTAAGGTTGGTTCTAGGCATTATCAGCTTTCTAAGTCCGACTGGGATAAAGTGGTGAAAGTGGTTCATGTTTAAAAAAAATGTTAAACTGACAAAACTAATGCTTTGTAATTCATATCTTTAAATAAAACTTTGTTTTTGTGTGTACGATTCTCTTATTAATGGTTTTAAAAACGTCTGCTAATAATAATTTTGTGTATACGGTCATTACCATAACGTCTTGTCATTACCGTACGCCAAAGTCATTACCATAACACACTCTAAAAATTGTAATATATTATAAAACAGTAGACAGAAATACTATTTTTTTGTATTTTTTAAATTAGTAAGACTTTAAGTGTATGTCCGAAACGTAATGATAAAGATATGATATAAATTAGACCCTAAAAGAACAAAGACATAATGTACAAACTTAAGAATTTAATAAACAGGGCGTTGTTTCTGCAATTACTCTAAAACAAACTAAACGATTCACAATTTTTTACGTCGGTTTTAATTGCATCATTTTATTTTATTTGGGATGTATGAAATATATATTCATATAGATCATTTGACTGATTAAAATGAAAATTGATTCTTGTTACGGGAATGACATTCATCAGTGAATAACACATTTTAAGTGCTAATTCATTGAATTTTATCACCAAGAACTTCACTGCTGATAATAACTTGTCGCATTATTTTTAAAAACATTACAAACATAGAAATTATCCACATTTACAAATTTATTAAAATCCAGAATTCAGGTATTTGTTTGGGCATCTCTGTGTAGAATGACCCAGAATAAGTTAATTGCCCCTTTCTTCCAACTGAACGGGCAGAAAATTGTTACAGAAACTTCATTTCTACTTAAATGTCATATTTTGAGTAATGAAATTTGAAGTTTGCTCATATTTTTCTTTCCCTAATGATTCAAATTGAAATAAATAAATTAATGAAAATTATTTATCTAAGAACATATCTGATTATATTTGATATCTTTATGAGTCTTTTTAAACAAAATTGAAAAATTCAGTGAAATCAGGGTCACTTGAAGTTAAATCTGCAAAATGCTAGAAACTCTGTTTATCAGAGTGTTCCTTAAATAGTCATGGCCATTTATCTCTGGTTTCTGATAAATAAATAGAGTCAGTAATTAATTCCATAACATAACTTTAAAAAATATATGGTTAGAGAAAGTAAGCATAGTGATACATATATATTCTATATGTATTAATAAAAAAATCTATTCTGTTTTTTTCTTCTTCAAAAATACAAATTTTAAATAAGAAAAAAGTATATACTTTAACAGTTGAAGATGACTCTTGGGCAGATTTATGCTGATTGGTAGCTGTTGGACATTTATCAGTCTCTGATGAAAAATGACAAAAACAAACTGTCAACCATTTCAAAAATCCATAAATCGAAATACAAATTCAAAGCAGAGCAAGATATTAAGAATAATTGTGTCACAGTAAACTAATTGGCATTGACCATTAAAATTCAATGCTATATATCAGTTCAGAAACACTAATGATTTATGCAATTTTAATATGAGAACTGTAGCACCACCTATGCCATGTGCTGAGGCAATACGTACAGTTTTCATGGATTATTCTTTAAATTCTTTAAATGCACGTGACTAACATGTAAACAGTGCACAAAAGTACAAGATAAAGTTTAAAAATCATCCACAAGCCTATATCATGTTTAGGCCTATATTCCTTGATTGTACATGTGTAAATAAAACCTACACATAATGACATATTTATTATCTTTGTGATTGCGTCAATATATACATATTACATGTTCTTGACTTGTGTGAAAATATCGTAGGAATTTTGTTTTTGCTCCCCAGTTTTTTGATTTGGGGTCTGGACATTGGTCTTTTTCTTGCTGCAGGTCTGAAGCTCCCGGTCTGAAAAAATTAGGATGGAGGACCTGGGAGCTACAGGGGCCGTCCATTGAAAAAATTGTATATTTATTGCGCAGAAAAATGTGCGCTAGTTTTGGACTAATTAACCTTATTTATACGCAAAAAAACTAAGTACATTAGTGGTCAAAATCGACCCTGTTTTGGAAACTTAAAATAACAACACAGGAAGTAGACGAGGATTCACACTTTAATAATATATAAACATTTTTCATGTATCTTTTATAGTTTACTTTATATGCCCCTCTGAAGTTGGAATGTTTTACATTGATTTCTCAAGTCCTGAAAATTATGACGTCAGTATTTTTATTGTATTTTATTTATAAAAAACAAACTGTATTGATAAAAAATAGTCAGATTAAAAAAAATCATTAATATAAAAAATGCGAAATATACAATTTTACTTTAAAGGGATTATCAAAAAAGAAATAAAATAGGAATATCTTTGCACCCACAATAAATGACCTCTTTGCACTTGTATTTCATCAAAATATTCAATGCCATAATTATTCTATTATATTTGTTATGGAAATATTTATGTTATATTTTTACTAAATGATTACTTAAATACTGCATATTTATTTTTTAAAAGCTTATTTATTGATTGTATTTTTATGTTAATATGTACATAATAAATAATACTAAGAGTAAGGCACTTAATTTTATTAAAATCTCAGCCATCAGGTTTTTTAAATAATTTAACACCGAGTGTGACTTTTTATATTATAAATATCAATATAAAAATATTAAATTCAGGGTGAGACATTTGTGAAATGTAAAATTAGAATTATACAGAAGATATTGCTGTAATCTGTTTAAAAAAACAATTACACATTGAAATAGTGAATCACTTCATGTCATAACCAATCATTTTCACTTATAAGTCATCCCTCGGTGACTTCTGTCCCACTGTCGCTCTCGTCAACAGCTTCTGGAATTTGTGCTGCATCCTCCACAGAATCCAACCAGTTTCTGTTCGTTTGTACACACACGTTTGCATGTCTTGCATAGGCTAAATACCAGATGACACTGGTTATATGGGTGCATGCACCAACGACTCTAGCTCCTGACCGGCATCTGCAGTACCAAGATGTTACTGCGCCTTCGGAATATCTTATCCAGCACCGATATCTGCAATTCGATATGTGCCTGCTTTGTAGTTTGGATACAAGATCCGGAAGTTGCTTGTCGATCCATATCTCGTATGTTCCATCCTGGTTTGTGTGCTCTGCGGTATAGTGTTTTGCCAATTTCGCCTGGTAAACGCCTAGTGTCAATTCACGGACCTCGTCTTCTGAGTACCTTGGAAAGTCATCTAGATCTGCATCCGCTTCATCCAGTTTTGTCCACTTATGAGACTTCTTGTCTAGGCCTAGAGATTCCACCTCATGTTGCAAGACATTGCTTCTTGAAAGGAGGTACCGCATTTTCGAAGCCATACAAAGATCTTCCTCTTCATTCCCTTTACTGATAGGAGGTCTGTAAAAATAGTAAAAACACTACATTTAAAGCAATCATTACTGATGATCTTCCTCTTCATTCCATTACTGATAGGAGGTCTGTAAAAATAGTAAAAACACTAAACTTAAAGCAATCATTACTGATTACTTCATTGATTCTCTCTAGGTTTTTGTGCTTTGTTTTGGGTAATTTCATAAATTAATTGATATTTAAATACTCCATTTCAAAATATGTGCTAGGTTAGACTTTCTTTTGATATGCATCAGATCTTGTTGAAAAAAGTAAGATATTTTGTTGAGCGGGATATACAAGTACATGTAAGAATTGTAGTATTTAATAATTGCCAGAAGCATTGATATTATTTACCTATATTTATTACAAATGGCACTAACTATTCTGACGAAGTCTCCAATGCAAGGAATTTGTGAATTCGGGAGCTGTTTTCCTAGGTATTTCCATGTATTTATCCGTGCATTCACAGACTCTACCACCCATCGGATCTGATTTGTAATAATATAGGTATTATTAACCTTCTTCCGTGAATTTAAAACGCGAATCTGACATTTAAAACTCTAGACATTTAGAAATAATTACATATTGCTTGGTGGATTTTAGTTCTTAATACATACATGTATATGTTACATGTAGATTGGAATATTTTAAAACTGTTTAAAGATAGAAAAGGTCGGCAGTGGAGACTTGAACCCGGACCGACCAGTCTTTAAACGGGTATCTTCCCACCACGCTACCGCGAATGTTGCATACAAGATGATTATTTTAATATATAAAATGTAATGAAATAATCGATATATCATAAAACTATGCAGTTAATGTTTTAAAGAAATTTCTGTTTTATTTTGTTGTTATAATCAATGACAAACAAAAAAATTATAAAATTATTTTGTTGTTTCTTTGACAAAATCACTGTTTTCTATCAAACTTACACCTATACAACAGTTTGTTTACACTGACGACGTCACTATGGCTGTACCGTATCTGCAGCATTTCAACTACCAAATCTTAATTATCTGCATAAAAACTTTATTACAGTATCATATTGTGAGCTATAATTAATGTTTCAACGGACAATCAAGAAGATATTCTTGATTTAAAATTTAAGGACATCACAATTCGGGTTACCCCCTTGGCGACATAGGGCCTATTCCCCGATTTCAACAAATGTCCCATATAGCATGAAATAAAACGCCCGAATCCATTAACTATTACACTTTAATTATATACAGCTGTATATATTAGAAAATAATACGTACCTGTCTAGTTTATCTCCAAGGTAGAGAAACAACAAGTTTTAAGCCTAAATACACAGCGTGAATCACTGCAACTTTCCCATCTTCTGGCCGATCAGCAGACGACGGAAGCAACGTTTTCTTAATTTTTCGTACGGGCCGCAGCCCTCGACCACGATAAGACTTACATTATAAGAAAACATTTGAATATTAATTTTAGTTTTTTATTATTTCATTTTGTTCGTCACATGCGGCCACATATAAAAAACACAATTTGAACCGAAATTTTACGTAAATTGTCACAATTCCGGGTTCGTGATGGGTTTGGGTACTACAATTCTTCCTTGAAATGGCCCAAATTAATTTGATGCTCATATATAATTTAAGTAGGGTTCCCAAGGTATTTATATATGAATATAAAATAAAAAATATCTTAATGTAGAATTTTGACTATAAACAGGGCCTCTTAAACAGTAACTAGTGGATTTAGTTCTTCTGTGAAAAAAATTAGTACCATTAAATTCATGAAGCATTGCATGAAGAATTTAATGGTATAAATTGTTTTCACAGAATTTGCGTATAATTAAGACTAATTAGTCCAAAACTAGCGCACGTTTTTCTGCGCAATAAAAATACAATTTGTCGATGCTCGGCCCTGTAGCTCCCAGGTCGTCCATCCGAATTTTTTAAGACCGGGAGCTATACAGACCTGCAGCTTGTCTTTTTTAAAATGACAGCGACATAGCTTCCGTATTCTGATGGCGTCCACTTCGCTTTCTCACTTTCATAAACAACTTCTCGTTTGCAGGCATTGGTCTACCTTTGAAAAATATTCTGGGTCCTCTTGAAATGTGAAAAATGTACAAGTTGCCTCATAGGCACCATGATGGCTGCAGCCGTATGCAACACGGTCATTTAATTTTTCCCATTTCGAAAACAGTCTCTAATGACGCTTTTCCCCTGACCTCGCTTGATCCCAACATTATCGGAATAAATTGGTGTCATCATAAAAACTAAATATTATTTTTTTTCATAGACCTATTCCAAATAGATGAATCTCAAAGAACTGCATGGTGTTATGGTGATCAATCACATGAAAAAATGACAAAAAAACCCCGTCAACTATCTCAAAAATCCAGAAAACGAAGTACAAATTCAAAGCAGAGCAACACGGACCTCCTAAAAGATAGAGGTAGGATCAGGTGCCTGGGAGGAGTGAGCATCTTCTGCTGAACGGTCACACCCGCCGTGTGCTCTTTGTCGTAATCGGGAAAAAACAGAAAAGTCCGTAGACAATTAGGTGATTAATTATGGTCTAACAATTAGTATGAAAATCGTCAGTCAGCATGCGACCCAGTGGAAGATTGTATTTGCTGACAAGGTCGTTGTATCGGCCATAAAACTTACGAAAAGATGACTTCAACTGAGGCTGTTGATAGTTCTGTTTCATCAACCGGTTTGTCAGTACCTTGCCTCGCCTTAGAAACTGTTCTTAAGAATAACATGCCCTTGCGTATCGAATTGCCTGAGAGACAAATCACCATATGCAGATGATGAAGGTATTTTAATTTGCTACTTAAGTACGGAAAGTTGACTAAAGAAAAATTGAAGTCATCTTTTTTATCATAAAGTTTTGTTAGGTTACCATCAATGTCCATATCTAGTAAAATATCCAAATATGAAACAGATGACGCAGACTCTGTGGTATCGTTTATTTCAAGTTCACTGGGATATATCGAGTCGACGATAGTATGGAAATAACAATTGTTAATTGATAATGCGTCGTCGATATACCTGAATGTTGATTTGAAGGCCACAGCAAATGATTTATTTTTTTTTCACGTACAAGTTTTTTTTAATAAATTCTGCTTCATAGGAATACAAAAATAAGTCTGCTAACAATGGGGCACAATTAGTACACATGGGAATTCCAACAGATTGTTGAAAGACTTGATTTTCAAAAACTACACAGATCTAAGCAGGCCTGGAATGCTTTTGGCGATCTGAAGCCTAATAATTGGGCCAAATTCACCCCTATGATTTGCCACAACAGCTTTATGACAATGACTGCTCTAATATATATACCAGTCTTTGTCGCCTTTCTCTTTCTGAAATCTTTTTTTTACATGTAGGATGGCACATCTTGAACTCTTTTTCTTTGCTTCTTCTACTGTTCGGATGCAAGGAGATACTGCATTTAACTTTTAAACAATTTAGATAAATTAATAAATTTTAATATCATAAGATTTTAGGAAATATTTTAAAATGACACTCAATGCAGTTACTTGTATAAAATGATAGTACCCATGTCAATTTCAAGTTACCAGTATAATAATCCGATTGGGGTTTTTTTCTGAAAATCAATTTTCATAAATTTGAATCTGATATATTTGTGAAAAGGACATATAATGTACCCCATGTGTTTAAAAAAAGAAACCCTTTAGAATTTCAAAATACAAAATTTCCTATTTACAGGTATTTTATTGATAGCGATCTTGATATGAAAATGTACATGTACATGTAGATTTACTTTCATTAAACAGTTTTAGAATGATACTTTTTATTTTGTATGATTACCTCATAGCTACATGTAATAGTGTTCAATCTTGGAAGGGGATACAAATGATATGTTGAAAGTACATGTACTTATAAATATTACAGCATGTAAACATTATATTTAATCAAATGTCGATTAACCATGAACATGTACAGATGTAGCCTACGTTTAATACGTACTTGTTATTGCCTTCCAAGCTTATTGCTTCGAATCTGTAGTCGGCACTAGGGAAAGCATACCACCGATAATTTTCGACGAATCCGCATATGCCTTGGCAAGCACCTCCATTTCTGATTCATTGTAATTCAGCTTTCTTATAATTACTTTCTTCTCCATTTTGCGAGGCTACCCTACCGGAATTTGAACCACCTTCCATCTTGAGTCGTGACCATGAATCTGCTACCCCATTAAGCAGAGCCCCAATAAGGTCCTAGGCCCACGTTTGGCAATTACAAGTTCAATTATAAGGCACTATAAGTTCAGACAATTTGTCTACGAGTGACATAACATCTAAAATTTCAGATAGTATCCCAGCAAGCATCTTCCCAAGTCAAGAGTTTCTGATCCGCTCCGCTCTACATAAACCCTTGACCGAAAAGACAATACATATGCGGGTTAAGGATTACGCCATCTAGTGAGAGTACTCATTTTTGAACTTTTGTGACATCTTGTTCTGACCAATCAGAGAATGCGTAATAAACAGAAAAAAAACATAGTTACAAATATAGCTGCTCCCATGAACAAAATCAAATTTGTAGAAAATATGGCTTCACTCGGAAAAAAAAACCCCACCGATATCAGTAAGTCAAAAAATTACTACTCCGTCTCAAATTTATTTGACAACGGTTCAACATTGATTAATGCACTATTAACATCATTATAATGATTATTGAAACAACGTTACTTATTGGATCATGCAAACGTGTATGACACCAACCAGCGTGCAAGGTTTCTAACCCCGTCAAACTCGGCCTATTCGGTCAAGGGGTTTATGTAGAGCTGAGTGGATCAGAAACCCTTGACTTTGGAAGATGCCCAGCAAGTACGATACTGGTAAATCTGAACCTTATGTGACTCGGTCTGGTCGTGTTGTAAAGCCTAATTTCTATCCTTTCTTTGTATTAAAATTGTATATTATGTATGCGTTTGATTGTGTTTATCTCAGCATGACACTGCATTCTTTTTAAAAAAATATTGCTGATTTTGCATTTCGAGATTACCCGTTACGTCAACTTGGTCATGCTATGTTTTATGTCAACCCCGTATTCTGTAAAACAGTACTTCCGAGTGTTTCACTAAAGACACACGTGTTTGAGGTACTTAGCGTTCTTTTATTTTCCAACCCCGAAAATATTAAAACATATTTAATTTAAAACATTATTTTAATATCGCCAAGTGACATACCACGTACATGTGTAGTTTTTCATGACAAAGTTAAATTGTTAAATTAACTACAATACACCAATCCCCTTTGTAAAAATACATGTTAAATATATGGTCATATTTACCCACCCCCACAAAAAAAAAACTCCTCAACTTCTGCGCCATTTCATGGGCAGTGAATTTCACAATTTAACACCAGGATATTTTAAACATTATAACTGTAACAATGCATGACTTCATCTCCTACGACTGTGATAGCACTGAAAGAAACACTATTTCACAAATATATTTCACTATGTGGCCATATACGACTCGCCATAGGGTCTAAATTCCAGGAACGATGAATTTTACAGTCAGTGTAGAGGACTTCATGGACATGGTAATCTCTCAAATATATATGGGAATAGAGAAAATTTTGGTAGAGGGCTTCATTGATACAGATTAAAAATTAAGAAATGCATAAGCCCTGGAACAAAGGTTCAGATCCTAAGGTGGGGCCAATATTGCCATATAGTGAAAATATGTGAAATCTTTGAAAATCCTATACATGTTTGTGAAAAACTAATTGCATGGTGACGATGTCCACGATATCTTCCTAAATTGTGAAATTAATGGCCCCTGGATCAGATGTTCAGGCCCTAGGGCGAGGCCAATATGGTCATGTAGTAACAAACAAGTTGATAAAACAGGATTATCAACAGTGTCGATTGAAGTAATCATTCCGTACCTATGGTCGATACAACGACCTAATCAGCATAACAATCTTCCGCTATGACGACCGCTGATTGACGTTTTTCATACTTATTTTTAAGCATTTAATTATTACCAAATTGTCTTCGGATTTTTGTGATTGGCTTCGGTCGATCACAGTTGTGTACATGCGAGACATCCGGAAAATTTTACTATTTGCGCACGCATTGCGCCTTGCACTTCATTATTTACTTTGCAATGACAACCTCATTTAAATCTTTAATAACACGTAGAATACTATAAACGTTACTCTTATCCGTTTGCCTTTAAAATCAAAACATTTATAAAGTTACATACATAATGATTCAAATCACGTTTTTCTTCACATATGCGTAAGAATATTTATCGGAAGTATAATTCACCTATTAAAAGCAAAGCTTCTTCATACCTTGCTATTTCAGAAATCAACAAAATGGTGCTATATATAGTTTATTGCATGTAGCTTTCTAGATAGAATGTTCTATCGTTAAAATGACAGATGTCCTACGGACCCGGTTTAACGATAGAATTCGTCCCATATACTCGCTTCGTAGCAAATTAAAAAAAATATATCGCGCTATATCTCGCCTAAATTTTCATATGATTGGTCTCAAATACCTACAATGTTGCTCTTTTATAATCCCATTTTACCTCATAAACTGTTTTTGTAACGAAATCACTGCCACTTGTAACATCACATTTGAAAATTCGCTGTTTACGGTCGCCATGTTTACGATAAAATCCGAGACATTCCGAGTACGATTTCCTACAAAATGGCAGGCAATTCAAACGTGTTTATTAACAAAATGCCTTACGACTAATTAAATGGATATTTTGTGGATTTAACTACATATGCATGTTCAAAAAGGTTTGTAATGTATAAAAATGTGTTTATCCCCTGCAGATTATTTTTAACAGACTTAAAATCGACGCGAAGCAGATTCGCTTCGCGGCTGCTACATTGCAAGTATATGGGACGAATTCTTACTGTGACCTGAGCGTAGCCTGGTCACGGTAAGATTATTCTTTCTAGTAGCTTTCGTATTACAAATTAACAGAGCTGACCAATGATATTAGAACCATTTTAACAAGACCTTGGACTTTCGATAGGATGAAACTATCATTTTCTTGCGTCAAAACAAAATGACGCTGGTTTAAAGTGAAATGTACACAGATTGCGTAGTCTTAGCTCAAATACCAGACAAATCATGTTGATTTCAAAGAGTAATGGCTGCGTGGCCAAGAATGAAATAGACAGGCCTACGTCACAGTGCTGTTTGACACAACAACCCAAATTCCAAGCTCTTGTTAAAATGGTTCTATATGCCGATCATTCCTTTAAAAGGAATACTTGTTTCCTTTTTTCCGATTACGACAAAGAGCACACGGTGGATGTGACCAGTCAGGAAAAGGACATTTTCGCTAGCTTAAGGTTACTGATCCGCACCGCTCCTCACGAATTGAGTGAATTAGTGAATATTTAGAACGGAAACAATGTCGAATAATTAAATCGGAGATGTTTTGGATTTTTTGATTGTTCGAACGTCTTCAGTAAACCTAAATCAAAATCCAGGGGAAAATCACGACTTTTGATAGCACGATATGCCAAGAGACTGTAAGCAGAAACCCGTGGCTAGCACAGATGGCAAAAAGTGCTAACTCCTCCATTGCACCTGATCCTCATTCCTGCCTCTGATTTTGTAGAGGCCCATGTTTGTTCTGCTTTTGAGTCCAAGCACTGTTCGTTATCAACACATTTCATAGTACACATTTTGAAATCTCCGAAAATCTTATCAACTCCCGTATATATTTCAATTAAAATAAATGCATCATTGTGCCTTATCTAAATTGTGAAATTCATGGTCAAGATGGCCAAATAGTGAAAATATATTAAATCTAAAAACAATTCTTCTTTTCTTTCATATATGTTAGAGATATCTGAATGCATGATTATAATGACTATGAAGTCCTCTAACTAATGAAACAAAAGGCCCAGGGCCACATCGTTCACCTGAGCAACATTGGGAAAGTGGCATAATTTGTATGATTTTTTTTTTTGAATGTCTGAAAGTTAAGACTGATTTATCATTAATATCATGATTACGGTTTGTCTTCATACAAAAAAAAAAGAGTCAAAATATTTGAAAGATACATACTTATCATAATAATAAAGAAAAGTCATCATTAAATAGTTTTAACGGTCCAGGATGATGTGATTTCAGACCACAGATTTTGCCAAAGATCATGGTTACTTTAAAGATTTTATTTTGTGACATACACTTAATTGATGAAAAGTTTTATTATTTTGTTAATAGTTTTTGATAGAAGAATTGTTTTGTTTAGTAAATTCTCTTGTTGACTTTCTATATTATTGATCCTTACAGTGCAGAGGAGCTAAATATATCTTATGAACTCTAATATTAGTTTGAATATTTTTCATCTGTATTTGAGGCACAATATTGAGGTCTTTATAAGGATTAATTTAAATATGCAGATTGGTATGATAATTCTCTTCATTTTACTAGTGCATTCCGGTCAAGGAGCAAGAAGATCAGTGGACATGATTGTTAGCTGGTAACCAAAAGGTCCCCACATTTGTCCAATACTTGTTGTGAAAATTCAATATTAAATGTTGTCCTTAAACAAGATACTTTATATGCAATCTAGCTGAAAATGGGTACTAGATGTTATTCTTGGAGTAAAATGGGGGAATTGACATATTCTTATCTACTAAACAGCACAGAAAGTGCATTGAATCAGTACCAGCCTTAAAAAATTAGTAGAAAAATGGCTCTGGGAAGATTAATCTCATGTTGTTCAAGTTACTTATAAAGTTTTAAATTACCCACAAGGACCAAATTTGAACTAAATTAAATTTACACTATCCAAGTATAATGCTTTCAAATATTGGATTCCACTTTATTAGCAATTGATAAGTTTAGAGGTTCATTGTCACTAGATTAAATTTCTTGGATTGTGTAGATTCAATTAAGATTATTTACATCTTGAATCAATATTTGCCTTCTCCTTTCATTGGTATGAGTATATATATATATATATATATATATATATATATATATATAGAGAGAGAGAGAGAGAGAGAGAGAGAGAGAGAGAGAGAGAGAGAGAGTATATCTGGTATTTTCTGAGGCTTGAAATTTTAGTGATTTGAACCTTTAATGGTATCAAATTAAATTCTGTGTTTCCAATTTCTGCAGTTATATTTGACCTTGGCAAAGTAAGTAATGTTTAAAAAAAAATTTGTGATACTAATTTTTGCGGATTTCTTATACCCACAATATATCGCAAAAATAAACGATTGCAGAAAATACTATTGGACGGTACATATATCATTATATGATTTTAAGTGTATAGATGATATATAAACAAGAAGTATAATACTTTGAAATGCAGACAGATTTATTAAGTTTTCAAATTAAATCGGTAAACATTTTGTTTAAAGCAGAAAATGAAATAAAAAAATAGAAATAAGCCTTTAATTGAACAATCTTATTTCTTGAAACATTGATAAAATGATTCTTATAAACTATTAAGCATTGTGTTCTTTCTTGTAGCATTTCTTATACATGTTTTATGATTGGTTGAATAAAGTAATACACAAATACTCAAAAAAAAGATCATTCTTTTCACAAGTTTTGAATGAAATCAGACAACACATGTTTAAATGAGTTCAATTGATGAATTCCAAAATTACATTTGTCATCATGAAATTGAGAATAGGAGACGTACAGTATTTGCAGGTAGATATAATTAATGAACATTTAAAGAATGTAATGAATTTTTGAAAACTCAGTAAAGAAATGAAATATACAATATTTAAAAATTTAAAAATCATGAACACCAAAAAAAAAAAGGGAGAGAAAATGATTTTTAACAACATGTGATTAAAGATAAATGTGTCACTGAGAAAATAGCGATGTGATTGCAATAATGTGATATTGAATGAAATATCAATAAGAAATAAAAACCATAGATATGGAAACTATTTGATTACAAAAAAAAAGTGTAACTATAAAGAGATGTACCGATAAAAACGCAAGGTTATATAACGAAGATAATCGTGAACAAAGTATATTCAACCACTTAGTGAAACGTTGTCCACATTTTCACGAGACAAAATATAACAAAAATTAAAGTAAAAATAGAAAACACAAGTCTAAAACATTTTGCAATATAAGAAAAGAAGTTCGAAGTTCAAATAATAAACTGGAAATCAGAAATGACAGACTACCAATCTTAAAAGAAAAAAAATAGTACAAATTCATCTTAAACAAACCAAGAACAGATGATGCAATTTTTTTCAGAAATCTTACACACAAGTGTTGTGATAAAAAGTTACACAAATCAAAATATGCAGAAAAACTGTTTTGGCGTGGTTTGAATATCAACAATGATGTTCACAAACTCACTTATAATGCAACACAAACTCACTTATAATGCAACACAAACAATGTCCTGAATGGTTTTGGTTTGGTTAGTAAATCTTATCTTATATGCATTAGAGAGCAGGAAGTCTTCAATGTTCTCTATGTCACTGGTGTTGAGGTTTGCAATGGCCAATGAAAATATTGATGATGAAAAAATGGACAATTTCACTTTTTCCTCTTAGAAATCAAAGCATACATTTCCAGAGATTGATTTTTGTACTGAGTCTTTCTTCATCTTCATCTTGCAGGAAGAGCACCTCAGGAATAATGAATCATCATTTGGGATGATTACTTTTGCTTTACAGTTATCGCAACTGAAGGTTAGTTGTAGAAACGCTTGGGTGATTTTCCCATTTTTTTCTTTTTCATCTGAATCAAGCGTTCCTTCAACACAGTTGGGGATGTCCTCTCCAAGTTCATAGGTGGTGGCTTTTGTCGCTGTCAGGGCTTTGACGTTTTGAAACAGTCGTGTGGACAAGTTTTTAATTGAATAACTCTTGCCCTTCTGCAATTTGTCCACCAGCTCATCCCAAATGGTGAGTTTTATTGTCCCAGTTTGGTCGGCAACCATTACGTCCTGTTTTTTTATGGGGGATTCCCGGACAATCTGTACATGCACTAGTCCTACTTCCATAATTTTCACCTCTACTGCAACCTAAATAAGAAATAAATAGAAAATCATTAGAAATTATTGCAAAATAAAATATTGCATTCCAAACAAACAAGCTTCAGCGCGCAATCTGCGCAGTTTCTTTATAAATACCGTTTAACGCGGACGTCCGAGAGAGCATCCTAGATTGTTTTGTCCAGAAATTAAGACGGCCATTGTTAAATATTTGTGCTTTTGGGTGTGTCGTTTTTAATTTCAATTCTTTCTGTTTTTGTAAATAAGAGGAATTTAAAATATATTTTAAAGAAGTCACGATGTTTAAAAAGTAAAACAGTTTTTAATATAGGAATTTAGCGATAATTAAATTTTTATTACTTAAAGGGACTTGGACACTGTTTGAGCTCAATTTTTTCATTTTTAATGTCTTGAATGGTCAATATGGATGTTTTTAATGCTCTGTCAAAATTTGAAAGTCAAATATTGAGTTACAAGCGAATTACAGAGGTTAAAATTCTTTGTTTTGTAAACAAAGCTCGAGTCCTGTTATTGTTTACATATGTCTTGAATTGGTAAAAGTTTCAATCTAATGTTGCATTTTGTTGTTGATTAACTTATTTATGAACACATTAAATAAGTTTATCTTGTTTCTACAAGTTAGAAATTGTAATTTCTTTACATTATTTGTAAACAAATATAAGACTCGAGCTTTGTTTACATAACAACGACTTCTTTCATCTGTATCTCGCTTGTAACACGACTTCTAACATTCCAATTTTGGCTAATCATTCAAAATACACAAGTAAACTATTTAATACATAAAAATCAAAAATAAAATTTTCATCTGAAATCGTGTCCAGGTCCCTTTAAATTATGCGAAAGGACGGTATGGAAATTAATAACCTTGCACCATTTCCATTTAATATTTACAAAAATGTAAAATAATAAATGCATCGAAATGGTTGCTATAGCTATAGCAATATAAGAGTAATTGTTATACATGTGTATTCATTCCCGCGCGAAACTCTGAATTTGTGTATGTTAAATAGTTTTCCACTTTAGTGGATACAGTACATATATTGGATATTTTGCTGGTCTGTTTTCTTTTTGAGAACCAGTTTATTCTCACTATCGGAATGTCTCTGACTTTTATTGCCTGACGTCATGACGTCAGGCATATCTAAGGTTTAAAAGTTACAAGATCCGAAACAGTGCAGTCAACAATGGAAGCTAGCAATACCATTTTTCATTGAAAAAAGATTTATCAATGCATATAAATAATGTGACGACCTTCAAATTCGCAATTAACGAAAACGTTGTAATGGTTGAACAATTTAGCAATAGTGAGCAAGTGTTTTAAGCAAAAAAGAGGTTCACTGTGGACGTGTGTAATTCGGGCTGACTATATTTAGTTAGGATGAAACTTCAATTGCGCTTGCGTAAATTGGAGTTCTGGGAAGAAATTAGACAGTTCGTGTTAGAAATATTCGAAGACGTTATGAAACCGGTCAGTTTCTAGGTCAAACTGTGCATCTTCCAGGGGAATCGTTAGCAGCCACAGTCCGGAGTCCGCGTATATCTTCCCAACTCACTTAGTGGGATTGAAAAGTAGATATGTTGAAATTAGTTTGCCACCAAACCATGAAAATCAGAGAGCTAAATTACAACTTTAAGTATTAAGTATGTGTACAGTCATACATTGCATGTACACCGCTACACGCTTATCTCGTCACCTATATGTACAACCATAAAAATAAGGCTGCAAACTAAATGTGCACCCGCATATTATTATTGTTCTGGAAACTATTTACCTAGTATTTTAAAAGGTTGTGTATTCACTTTTGCCCTAAAATTAAAATTCCGCTGGCTGACTTTCTTAGCTTTTAAAAAAGCTAACCTTGTCATGCTTAAAAGTAGATAGCACTGTTTGAACGGTTGAAGGGGAGGGTGTCATCACAAGTTATTACCTAACGAGGTGATTAAATTTAAGGCTGGCACATTAAACATGCGTCGGTTGGTGTATATATATATATATTTTTTTTTTTTTTGTTAAAAAGAAAAAGAAAAATGTTGGATGTAAAAAGCAGCGCTGAGCAAGTTCACTGTACACGTGTGCAATCCAATAGAAAGGTCCCCACATTTGAACGGTGAATGGGGGGGGGGGGAGGCATCGCAATTTTTTACAAGTTGTACCTAATCATTATATATTACACGGTAGAATGTAAACTATAATTGTGTTTTATCATTTCTAAACAAAATTGCCAGTTCGTATTAAAGTATTTACTAAGTAATTTTACGTTAGCTTAAATATTCATTAGAGAAACGATTGAGCGAATTCATTCATTGTAAAAGGGGTGTAACTTCTGTGTTTTACTCAATGTAAATAATAAGTGCATAGTTATCGATTGATTCTTGCTAAACTAAAGTAAAATTAATATATAACAAGTAAAAGAAAACAAATGCCAAAAAAGAGTTTTATTGACTCCACAGATACGGGTATTATGGAATGCACTCCCTCTATGAAAGAGATCATTTATGGTGTAAACTCGGTAAGCAATTCAATCTGCATAAAAGGAGGCGCAGAATTAATTCTACTCCGCGCCATATTGTCAAAATCTTAGGAGCAGTCCAAAGTGTTACGCGCCACTATAGTGGAATAATCCATGATGTGAAGCTAAGCTGTATTGTGTTCGTAATTAAGTTTTAATTGCTATATTTTTATTTTGTAGGCAGCAAATAATAAAGTTTTAAGAGAAAATTACATGTACGGAAAATATTTCAGGTTCATATAAATAATATGTAAAATTCATTTAAAGTAAAAACCCCCCTTAGTAAAGATAATTTGAAACAGTTCAACTTTAGAGACGCGCATTTGGACGAATGCGAGAAGAACGAACTACAAATCAAAGACAGATTAAAACTCATAGAACCAAGTTCTTGCAATGAAATAAATATTTTTAGTCAGGCAAGCTTTTTGGAAAGCTATTACTTGTAGGGAATTCTATCTACATTTGTAACTACTCGGTCATTTCCGTAACCGATGACAGGAAAGTTCGAATGTGCTTTTTATAATGAGATCTATAGCAGATTTGCTTCATCAACGTGGTAAATCAGCCTGGGGACAGTGGGCTGAACAAGTATTAAATTGTACAAGTAATAGCTTTCCAAAAAGCTTGCCTGACTAAACAAATTTATTCAATGGAAGCATGCATTTATCAATTATAGGCTATCTTATTAGAAATTAATATTAATTATACCCGCACTTTCTAAAGAAAGTTCGGGTATATTGTTGTTACCCTGTTTCGTCCGTCCGTCTGTCACGTTTTACTTTCTCCAACTGTTCTTACATTTTATAAATCAGCGAACTGAACTCTTGGAGTTTGGTTTGGGGTGTCATGTTGTTTTGTAAGAAGGTTTCAAAAATTCTCTGGTAGTCCTGGGGGTCAAATAATTGGTAAAAAATGACGTCAACAATGGCTTTATATGGGTGTTCAAAGGACATTGTGCCATATGGCCCCTTGGTAGAATAACAAAAAAGAATGCCGTACAGTATTCAAATTTTACACTTATTTTTGCATACACTTAATCTTTGACATTGTAATTTTATGAAATTATACCATTTTTACCGAAAACAAGATCCTATGCAATATATAAAACTAAATGTCTGTTAGGGGTACACTGTTAATTTCCAAGTACATATTTTCAGTTCTGCCCCATCCTCGCCACACTTTATAAACCGATCAAAATATATGAGAGCATATAGGTACATTTTCTTCTTCAACTTTTTACTAGTTATTGTATTTTATTTTAAAAAATCCTATATGTGAAAGAAGAAAATTGTACCTCAATGCACTCAAATTAAAGAAATCATTCACAAATTTATTTGGTCTTCCGCATTATAAACGGGTGTTGTTTACCTGGCATGAATTCGTGCAATGTTTAATAACCTTACTCACTTGATCCATGAATACACCCGAATGAAAAATGGTGTCCTGTGAAATGTTAAAGAGCTATTATAATCAATGCACAGGCGTCGGAACGGGGTGGGTGGGGGCTAAGCCCCCCCCCCCCCACTTTTTTTTGCAAAGTTAGACATAGACATACTCAAAATCCCTTTTTTTTTTGCTTGTCAAGATTTCTGATAAGGTCTAGCCTCCCCGATCCATTTTCAATTTGCTTTGGACACCACTGCAATGTATTGACAGGCATATCACTTTATTTTACCACGGCCCACCCATTATTTTCATCTTTATTCAAAAACAACAAATGGCTATACAAACCAATATGGTTTTCCGCTGTAATATTTTCTTAAAAGCGATAATACATTTATCCCCGTAACAGTAATGTGTCATAACTATGGAAAATGTTTTAAAGCGATCGTTTATATTTGTGTCTGAAAACCATCAAGGTTGGTGTAGATTTCATATAATACATCGTATTAGGAGGGGACCCAAGAAAGTAGTCACAGCATATCTTCTTTTAATTGATCTGTACAAGTATTTAACGTTTTGCAAGAAATTTCTAGTAGTCAATCATGATTTCAGCGTCAATCATAAAATTATAAGCAAGATATAGAGCTCGCAATTCTGCTAGGTTTGAGTCAATATTTTTTTGTTCAAAAGAGTTTATCACATTCAACTAAAGATTTTTAAACTTGATATTTCCTTTTCAGCATTTAAAATGTAAAAGAACAAAAGCAAGGCCTCAGCTCTGTGTGCAAACAGAAAATTGTGATCAAAGCTCTGTATCTTGCTTATAATTCGAAGCTTGACACTCAAATATGGAAAGTATATGGAATATTGTAAACAATTAAAACAGAAGAAACGTGCACTAAATCAAAGAAAGATCACAATTTATTTTTCATCACATATATACATATATATTTCTAGCAGCGAAAACAATCTCCGTTTAGACTGAAAATGCTGAGAATCTTAACAAAACACGTTGCATTAATCAACCATTCCGTAGAGATCGTACCGAATTACCAATAAAATGTATAGTATTTTATAATATGTTGTAAGTGCAAATGTCAACGCATTGAAATATTTAACCTCAATTTACTTAACAAAATCGGCACAAATCTATGTTGCATGTTTCAAATATTCTCTTCGCACGTAAAGTGTTTCACAACCAGCAAATTCATCTTTGTTTACCCGTGTGTCATGCGTTCAACATGGCTGCTTTGAACAAGGAACTTTCGTTTTCGAGGTATGGAATACCGAACCCGAAGTTATAAACTGATTGACAGCTATTATTTCTTTATTATTAGTTACGTAAATTACTCAAATTTGAAACTGAATTAGATCATAATTTTTGCAATTTATATTTTCCTTTCCATAAGGATTATTTTTGCTAAATTACGTTGAATTTGACTCAGTAGTTCTTGAGAAGAAGATTTTTAAAAACGCACCCCCCTTTTTTTAGTTTCGAGGTTTTCGTTTTGAATAAAGATCAGGTTTTCATTTCTGCAATTTTATTCACCTTATAAGGATACTTTTTGCCAAATTTGGTTGAATTTGGCAAAGTGGTTTTAGAGAAGTTCAAAATGTAAAAAGTTTACAGACGGACGGACAGATGGACGACGGACAACGGGTGATCAGAAAAGCTCACTTGAGCTTTCAGCTCAGGTGAGGTAAAAATGACAATAACAAACCGTCAACCATCTCGTAAATCGATAAAACGAAATACAAATTCAAAGCAGAGCATTACCATCAATGTCCATTTACAGTAAAATATCCAAATATGAAACAGATGACGCAGACTCTGGGTATCTTTTTTTATTATTTCAAAGTCGACGTAAGTAAGGAAATAACAATTGTTAATTGATAATACGCCGTCGATATACCTGAATGTTGAGTTGAAGGCCACAGCGAGTGAATTATTTTTTTCACGTAAAAGTTTTTGAAAAAAATTGTGAAAGCCCTGGTCCCCGGGTTATAGGGGTTCAAGCCTTAGGCCAAGGCCAATATGGCCACATAGTGAAAAAACGGTCGTTGAAGATATAAAGTCATGCAATTTTATTATGCTCATAATGTCTTTATGTTAAATAATGAAATTTACTGCCCAGGCCATGTGACAAAAGTTGAGGATTATTCGGAAAGGGGAAATCACAACGAGCTACACTGCCAATAAATAGATTTCCCTGCGATCGCCTGTCTTAGCAGCCAATCATGTTTCTTTCCGCGAGTTTTGATTCTGCCAAGAGTTGTAGAGAAGCCGAGTGGATCTTTTTTTTTGAAACCTTTTGCTAGCAAAGATGGTAGTATTCGTATTATTTAAGTTCTGGAATTTCATATTTTTTCATCCAACAATGAGAGGAATTTATGAGCTTGACCACCCAGAAGCAAATTATGGGGTCATGCTGTGTTGCTGTGCCACAGTGTGTAAGAAACACGTTGTTGAACCATGAAAGAGCTAGTTTTTCATTAATCCAGCAATTTTTCTTTAAAAAAAAAGAAACGAAAAAGTAAACACTGTTACTTCTGGGGATTTGGCAATATTGAACGCATGAATGCAAGTTCAATGTGACTACAAGCAAAGGAAGCATATATTATTTTATAATGGAGAAATACTTGACTTTTTAAAGTTCTCTTAACAGGTGGTATCATTTGTGAGCTTGATTACTGTACCTTTAGTTGAAATCAAAGTACTGAAAGTACTTATAGGCGAAAGCATGGTTGCAAGTTGTCAATGTCATAATGTTATTCAATCTGATTAAAATCAGCCGTTCTGATACGCTACCGCTCACGAACATCTGAAACAAGCCGCTTAGAGGTCACGTCTGAACGACCTTTCGATAAGCCAATCAAATTGTGGCTAGCAAAACTCTGCCAGCAGATAATTTCCCATAAATCTGTGCGGTTATATTTACTTTGCTGTTACTTCACCCGATAGTCTTTAAGAGACGGGGAATTCTCATTGGTCAAAAAGGTCACTAACTTATATTTTTTAATATTTAGATTGTCGGGTCGTTCGGAAGTGACCTCTAAGAGGCTTGTTTCAGATGTTCGAGAGCGGTAGCGTATCAGAACGGCTGATTTTAATCAATGTTATTATAACTATTTTCTCCTTAAGAATTAGATTGATAACAGAAAACACTATTCTAATATGTCAATTAAGGTATTTACATGTAGTTAATGTCGTAATACTTAGTTATTGCATCAGATTGGTCTGGATCATGCCTTAAATAGTTAAATAAAGATTAAATGAGAAAAGCAATTTAAACATCAAACTTTTAATTTTGTTTAGTACATTCGTATAACAAGTTGATACTGATATGCAAGCTGATATTACAGGTATACATTTTCATTTATTATGCAGACTTATTAAAAATGTTCATTTTGACATCAAAATGATGAAAGAATATTATAGTATAAGAATTTAGTAAACTGAACTTCTGAAACTGCAGTATTTTATTTTTTACAATAATGTTTCACTAAAGTAAAGAAGTTACATTTGTACATCACTTGATTACAGTATTTTACACGTTCAAGTAGTCTGTGTGTCACTTTGCTCACCTGAGAAGAAATGGCCATTGAGAAATCAGCTTTATAGAATAATACACAAAATATTTCGACAATGTGTAGTAAAAAAAGGTAATAAATAAAGAGATTTTCAAGTTTTCTTAATGTATTCTCAAGTTTAACAGTAACAGGATGATTTCAAAGTCATTTTATATGTGGAGAATTGCAGACCTCTAAATGATCCTCAGATTGCAGTTCATACATTTTGTTGACGAATGTTTAAAACTTAGAAATAATGTGTTTACTAACTGTACTGTACACCAAAAATAATTTACAAAGATCAAACATGTATGCAAATGTTGAGAATTACAATACAATGTAAAAGCCCAGTAATTTATGAATAGCTATAGATTGATATTCAATAATGTACAAATTATGTTTCCTTTACAATTGCTCCATGTTGTACTGTCAAATTACAGGTCTCTAATACTGAAGACATTTGAACTTTTAAGTCAATGGAATCCTTCAAGAGAACTTCCCCCATGACATAACATAGACTTCCAAAGAATCCTTGTATAGCTGCATGCCGTAAATGTGATTTTGAAAAGCGTGTAATCCTGGTGTGTGCCATTTGTGGTACATGTACAACAATTTCAATTCACTAGTGTTGTCTTGCATCCATTATACCAATGACAACTGTCTTTTTCAGCAGGATATTCTAAAATGTGTTGATGAAAAATAAATAATGGATATGTTATCAAGCAATATTTCATTACAATATACTTGATCTCCAATAAAGAAAACATGGATTTAAAAATAAAATTAATCTATAAAATATTTTGAATTTATGTGCGTTTTTCCTCAAATAATTTATTTTCAAAAGTATACATGTATTTTGCAAATAAAGGATGAAATATATAAGAAGATCACACGATATAGATTATCAATATTTGTAAGGTTATTTCGGTATATTACATACAATTAATGGAAAATGAAGTGACCGAACTGTAAATGAAAGTTTAATACTTTTTTCCCAAAATTCTTCAGTTTATAACTGCATTTAGAACAAGAATATTTACTATATTATTAAAGATATAACAACAAGATATCTGTGAGTCAATGCTCACTAGTGATACCCCTGATCTGATGAGTATACAAAAAAACATAGTTAACATTACATGTAACAGGAAGTTGACATCAAATATTTGGAAAAATGAATCCTACCGTATGGCATGCCTTAACAAAGAGAGAGTTAAAATTTCAAGCATCTGCGATTGTTGCTGAGATATCTTTGACAAAATTTGTGTTATAGACAAACAGACACAAGGGTAAAACAATATACCCCTCTCTTTCCAAGCAAGGGTATAATTTGTTCATACTTAAACAAGAAAACCATGGGGAATATCGTAATTAAATTTAGTTGTATTTACTAACCTTGAAAATGGTGTTAAGGCCATTAAGATGAGGATATCAGCATATTTTAGTCGCCCTGCTTCCACTCAGAAGTTGCAAACGTGCAATGTTTGTCCCTCTTTAAAAGGGCTGAACTGGAAAGCCACAACCGCATTTATAGCATCCGTCTTTTTCTTTGTTTTGCTTGAATTTTGCTGTGCACCCAAATTAGCAACTCTCCCCTTCACCAGAGATGAAGAATGATGTTGGGCTCTCATTGTCTCATCTTGTCAGTTAATGTTAATCAGTTTCTTGACATTCATCTGAAAGAACATACACATAGAACATATAGATATATGTTAGTTCATTATTTATAATCAGTGTCAGGTATATAGTCTTTTTGTAATTGCAATTAATCATGAATATGGTAGATCAAAGACATACCGGTATATAGACCAATTTCTTATGAATTGAAAATTTTTTTTTTTAAATTTTAAAAGCATGCAGTCATCAAAATTTTCATTTAAATTATGATGTAAAGAAATGTCCATAGGAAATTTTAGTCACTTTCGTTATAGAGTAATGATAATGTAATTCTGAGATACAAGTAAATACAGTAGATAAAAGGATAAATCATGTAATTTTTTTTTAAATGTTCAATTAAATGTCTTTATAATAGCGTATCTGGAATATTTATTATATCAACCAATCAATTGGATCTGGAATGAAACTTAAAAGCTATATGCTGATATATTTATAGAGAAAATCCATTTGCATTATTTAAAGACACACACCCTATACTCACTGTTTCGCAATTATCTCCCCTTCAAAAAGGGTTGTGCCCTTTATTTTAACAATTTATATTCCCCTTCCCATAAGGATGCTTTGTACCAAATTTGGTTATGAGTCATTTTAAAACCAAGCTGAATATTGTAAATTTCTGTAAGCAAAATGAATGAACCCTTTATCATACAATGCAGTACGTAACGTATTATGAAATCACCATATAAACATAGATCTGCAAAGATGTCACAAAATATTAAAGGTTTAAAAAAGGAAAACGTTAGGCCAAAATTAAAATTATTTATGTTTCCCCTAACGCGACCGACCCAATTAAATCCCGCCGACTGAATTATTTTTTTTAACCACATTGAATAGAGATTTTTTTAAAAAGAAACTTAATTTAACCCAAATTCGTTTTTAGGAGACCCACATTTTTTTCGTTTTACAATCATTTTGTTAGCCTTGATCATCAACATGGGCGGAATATTCGCTTTATGATCGGTAACTTTGCCAGAATTTTCTCCGAAAGAGGAAGCTGTAAATTAACCCCAAATACATTAAAATGATAATAATTTAATTCAAAAGACGTTTCCATAGCCTCAGTTAACCACTGTTGTGATTAAAAATTTGCAATTGTCTTATCTTTTATGGGTTACAATATGAATACTGGTGCTGCAACATATAGCCTACTGTGCATTGAAAATTACAACTGATGTTTATTACTTTTAGTGTTGATATGCCAATTAGTTGTTAACTTGTAATTAGTTAATAACTTTGCCAAATTTGTCAAATTGTTTCAAATTTCGGTTAATATTTCTTTGTACAGACACATTGTCTGCAAATGTAGTGAGTTTGTGTAAACTTGATATTATAGTAACTAGAATCATTAAATATGACTTAACAAACATTTACATTTATTACATTACGTTAAGTTTGTCAAATATAAATGTTTTAATATGCTTTTTGACATTGTATAAACCAAATTTTGAAAAACTAATTGATACTTTGAAGTATGTACATTATCATTAAAATGATATTTAAATATAGATTAGCATGTACATCAACATACAAATGATAATGAATCTATTCTTGCACATCTAGTCATTGAATCAAACATGTTTAAATTTAAGATAAACAATATCAAATCGTGAATTCGATGTTAAATTTGTTTTACATTCCATTAGTACAAGTATTAAAATTTTTTTTTACAACTGATCAAATTTTTTTAGTTTTGTAATTAATTAAAGAATTGATTGTTTTTTCCATTTTTAATTTATAATGTAATTTTAATTATGCCCTGGCAGAAAAAAAAATATTTACCTACCTACCTACCCAACTTCAAAATTAAGGGTCGGGTTAGGGGAAACAAAGATATTTTTAATGATGGCCTTATCTTTCGTTATATGCGATTCCATTGTGCTAAATTTTAATCTTTAAAGAAATCTTATACGCCTTGCCTTGTACAGTATTGTACAGTATTCATAACTATAGACCGACATTATATCAGAATTATCGATGAATGCCTAACACAAACAATATAAATTTCTCTTATTCTAACCCCCGCTTTTATATTGTGACATGTCTCCCCCGCACGTCACAATATACAAGCGGGGATTAGAGTCAGAGGTATTTCGGATTAAGAATGTACCAGCTCCTCGATCGAAAAAAAGGTTATCACCATTATTTGAACATAAAAATCTAAAATGATGAGGCAAACGTTTATACAATGAGAAACAACACATTAGTTACCTAACTTACCTTACGTATGTCGAAGATGGACAGTCACAAGTTCTCAACATGGGTTTGTTGACAAAAATTTTACACTGCATATGCAGTATTGTCTGAAATTACTACGCGAAACGTTCGTATGTTTACAAATAATCTATAGGCATGGTATAGTTCTAATTATCTTTTTTTAATAGAATTATACACACCGTTCTTAAAAAACATTCGTTACCTGTTTCCTTATTAATTTTTCCATCTGTACTCATAAACACGCAATTTCATATTGAACTATTTTTTCCCTCGGAATTTCATCTACAGGCATCTGACTCCGTGCCTATCCTTTGTTTATGGATTCAATCATACCATTGCAAGAGTTATCGTTCGTTTCTGTACTATCAAAAACGTAAACTCATAGATCTTTGCTATTAGGCATTTTTAATGGATAATCAAAAACGATAAAGTAAAAATTTAGACACGTGGGTCGAACGGTGAGAAGGGGGGGGGGGGGTTAGAGAGTTGTATGCCCTTAGTTTAAATAACATCCAAAAGATTTACCATGAAAAAGGGCAGGAATTTGACCTTTGACGTAGAAGGTCATGAAAGCAATTGCAATAGGCGCTTCCGCCTAAAAATTAATTTTAAAATACTCTTCCGATTCTATAAATATCCTAGGAAAGATTCCGCCAACAAAAACTGAAAATGGACCTTATTTTTTTTTTATATAATACATAGTGTTCATTAAATCAAATACAATTAATTAGGGATAAGTATTTGATTTGATGTCATTACCCCATATTTGAACAAAAACATTATCAGGAGTATATGCATTTATATTACAGGAGGCTGTTTCCCCATATCCAAACTTTTTCCTCCTGGCTTTTTAGTATTATAAATTTCCCATAATCTAAGGGAAAAAAAACTTGAAAAAACTTTTTCTGTGCGTGCGACAAAACATTGTCTTATAATTAATACTCTTGGACTAAGAGTACCTACACATATTTTATCTCAAACAATAAAATGTTGCGTAAATGATTCAGTATTGCATTAATATATTAAAGAATATTTATTAAAATTCATCTATGGCATGCAAGGCCTCTTTTATACATATGTTTTTAAAATAGCTCTTTTCTTAAATCACATTTGTTTCAAAGAATTTAAATCTAAAACATAACTATAATAAATCAAGTTTTGAATTGACCGATTATACATGTAGAAGAATTACAAGGACAGGCAAGCATGCACATATTCAGCCCATCTTGTTTGATTTGCATTGACTTCCTATGATGTATAGAGTTGAATACAAACTAAGTGTATATGTATATAAGGCGCTCTATAATCTTGCCCCGGCGTATCTAGCTGAACTAGTTTGCGAATACAAACCCGCTAGGTCACTTCGCTCGTAGTCGGCAAACAAATTAATAGTGCCGCGAGTCCCAGCAAAAACCTACGGCGATCAACAGAGTCACACCAACGCTTTGGAATCAGCTTCCAGTGAGCCTTCGAACATCCAACCTGAGTTATTGCCATCTGTCATCAGTATGTTAACTTTTGTATTAGGAGCTTCGTTCACTAATTCAAAAAGACAGATTATATCCTCACTCTCTCTATTCCTAATACAGGATGCCGCAGGATAGCCATGCCTGTATTCATTTAAAACCAAAAGAGTTACCAGTTTAAAAGAATAAACATTTGTCTTGTGGGTTGAATTCATACATAGAATAAGTGAAGCGAATTTTTCAAACATTTCAAGCTGTTGTTGCATTATTATTGCAAGCATAAAATCTTCCTTCTGTAGCCCTGTCGACGGATTGTCAGTGTTTTGCTGTTTGTTCACTAGCACTGGATTGCATATTTCATTTCTTTATTCATTAACTTTCAAAAAGGTTGAAGTTGCCTCGCGCTCACCAGAATGTCTCATTACAGACGAGTCCATAATATTTATTTTAATTGTGAACAGTTTTTCTATCCATATTGTAGTAATTTAATTTACATAAGTCATCACATTCGTTGCGTTCATCTACATTTTCTCGTATTTTTTTTAGGTCACCTGAGTAAACTCAGGTGACCTATTGCTATCTGTTTTCGTCCGTCGTCGTGCGTCGTGCGTTAACAATTTACATTTTTAACTTCTTCTTAAAAACTACAAGGCCAATTGTTCCCATTTTTGGTGTGAAGCATCTCTATGGTAAGAGGAATGTAAATTGTGAAATTGGTGGCTCTACCACTCCCAGGGTGCCACAGGTGGGGCCAAATATGCAAAAAACAGCCAATTTTTCAAAAATCTTCTTCTCTACTCCCACACATGTGAGGAAAAAATTGATTGCATGGTTATGATGTCCATGAAGCCCTCTACCAAAATTGTGAAATTCATGGCCCCTGGGTCAGGGGTTCAGGCTCTAGGGTGGGGCCAATATGGTCATATAGTAAAAATGTATTAAATCTTAGAAAATCTTCTTCTCTACTCCCATAGATATTTGTTAAAAACTAAATGCATGGTTATGATGTCCATGAAGCCCTTTACCAAAATTGTGAAATTTATGGTCTCTGGGTCAGGGGTTCAGGCCCTAGGGTGGGGCCAATATGACCATATAGTAAAAATGTATTAAATCTTAGAAAATCTTCTTCTCTACTCCCATAGATATTTGTTAAAAACTAAATGCATGGATATGATGTCCATGAAGCCCTCTACCAAAATTGTGAAATTCATGGCCCCTTGGTCAGGGGTTCAGGCTCTAGGGCAGGGCCAATATGGCCATATAGGAAAAATGTATTAAATCTTAGAAAATCTTCTTCTCTACTCCCATAGATATTTGTTAAAAACTAAATGCATGGATATGATGTCCATGAAGCCCTTTACCAAAATTGTGAAATTTATGGTCTCTGGGTCAGGGGTTCAGGCTCAAGGGTGGGGCCAAAATGGCCATATAGTAAAAATATATTAAATTTTAGAAAATCTTCTTCTCTACTCCCATGTATATTTGTGAAAAACTAAAGGCCTGGATATGATGTACATGAAGCCCTCTACCAAAATTGTGAAATTCATGGCCCCTGGGTCAGGGGTTCAGGCTCTAGGGTGGGGCCAATATGGTCATATAGTAAAAATGTATTAAATCTAAGAAAATTTTCTTCTATACTCCCATACATATTTGTTAAAAACTAAATGCATGGTTATGATGTCCATGAAGCCCTCTACCAAAATTGTGAAATTTATGGTCTCTGGGTCAGGGGTTCAGGCTCTAGGGTGGGGCCAATATGACCATATCGTAAAAATGTATTAAATCTAAGAAAATCTTCTTCTCTACTCACATAGATATTTGTTTAAAACTAAATGCATGGATATGATGTCCATGAAGCCCTCTACCAAAATTGTGAAATTTATGGTCCCTGGGTCAGGGGTTCAGGCTCAAGGGTGGGGCCAAAATGGCCATATAGTAAAAATGTATTAAATCTTAGAAAATCTTCTTCTCTACTCCCATGTATATTTGTGAAAAACTAAAGGCCTGGATATGATGTACATGAAGTCTTCTACCTAAATTGTGAAATTTATGACCCCTGGGACAGGTGTTTAGGCACTAGGGTGGGGCCAATATGGCACAGGAAGGGCCCAAATATCTTGAAAACGGTTAAAATCCCCACCCCTAAACCATATATATTCTTGTTCCTTGTGTTAAGGGCCATCAAATGGTATGTAGGTCATGGGCCTCAGGGGTGGTTCCTGACCCCCCTCAAACAGGAAGAGCCCAAATATCTTGAAAACGGTTAAGAACCCCGCCCCTAAACCATATATATTCTTGTTCCATGTGTCAAGGGGCATCATATGGTATGTAGGTCATGGGCCCTGGGGATGGTCCTGACCCCCCTCAAACAGGAAGTGCACAAATATCTTGAAAACGGTTGAGATCCCCACCCCTAAACCATATATATTCTTGTTCCTTGTGTCAAGGGGCTTCATATGGTATGTAGGTCATGGGCCCCAGGGATGGTCCTGACCCCCCTCAAACAGGAAGTGCACAAATATCTTGAAAACAGTTGATATCCCCACTCCTAAACCATATATATTCTTGTTCCTTGTGTCAAGGGGCTTCATATGGTATGTAGGTCATGGGCCCCAGGGATGGTCCTGACCCCCCTCAAACAGGTAGTGCCCAAATATCTTGAAAACGGTTGATATCCTCACCCCTAAACCATATATATTCTTGTTCCTTGTGTCAAGGGGCATCATATTGTATGTAGGTCATGGGCCCCAGGGATAGTCCTGACCCCCCTCAAACAGGAAGTGCACAAATAACTTGAAAACGGTTGAGATCCCCACCCCTAAACTATATATATTCTTGTTCCTTGTGTCAAGGGGCATCATATGGTATGTAGGTCATGGGCCCTTGGGGTGGTCCTGACCCCTCTCAAACAGGTAGTGCCTGAATATCTTGAAAACGGTTAATATCCCCACCCCTAAACCATATATATTCTTGTTCCTTGTTTATGTTAATAGTAAAGTAATAATTGGCTAACTAAAATCACTGATATATAAAGGTAAAATGATTTTGGTATATATGCCAGATGGTGATTCTCAACGAATGTTGAATATTCAAAAACTGGAACAGGAGAAGTGAGTAACGCATGATGGCTTTTATCGATAAAGCTGGGGTTTTTTTTTCGTTTGTTTAAATGCCCATGGGGAGAGTTTCTGTCTGCCCCGGGGGGATAGGGGATGGGAGGTTGTTTTAGATAAAACATGAATAATAGCCACCTTGTTATTATTGGGAGTTGATTTTAATCAACTCTCCTATGCAGTTACTTTGGCAAACCGAAAGTGAAACAGTGTTTGGACCTAAGCACAAATCATCACCGCTGACAAGAGTTAGTTCTTGAAATAATAGATAAATGCGGTGTAATGTATGCTGAACCATTGTTTTTCAAGAAAACATATTTATAAAAACCTTGAAAATAGTCAGATTTTAAATAGTACGAACAATTAAGATATTTTTTCGTAGTCGTATGTATTCCTACGCCAGAGCGTTCAACCAGACGCTCGGCTGTCTCCGTAAATCTCCGACAAGCAGAGAGTCTCTCTTGGTAGTCGGAGATTAACGGAAACAGCCGAGCGTCTGGTCTCTGCTTGTCGGAGATTTACGGAGACAGCCGAGCGTCTGGTTGAACGATACTAGACTGTGTACAGTTTTTAGAAATATTTCGATTACTGATACATAGTTTGATGGAATTAATTATATCTTTAAATATTACACAACATGATTCATATGGGTTTTCTCGAAATTCTTGTCGGAAAAGTCCCAGAATTCATATTAAAAAAATGTGCGTAATTTAAATAGAGATTAGAAATTACTTGTCATGCTAAATATCATATCGTTGATTCTAAAATAAATGATAATCGATAAAATCAACTCCCGTCAGTACTTCAGTACTTTGATTATTAATTTTTTTTCTATCTGAGTCTTGCACCTTTTTAATATCAGGTCATGCACTCTTTTATGATCTTTTAAGTTTTTCGCTAAAATTATAGGTTTAATAGTCCTTTTTGAAAGATTTCAGGCAGGGAGGTGGTCGTCATTACAAATTAAAAATTTCCTATTCCAGAATAAAACTTAACTAAATATGCATATATGAGACTCCTTGACAAGTTTGTGTATGGGTTATGCTACTCAGGTGACCGTTAAGGCCATTTGGCCTCTTGTTTTCAATAAAGTGTTTATTAGTATTTATAGTGCTTACATTGTACACTTTTCAGATTTGACAGAAGTTGGTAAAGACAGGAATTTGCTTTCATCAAAGGACAATGAATGCGTATGCGACTTGATATACCTTACATGACAGATTCATCTGACTTAATTTTAATAGACATCCTAAAAGGAAAAAGTCTTTAAATTATGCAAAACTCTTTATTATTTCCTTTTCCTAAATAACTCTTTTTCAAGCGAAACCGTTTGACCCCACCCCTGTGAGACATGAGGTACACGTCGATTAGTACTCGAGTATAAACTCAATGGTGTGATTACATGACCGGATGTTTACATAAACACGTGCTTTTTAATAGAATTCTGAAGAATTGCAAGAGTAAGTGAACAAATGGAATACATACTCGCTGTGTATGACAATTTTATAGACGAAAATAAAACTTTCGAGCATTTTATGATACTTCGAAGCTCAGTCTTGTGCCAGATAATCGTGTATTTTCCTGGTATTTTAAGGAGACGTCATTTGCCTGCACTAGTTAGTTTCTCTGAAGATAAAATTCCAAATTTAATGTCGCAAGACTTTCGGTTGAGTATGGTAATGTATGTAGAAATTCTAGTACCTATTTCACCACGTTTGGTAACCGATTATCGATACAGAACCGAGTAAACAGCTTTTGATTTTTTTAAGTACTTAGCAAATTAAGAATCCATAAGGGAAGTTAGCCTGTACTTAGATGTAGGCATGGTCAGTTCACAAGACAGTAGGAAAAGGATATTATCTATCAATTTAACACAAAGTATCCTTAATAAAACATAATAAATATTTCTTTTAATAAGGTTATAAAGTTTTCCAAAATTCTCATTTCAGCCCCTTTCTTCATCTTTTTCTACTTTAAGAAATAATTTACAATTAATTTGAAAGTTTGAACATTCAAGATATCCCAAAATAAAGTACATATAGTAATACTTCAGTTCATAATTTCTTAAGAGTTTATTTATTCTTTATTTTAAATGCTTGCCTGAGAATCTTGGAATTTTTTTTATTTTGACCTAACGTTTAACTAATTGATATTTATTTCTTTATGAATACAGAAAATTAATCAAAATGTGCCATGGCCTCTTATAAAATGACTACGCATAATAGGCATGTTTGCATTGTATCTGTACAGATTAGTTTTTCTTTTCAAAAAAAACTCAGAAGACGATCAAATCGGTTTATTTTTGCTTCATGTTAAGATTTCATATGGTCAATCATTTCTTCACATTGTTTCCTTAATTTTTTCAAAATGCCTTTGCTACAAATTGCATTCTTATCAATACTGAGCTTTTTGGATTGGAATTCGAATCAGTGCTGCTGTCATCACCATCAGTATAACCTTCCTTTACCGATAATAGTTTCCTTTTCGCATATATCATATGTAACCTCTGCCCTCGTAGAAGTTCTGTTGCCGTGAACATTGTTAAATTCATCAAAGAATATATTCATCTATATATATTTCATGATCACTCGGATTGCGTTTCGACATTTCTCTTTTTCTATCTGTTATGTGCAATATTGAATTATGCTATTAAGGAGGCTGCATGTTTAACAACATATCAATCAGATCAACAACATATTTAAGATATAAATTAGTCATACTGGGGATAAACTTTTACCTATATTTTTAAAGAAAACTGTCAAATCTTTAAACCTTAAAACTTAATTGTTTCTATATCTCATCCTAAAGCTTTTTATTTAAGGATATTTACATAGTCTAAAAATTGACATTACTATTCAGCTATCTAATGTAATTTGTGTAAACTGTATAACATTCCATTGCTTTCTTACTCAAAAGACCAGAAAATAAATATTTTTGACACTTATTCTCTTATTATGACTACTTGTAACTGTGCATCTGCCAATACAGGTGGCAAAAGGTTTTCCTGCAACAAATAATTCAATATTTAAAGATTACGTTTACTCAGAATGAAAAAATATCCACTGATGATAATGAAAAATCATCTGTTGTGTGTTATAGACCTTTTATGGTAGTGTTATTTTTCACTTTCAAAAAAGTAGGTAAATTACCTACTTTTTGAGTTATTGGCCATTGAATATTTTTTGAAAATTTAAGAAAAATCTCTTTAAATTTTACACTATGATTGAGATTTTTATAATTGTGAAAATAATACAAATTGCTAAACTCTTTAAAAATGAAATACAGTTTATGAATGGTAGTGACACTAAATAGATAAAAATATAAAGGTTTATTCACAATTTTTATAAATATTCCAGTTCGAATTTCCTCAATTAGTTTTCAAATCTCTACCTATTTTTAACTCAATTTAACAAATAACCGAATGATGATAATGCTTAAACATTTATAGTAATAAACTTAGTATATTGATCTTACTCTGTTGGTATATAATTTATATGAGGTCAAAAATTTAATCGTTTAATTTTATCGTTTTTAAGCATTTTAAATATTTTTGTAGTGTGTGCCATACGATAATCTAACAGAAACCAACAGAAATTATGCAGAATTATGTTGACTAACAAATAAAATCTTTAAATATTATAGTACTTCCAAAAATATTTCAGTGAAAAACAACATATAATAAGTTTAGTCTGAATTTCCTCTGTTTTGCTTAAAGTTTAATTTTATTTGAGCCTAGTCGCATAAAATGGTAAATATATCAAATGTTATGTCAATAATTTTTGTTTAGAACAAATTTTACTCATGACATTGAACTTTATAACAAACAAAATTTTGAGAACTCAAACCCTGAGTAAACAGCGTCCTTAAGGCGTGATATAAGGATCACTCCATTTAACAAAGTGTTAATTTTTCTTCTAATTATTGACTTAATTGCATAAGATAGTATTAATAAGGTTTCATTTCACTATTAAATATTTGTCCTTAGTAATGTTAACCTCCCTACATGTAGTTTTATTTTCCTTTCTCCTTTACATATATATCACATAGCAACATTGAAGCAGGGTGCCGAGTTAATTTCCTAATATAAAAAATACACATATTTTCTTGCATATTAAGTGTTTAGAAAGCTACCGCATATAAACTGTCAAAACACTGACATGGTGCTCAAATGTTATATTGATATGAGTTTATGTTGACATCACAAATGTTTAACGCTGTTAAAGTCAAATGTTACAGTCAAACATCAAAGTCCATGCTTGTTGCTGTTACTGTGACTTCTTTATTAGTCCCCTTCCAGTTTCACCGGTGATGACTATAACTTTCATCTGCATCCGTCCGTGTGTCTGTCCTGCTTCAGTTTTCAACACTTTTTTCGTAATGCGTTTGAAGAACAATATAAAACTTGCTGAACAGCTTAAAACTGTCAAAGATCAAGTTTACACTTTTTTGCGTCTAGCTAGTTGATAATTTTTTGACATTCCATTTTTTAATTATCGGGCTCGGTGTGTACTGAATATACGAGGCCAGTATGTGATCAGTAACAATATCGTGCATTAGTTGTATATTACTTTTATCACTTCTAACAAAGAAATAACTTCTGTTAAATAGTGTCAAGTAATATGTTGTTTATTTTATCGGCGTTTTTTTTTTTTTTGTATTATTACAATCGGGTTTGGGCTGTTGAAATTAAATGTTTGGTTTGATTCGGGGTACAGAAGACGGTAAGTAATGATGTATGGTGCATAACTGTGCATTGTATTCACAAATTTCAACCAGCGAATGGACTTGACGAAATTACACGAGATAACATGTCAAATATTATTATTCAACTAAACAGTAGAAAATCTCAGAAAATATGTGACATGCAATTAGAGGAAAATTAAGTTTGTTTTCAATCTAGAGTAGAACATTTAGTTTGAATTTTCTGTTCTTTTATCTTTTATGAAAGTGTAACAGCTTGTTTAGTTCTTTAAAAAGTGTATGCTTCGAAGCTTTCAAAAATATTAATACAATCCGGTAGGGGACATGTATTGCTTATGCAATACTCTCAGAATGCTTGTTTATTTGATGTTTCCATCAGAAAAAAACAGGAATTTTAAAGTGTAGATCACATTTTAGACATGACAAGAACTTTTTAAATAATAATAATTCATGTTAAAACTTAAGTATAGTCAGAGTCCGGACTTAACCTGAGACAGGAATGGCAGATGCAGATCTTCACCAATGTAGTAGACAGTATTTAAGAGAGCAATCTGTAAATTATTCATCATTAAGAGTAACAATACATGACTTCACATACATAATTATTGACTGCAAATAAAAAGATAGCAAGAGATAACGGGGCATTAAGATAATATGCCAGTTATTTGTAACAGGATTTGAGAAATAAAACCATGAACAACAGTGTTTAAGTTCAAATGGTATCGTTCGATATCTAATCTTTGAAATATTTTTCGTTCTCACAAAAACATGTTTTCTGGGCTACATGAAGAGCTCCGCTTTTCTAGCCCTTCAAGCCTAATATTCTGTCTTGGTCGATTAAAATTGGATGCTTCCACACAAGTTTAAGCTTTTCTGGCCTAGTAGTTTTTGAGAATAAGATTTTTAATAGATTTTCTCTATCTCTTCCTATCTTAAAATTCATTTCCCAATTGTCACCAAACCCTACCCCTATGGACCATGATTTGAACAAACTTGAATCTACACTTCCCAAAGAGTCTTTCTCACAAGTTCCAGTTTTCATGCTCTAATGGTTTTTGAGTAGAAGATTTTCTCCATTTATTCTTATGCAAAACTTGATCCCCCCTTCTTGCTCCATACTACCCCCTTGAACCATGATTATACCCCCGCTAAGAAGGAGAAGGTGGTATACTGTTTTACCCTTGTGTATCTGTCTGTCCGTCCGCGCCGTAACAAAAATTTCTGTCGCATTTATCCCAGCAACTATTTATCGCAGATGCTTGAAATTTTACAGTGTTTGTTAAGGCATGCCATATCGTGGGATATATTTTTGCACCAATTGGACGTCAACTTCCAGTTAAATGACGACTTTGTTTATTTTTAGCCTAAATTTTTAAACAAATTTTCGTCAAAGATTTTTCAGCAACTATTTATTGCAGATGCTTGAAATTTTTACACAGTGTTTGTTGAGGCATGTCATATCGTGGGATATATTTTTGTACCAATCGGACGTCAACTTCCTGTAAAATGACGTCTTTGTTTATATTTAGCCTAAATTTTAAAACAAATTTTCGTCAGATTTCTCAGGAACTATTTTTCGCAGATGCTTGAAATTTTAGCACAGTATTTATTGAGGCATGGCATATCGTGGGATATATTTTTGTACAAATCGGACGTCAACTTCCTGTTGAAGAATGACTTTGTTAATTTTTAGCCAAAATTTTCAAATTTTCGTCATAGATTTTCAGCAACTATTTATCGCAGATGCTTAAAATTTTAACAGTGTTTGTTAAGGCATGCAATATCGTGGGATATATTTTTGTACCAATCGGACTTTAACTTCCTGTTTAATAATGACTTTGTTTATTTTTAGCCAAAATTTTCAAACAAATTTTCGTCAAAGATTTCTCAGCAACTATTAATCGCAGATGCTTGAAATTTTAACACACTATTTGTTTAAATTAATTTTGGTATTTTGAACCTTTCTTGGGGTCCTAATATAAGTCAGAGGGTCATTGTTCTAACAATTTTTTAGATTTTTTTTTACATTTTATATAGAAGCTGAATATTGATATTTTGTAATTCAGCGATTCTTGAGAAGATTCTTTAAGACACACACCCTGTTTTCACTGTGTTAATAACTTCCCTTTTGAGAAGAGTTTTAATCCTTTTTAAACAATATAGAATTCCCTACCCATATGAATGCTTTGTACCGTACCAAGTCTATTAAAATTGGCCCAGTGGTTTAAGAGAAGAAGTAAAAAAAATGAAAAGTTTAACAGTTTGCAGACAGACATAAGACTTACATCAGGTTACTAGAAAAAGCTCACTTGAATCTTCGGTTCAGGTGAGCTAATTATAAAAGTTAAAAGTATATTACTAGCAAAAAAGTTTGAAGATGAAAAATATTCGTATTCATTCAGAGTTCCATAGTCACACCACAATGGTAAATCTAAGTCCCTTGATATACCGGTACATTCCACAGCTGCATTATTTATAGATGGAAGGTCCAATATTTCTTGGGTAGATTATATTAGCAACCTCAATTGTTTAGAGCTTAATTTGTTTGTTTTTAAATACATATACAACTTATGTTACTTATTTCAATTTTTGTTTCACTTTGTTTTTAGTTGGGTTTTTTTCTTTACACATTTGGTGTTTTGCAGATCAGAATTGTGATATTTTGGCGCACATTTTTGTGCACCGTTAATTGAATCTTTTTAACACGTATGGAACTGTAGCTCCAAGGTCGTCCTCCTTTTAGTCATTAAAGGCATATCTAAAGCAGTAGATGCAGATGTAATGCAATCGTTTGTAAGGTAGGTGTTGATGGACCGATCGAAAGGGAGAGAATCGCAACATAATTTTACCGATGCTGATTAAGCAAGGACTGATCTGAAGATGAAGAGAATCTCAAAATAGTTTTACCGATGAGTTTCAAGCAAAAATTTAACTTGATGTGACAGATTTAAGTAAATCCAAGAATGCGGTGATGTGTACCTTATGTTTCATTAGATGGGGAGGGAGTTATATATTTTTTTTTATAATAAAAAGAATATAACGCCAGGTGCCTGTGCCTAAGATTCAATAAATTTGGATGCATAACATATAACTATGGGCTTAATACTCAGTATACTTAGATTTAATTTTCATATTTAAGTATCAGTCCTAATATGTGCCCTTTTCATATACTTGATTTGCTGCATTTGCTTTTAATCTATTTATGTTAATTCTTAAACATATATACTCGGTACAAGATTTGTTTTCAATAGTTTTTCTATTCCTAATGATAAGATACATATTTCCTCTAAAACCGTTATTGATATTCTTGGTATTTACTTTTTTATTTTCAAAAATGTGCTGTCCCCATAGACCTAAATGCAACGTTTTTTAGTTAATTCCTGCAATAATGAAGTTATAACCTGATATATGCCCTGTTTTATTCAAAACAAGTTGATCTTCTAAATTACATATATATTCATTTTCTCCTTCCAAATTGCATGTCGCAAGGGGATAATCCGCTTAACGATGCCCTTGTCTCTTTATATGATGGAGTATTTTTCTGTGATAATTTATTATCATATTGTTTCAAACATTATTGATGATGTAATATTTTTTTTCATTGTATTGTAATGCAGTATTTTTTAATGAAAATTTGTTACCAACAAAATGCTAGTGTTAGTATTGCTGATTGTTCGGATATTTTCACATCTGTATTCAATGTTTATTGTAAATAAAGTTGAAAGTCTGCTTCTGCTCTCTTCAGAAGGATTATTCGCACATTTTTTTCCCCCAAAAAATAATACTAGAGAAATAGTAATAGAAAGTGTGGTTTTAATATGAAGAGTACCTCAGGTTTAGGGGCATATTCTCTTAACGCATAGTGGCACCCTAATTATCATAATGAAGAATGCAAAGGGAATAAAGAACATCATTATGTACCTGAACTATTCTTTAGATGTTTAATTAAAATAAAATCCTACCTCTATCTTTTTTTAGGTCCATGTTGCTCTGCTTTGAATTTGTATTTCGTTTTATGGATTTTTGATAAGGTTGACGGTTTGTTATTGTCATTTTTTTTTAATTTTACGTTGTCTCGTAATAGCTGAACAAATCGTTGAACATGAGTAGCATATGGCAGAGGAATCTGATAGAGGATTATACATGCAAGATAGCTGATTAAAATTACTCACATCTTCTTAAATCGATTAGTATGCAATAACTAAATAATATATGCAAAGTAATAATTCAAACAATAGGTTTTTTTGTTATTTAAATATAAACTGATTTCTATCTTTCATTTAAATGATACATCGGAGTTTCTTCAGTTATATACCGAGCGCTACGTTGATAGCGTAGCATCGTTCAACATGAATTGCAATGTTATCGTATTGTTATTTTTTGCCTTGCTTAATGCATCTGAGGGTAAGTGCTATTTTTGATTACGTATATCCATACCGGTATTTTCATAACCTTTAAATATGCATAATGCAACTTTTTTAAAGGGACCTGGTTACGATTTGAGATCAAAATTTTATTTTTTAAATTTTTATGGGTAAAACGGATCACGTGCATTTTTAAATGACAACATTTTCATGCTGGAAGCGAGAGAGGTAATAAATTCGTTGTGATGTAAACAAAGGTCCAGTTCTTTACAAATAATGTAAAGTAACGAGATTTCCCACAAGATGAAACTGTGCCATTCAGTCAACTGAAATGTGACTGAATGGTAACTGAAAAGTGACTGAATGGCATATTTGTGCCATTCAGTCACCTTTCCAGACCATTCAGTTGACTGATTGGCAGAGCTTCATCCTGTGGATCCATTACATTGACAAAATGACTCATGGCAAACAAGAAAAACTGATTATATGTGTTTTATAAATAACATTATCAACAAAAGAAAGCAACCTTCGATTGAAATTTATACAAATGCAACACATATGTAAACTATAACAAAATCCGAGTTTTGTTTACAAAACAAAGAATTTCATTTGTATTTTGCATTGAAACTCGATATTTGACTTTCAAGTTTTGAGGAAGCATTAAAACTACCCATACTAACCCTTTAAGACAAATGAAGAAATAAAATTTTAAAATTCTGAGCTTAAATCGTGTCTTGGCCCCTTTAAAATATCAAACCAATATGCAGATTACAATTTTCTCTATTTTATATTTCAAAATTTTATATTTATACAATCAGTGATAACATGAGTCTTTACTTTCTTCCACAATAGTGGGAGGTAGACGAATGCATAGACGAATGCAAGATTATAATGTTAATGAAGCCCTCTAGTGTTCTGCCTAAATCATGAACTTTATGGCCCCAGGGTTAGGGGGTTTAAGACCTTCGTCGGGTTCAATATTGCCATAAAATGCAATTTTGTTTTTGTTGTTTAATCTTAGATATTCTTCTCTACATCCTTAGTATGGGCGAGATTAAGTAAATGCATGGTAATGATGCCCATAAAGGCGAGGATAAAAGTTATCAAAGTCTCTGATTTGGGTTTAGACAATGATTCTTAAAAGACATGACAGGCATGGACAGTCCATCTACGAGCATAAAGTAAACACTTGACCGTCAAGACCTGATGGTCTCTTGGTTGTTTGTTTGGTTTTTTGAAGGGCTTGATGGTCGTAGACATTTTTGAAGTTGATCAATCTCTGTATGACAAAGAGCTCTGTATAAAGATATAGAATTAAAACCAATGTTTAACCTTAGATAATGGACTCCTCTACATATAGTTCGTTGTTAAAGAAACCAACTTTAAATCTGATGGGTAATTTTATGCCCACACAGATGCCTCCTGTGTTTTATAATATAAAAAAAAATTTGTACTTTTATTGAAAAATAACAGGCACAATAATTTGTTTGGGTTTTTTTTTAAGATATTTTTTGTTCAATCCCTTTAGTTTTCGTGATTTAATTAAATTTTACAAAGTACGTTATTGTATGTTTTGTATCATGCTTTTTTAAAAATATTACTTTTCCACTAAAGGAAAACTGTCATATAGGCTGTTCTTTCTAAATGGTATTTAAAATGAAACAATTATTTGTACAGGGTGTACCATAATTTACAAAGACCATGGATCGTACCAAAAAACACAAAGTTACTACTCGGTTTTATCAGGCTACAGTGAAGAACTTTGTACGACTGCGTGTTCAGAGGATCATCTCTGTGCCGGCTTTGGTTACAATGTCGGAAGTACAACATGTTTTAAGTCCTCGCGCTCTGATTCTAAGGAAGCTGCTATTTGTGGTGATTGTTCATTTCACTCCAAAGTTTGCAATTTAGGTAACGTCTAGTGTTTTAATAGTAGCTTATATATACTGTTGCATTAAATCAAATTTTAAAACTTCTGTCAAGAAGCAACGTTTTTTGACAAAACAGCTGCAAGTAAACTCTACGACCCCAGCTACATGAAAGACGACGGTATAATGACATTTAATGTCGCCTGTATTTAATACTACAACGTCGTCCATTCGAGATATTGTCATTCTCTTGATCAGTTTGTTCTTAAAGCGAAAAAGGATCTTATAAAACTTTTTTTAGAATTTAGAATAAAATATTAATGATAATGAAAAGATAATGAAATTATCAATATGCATTAAATTAAATCGCGTAATGTTTGAAAAATGGATTCTTTCAAGATGTAATTTTATTGATTAATGCAAGGGAATTTGTTTAAAATACAGGGAATTCTTTTTATAATATTTTATTTAATAGTGAATTTTATAATAGAAAAAAATATATTTGCTAATATTGCTGACTGGGGGAATGATTTATTTACGGCCATCTACTTTTTGAGCTTCGTAAGTTAGATCTAAAAGCGTGTGAACTCTACAATTTCTTAGGACGTAGGCATTAAGAATTTGATTTCTAATAATTTATAAACATAATACCAGCCGTTGAACTTATTCAAAATTTGGCAAATTATTGCACAAAGGGTATCCTATTGTACGGATAAACACTTCTACATTTTTCAAGATAGAAAGTTGAGCTTTTGCAATTGTACGTATATATGAGGAGTGCGTATTGCTAGGATTTTGATTTCAGATTGTTAATGAAAAATGAACCAGATGTTTAGTTATTTTTTTGGCAAAAACTTTCATATAGATCTAGAATACCCAATTTTTCTGGATAGGTAGTGTTCATCAATTCAGGGTGGACAAATGGATAATGGATGCTGTTCACACATGGAAAAACCCGGTTTGCTGTCATATTGACAGCTTTTCTCTTGTTTTCGATTAATTTATTCATTAACTCCCCGTAGCCTGAAGGAATTCTAATTTAATATTGTCAAAATTGATTAAATTCACTACATTGCGTGGTTGTTTAGATTGAATTTGCATTCTTCTGAAACATATTAGATTGAATCAAAGAAAACGGTTTTCAAATGATAATTTAAAAAAGCATTTTCTATGCTTATATATCCAATAATGCAGATCATTTTGCAAATTATGGGAGTTGAAAATAAATTTGAATTAACATCCTAGCTAAAAAAAAAAAACACCTTTCCTATGTCATGAATATTTATACATATGTAGCATATTAATATAGGGACATAAGTATCCAAAATTGCGTTTAGACGTAAGATAATTATCCCTGTGTGAAAGTGTTCTTTTTGCACAATCTGAGGTGCCGTTAACAAAAGGTATACCATATATAATAGATTATTGGTAATCGAGTACAACTACTTTTGTCTTAAATATACTTCAACAGACAGGTGAGATGTTACTTTCAAAAATTTATATCCCATTGGAAAATGATATTTCCTAATAAAACAATTTTCCTACAGGACGTAAAGAATTTAATGTATGATTTTCTAAAAATAATGGAGGAATTTTATTAAATGAAAAATGACAATAACAAACTGTCAACCATCTCAAAAATCCATAAAGCGAAATACGAATTTAAAGCAGAGCAACGCGGGCCCCTAAAAAGATAGAGATGGGATCAGGTGCCTCTAAGAGGAGTAGGCATCCCCTGTTGACCGGTCGCACCCGCCTTGTGCTCATTCTCACAATTGGGCATGTCATGATCGAGGTTAATGTCCAAATTGGGAAAATGTCATAATAGGGGAAAACGAAACGTTGATGATTTGGTTTGTTTGTGGTGGTCAAATTACAAACCTTGAGCAAACACGGACCTCCATTATATTGGAGATGGGATCAGGTTCCTAGTAGGAGTAAGCATCCCATGTTGACTTGTCGCACCCGCCGTGTGCTCATTGTCAAGATCATGAAAAACGAAAAAAAAACGTAGTCAGTCCGGTGTATAAATATTTGTCTAACAAGTTTGAAAAACGTCAGTCAGCATGTGTCCTAATGAAACATTGTACTTGCTGACAAGGTCATTGTTTCGACCATAGAACTTGCGTAAAGATGATTTTAATCGAGGTTCTTGATATTCTTGTTCCAACAACTTGTTTGTAAGTAGCTTGACTCCTTTAATAAATTGTTCGTATGTAGAGCATGCTCTTGTGCATAACGAATAAGCTGAGAGACATAAACAGGTGATGATAGTATATTGCTACATAGGTAAGGGAAGTTAACGTATTTATTAAAATACTATTATTTATTATAACTATAGATAAGTAATTATAGATTTAAAGTATTTTCTATAGTAATAAGATTCGGGCAAATAATTTTCATTCAGAAATTTTAATTTTCCGACCGGAATTAAAAAATTTCTTTACATATCCTTTCTTCAAATCCTTCGTTTAAATTTCTTTCAAAAAATCTGCTAGGAATTTCTATTAATAAATATTTTTAAAGGAATTTTTCCATCAATTAAAAGTGTTATGTTTCTACATAGTTTGTACAAATAGAGACATATTTGAAAAAAAGATTTGTTATTCTCTACAATAAATGGTCCGCCAAAATAGACGGGTGCAAAAATTCCACCTTGGTAATGGCATTATTATCAGACTGGATATTCATTATTGAAAGTCCCCAAAATTGTATGGTTTTTTTTTAAAACTAAATGTTTGTCCGTCAAACGAACAATTGCAATGAATGCCCTCAACTATTGATACAAATACGCCTCGAAAGTCGTTAAAGCATCCATCCTAATGTACATCAGATTTCAGATAAAAATCTTATAATATCCTTACAACCCCTACATTTAGGTTAAGCAATATGTTTAAATCTTGAAGAACATGTCTTTGTCCCCCCAAAAATCAAAATAACTTGACATACGATATGAACTATAATCATTTTAAAGTATAATATGTTTTACGGTGCTACGGTTGTGGCAAGCGCAGCAAGAATTACACATACCTTGCATCATTGTCAACTTAGTGATATTTTGACTGTTATCAACTAACATCAAAGAATTTCACAGAGAGAGAGAGAGAGAGAGAGAGAGAGAGAGAGAGATCAGTTATATAATAATATTTATAAGTTTAAAAAATTTCTTACAAAATACATGTACGTAGACTTGCTTCCCATAAAACCGTTCTTTACTTTTGAAGAACTTGATCAGTCAGTAAAATGAAATCTGTGTTAAATTTGATCAAAAGTGTAAAGTGTAAATACAGTATTTTTTTTCTTTTGTACCTTGTTATCTGACTTTTATTTTTTTTCTGGTTCATAATTTTTTTTTAAAATTTGTTTTGGTCCCTGTTTGTAGTTGTGTAATTTCCCATTTTCCAATTTAGTGGTTTGACAATATGCAATATCTGCATAGATTTTTTTAACTGTTTATTTTTTCTCTTTGTTCTTAATAGTTCTATTTAGTTCAAAATGACTTTTTTTAAAAATTTCCTCCCTACTTATACTTACTGTCCATGCACGCAAAATTAGCTGAACTCTTGCTTCTATATATATTCTCTCTATCAAAATAAAAAAAAACACAAAAAAACCCCCAACAAATCATCTAAGGCAGGTATAGAAGTTTATACCGAAATAGCTATAGTACACGCATTACAGATGTTTGATCCACCTCTAAATTTATCGCGGGAAATCTAGCGCGAGATCACTGTGACGTCATACGTTCAAATCCATATTCGTTTGTTTACGTATCTCGACTCAATACGAAGGAATGGAAGCATGTAAACATTTCTTGATCTCATAAAACCGCTACTCAAAACGTGTCATCAAACCTCAAGCCACCGTTAATTACGAGTTAAATGTTATCCATTTTTGGCATAGCACCACGGGAAAAAACATTAGAGAGCACTATGGGACGTAGACACCAAATTTTTCTTGATGAATCTGTAGGTTTACCTCGTTCTTTTTCCTGCGCGCACTGGTTCTTAGAGCTCGCTTCGCTCGCCGGCGCGCAGCGCCGGCGAGCTGCGCTCGCTATAAAAATACTTGGCAATCAAAATAAAACTAAATAAAACGTAGAAATTATATATTATTGGCGATCGTACTTAAGGCAGTCTTTGATTTAGACAACGCCATTCACGAACACCATGATAATTCCGACATCAAATTTTGTTTTTACCACATGTCGAGAAAAATACTTATATTTTTTCCTTAATTCTATTTGTATGAAATTATAGGACTATATTAATCTTCTTGATAAGGGCCAAGCTAAAAACATATATGGATTTTTTTTCTTTACTTAATGATAGTTTGTAGCAAAACAAATCATATCTGAAAATATATAGACGATCTGACCGGTATCTTGTTGACCATCCAGCCTCCTTGAATAAAAATTCAAATTCATTTTCATATGTGCCGTTGTCATTACCATTTATAAATTGAAGTGTATTTATCTGCTTTATTTGAACTCTTAGCTTTAAGAGTTTGAATCATTAAGGACAATTTACGTTTTTCATTGTATTAAATTATACATAGTGAATGAGATACGTTCTTACACTTACTAATATTTTCTTTTTTACGACAGGATGTACCGTTGACTATTTTGACCATGGGTATAATACAGAGCTACAGGGCAACTCTGTCATTTTGTCTTCTCCTAGTTCTTCACCAGACATTTGCCGTGGGATGTGTACGTTGGAGTTCTCATGTAGCGGGTTTAGTTTCAACAAGCTTACCGCAGAATGTCAGCTGTCACAGCGCTCTGATCCTCAGTCATCGTCATGCAGTTCCTGCTTCTTTCACAGCAAACTGTGTTTATCAGGTAGTAATTATTTTCAGTACTTGTAATTGGGCATAATAATAAAGTGAACAACTTGCATTGTATAATATATTTTCCAGCACTTGACCCCAAAACTTTACCTGTATCCACCACCACCATCAATACAACTGTGAAGTCTACCTCCAAACGTCTTACTGAATCAACCAAATCAATGACAAAATTCTTTACAACTGAGTCGGGTAGTACCATGTCCAGTGTAAACCCACGCCTTGTGACTTCTGGGAATTCTAAAAGTATTGATACCAATACAGCAGATGTGAAACAGTTTTCCTACATTACAAATGGTCCTTCTACATTTTACCAACACACCTCAAACAACATCGACAATAAAACTGAAGTCGTCAAGTCACAGACAGTTACTGCGTCCAGCGTAAAGCCATCAACAGCCGATACAGGAACTTCCAAAAGTCTGAATAAAAGTACAGATATAAGTAATGTAGGTTTTACCTCAAGCCTAACAACTCAGCCTAGTACAGATGACCGAATCGCGCTAACCTCTACATCTTCAAACACTTATTCTTACTCGAATGCAATAAGAGTTAATACTCAAACCAGTCAATCCCCCACTAACACTCGTTACTTTCAATCTTCACAGTATAGTGCCCGTATTTTTCAGAATACAACGAAGTCGAACCTATTCCATACGTTTACAACAACATTTTCCCCACTCAATTTCACCAATGCAGTATCAAAGGTGGATGTACAAATAACAAGTGTTAACAACCAGATAAATCATTCAACTCCGCGCATCTTATGCTCTTGTTCTTGTCGTGAAACTGAGACTAACTTGGATCAACGTATTTTGCGAAGGAAAAGAGAGCTGAAAATTGACGTTAAGACGCTATCGACATCAAAAAGAAAATATATTAGCGTACCAGATCCCCGTACTTCTTCCAAAGCTGTTGGATTTCTTGGAATCTTTATATTGTGTTTCTTTGTTGCTTTAATTGTTGCAACTGACATGCTAAATATCATACCCAAAGCTTCGAAGATTTGTCCAATGAAGAATTATCGTTAGAATATAAGTTTTGGTTATGTTAACCATACATCAATGATACTGTTGTAATTTCATGCAGTGAATCATATTACTTTGTATTTACGAATCTTGGCCACTGTAAAAATAATATGAATAAAAGGAAAGAAAATGCGCTCGGATTCTTTACAAGAAAAACGACACCTGGCTTGGCTTGGTTTATTTAAATTGAATAACGCTTCTGTTTTAATTTTAATTGTTTCATGAACCTGAATTACAAATTCAGATTTGTTCAGAATTTATCCGTCACCATTTACATAGTTCTACTTTAGTAGCCCTTAGGCTAGCATTGTAATATCATTGCTTCGCATAAACATTTAACAATTTAAAAGAATATATATTTAACTCTGGTGTGAGGAACGTCCCTATTTATTCGGGTTCGGTCATTACCTAACAAGAGGCCAATGGGCCACATCGCTCACATTAGCAACAATGGCTAACTACTTTGACTAAAAACACTTTAAATAATTGAAAATAGAAAAATTTAATGTTAAGTACCATAATTTTCTGATGTAAGATTCAATATTTTATAGAAGGGTGGGGTGAAAATATATTGAGATATATAAATTATATAAAACACCGGTATATTATTTCCTTGCAGTTATTTTAGCTCACCTGAGCTGAAAGCTAAATTGAGCGTTGTCTGTCGTCCGTCTGTAAACTTTTCACATTTTCAACATCTTCTCCAGAACCACTCCTCCAATTTCAACCAACTTGGCACAAAGCACCTTTAGGCAAAGGGGATTAAACGTTGTGAAAATTAAGGACCACGCCCTTTTACAAGGGGTGATAATTAGAAGTTATTGAAAATTTTCGTGAAATTTTCAAAAATCTTTTTCTCAAGAACCATTAAGGCAGGAAAGCTGAAACTTATGTGGAAGCATCCTCAGGTAGTAAAGATTCAAATTTTTGAAAACCATGACCCCCGGGGGAAGGGTGGGCCACAGTGGGGGGTCGAATTTTTACTCAGCTATGTTAAGGGCGTCCATAAGATAATAGCGATATCTATCACATAAAATGTTAGCCTTTGAATAACTTGATATTCTATTCCAAAAAATTGTTACACAAAGTGATCTTTTATCAATATACAAATAAGATAATTCGCATGAGCAATTTTTTAGTCTTTGGGAATACCCGGTCGCGTGACACTGCTAAAAATAGATGAACCAGGGATAATACGAAAAAATGCATATTGCAAGGGCTTAACATAAACAAATATAATTATTTCTGTTTCTGACTTGAAATATCTAAAATGAATATCTAAAATTTCGAAAAGTGCTGGGAGCTTGAAATATTCAAGTAAGAACAATTATTAAATTCAACATAAACAGTGTATTAACTGAAATTTGCAGGGAGTTCCCACAATTAACGCTTATTTATGTGAAATACGTAGCGATTTCATACAGCTCCCAGCTCTTTTTGATGTAATGGTGAGATAATGGTAATATTTGTTAGAAAAAAATTGTAGGTTTTTCAAATGGACTTAATTGGTTTTATGTCTCGGCTTATTCCCACACGTTCTTTGAGAGTTAGGCGTAGAGTTATAAGCATGATATAGGGCTAACAATCCTGTGTCATGTAAAGAAGGCAAGATTCAACCTTTAATAATTTGAATTGGAATAGGAGCAAGTCAATAAAAATAGAAGGAAATTTTAAAAATTTAAAAAACTTATCCAATTGTTAAATTTAGTTTAATAAATGTATTTATAGATTTATAGAAAAAATGCTTTTGTAATTGCATGTGGTCGTAAATGACAAATAAATTCTGTCTCTGTACTTCTGGAGATATGTTTGGAGGTAATTAGTCCAACTCTATGAACCCGATTTGTAGAGGATTTTTTTTAATTCTGAAGATAACTTTAAACAAACGGTTTTATTATTTTAGAATTAATTTTGCAGGGTTATTACTAATTACAAGATACCTACTTTTGTCATATCAACACGAAATGTAATAAATATCGGTTGAAATTTTCAATGCACCGTATGCGTTTCTATAACCTCGAAATATAAGACAGTCGCAAGTACAGGGATTAACTGAGGCTGTGAAAACGTTTTTTAATTAGTTAATCATCGTTTATTATACCCCCCCCCCCGCAAACGCAGTTTAGGGGGTATATAGGAATCACCTTGTTTGTCCGTCCGTCTGTCCTTCCGTCCGTCTTTCTGTGCAAAATTCGTGTCCGGTTCATCTTTCTTATGGAGAAACATTATAAGTTCCTACTTCATACAAAGATTGCTTATGACCTGAGGGTGTCATGACCTTGAACAAAGGTCATTTGGTCAAGGTCAAGGTCACTGACAGGAAAAGTACAAAATTCGTGTCAGGTCCATATCTTTCTTATGGAAAAAATTGGAAGTTCTAACTTCACACAAAGATTGCTTATGACCTGAGGGTGTGTCATAACCTTGACCCAAGGTCATTTGGACAAGGTCAAGGTCACTGGCAAGAAAAGTACAAAATTCGTGTCCGGTCCATATCTTTCTTATGGAGAAACATTGGAAGTTTTTACTTCACACAAAGATTGCTAATACCCTGAGGGTGTGTCATGACCTTGACCCAAGGTCATTTGGGCAAGGTCAAGGTCACTGACAGGAAAAGTACAAAATTCGTGTCAGGTCCATATCTTTCTTATGGAGAAACATTGAAAGTTCTTACTTCACACAAAGACTGCTTATGACCAGAGGGTGTGTCATTACCTTGACCCAAGGTCATTTGGTCAAGGTCATTGTTTAAAAAATGCCATATTCTTGTCTTGTATTAATGGAAATGATTTGAAGGTAAAATTTGACACAAGGTTGCATGTGTCAGGTCATATAAAATTAATTGTTAGATTATCATCCCCACCTGCCCATATGGAAATTGCCCGCCCTGATGTAAAAAATTTCGGGAAAAAATCGGGCTCGGGATACCAAAAACTCAAAACATTTAATGGCTGCTTGACATGTGGATTATGGTTTGATTTCAGTCATGTTTGTTATAAGGATGCAAATGTCTTCATGCATTAACAGTTAAGTTGAAATAAAATGGAATTTAGTAAATATTAGAAATTGGTTTGTGTACTCATATTAGCATTACCAATTTTTAAAAAATTGAGCAGTTGTTATTGATAGGACATGAACGGTTAATGAGATTGCATCCATCATTTTCTATAATAGAAAAATACTTGAGTTATGATTTTTTTTTTCTTAGCGGGGGTATCAATTGTGAGCTTGCTCACAGTACCTCTAGTTGTCCTTTGGGTTATTTACGCAATTATGAACTCAGAATACAGGGCGATCTTAACTTCTTTTTCTGAGGAAATTCCGGCGAGTTGCCGATCAAAAAGCGATCATTTCGCCCAAGTCGCCCCTTAAGTTGGTTCTTTTCTATTTACTAACCATATTTGAGTATCAATGACACTCAAATATGGTTAGTAAATAGAACATTGTAATAAATAAAAACAGAGGAAAATGCACTAAAACAAAGGAAGAGCTCAATTTAATTGTAAAATCATATACGTACATATCTCTATCATCGAAAACATGTCTGTTTAGACTGAATATATTTGAGCGGGTTCCGGACTCAAGCTGGCATCTTAACAAAACACATTGCATTTTAATTGCATAAATAAACCATACCGAATTAAAGAATTACACACACACACACACACACACACACACACACACACACACACACACACACACACACACATCAATCAATCAAATGCCTGATATTTCCACAGTTTATGTTATTTCAATTTTGGGGGGAAAATCAACCCTTATTAAATTTTACCGCAGTTCATGAAAATAAGAGTCCCTGCAGTATTTGAACTCGGGACCTGCGGGTTAGTAGACCGAAACATCACCCATTGCGCCACAGACATAGACAACAAATTTTGGCGATATGAAATATTTCACAATGCGCTAAAATCGCCATGTTGTGACATACTGTCATAAAAAGTAGAAGTCACGGGGTGTCGAGGATCCTTAAACACTTTAAGATATTTTTTTTTCATTTTATACTAAGTTCAGACATGGTCGAAGTAGTGACTTTACCTTCATTCCGACTCAAAGGAATAAAAACAGAATTGCATACAATAGTTTTGTATAACTATGCGATAGGACATAATGGGGAAAAACTTATTGGAAATGTGAACTGAGCGATTGTAAGGGGCGATGCATGAAATCTGACAATATCATTGAAGAAACAAATGGCAACAACCATGACAATCATGACTCGGATACTGTTAACATTTCAGAGGTATCTTGATTTCATTATTAAGTTAAAATACAATTAAATTTTTGAAAGATACTTATGAATTCATCCATAAAAACAGTCATAGTACTTATAACATTCCAAATTTGAACTTAGGTGCAGTTGGCAACTACCCGCCTTCAATATGCAAGTCGGGGCATTCAAAGACAAGTGCGATAATCAATGAATGAATTTCGTCTAAGTTACCTGCTGTAGCACAAGGAAGCTTGGTGAAAGAATCTTCATTACGCACACAAGCTGTACAAAGAGAAAGAAAAACGGCACATGCCAGGAATATCCAAAGCTTCCAGTGAATTCGACTTGTCTTCTATATAGAGTGGGTGATTTGGATTTTTGTGAAGATGATCAAATGTAAATCATTTTCCCAACTGAACAAAATGTGTTATACTTGTCTTAGTCTGATTGCTGGTACGGACACGGTACATTTGATGTATCCCCACCTTTATTTTACCAACTGTACACTAAACATGCACCTTATTTAGGTCAAATTGTTCCTCGTGTCTAATATTTACTTACAAACAAAAGAGACCTATGTAAAAGCCTTTCAAGGAATAAAAGACAAATTGTGCGAGTTCGATTTTATCGAGGACATTTCTGCTTTTCGGGTCGAATTCGACTTCGAGAAAGCTGTTCACAATGCCGCATCTCGTGTTTTTCCAAGTGTTGCAATCAAATGTTGCTATTTTATTTTAGTCAAACCAATTAGCGTAGATTTTGTTTAAAGAAGTAAATATGTTAACAAAGGAATTTAAATGAAGGCTTATGTGTTTACAGCTCTTGCTTTTCTTCCTACCGAACATGTACATGATGCGTTTGCCCAACTTTAAAGTATTCCATACAGCGATGAAGGTCTTCAAAACTACATGGATACTTTGAACGAAATTTCATACGCAGATACAAGAGCAGCATTATAAACGGAAAGCTGTCTTTGAAATGGAAGGAACCTCGTTATTCCATCAAATGTTGATATGTTAGCAAATGACCTACGTACAACCAACTTTCTTCAGTGGTGGCATAGACGGTTTTCGTGTGTCGTCGGTGTCACATCCTGATATTTAAAAGTTCCTTATCTCGCTGAAAGAAAAGGCAAGCCAGAACTGAAATGATCATCAATGCCCTTATTCGAGGTGATAAACCTAATAGGCCACGCAAAAAGGAAATTTCAAAAAACAAAATGCTTTACAAAATCGTGTTAACCGTCCGGGTATGAGTTTGTAGAAAAATTTATACATATTCAATCTGTTTACACAGTTTTACTCAAAATATTGTTTTGACCGTGAAGCTGGGGATCATGAATTTCACATTTTTTTAATGTCCTTCCCTTACAAATCCTAACCATCGAATTCAGTTAAAGTTGGTTCAGTAATGAGAAGAAGCTGAACATATTCCAAAGACCGTCGCATGGACATAGACAAAAACGGGTATCAACAGGTTTACTTATCTGAATAATCTCAAATGTCTGAATTGTTTTTGTAGTCTCTACTAGAACAAGAACTCCTTGCACTGTAGATAAATATTTCCGATAAGCACCTTCCAATAACTGCGGACTCTGTTTAATAATTCGATTACAAATATGTACAGTGAAGTATTACTTTCGTTGGTTGCTGTTGCATGTACACTACCAACAGATCTTGTACCAACCCCTCAGTGTTTATATAACGGACAACTCTATCCACCCGGCGCCTTTCAACCCTCCGTGTGTGTGCACTGCCAGTGCTCAAGTACGGGACAGGTGACCTGTGCTCCGCAGTTCTGCCCCCCACCTATTTGTGTGGACGTTGTCAAGGATCCGTCAAAGTGCTGCCCTGTTTGCCCAAACGGTAATATTATTTAGATATTATATTCATTAAAACTGATGCTTAGCTCCTGTCTTGTGTTTCAGAGGTAACTTACGTCATTGTTTTAATACACTTTTTACTATGACCGGTTTATATATAAATATTGATTACATGCTATTTGGTTACACTTACAAAAGCTTCCAAATTTTTAAACGTTTGTCAAGATTTACTGTAATGATGTCTCCAATACCCATAAGAATTGAGGTACAATCATGCACTATTCGTCATTCTAGTGTTCTTTATTCCTGTGGTTTGTCTTTTTCAATGCGACATATTTATATTTTGTTATTTTGATTTAATTAATTTATTTCGAGTTTCAGTTTCACAAAATTTCAATCAAACTAAATCAGGTATACAACCTTTGCATTAAACCATTGAAAAAGCCATCTTTTTGGTCAAATCCTATAGGGACAGTTCTTGTTGCGGCTTTGATTAAAGACAAAAAAAGTTTTAGTTATTGAGTAAATGTAAAAACAATACTAGATTTCACTTTGCACTATTTGCTCTGTAATCTCTTGTACAAAGTAGTTACATGTAGGTCATTTTAGAGAACATTGATAAAGGAAAATGGTTCCTTGGTGTATTATCCCCTCGCGCAACTTGTTGCTAAGGGGATTTAGCATCGCTGCTGTGCGTGTGTGTGTATCTATTTTAGCCTTATGGACAAGATTCAAAGAAAACCCTCGCACGCATGTTTATCAAACTTCGCACACTTCGTTAGCATGGTTAAAGGACAAGCCCTATTCATTTTCAGTAATTCTGTTAAGTATTTATTAAAATATCATTAAAATTGCAACAATAAATACAGAAAGAACTATATATGATACAAGTCAAATTTGGCCCCCATAATTCGCCATATTTTATAGTTTTTCACGTACATTAATTTGTTGTGTTATTTATTTAGAAGAGTTGACATGAAATTTGTTATTCACCTATTTATTTGATTTATATGCACTCACTGGCAGTATATGACGTCAGAAGTGACGCTTTTTTTATAATTAAATCAAAATCAGTCAAAAATCGACATTTTTCTTATCTTTTTTCGAATGGGAAAAATAGAGCGACTCTTTGAACAAGAACGAACTTTTTGTCACTTATAAGTACTTGAGAGATACATCTTTGGTGAAAATATTTTGTTTGTTAAAGCAATCGCTCGAGGTTTTCTTAAAGAAAAAAAAAACTACTTGAAAACAATCCGTTTTATGCTAAAAATGCGAAAATGGCGGAAAAAGGTAAACTTTATGATGTCATATTTTTAAATTGTGGGCACTTAAGGACGAAGGACCCAATTCAAGATTTCGCACCTCTGCGCAGAAATTCTCGCATTTGCTATAAATATGAATGTCTTAATTACATACATCAGAATAAGAGAAAATAATAAAATTTCATTCTACTTAATATAATTTGTGGAGCCAAAATATTTTTAGTGGAGAAAAATTAAGAAAAAAAGAATAAGTTCGAATTTCCTCTGTTTGCGACAAGTCCGTTATATTTTCACGGTTTATAAATCCTAAAACCCCCAAAGGCAGTTTATAGTCTTATAATCTGGTAGATCATGAATTTATACCTTAACCTTACAATTATATTTATGCATATAGCAGTTAATTAAACGTCAGGCAATAATTAATCATGTCATTTTCAATGATATTTCTGAGGAAAAATGAACCATGCAGTGAACTTTGACACATTTGCCATATTGGTCCCATCTTAGAGCCTGATCCAGGGGCCATGAATTTCACAATTTTAGTAGAGGCCTTCATGGACATCATAACCGTGCAATGCGTGCATTCATTTTTTTATATGGGAGTAGAGAAGAAGATTTTTGAAAAATTTGCCTTTTTTGCATAGTTGGACTCGTTTATGGCGTATTGGGGTGATGGATAAAACAGGACTATTAACAGTCTTGTTTGAAGTCATCTTTTCGTAAGTTCTATGGTCGATACAACGATCTTGTCAGCAAAAACAATCTTCCACTGGGCCGCATGCTGACTGACGTTTTTTCATACTAATTGTTAGACCATAATTAATCACCTAATTGTCTAGGGGCTTTTCCATTTTTCCCGATTACGACAAAGAGCACACGGCGGGTGTGACCGGTCAGCAGAGGATGCTAACTCCTCCATGGCATCTGATCCTTCATTTATTTTAAAGAGGTCCGTGTTTGCTCTGCTCCTCTTTTCTAATTTTCCTATGGACTTTTGAATTTGAACACTGTTCGTTATCACCAGATGTCATTTCTTAACATAGAGATGCTTCACACCAAAAATGGTAACAATTTGCCTTTAAGTTTTCAAGAAGAAGTTAAAAATGTAAAATTGTTAACGCACATCGCACGAAGACGGACAATACCAATTGCAATAGTTCACCAGTGTGACTAAGATGACCTAAAACGCTAATATTTTTTCGAATTTTTCTTTTCTTTATAAAGTTTACAGTTAGAATTATAATATCAAAACATTTAAGATTATTTGATGGTTAATTTGTTGACTACCAAGTCTTCATATATATTCTTAGAACCATGTAGTTCCACAAAAACACCCAATCTTCGTTAGGCGTTTTATACAAATTAATTTGTTTCCTGCATCAATTACGAAGAATCTTATAGTGAAGCCAAGTCTTAATGTGCAGAAACAACGTACAAAATGTTCATTTTTATCGATAAGTCCAATGTTACCAATGTTCATTTTTATCGATAAGTCCAATGTTACCGGTTAATAATATAAATATAAGACGTCATTAAGTTGTAACGTCTTGAAAGCAATAGCCTAATGGAAAAAAATATGCTTATCTTGGATTATTATCGAACCCAATAAACAGAACGTCGATTTAGGTTGTCTCTCTGATAATTCAATTACAGATAATTGTGATTCATAAAGGTCTTTGGGGTTTTTTTTTAGGCAGAAATTGCAGGATTTCTGGCGATGGAACAGTTGTCAAGTTTGGAGAAAACTATTTTGATGGCTCTAAGGAATGCCATTGTCCATCGCATGATTCATTGGAGGCAGAATGTATATATGTTTAGATAAAGAAAATGAAATTCATAGTTAAACATTTTTCATTTAGAAATATGGTTTTAAAAAAGCATCGTTTTATACATTTGGATCATTTCCAGTCGTAATACAAGACATCATGTAGCATTACAATATTGCTTTAACCACATAAAGAACTTGTCTATTAGTAATTTATGAACTTATCCATTTGAATCAAGTTTTAAGCACTTAGTACAAACACAAGAATTTATTTTCTCTTACCAATATCTAACTTAAATTGTACAGTGTTATACTTGACAACTTGATTTGGACATGTATAGTATTCAAAGCGTTAAGAAAATATCAAAATATCAAATTTTCTTAAACGTTTTTTATATATTCCTCTCTTATTTATTTGCAGTAACAAAAAGTTAGTAACAAAACACGTGTAAATTGACGTGAATTTGTTGACATTCGTTCACTTTATGAAATCTCTAAAACTTCTTAGGTTTAAATGTGGTAGTAACGAAACTGTTTGGCACATCAAACATGTTTATAGGTGTAAGCTTGCAGTGATGTTGCTGCTATCTTACAAGGATATCCACCCATTTGAGAACTATGGCAGTCCTTTGCAAAAGATAGTGTCCACGGATAACCAGGAGACACGGTGCCCTATTAGAAACTATCTGCTTTGTACGAGAAACGACACTGGAGTAACAGGTGTTCGAAATGTTTTATCCTTACACTTGATCTCATGACTTCCCTCTGGGAGCGTTAGTCGAAAATTGCGTAAAAGCTGAAAATACATTATTAAAAAAAACATCATTTTAAGTACTCACTCCTCAATTTGCCGACTCTAATCTATTCCCCGCATGGTTACCCCCAGAAACGATATTCTCTTTATTTGCCGCTTTAGAATCTTTAAGAAAACTGGGTGGTTATGGTATTTAAGATTAAATTATTCTTCTTTAGAAGAAAAGCTTAGTAATAAGATATAGTAAAATATTTTGATTTTAGATAAAATATAACGGGATTAGAATTTATGACAAAAGAAATTATGTGTTAAATGGTAAGGTAGATCTGTTGGTTAATTTGTTGACCATTCGAGTATCATTCGATGTAAATTTAAATGCAATGAATCCGCAAAAGAAATAGACAGAGAGAATCCGATATTAATAAATAAAGGATAAAATATATATTAAAATGAAAATATTTTCACCGGTTTACAATTTCCAAATTTTACAAACGTTGACTAAAATATAATTATGTTTTTAAATATTTTGGAAAGGTATAAGTTGTAAAAGCCCAAGCGGGATTCGAACTCATGACCTACATATTCGTAGTTGACGATCTAACCCATTGCGATATGCTGTTAGCCAGGTAACAATTATTGGAAAGAGAAAAAAAACATTATAAAATTAGACTTGATTTTATTGTTTTATTCGATAGGAAGACTAGTACGTCACATTATGGAGGTGTCCCATACCACCTTAAAGATTAACATCGATAGACAGGTGCTATAAAAACAAGTCATGACCATCAGTTTTATAACTTTCTTCATGTCAAGTTTGTATTAAGGCCCCTTTTTATTCTTTTTTTATTTATTAAAATAAAAATAGTTGAAAAATCACAACTTAATTTGCTGTTACGTGTATTTCGTCTAATAGATTTATCAATAACGCGATAGTCATCATCATAAAAACTATACAATTGAATGACATTGTCCAAATGTGTCAATTTCATTCATTTTGGATTGAAAATATTTGAAATCATAATAGATTACTTTATAATTCGTATAAATAGAGTAATAGAAACTCATTCTTTTTACAATTTGAAAGAAGTTTAGAGACGACACGCTGTTGCATTCAGGTTCATTCAAAATTTCGGTAAATCTTGCCAATTTTCAAACTGTTAAATGGGATTGATAGCTTCTGAAGCAAGTAATGCGAAGGCTATGTATTCATTTTATGAGCACAAATATTAGATCAAAGTCGCGTCGGTGAGTAATCAAGAGGTTAAATTGTCGTTGTTAACGTTTTGCATTTGCAGGGTGTTTGGTCTATATAAAATTTAGATTTTGTTATAGTCAATGAGATGTAAATCAAAATTATGTTTAAAATTGTAGGGTTTTTTTTTAAACCAGACAATACCTGATTATTTCTCTTTTTTCGGGTAAACCATGACAAGTAAACACAACTGAGATTAAAGTTCTCCTTTTAAAAAGATGATATAACTTAAATCCTTTGGTTTGAATGGCAATAAATGTCAAATGCGTGCGAAACTTTAATGATCGTGCTTAATGTCAATTCTGGAAACACATAAGGACCAATTTTGATTTATAACGAGTGTGCACAGAGGTTCTGTGAAAACCGGTATAATGACAAGTTACTCTTAATTTTTACCTTTGCAGCACACACACTAATCTCCGTCTCAGCAAAAGTCTGCCCGATGCATTTCCGTGGTCCGTATCCAAAGGGAATGTAAGAAAACGGGTGTATCGGTGTATAATTGTCACTTTTACGCAGCCACCGCTCAGGTACAAATTGTTCAGGTGCTTCAAAATATTCACTGTTCAAGCAAGTAATGCCTGAACAAAACACAAAGCTGGTCTACAACAGAAATACTTCATTTGGTGGAATTCTTAGTACAATAGTTTTGCCCTTCTTCTTTTTTAGCTATGCAACGGCAATTTAGTGGTAATTTTTGGGGTTTTTTTTAAATTCCGAAGATTTAGGATTACTGTTATAAAGATAAAATATCTTTAAAAGAAAATATGTTTATCTTACATATGCAGGAATTCGGAAACCTCGAAGGATAATGTCTTTGTCTAAGCTTCTTGCAGTACCGACTGGTACAGGAAATACCAACCTTAAGTAAGTGTAAATGTTCAACGAATGAGTTGTGCTTAAAAAAATCACAAATATTTTGGTTTCGTTAAACTGGTCATATATTTAAATTCTAATCCGTCTCCAAATTCTTACCTCATTGATTCTTTCATGCACGCTTTTAAATAGTTCAAATTGCAAAGAATGGTTTTATCTATCGGGCCGAACTTCGGGACATGTTTTTCTAGCTCCTCATACAACAGGTCTTGTTTTTCCGGGTTTTTAGCAAGATTAAACAAGAATATCGTGATGCTGGATGCAGTCTAAAAGAAGAGGATTGCCTGATAATAGAGGATTTATAATACCGGTTTCAGAAAAATTATTGAATTATTCTTTAAAAGATAGTAATCTGAAAACTTCAAGATTATAAAGTTTAGCATAACGTAAAGAACACAGTCTCTGAAATTTAATCAAAATATCTTGAAAATATTAAAGAAACACCACTTGCCGAATCTATTCCCCCCACAAAAATATCCATCAAGGTTCTCTGAATATCAGCAGTTGTCAGTTTGGGGTCGGACAACAAATCGCTCAGAAGACTATGGCCAGTTTCCGGTGACCAGCTCGACTCCAGCCGCTCCTTGTGTTCCCTTATGTACTGTTCTGTCTGTCTACGAAACACCAAACAAACAAACCATGTATTTCGTTAAAAACGTGGACTATAATTTTGTGGTAAAAATATTTTGGGTGAAATTTTACGATTTTTAAGTGATATTTAATCTTTTTTATCGAGAATGAGTTCATACCTTTTCAGATAATCAGCAGCTTTTTCATATCTTCGATAAAATGGTGACCTGACCAGTTTAAACCACGGAATAACATAAAACTGGTTTCCAAAACAATCAAGAAATGTCTCTACATGCTTCATTGTTTCAGTTTGTGATGTTTGTTCAGGTTTGGAAATACAACCAAGTCGCACGCCAAAGCACATTCTGCCCGCACCTGAGTAAAAGGGAAGTTCATTATCATTAAAGTTTTCTCTTTTGTATTATCTGGTACCCGTTTTATCCACAACAAAAGTTATACCAATATTACCAGCATTTAAAAATACATACAGATATACAAAAAATTGATTTGTATATTTATTTTTAAAATTATTGTAAAAACAAAAAACCCTGTCAAAATAAAAACTTACTTTCTGTTGAAAATTCCATAAGGTGGTGCAGGACATCATCGATGTGACACTGACCACGAAACTTATCAACCAAATCATCGGCAATAACACTAATTGCTGATAAGTATTTGTAGACAGCTTTCTGTCGTAAAATAGCTCTCTGAGCGGTTTTCCTCAAAGTAAACCATTCTTCATCGTTCCTATGTAGTATAATGTAAATATAGTTGCCTCTTGTTATTAAAACTTAAATAATTTTTTTGTTTTGTTGGGGGGGGGGATGTAATTTATTTTATTTTTTAATATCGAATTGATAAGGTAGTCAATTCTTTACTTTCTAACAATAAATTGAAAAACAAAACAATTGTTTGAATTCTCTAAATACATGGGAAATTGGTTCTATTCCCAAGTTGTGAAATTTAGATAATATCAATCAAACAAAAGCGAAATCATTTCATGTTTGGGCATCAATTAGTTTAGATAGAAGAAACACTCACAGTCCAGTTAGTCCTGGCGATGTATTTGTTCTCTTGGTGTACACTTTAGTAAGGGGCAGAACACCGCGAAAAGGATACTTCCGGTCATTTCGGAACACCTTTTCAAAATCGATTGGATCTGTGAGAAACACATACCAATCGTTTCCAAGTCTTTGTTTGCAAATAGGTCCATATTTATGGGCCCAGCTTATTACGCGTTGTTGCATATTGTCTTTTGCATATTTTGCTGAAATGTTGGAAGAAATTAAGTCATCTGAATATGTTTGAAACGGCATCATTGATAACATGTTCCAAGCAAAATTAACCGAACTCTGATACGTTCTCATTTAACAATGCATATAAACTTGATGTTAAAATCTTTTATTTGATTTTGCTTTAAATTCAGGAAAAAAAGAAAAGAATAGTTCGATAAAAATGATACATTTTTAAAGAAAAAATTACTGAAAGGTTTCATTTGTAAAAGAAGTCCTAGATAAGGCAGTTGATATATTCCGGAGGGACCTGGTATTTCGTCAAAATGTCGAATTTTGGTCTCGGAAATGACCTTGTCATTTTTCTTTGAAAGGTTAGTCACCAGTTTTGAAGAAAGATGTGTTGTTTCAATAGAAGGGGTAGTGGCCTCATACGCATGACGGGTTGGTGTGGCGGTAAGTTGGAACACACAACTACAAATATATTTTGAAATACGTGATAATGATAATGTTAGTCATGATGATGATGACGACGACCTAAATAGTTTCAACATTACATCTACGAGGCAAAGTTTCTGGTTTTTCCTCCAATGTTTCATTTTTGTTTATTAAACTTGCATATACAAGATATATATATTAAGTACTATATTAAATACAGGGAAATATGACCACTGTTATCTTGTTGAAACTTTGCGCGGAAAATAAAGGTATGAATGGTGTAAAAGGAATTTTCCTGTGTATTGGTAACGCTATGATGCTATAATAAGTCTAACCACAGCAATGACATCTTCACACTGTCAAGGTTTTGTGATTACGGAACTCCACACAAAGCCTTGACATAAGTCGCTATTAAAAAGTCGGGCTCACGCTCAACAATACGTAATAATTCTAAAAATATCCAATGAAATAACTCCTTTTGAAACGTAATTTAGGTTGAGCACAAGGATGGCAGATCTTGAACGAAAAATTTTGGAAAACTTCAATATTGATTGTGTCACTGAAAATCAAAAGCTCTCGATATCATGTTTAATAAATAATCGGGACTTAATATAATTTTTAATTGGAACTAAGGACATTTGACGTACGTATGGTGACTTTCTATCGTTTCTAAAGGCAACGTTTTTATAACTTTAGAAAGCTGTTCTAACACAGTTAACGATTTTAAATAAAATTAATTAGCGATATTTGTATAGGTTATTATCCATACAAATGCGACAAGAAGATCGAGAACTTGCTATTTTCTAGGATCAACATGTGCATGTGCGCAGCCACATTTGTTTACATCGTTTCTAATATGAGGACCGCATTCTGATTGGCTCCAAATTGAGACTTGGAACCAATGAAATACAACGGCCTGAGCCCGACTTTAAATAGCGACTTATGTCAAGGGTTTGTGTGGAGTTCCGTAACCACAAAACCTTGACATTGTGAAGATGCAGCAATGACGTAAAGCCAAAAACAGTTCATTTTTTCAGATAATGAACGGTACGGACAAATTAGCGCCGATGCTTTTAACTAACTTGAATGTTTTTGTTATTGTATTGGTTGTTCGGCTTCATTTCTATCCAAAAAGTACAATTGGACAGAGACTACTTAGATTGAGAATGTGAATGCTGTAGAAATAATCACTTGCTACGAAGAAAAACCATGTTTAGATTTGTCTTTAGGATAGTCCTTTAGGATGGTCCTTTAGTCTATATTACGATTTGAAATAAGCAAAATCTGAGTGCAGTTTAAACCCCCATCCAGTTTTAGGATTAAATCAATACATAAATGCTCAAGGTTTAACTAGTTATCTCTTTGTTACATTAGAAATTTATAATCAAAGATTTCTAAAAATATCTATAACAATCTAAGGTGAAATTATCTTAAGGTACTTCACTACACCTAGACTTATACTTTTTAAGACACTACGCCACAAGATGTCGATTTAAATGTTTTGTTAAACTGTTTGTATAAATCGATTCAGACGTGTATCGTCATAGCTCAGTGGTTAAAGTATCAGGCTTGTGAACCGCAGATCTTGAGTTCGAATCCGCTTGAGGCTTTTGTTCATGTTTACTGAATGAAATTTTTGAAAATATCATTTTTTATTCAAAACTGCACATTTTTTGCCTTATTTGACATGTATACATTTTATCCATCATGCTTTCTATCATAATCAAGTAATTTTCTGCTAATTTGTGAATTTATTTCAAGGTGTAGTGAGACACTTTAACAGCTATACCGGGTATACTAGTATATAAATGTTTATTATAACAATATTTCTGGCAGGTCATTACCATCTCTTTGTTATCTAAAAAAAGCAATGCCTGTTAAAAATAAAGAGAACATGCAGTTTAAGATCTGAAAGTTGAAGCTACATGTACTGGAACCCCGCACGTTAGCATAGAAAGTGTTTTGTTGGGCTAACTGTGCTGGAACCCAGCACGTTAGTGGTTTGCGTGATGTCAGATTGACCATGCTGGGTTTCCGCACGTTATTTTTAAAAGTTGTAAATTGGAACTCCGATACTCGGTTTACATTGGAATAATACCGGTATGTACAACTTGTTGAACTATTGTTTCGTTTTGGAGGTTTTATTCAGCGTATACTTAGGTACTTGGGCGAGCGTAACGAATTAAGCGTTCCCCTTAATTCACCATATGGATTTTAAGAACATTTACATTACAATTTACAGTTAACAATACAAATCATATACAAGAAACGTTCGTGTAAGTTGGGTAGTACATTTTAGTAGAAAGCCGATTAGCATCTGTTATATTGTAAATTCTGAATTTACTTGGTGGGTGTCATAAAATACAACATTTACAACAAGATTACCACAACTTCACATGAACTTAACGATAAAAACTTTACACCTAATATTTAATGGTGAAATCTTTCTTTTTCTTTCCCCGTCCAACTTTAATACAAAAAGGTCGACGAGGAATGAGTTTTATTCTAGAATATTAATTCTTGAATTTGTAAGAGATTTTAGGTTATTTCCATGCATGTTGAGATCTACAAAATACAACTCATATGGATATTCTTGGTATTTATGTGTAAACCAGTTTTTGTGAATGTCTTTTTTGTCCTCTATTGTATTTCACCCAAATTATAAGACGCTGTTCAGTGTGTTACCCTTAATTACTTGTCCACCCAGTAGACTGCTACTTGAACGGCTACATTGGTAACTTATTAGATGGGTTGTATAATAGTAAGAACATAACTGAGCTCGGTATTACAAAAGGTGATGCTACCCAAATAAAAGAAATTGTTAAAAATGTGGACTGCATGAAGAAGACTGTCGCAGATTTATCACGCTTGGGTGTAGTTTGTTTCTTGTCTGATTTTAATATTAACTGTAAATCACAATTTGTTCAATGATACACATGTTTTACAGACATAAAAGTTATTTTACCAATTTAAATGTTCGATTTTGGCAAATCAGGACAACCAGGAATTTTATCTCGAAAATAAACTTAACTATAATCAACAGAGCACGCGCTAATAAATTACGTAGGGATTGAAGAACAGCGTTTTATACATTTTATACATAGTTTTATACATAGGTCAAAGAACAATGTATATGAAAAACTGGAGGAAAAGGATAGTGTGTTTTCAACTTACCTTGCTCTAGATTTCATTTCTCTTCAATTCCGTTAATTTCATTTATGACAACAATGTTGCCTTGACCCTGTTTATTGGCATTCAGACTTATCTTGCTGTGGGCCTTTTATAACCAATCGCAGCTCTGTGTATTCTCGATATAGGATATTTGATTAATACATTTTATCCAATCTAAATGAAAGGGGGCGCCAAATATTTGCGCAAGAACGGAATTTAATTTCAAAGAAATACCAAAGGTCTCATTGGAATTAGCCCATGCAATCTGTATTTTACTTTTGCATGTTTTTAAAACATCACTTTTATTTGAAAGCATGTAAAGATGACAGGCATGTTCCTATCGAATGAAAATTGATAAATAGTTGATAGTCTTAGATACTTAATGAAGTTTATGTAAATTGGTGCTAATGTAATGTAAGGTTAGAGGGCAAATCATGAATGTATACTAGTAAATTTTATTCAGGGTCACTCAGACCCTAATCGTTTTATTTATGTATAAGGGTTGGGGTTTTTTGATCGTTGCCTTTGGATAATGGTGAATAGAAGGTACTCTTTTCTGAATGACATGTCTTTCCAAACAGGTTTTTTTTTGGCTATTCATCTTTTTTACCAATCTCATTTACCCCAAAAAATGTATACACAGGGAACAGTAAGTTAAACAGTTCAGTTCTTTTTTTCCATGTGGTTTTTTTTTTTTGCGTTTATAATTTAATGGAAAAGGATAGGCATACTCCATACATGTGTCGTTGAATATCATCGGTAAGCGATAGAGACTAATGACACGTCAATATTTAGAGCGAAATTGGTCTAGAAATAGATGTTATCATCCAAACAAAATCTAATTTAAGACCAGCCATAGATATGCCACTTTTCCCACTGTGTCACGTCTTCATCGATGTTATTATTTACAAATATACAATTATATATACATATATAATTCTATATCGAATTGGTCAGTGTCCATTGCAAACCACCCAGTTACTATATATCCATAATGCCAATTGTAGTTTATTTTTCAAAATCAAGGTCATTGTGGAAGATTATATTCGTCAAACTTCCATCTCAGTCATGACCATTGTTACGTTATTTTTTTTCGGATGATGGTAAATATAAAATAAATGATGTCTCAAGGGTCTGGGAACGGGCTAGAAAAATAAAGTGCAGACATGATCATGAGGATCTAAGTCGAGTTTATGTTTTCGTAGAGACTTTTAAATCAGTGTCAGACATAGAGTTCTACTTGAAATAACAGTCGTAACAACATGGAGATTTATTTTTTACTTCGTAGCGCAGTCTATCAACTAGTCTGCTAGCCCGCAGATACTTAGTTCGAATATGGCACGGACTTTTGTTAACATGTATTGCATTGAAATTATTATTTTCCTACAACCTTGTCATATTTTGGGTCATCTTCAAATTGTACACATACTAGAGTACCATATGCCTTTTCTTTGGTGGCTCATACGGTGTATGAAGGTAGCAATCATTACAGATATATTTCACATAACGCGCTGTATTTTAGCTACTTTCATATCCGCATGAGCTACCTATAATCATTTTATTGATGAAATAATACATGTATACAGAAAAACAAGAGGCCTATGAGCCACATCGCTCACCTGAACAACAGTTCCTTGTTGCATTCTATTTCGTAGCATATGCTATTTTCATTTTCAACTTTGAACCCCTTTCTGGGGCCCCAGTATTGGTCCGGGGTTTATGGTTGGCTTCAACAATTTAGAATCTACACTATTTGAGGATCCTTGCATAGTAATCTCACTAACTGTAGCATCAACATAGTTCTCGAGAAGAAGATTTTTAAACAAAACTTTGAACCCCTCTTGGGTCACAATTTTACCAATTTAGAATCTACAATAGCCACGGATGCATGCATAGTCGGTCACGGCTTCAACAATTTCGAATTTTCACAATTTGAGGATGCTTGCATAGTAATCTCACAAACTGTAGCATTGTAGTTCTCGAGAAAAGGATTTTTAAATGTTTCCTATATATTCTATGTTAAACTTTGAACCCCTCTTGGTTCCCCTGTATTAGTCGAGGGGTCACGATTTTAACAATTGAAAATAAAAAATAACCAAGGATGTACGCATAGTAATATCCCAAACTGCTGCATCGTAGATCTTGAGAAGAAGTTTTTAAACATTTTCCTATACATGTATATGATGAACTTTGAACACCGTCTGGGGCCCAAGTTTTGGTCTGGGGGTCACGATTTGTACAATTTAGAATATTCACTATATATATATATATATATATATATATATATATATATATATATATATATATATATATATATATATATATATATATATATATATATACACAAGCTTTTGTGTAAATATTGGCATTTCTGGTGCAGTGGTTCTTGAGAAGATTTTTAAACATTTTTCCAACGCATTTCTATGTTAAACTTTGAACCTTGCCTGGGGCCCCAGTTTTAGTTCGGGGGTCACGATTTTTACAATTTAGAATCTTGACTTAATATACAAGCTCTTGTGTAAATATTGGCATTTCTGGTGCAGTGGTTCTTGAGAAGAAAGTTTTAATGATACGCACCCTATACTCACTGTTTCCCAATTATCTCCCTTTTAAAAAGGGTTTAGCCCTATATTTTAACAATTTAGAATCCCCTTTCCATACGGATGTTTTGTACCAAGTTTGGTTAAATTTGGCCCAGTGGTTTTAAAGAAGTGAAAAATGTGAAAAGTTTACAGACGGACGTACAGACAAACGGGTGATCAGAAAAGCTCATCTTGAACCTTCGGTTCAGGTGAGCTAAAAACTGGTAATTACTCCTACGTTTATTGATAAAAGAACAAAACACAGGGCCCAATCTACAGTGCGCATAAATTTTTAGAGCAGAAAAGTTATGAGAATGCGTCAAAGACGACTAGAAAATGAGGAAATGGCTCTATCTAGTGAAATGATATTGAATGAGTAGAACAATCGACCGAGGGACATATGAAATAGGCCAAAGCGATTATAGAATCAGATCCCCAAGGATTTTTCGTAAATAGACTGATAATGCTATATTTGGCTTGAAAGAATAGTTTGACGACATATTAAGATATATTTAGATTCATAACATAAAAGAATTTTGTAACCAGCGCTATGGCTCTTTGTTATAGCTAGGTATGTTTAACAAGAGGCCTACAGGCATTGACGGTCACCTAAGTACCATAACCCTTAGATTGACCTGTCAAAGGGTCTCATTTTTGCATTTTCAGCTTCATTTTATGTACATGATAACAATGTATTTATTTTATCTCCCACGACTGTGAAAGTACAGAAGAAAATATTATAAAATTCAATACATGCTAAGATTCCTGAACCTCTAATCCAGTGGTAATTAATTTTACAATTTAGTTAGAGGGTTTCATGAATACCATAACCATGCATTCAGTTTATTTCCCCCTGTCCTGGATGAAGAGAAGATTTTCTAAAATTTAATACATTTTCACAATATGGTCATATTAGCCCCATCCATGAGCCTGAACCCCAACACAGATGTCTCCCCCGCTGTGGATAGAGAGAAGAAGGCTTAATACATTTTCACTATATGGTAATATTGGTCCCGCCCTAAGTCCTGAACCCCTGACCCAGGGACCATGGATTTCACATTTTAGGTAGAAGGCTTCATAGAAATCATAACCATGCATTTAGTTTTTCTAAAATGTAAATGGGGATGGAGTAAAATATATTATAAGATTTAATACATTTTCAATATATGCCCATATTGGCCCCGCCCCACGTCCACCCAGGGGCCATGAATTTCTCAATTTTGGTAGAGAGCTTCATGGACATCATCACCATGCATTTAGTTTTTGAGTGACCAAGGTGGCCTAAAAATCGAATTGAAAATACCTTCTTGGCAAATCATACACACCCATCAAACGCTTGAAACATACGTACCAAATACAATGACAATGCTGGGCGTTTTAAGGTAGTATGGGACACTTCAAGATATTAATGTGAATGAAAGAACACTATATTCAAAATATAATCACCGTTTAAAATGTTCAAATTGTACAATATTTGGCCATAAAATAAATCTTAAAATTTTTTAGAAAGGTTAAAATTGTAATTACATGTATATAAAAAGTCTCAGCAAGTTCCGAACTCATGACTTGCAGTTCATTACCCGGACTTTTAATACCGTTCACGCCTAGTGGTTCAAACTTTTCGTTCCTATTCTGGTTGTCCTCATGTTACATCATTTTGGTAAAGGGCTTTGTCTTTCCAAATATGGAGTCAGTTTTTATTCAGTGTCAGTGAAAGTTAAACCCCAATCGAAGGGACCTGAAATTAACAGTTTTGGTTGAGGGCTTCCTGGTCTACATAATGATGAATTCAGTTTTTCTTTCATACGTGCAGAAGAAAAGAGGATTTTCAAAAATGGTTAAATTTTTTGCAATTTTGTTCCTACCCCTAAGCCTCGTTTTACCGTAAAAATGCATCATATCACATTTGAAAAGAAATGGCCATGTAGTTTTCCAGAAGTTAAAAATATTCAATTGTTAATAGACAATGACGGAAGAAAACCAATTGCAATAGGTAACCTGAGTTAGTCAGGTGACTTAAAAAATATAACAAGGAAACCATTTTCAAATGTTTTATTTCAATGTTAACAATGATGCATGATAAATGTCTTCTTTGATTACTGAAAGGCAATACATAATAATCAAGTGGATTATTGTACTTTATAAAAAAAGCCCAGATAAAATTGCCATTGCTTAAATATTCAAAATAAAATTGCAACACAATAAGTAAACTAGGTCATCTCATTTTAAAACTTAAAAAATGCCTGTCAGATTGATTTTTAAAGTATAACTGTGAATAAACAAAACCAGGAAAGCAAAATATCTGATAATGATATAACAAAGGACTAAGCAAAGCAACAAGAAGCCTTCTCCCATTGCAAGATGTGGTTTTATTTTAGTTCTCATACTCATCCGCCAACCCAACCACTAACATTCCTTTTCATTTCTTTCTCTATAAAAAGCATGAATGTGTAAAAAGAATTGGCAATCACTTCATGACTCTGATTCGTCCCGATATTCACACGTTTATATTATCTCACACATATCTACACATGTAGATGCAAACTTAAAATTTTTCTAGAATACATTGCAGCAGTACACTAGGACATGGATACCATGAATACTAAAAATATCATGGATACCATTAATATGTTGAAGCGAGTAGTCAGTTGGAGGTCTAGACCACTGTTTCTTTATAAGATATAGTTAAGCCTTGATATTTCAAATCTCAATATCTCCATTCATAGGCCTACCAGATTTAAATAACAAGGTTTGGCTGTGGTTTTTAAATGCAACTTAACAGTAAGATTTGTTCTTTCTTATTTGATGATGAATCTTTCGAAAGTACGACCAGGCCCATTCCCTGGAGACAGCTTGTTCTAGGATCTTACTGCATGGGGCAAAGAGGTTTGTATTATAATAAACTTGCATGTAAAATTAAAAGATTTTACATTAAATGTATGTAGAACAAAAATATCAGATCTAAAAACAAGATCTAAGCTTCAATTTTATGAAGATGTAGGTTTCAAATTTATCATCTTTCCCAATATATTTGAAATATTGTCCTTGATGACTACAAGCTGCCTAAAATACAAAATGTCTCCAATCAGCTCATGCTAACAAGCTTCAAAGTCTAAACATGAAAGATCATTAAAACACAGCATCTCACAACATGATGATAAAAATTGAAGTTGGTTTGGATGATAAGAGAATGAAATAAGATAAGAATGATTGTGTTACACATATAAAAGGCTGAATTACAGACAATGCCTCTAAGACAACCTTGAATGACTAAATGCTATATCAAGAAGTGATCAAAATATAAGGTACAACTTTCAGGTTACATAAATAATCAATTCCTTATGTACAAAAGTTGTCTGTATGTATAATATGCCACAATAATTTAATTATGCTAGGATCAGTGCTGAAATATGTATCATATAGAATGTCCTTACCTACTATAGCATTTCTGAAAGCACAAAGTAGCTAGAAAACATGTTTTTTTATGTTCAGATGTAAACTAAAACAATGCCTTCACAAACATACATACCACATATTTTGGTTTTTAATTTTCTGTTCACCTACTGAAACTTGTGCAAGTGTTCACATACCGTACATAAACATGTTTTAAACCTTTAATGTACAAAAAATGCTAACTAGATTCATTCTAGATTCTGCGGCTAAGTTTTTAAAATCATTGGTATGTCATAACATATTAATTTTCAACACAAAAATATTTTGCAGGCAAAAAATTGCATTTCGGAATTTTCATTTTGAAGCATATGTTACTTTATTATTCTGCTTGGACATTAATTTTGGGTGGAAAATTCACTTTAAATGATATGTATTTTTTTTTCTTACTGTATATGTATATGTGGATCAAGTACAATGACCAAACAATGAAATCCACAAAAAGTTGGGTGCATCAAATGATGAAAACAAGAGTGACAGGCATTTTGTGGAAACTTTCCCGCATAATATACCAGTAGAATGCATGAAAATGCAAAGTTTGGGAAAAAAACAAACTAATCCACAAACAATCAGACACATGAATAAAGTGTTGTCCAAAAATTACAAAAACTACGTATCATACTCTGTACCCTTTAAATGGAATGTTCAACAACTTACGAATTAAAATCATAATCAACAATTCTCAGTACAGTTACTTAGTACATGCAATTCACAGAGCAAGTGTGTTTAGATTTATCATTCGAACTTGCATCAACCTTGCAATAGTCCCTCATACATTCCATATACAGAGATCCATTATCAAAGGTGGCATAAAATCAATAGCATTATGTACATATTTTAAGCTTTACTGATTAAGCAAGTGGAAATTACCTTAAATGAAATGAAGAACCCCTTTTTATCATATGTCTACACTAATAGTGTTTTGTGTTACAGGTTTGTAATGAGTAAAGGTGGAGAAATATAACGAAAAGAAAAACCACATCAAAACTAAAAATAAGATACATGTAGTACACAAAATTCTTAATACATGAGTCATTAAAAAGCATATCTAAACTGATTTAATCAGAACGAGACTCTGAAATAAAACAAAAAGCACCTAACAATCAACAAAAAACAACCAAATCGGCAATCACTAATATTCTAAAACTCAGTGCAACAAGGTTAAAACTAAAAAAAAAAAAAAATAACAATTTTGTTGGCTGAAATGACCTGATATGCATCAAATTGCTTCAGAACCGGTAAAATCCCCCCACGGGTTGTCTGAACCAGTTGAATTCAGTGAACCGGCTGAATCATGTCGGCCCCTATCCACGTTGCCCTGGTTTTGACCATTTTCTGGAATAAATAAAGCACGGTTGGAATTGGATGGAGCGTTTTCTTCAAGGAGAGTCAAAGCACTGCTGATGTCTTTTGGTTTATTTTTATCCTCCTCTTGAGAAGGATCAACACTATCACAGGATGCTATGGTGGCGTTATCTAAACTACTAACATCAGGGCCAGTAGAGGGACTACTTCTTGGAATATTTGATGAATTTTCACCTTCAGTGACCTCCTTTCCTGGAGAGCTGCGTCGATGAAACTCGGCTGATATTCCAGTTTCCTCCGAAAAATGTACTCGTACCGAGTCTGCACTTGGAGTGCCTAACTCACTCTCTGTGTCAGAGTCTCCACTGTCACTGGGAAGAAGAGCTGTTCTGGAGGAATGCCTTTCTATATTAGAATGTGTACTATTCACAGTGTTTTCTTGAGATATAGCAGTTACAGATGTATTTTCACTTTCTTCACCATTGTTTTCACTATTTGTGTTTCGTGTAGGATCACTGCTTTGATCCTGTGAATGCCTATTGCGATTACTTCTACCTCTTCTACTAAGTCTTGGTCTTCGACCAGATGACCTTGACCTTTCCTCTGTTTGACCCAACCTCTCCATGTACTCTCTTCGGGCCTCCTCATAAGGTCGTGAAGTTAACATGGCTTCATGATATGGTGGAGGAGCTCTTCTCCTCATGAATTCTGCATACACTCGAGACAGGGGCGTTTCATGTCGAGGACCGTGGAGTTGCTGTTGTCTCAGATTGTACAATTTACAGGTGCAACCTAGAGCAACAACGAGCAACAACCCACAGATAAGAGATCCAGACACAGCTGCAATGATGATCAAGTTGGTTGCTCCTGAAATCAAGACAAATAGATTTGTAATTTTTGGGGAATTATTGCGAAAAATGTTGAAATACAAGACTATTACTTACTGCTACAGTCAACTACAGACTATGATTTACAGCTACAGTCAAATTCATCTATAATTTACTGCTACAGTCAAATACAGACTATGACCTACTGCTACAGTCAACTACAGACTATGATTTACTGCTACAGTCAAATACAGACTATGATTTACTGCTACAGTCAAATACAGACTATGATTTACTGCTACAGTCAAATACAAAGACTGACTTACTGCTACAGTCAAGTACAGACTATAATTTACTGCTACAGTTAAAGACTATGACTTACTGCTACAGTCCACTTCATCGCTCCAGTCCCCGCAGTCATCTGTCTTGTCACAAATCCACGCTTCATACACACAATTCTTGTTCTGACACAAAAATGTTCCATTATGTGTTCCACAGGAAGATGGAGCTACAGATAAATTGATCAAATTATAAGAAAACCTCACCGAATTTATTCTTAAATCAGAAGTTTATGATAGAAAAGATAATTCTTTTACAGAATATGTTTCAAACAATGGATGCAAAATCTGAAACATGTAATTTATACCTGTAATCAGAAATGACTCCAATTACATTTCTCAAAGAACAAAAGGACCCCATAGTTCTGTCCTTTTTTTCTCTACAGAGAAGCTAAGCCGATGAGTTTCCTATATGTCATATAACTGAACTTACAACAATTCTTTTCATCCATTTTGTTGGAGCAGAATCCTACGCCATTACAGCGGTGACTCCTGGGATAGCACTGAGAACTCCCTGGACCGCAGGTGTACAGAGTGTTACAGTTTCCTACAAATTTGGTTTTGAATCAATAAGAATGCACAAGCAAATTTTCTTAAATAACAAAATGTTCAATTTACTACTTCTGGACAATGAAACAAATTAAAAAAATATTAACAGAAATCAAGCAAGTAAATGATCAACAAATCCTATATAACAAATATCAGTCTGAACAATATTTTCAAGTATGAGTAAGTTTATTCTTGGATTTCAGTAAAATAACTTATCATTATTTGTTTTGAGTCTGCTACAATCATGTTTTCATCATGTTAAATACATATAAAGCAGTTAAAAATATTTTTGAATCCTTTCATTTGAATATATTTTATTGCAACACATAAAAGTACAATGGGATTGGGAACAAGTTTCTAGAACTCAATTTGCCCTCTCCCTGAATCATTTGATGCTGCTATTAATAATTAACTGAATATATTTCCAATATTATTAATTAATTAGTACAAGACCTGTCTGTAAAAATGTACACTTTTGTTTCGGATAAATAAATAATTAGAATAACTATTGTTGAGAATGTTGGTACAAGTACTAGACTAAGTAAATATCATCTTTTTTGGTGTTTTGTAGATTTATATACCAGAATTTCTTCTAAATCTACTCAGGTCCAATTCTTGTACCTGAACGAACATACCCTAATCTGTAAGACTTGCTTCAGTTATAGCTTAATATCCAGAAAATATCAGAGACACAACTTTTGTGTCTGCAGTTTGTGTGCCTTACCACAGCGTAGTTCATCCCCTCCATGTTCCTGACAGTCCCAGACTCCGTTACACTGGTCTTTAGCATCAAAGCAATCAATTTCACCATTCCCACAGGATAATTGGTTTGAAAGACAAAGTCCTAAACATAACAAAAAAAACCCACATTTTTCAGCTGTTTAAAGGCACCATGCATACATGTACATGCAAGTCTATAAAAATTATTTTGAGAAATGTATTAACCAATAAAATATTTTTCCCCCTTTTCAACAGAATTTTATATTCTTCTGACATACCCTTTCTCTGATATGTAAAGTTGAAGCCCTTCTCGGAAAAGCTATCATCAGAATGGAAGACAATGGTCATCCAATTTGACTTGGACTCCAACTTGGAAGGAGGAACGTGATTTCCGTAAAATGTGCCTAAAATTTGATCATTCTCTTCTTCTTTTCCATCATACACTATGAGATAGTCACTATCAGCATTGGCCTGAACTGCAAAGTCGACGACCCTGAGCTGTATACGATCACTGGGGATCTGCATGTGGATGGTCCATTTGCAGTTCATTCCAGGAGGGTAATCTCTGGGGTAGAATGGTGATGTTATATAACCATCTTCACTATGAATGTGAGCATTGCAGTTGATACCTGGGGAAAGGTAAAAAGGAATCTATATTTCCAAGCATACAATCTTTTACAAAATTTAGATTTTTAGACTACATGTTGAGTTTTAATTTAAAAGCAAACAAGAGAATTTGGTAGAAATAGATCAACTATTATGTACAAAATATTGTGCTAATTGTAAGCACTGATATTTTAGTGATCATAAATAAATTTCAATCTCATACAGTGTATAATTAGTATTCATAATTTGTACACACACTTTTTAAAACATTCATTACATTTAAAGACAGTTAAAAACACCTTACAAACATTTCAAATCATGAAATATGTTCATATCCAAAATCAAGAAATCCTGGAATTATATTGAGGTTTTGTTGGCATTACCAGGGTATTTAGAGGTTGTGAGGGTGTAACTTACTGCAATTCTGTTCATCAAGTCCCCCATAACAATCTTCTCTGCCATCACATCTCTTGGCTTCAGGCAGACAGATAAAGGCACTGCTCAAGTTTGAATAGCAACGAAAAAATCCTCTACCACAGTTAAGTGCAGATGGTGCTGTTGGAATTTCAGTGGCTGCAAATTATCAACAACAAAAAATATGGAAGTGCACGCAATCAATAAGTACCAGTTCTACAGAGTAAAATATAACCAGTTTTATGGTTTCACCTTTTTAGATTATAGAGAGCCATCAAAATCTTAAATCATCTACAGTCCACATTTGCTTTACCACTCTTTGTTATTGACAACAATGTACATCTACATTGGTTATTACAAATACAAGCATACAAATTACAGTCAAACTTCATTATCTCGAACTAGATGGGACTGTTTAAAAACTTCGAGATATCCAAGTGTTCGAGATATCGAGGGTAAAATACTTAAAAAATAAGTTGTTGGGACTTACAAATAACTTCAACATATCCATTGTATTCGAGGTATCAGTGCTTGAGATATCGAAGTTCAACTGTATTTGGGATTGTATCATAGAATACATTTCAGTGAACCAAATTAACACCTAAGTAGCTCTAGGTTTTACCTGAAGGACACGTCTCTGCATTCTCATCACTGCCGTCTCCACATTCATCTAGTCCATTACACAGCCACTTCTTCAGTATACATTTGCCACTGTTACAACGGAACTGGTCTGTCTTACAATTTCCTACAGGAAGACCTGTCAGAAAAAAAATTATTGTCAAAAAGCATGTCAATAAAGTCAAACACACTCAGTTCAGACTGACATTAAATGTAGAACATGTGAGAGATGGTACAAGAGATATGGTTATACATGATTTCAAATGGAATGCCAAGAAAATGCTTCATATTTTATAAAATTCACTTCTAGCTTTAAAATCTGAGTAAAATTCATTTTATATTTTAACATTATAATGTATCAGAACCAAAAAGACAACCTAAACCCATTCACAAGATCTAATACACTAAATAAGGCAAGTTTTACCATAACATACACTTAGTGACCATGTGACTTAGTTTTAGTTTTTTTCATAGATTTATATAACCAAATACACGGTGATTGTTTCTTACCCCTGATATACTGAATCTTAAATCCTTTTCCTGATATCAATCCATCTGCGTAGAACTTCAACCAAACATGAGATGATTTAGAAATGTAAACAAGTTGCCTGTTATTTCCACATAACTCCATAACTGGGTCTGGTCCAATAGTCAAAGCATCTCGGTTACAAGAGCCATCATCACCAACCTCTATATCTAGGAATATGCTACAACAAACATTTCTTAAATTTGATATGCAGAAAATAATGAATATGATACCAATTAACAGATAAATAGAATCAATTCATATTTCATACTTAAACACAATATCAACTCACATTCCATATTTCAATGGGATATCAACAAAAAGCATTTTTGGTCTTTTTTTTTATTATGTTTAAATTTTCCCATTTACACTTATGAAACATTAAGTTTTTTTAATTAGGTTTGAAATTAGCCAACTTCCACATATGAAACATTAAGTTTACATAACCATGTTTTACCCATGTTCATTTTGTCAATGAGCTGAAATATCACATAAATAAGACACCCTGACCTGATTTTCATGTTCAAGGTCTACTGGGTGATGCTTATTTAAGGAATAAGGAATCATTCTTTGAGTATTATGAGGTGATAATTTTGGTCGGGGCGTGATCAAATCCAATAAAGCCCGAAGGGCTTTATGATTGATTTGATTACGCCCCGACCGAAATTATCACCTCATAATATTCAAAGAATAATTCCTTATTACTTATATTTACATAATTTAAGCCATCGTACGATTAAATATTAAAATATAAATGAGCAAACCCCGCTGGCGCCTCAATTTGGCGTCATTTGAAGTTATGGGTTATATAGTACAAAATCGATACGTAGTGTTATCACAGGCAAGACACTGGAAAATGTAAATATATATAATTAACAGATTAATAACTAAAAATTTCAAAGACCAAATGAATGATTGTTACTAATCAAGACATACAATGTATTGCACATTTACATTTTACCCTATATAGAAAACACAAGGCCTTTATAACATATCCTGTAAACAAAACATCAATTATAATTGATACAAGATGATCTGTGTTGCTTTACCTCAAGGTGATGATCTCCCCTTTTTGGGCAGTAATGAACCACTCAGAGCATGAGTTGGGTGAATATCCTAGCGGGAAGCCTGCCGATGTAATGCTTTCGGTTTCCTCTTTGTATTCATCGTGGAAACAGTCTGAGAAATTTATAAATAAGTCACTGCTGATATATAGTTATAGAAATTACTGGTAATTACAAAACAATAAACAAAGGAATACAGAAATTAAAGCATATGCCTATACATTATCATTATTATGTTTATAAACAGTCTAACTCTTTTATTACTTTGCTACCAAAAGTTGTACATTTCTTTTTAAACTACCTGTTACTTTATCTGCATGCATTTTTAATACATAATTTTATGTGATTGTGTGAGCAGCATGTTAACCTCTTATGAAAAATGTCAATCTGAGTGAAACTAGTTACTGTGTGTGTAACAACTACTTGTATATATCCACTTCATGTAAATGAAGTATATCAGTGTTTTCAATAAGTTTTTGAATAGAAGGAAAAAATTTTGGAACAGCAGGAAACCTAATCTCGGCGAGGGGTCTGGGGGCCACCTCAGGCCCCCAGCGTGTCCAGGGCAGAGCCCTGGTGGGGGGCCCAGGGGGGGCGGATCCCCCCGGCCGAAAACAAGAAATAATCATTTTTGAAGGTACTCTTCCTGCTTCTAAGACCATCAAAAAGTATAAGTTTTATCAAATGTCTACCGCTAGCAACTGCTTAATTTTACCTTAAATAGTGCCATTTTAAAGACTACATGTATTTTTTCTCTATTCACCAATTTGTAAAACAAATTCTTGAACATTTTTTTTACCAATTTACAGCTAATAAAAAATATTAACTGTGCTACATTTTTATGATGAATATACTGTATATTTACTCCCTTTCACATGAATCTACCTTCCAATAAAAACATCAATCAAAATTCTATTCTTTAGTACCTACAATTATAAAAATAAAATCAGAAATCAGAAACGTATGAAGATCGATTTATGCAGTAAAACACTCATTGAAAAATGTTTCTGCAAATTCAAGCTCAAACACAGAGTCTAGGAAAATATTTTAATAAATATATTCAATATATTTACTTTGAGAACAAAAAAGATAAGGTCTGAAAGAGTAAAAATTAGTACTTCGTGGTAGTCTGTTTCTTAAATGTAGCAAAATAAACTGACTTTCCTTCGAGTTACGTAAATAATAATAGCGAGAAATTTCAAGTTATGAGGAAACTCTGGTTGATCTATACCTTGAAAGAATGTCGAATCATGAAGTTAAAAGTTACGTTATGTCAAAAAAGATACACCGGTCTCTAGAAATAATATATAAAAACTATTGCTTTACTTCGTTTGGAGACGGGGAGAAAAAAATCATTGATTTTCCTCTTCGACATGGGATATCTGATCGTCGTTGACTCAATCGTTTGACATATGGTGGGAACCAGTTCACGTTGATTTGGGTCATTGACGTGTTACTATTTGATGCCATATTTTCAAACGCATTAACAATAAGGATTTTGATATTAACTAAATCAAGCTCCTATATCGGCAGAATTTTTTCAAGACGGAAATCACAGCCGGAAAATTTTATTCTACAGGCGGTTAATTTTGCCGGTTGCCGGCTCTTATTGAAAACACTGTATATGTACATGTATGCATGTATATACTTCAGTCAACAGTATCACTACAAACATGTGCACTGATATTTTAAGAGACGTTTAAATTGTACTTCTACAAAGATTCTTATATCATTAGTCTTGATCAATCACATAAGCTCAAGAAGAAATACAAAAAAAAACCATATTTCCCAATTCCTTAGAAAATCATGATACTGGTATGCACTCTAAATTTACAAGCTATAAACAAATTGAAAAATGAATTATAAATTTGCTTTTCATTGTGAAAGCAGGAAATCTTGCAACAATGAATTTAGGCTTATATGTTCTTCCTTTTAGATACAGCTGGATTGAGTGATAAAAAAGAAACACCTACTTGAGTTGTGTTAACTATTTTTACATCATGAATAATAGGCCACCAAAGCACTTCATCCACTTACCCTCTGAGTGACTGAATCTAATGATGAAAACACACAATATGCAATATCCTGAAAAAAAGAAAATGTGATGTAATTTAAGATAAGCCTTTCAATCAGAAAAGGAACAATATGTGATCCTTTATAAATAATGCTGGATCAGAGAGAGAGAGAGAGAGAGAGAGGCTGTTCAGTGCATTTCTTAATATTTAAATATATAAATTTGTGAGGTCTACACCAAGCAATGTGAGAGTAAAGTTTGGGTGTTCATAGTTCGGGGTACACTATACTCTGTTCCAAGATATCCTTGATTCACATTTTGCTAAATTACTTGATATTTATAAATACCTCAGTGTTTAAATAGTATGAAAAAATTCCAAGATTTCTCAGATGAAACGCCCCTGTTAGCTAATCATGTTTCAATACATGGCTAAAAAAAACTGATGTCTACAGGTCAGAATTTTGTATTGCAGTAAGCCCGGATGATAATGTTGAAAATTTGTGCGAGGTATTCCGAGTGACTTCCGAATGGAGAAATGATGTAAACATTCCCCATTATAAATCTCCATAAGAAATCTGTTTTCGTTCCTGTGATTTTTTTTTAGTGAAAAATGATAATGTGTCAACGGAGATATCTTGGAATTTTTCCCTTTTATCAATTCCAATTGCATTTCTTTCACAGGTATGTATATTTTCATTAAAAATCGCCAAAATGTGCTGTATGGATATCTTGGGACAGACTTTATGTTGGGTGCGTTCATAGTTCTACCAGTGGTACCAACTTTCAAATAACCATTGTTGCAGTTGGATGACAATGATACCAATTGTACCAATAAACCCTGAACAGTTTTGGCATACAAATGCTATTGATTTCACCAATGTTACCAATGGGGGTCCAATGGAAACGTTGGTAAAATTGATAACAGTTTTGTTTACATGTCAAACAACAAACATCTTTTTACTGCCCAAATTATACAACAACAACATTTTCATCATATATTGCATCCCAATTATCATAGTTAGAGCGAAAATTGCTTTCCCAAAACCCGGGCGCGGGCGGGATCTAATGTCTTGATTTTCGCCGCCATGTCTATAATGAGTTGTGACGTCATTTACCAATACTTCCCACACTCTAGATCGTCTGCAGAAAAATATACCATTGGCAAAAAACATTGGTACCAATGACATGCCAATGGTAGTTAATTTCAGCAACAACATTTGTCTACCAAAGGCAGAACTATGAACGCACCTAATGTTGTCGTCAGCAGGTAATAATTTAGAGTTGATCATACATCACCTTAATATTCATATTGTAAAAATTGATTTAATCATCATTAGTTGATTAAATTCATTGTTTACTACATAAATTCATATCCTGGCATAATTATTCACGTTTTTAATTAAATCAGCTGATTTAACTGGGACATACCATAACCCATAATAACATTGTCAATGTAATAAAAAAGACCAAGGGAACATAAGAATAGCAGTTGATTTAAAGGTTTACTGTAAAAACTTACTGAGAATGATCGGTATATCCATTCTATATCCGGGTTGAATATCTGTTTTATTGTCATTTAGTCGAAGTTGAACAGTTGAAGTTTCACGTCCCCAGTTTGATGTTGTCCACGACCATTTAACGACGAATTTTAAAATAGCTGCAGCTAATCATCGTAGAAAACATCTAAGTGTTAATTAAAAGGCGAATTGAACAAACTTCTGGTCATTTGAATGTGTTTTACGTCCCTAATGTCATTTTAGCGTCGATAACAGTTGCTCTCATTTGTCGGCCATACTACTTCCGGTTTGTAGACGTAGTGACAAGGGAGAGTTTCAAAATAGGAAATATACATGTACAGGTATATATCATTTCGTGTTGCAGACAAAAATTATGTGTATCACTATATGATTTAGTTGAATACGTATAAATCATACGTGCATGATGACCGTTTGGAGGGCGAATTTTTCACAGGTGCTTGCATGAGGACAGGACCGCCCCCCCACCATCCCCACTCCTAAGAATCTAGACCCCGGGACTTTACTTTTTTTTTTTCATTAAATTATCCTTTTATGACATATTTATAATCTAATGTATACATCATAGCACAAAATTACTTAAAACAAACATTTTGAAAAAAAAATCATATCCCATATATATACTACATAATTATGTATAATACAACGTACAGGTGCTTGAAGACGGGACCGACCCCCCCCCCCTCCATCCCCCACCCCCAATAATCTAGACCCCCGGGACTTTACTCATTTTTTTTTCATCAAATTATCCTTTTATGACATATTTGTAATATAATGTATACATTCATTGCACAAAAATTATTTTGAACTTGAAAAATCATATCCCCTCTATATAATACAACAAGGTGCGTTGTATTATGTTTTCAAATTGTTTGTTTTAAGTAGTTATGTGTAATGAATGTATGCATAAATATGTCATAAAAGGATTTTTAATGAAAAAAATAAGTAAAGTCCCGGGGGTCTAGATTCTTGGGGGTGGGGGATGGATGGGGGGGGGGTCGGTCCCGTCCTCAAGCACCTGTACGTTGTATTATACTTAATCATAATTTTATCGAAAAACACACATATTAAATGTTAAAAGATCATTGACACATCACCTCTTTTCACGGGAAGGAAAAACAGATTTCTTATCGAGATTTATTGTTTTTCCACATGGAAGTCTCTTGGAACCTGCACCTCGCACAATTTTTAATGGATGCATCCTCAGACAGTGTAGATTGAAGCTTGTTCAAAACATAGTCTCTGGGGGTAGTGTGGGGGCACAACAGTGGGTCGAATTTTTTACATAGGAATATATAGAGTAAATCTTTAAAAATCTTCTCTAAAACTGATCAGCCAGAAAAGCTGTTACTTGTGTGAAAGCATCCTCAGGTAGTGTAGATTCAAGTTTGTTCAAATCATGATCCCCAGGGGTAGGGTGGGGCCACAATGGGAGGGGGGTCGAATTTTACATAGGAATATATTGAGAAAATTCTTAAAAAATCTTCTTAGAAACCGATTGGGAAGAAAAGCTGCAACTTGTGTGGATGCATCGTCAGGTAGAGAAGATTCAAGTTTGTTCAAATCATGATCCCCGGGGTTAGGGTGGGGCCACAATTGGGGGGGGGGGTGTCGAATTTTACATTGGAATATATTGAGAAAAATCTTAAAAGATCTTTTTAGAAACCGATTTGGGCAGAAAAGCTGCAACTTGTGTGGATGCATCCTCAGGTAGGGAAGATTCAAGTTTGTTCAAATCATGATCCCCAGGGGTAGGGTGGGGCCACAATTGGAGGGGGGGGGTAAAATTTTTACATAGGAATGTATAGGGAAATTTAAAAAAAAAAAACATCTTTTAAAACACAATTTGTCTAGAAAAGCTGTAACTTTTGTTAGTTCAGATAGTGTAGATTAAAATTTGTCAAAATCATAATTTTCAGGAGTAGGGTTGGGGGGGGGGGTCCAATTTTACAAAGGAATTCAAATTTAAATTATTCACTCAATTAAAAGCTCTTATGTTATTATATATGGCTCTACTTTGTGCAAGCATTTAGACGTATTGTTAATTCTTTAAAATTAATAAGACTTTGACCTCTTGACAATTCTTGACAATAATTCTTCAGCCCCATAAGGGGTTCAAAGTTTGATGTAGGTTAATTTATAATCCATATATCTATTAACAATTGTTTAAGTCTGATCATCTTCTCGAGAACTGCAATGCTCCATATGTGATATGACTGGAAAATCATCCTGTTACAAAGGCTCAATGATAAACATAAGAATATGCAGGGGATTTTTTATACAGGATTCTTCAGCCCCATAAGGGGTTCAAAGATTAATTGATGTAAGTTTATAATCCATATACCTACATGTATTAACAATTGTGTAAGTCTGATCATCTTCTCAAGAACTGCAATATGCTCAATATGTGATATGACTGTAAAATCATCCTGTTACAAAGGCTCAATAATAAACATAAGAATATGCAGGGGATTTTTTTTTATAAAGGATTTATTATACGTACGACATTGTTAAGATATTTTGCGTATATCATTATACGTAAAGCTGATTTTATTATGGCTGTTGTTGCTCAGGTGAGCGATGTGGCTCATGGGCCTCTTGTTTGTTTGGCTTGTCAAAAAATCTAAAATACATCAAGAGACTACTTTTTTCTATATGCTAAATTGTTTGCGCATAAAACTGCACGTGACTTGACGGCTGTTCAGAGTGACCCGACCTATGATTATGATCCATGGCTGGGCTGTGGGTCAGAACTTTTAGATATAAAATTATCTTTTTCTACCACAGTCCTATTCATAATATTCTTTCTTTTTATTATAAATCTTTATTCAGTATTCACGTGTTGTGAACACGAGACTTCTCCCAGACACGTGGTTTTAAAAATAGGGCTAACATGCGAACGACCGATAACTGTGCATATATTGTGTAAGCATGGCAAATATTGCGCAGCGAATTATGCATGTTTTTTCTTTCACTGTATTGTGCATTTCTGTGCATAAAATAATTTTCATATTCGTTTCTTTTCATTTTATGCTTCAGGTATCAAATTAAGTTTTCGCACGAGTGAACGGCTTATTTTCGAATCGTACACTTCCGGCGGCCATCAGGATTTGCCATTTGGAATGTAAATATAAGGCAGTGAAAACATCAGCAGCATTATATCGCTAACACGATGGGTTCAAACCCTGTACCAGCGTTTTTGACCAAGTTATGGGCACTTGTTGAAAATCCAACATGTGACGATCTTATTTGTTGGGACGAAGTAAGTTATTATTTGGAATGTAGATGCTATTGCTAAACAAAAAGGGCTAAAATATAGATTTGCTTCAAATCAAATTTTATTTCGTATTCATGAAAAAAAAGCATCAGTTTATGATTTCGGTCGTTATTGCTAACACTGTAGGGATTTATAATGAGTTAAAATTATATTTAATAACTATATTTAGGAAAATTCTTTTTTGACACAGACCTTGTAGCAATATTAATTTAGGAACAAGGACCTGTGAAAGTTATGCACACGCAGCACAGATAAATCATATGGCATTATGTGCATGTACATTCTGACCCTCATTATGTGCATGGGAAACCATCAAAATAATTTACATATACAACTGAGATCTAAATGTCTTTTTACAACAAATTTACCTATTGTCTGTCTCAAATAAATTGCTTGATCCATCACTTTTTGATGATTTTTAATAAAAAATACACACACCTGTGAAAGAAATACAGTTTAAATTGATAAAAGTAAAAATATCCAAGATATCTTCATTGACAACGAAATTATCACCTTTCACTCATAAAACTTCACAGGAACAAAAACAAATTTCTTACGGAGATTTATAATGTGAAATGTTTACATCTTTTTTCCTTTCGAAACTCGCTCAGAATTAGAGGTGTAACAATACGGCAATATATCGATAGTATTGATTGTGAGGGCCCACAATGCGTGTATCGTATCATCACATGTGTATCGTGATACACTGTATGAGTTAAGTTTCATTGACTTTCTAGAATAGTTACATAGAATACATAACATAGAGACATTAAGAAATTTCAATTAAAGTTAGAAGTAATTTGTTCATTAATTGAACTTTATATCTACAGTTAGTTGATTGATTTTGTAAATAGTTGACACATTTTCTTCTTTCAATACTATTTCTTATAGAGGTAGGCAACATAGATGCCAGTTTATTTATAGTTTACAACTATATCATGATACATGATGTATCGCATTGATATATTGTGATACGTATCGTATCTAGTGATGAAACGATTGTCGCCGATGATCGATTATCTATCGTTCTGAGGCCCATGATGCTACTATTCGATTTCAAAATAAAAGTCGCTGACATCGCTAACCAAAAAAAAAAAAAAATCCTGCCGGATTTTTGTTAGTTTTGGTTCAGATTTTATTTTCTGCATGTCAAACCCGATCTATAAACAAGAAAAACAAAATGGCGGTAGTTGATTGCGTGAATAGTAACATACAAATAAAGGATATTGGGTTATTTATCCATCCTCAGGAGTTACAGTGTCAAATATCTCGGAGTTTACAATGTTTTACAAATTAAAAAGGAACCCTCCTAACAAAATCAAGTTAGACAGCATGTCACAAACTGTGTAAATATTGCACGCGTCTGGAAAAACACTCTTGCATTTCAATATTCAAATACATTCACAGATTTTTATAAATATCAAGCTTGGTGTATTTTCAATTAAATCTTTACAGAAAACTGCAGAAGGATATAGGATATTGAATTATTTCCCATAATTTTAGGAAAAACATAGAGAGTCAATGGTGATATGTAAAGTATAATATTTTCAATAGGTTTTAAGCATTTTTGGGGGGGGGGGGAGACATTATAAACTGAATTCCATGACTTGAAATTCGGATTTCTTTAACTGTGATCAAAGGAAGGAAACAATACATAGCTTAATAATTGTAACTCTGCTATATTTATCAATAAATCCTCAGTAAGTCATGCACTTTTAACAATTTGGATAACACCGATTATAATCGATTATTAATCGATTATATGTGTCCGATTATTTCCGATAATCGATTATGGTTTTTTGTCCGATTGCCCATCACTAATCATATCGTGAGGTAGCTCGCGATACTCAAGCCTACTCAGAATATATCGCACAATTTTTCAACTTTATCATCTGGGCTATTTCATGGCTGATGCAATGCAAAATCCCTGTTAACTTCTATTGTATTGAAACCTGAAAAGGTAGAGGGGGCGATTCAAAACAGATAATCTGGACATTTTTCATATTAGTGGATGAATGTAGTTTGAGCGCAAAGGTATTTATGAATATCGAAATATCAAGCGAAAAGTGGTAGAAGTAGAGACTCGGGACAGAGTATGATTTAGTGTTGTAAAATCGGACCAATTTTACTATCGATAATGAAATTGAATCGACAGCACACAATCGATTGTAAAATCGATTGTGTGTACTTTTATGATCAAATTCCAACTAAGGTTAAATTTCTTCCTTAGTAATTTATAATTCTAATCATCAATAGATTTATTGAATGAATTTTTCTTTAAAATAATTAAATATATACTCAGGGACCAACCTAGGGCAAAATTTTAATTTAATTAAAATTGGATTAGAAGCAAGCAAATAATGAAAATAAAACAACTTCTGAAAATATTAAGAACTTATCAAATTTGTTAAATTTAATTTATTTGATGTATTCATACATTTTCTAGATGAAATATTTTGTAGTTGTGTTAGCAAAATGACAAATAAAGTCAGTCTATGTATTTGTGTATTAACTTCTCTTTCGGAGGAAATTCCGGTGAAGTTACCGATCACATTTAGCGAGTCGCCCCGTAGATTTGTCACTGCATAATAATACTTTAGTCATCTTCTGGATACTCTACGCATTAAACAGATAAATGGTTGTTATCTGTCAAGTTTCTAAATTTTAGCGACTATCAATAATTAAATTTACTATTGATTGTCGCCGACTTGCTGCCTTCAGCAACGATTTTTCGATAGTCGGCGACTATCGTAACAATACTAGTATATTTGAAATCATTGAATATCAATTTATAGCAAATCTCACTAGAAAGTATACACAACAATCAATATTGTAATGTGTTCAGTGACACTTTCAAATTAGTTTGTATTATGTAAACAGTGTGACTGTTGGGCCAAGCGCAGATTTTTATGTTTTGAAACGCAGCCAGTAGGATCCGCCCGCCTATTCAAATCATAAGCCAAACTAAGCTTCGCGTGCTCATACTACATTATGTCATGTTTCATACATAAAACGTAAAAGGAGTGTCTTCGGAAATAGTTGAAAAAAAGTATGTGAATCCAAATTATTTTTTGTTCTTTCTTTCAATTCTTATCCTTTTCATAAGTTGATCAATTTTCTATAACCGGTAATACTTTAAAATTCAGTATTTAAATGATCGGTTCCTTAATGTTAATGGGTTTTTTTTCCATCTAGTAATTTGATAAGACATAAGTGAAACTTTTCTTATCTTATATTTCCTGATTAAAGCACTGTTGAAACTTATCTGGTTTGCATAATCAATCATTTTCATATGTGCGGCCATCTTTTACATTTGAGAAGAAAAATGTTAACATTTCTTGAACTGGCTTGTTTCTGTCCAAAACTTATTAAAACTGTTGTCAAAAGATACAAAAGCAATAAATATGACGTTTAACATGTTGTTTTGTATGCAAATTATGCATACAAGGGCAGAACAATGAATTTTAAAATCAATTAGAACTGCGCAGCTTTAAAAATCTGAAAAAATATGAAAGGCGGTCATTATCTACAACCATTACTGTAGAAAAAGACCAATGCTTGCTTATTTAAGTTGTAACTTTGTCTTAAAAGAGAGAAGCAGAAATATTTGCTGAGGATTTAATTTCATTATTTTAGTTGGCAGAATAAATAAGCAAAATTAAATCCATGACCAATTTTATTAACAAATATTAATTAGTACAGAGTTTTATAGGTGACACATTTTAGAGATTACAATATGACGAAATTAAATGCCAACACAATTTTATTTGGTTTGAAAGCAACAAAATTTGAACCCAATGAAAATATGTGCTTCTACAGTATATATATTTTATATTTAAGGCAATTAATCTTTTATTTCACAAGATATTGTCATCAAAATTTAACCACTAGCTGGTGTAATTAGTAAAGTTGTTAAGGTTCTACATGTATTTATGATTGAAGATCTTTAGAATTATAGCATGATGAACATCTCAAAGGACTTGTAGATGAATACCCCAAATTTCATCCTGATTTGACCTTTCAGTACTATAACTGGGTCATGAAACATGTTTTACCCCATTGATATGAGAAAATGCATTGACATTTTGGCACTAAACTAAGATACGCATGAATAAATAGTTGCCTGACTTAATTTACTAGAAATATTTGTGATGATTATTGACCCAATTATCAGAAACTAGTGCCATGGGAAACATTCACCCTTTTCTACTGAAGAAGGTAAACAGCTAGAGGATATCTATTTGAATTAGGCCTAACAAAAAAATATGTTTGTTTCCGCTTTCAGGCTGAAAAAAAATTAGGGTCGGTAGGTAGGCTTTTTTTTTTTTTTTTTTTTTCCCGGTTGGTGGGAACATTTCTCGAGCTCAACTGGCACGACATGTGCTGCCATTTGTAAATAACAAACATCTGCACAACACTGATGACATCTAAATAAGTTCTATAAGCGTTTTTACGACTTAAATTTAGAGGACACAATAAATTTTTAAGTCTGATAAAAACAAAATTTTAACAAAAAACGGAAATTTACGAAAAAACTCTGAAATTTTTTTGGGGTCGGCGGGTTTAAGTTAGGGTCGGTCGGGAAAGCGGAAACAAACATATTTTTTTGTTAGGCCTTACATGTACCAGTCAGAAACAAGTTGTTTTATGACTATATGGATAAGAATGGAGTTTCTGCAATATATGTAAATTCTTATCCATAAATTCCTTGCCTAAAACAATTTGATATCTTATTGAAATTATAATAAATAAATAAAGAATTCAAATTCTGATTATAAAAGAAGAAAGTTTGAAATTACCAACATATCACACATAGTTGTTTTGATGTGCTGAAATATTCACATAGCCAATTTATACACATTCAATATGAGTATAAATTGTCGTATATTGGGGATACATGTACTTTTCTTAATTATACAGTTATGCATCAATGTTTTTAATCGATTAGTGGTTAATTGATATTTACATGTCTTGTCACCAGTTGGACCACATAAAGCAGTATGGGATTTGTGCAAATTTGTGCAAATTTCACAATACATGTATTTAATGATCGATGGTTAAAAACCATTACTTCTATGAATGTATAGCATGCTCTCAATAAGGGATAGAATCCAGACTACATAGACATCAATTACTTCTGAATGGATTACAGATTAAGTTCTCATATTAATTTTTGTCAGCCAGGTAATCAAACAGGATTTTTTCTAGAAACCTCAACTTCTGTTTGTTTGGCAAGGCAAAAATTTAAAGCTATAAATAGATATCAAGGTCAAGTTATGTAAGCCTTCATCTATTTTAAAATTTTGTTTGTAGACTATTTTTCCAGTTTGCTAGGTTTTAAAATTAAAAATAAAGCTTGTATTTTGTTACAAATATCACGAGTATTGCTAAATATCTATATCTTATTTGATAGACATATATGTACAAAATGATATGTTGGTCTTTTGCAGTCAGGAAAAAGCTTTCATGTGTTCGATCAAGGGAGATTTGCAAAGGAGATCCTGCCTCTTTATTTCAAGCACAGCAACATCGCCAGTTTTATCAGGCAGTTGAATATGTGTAAGTGGGCGTTATCATTCAGATATCAGTAACAGTACCAAGAAAATATGACTGCATAAGGGAAAGACTGAAATGAGCTTGCATTGTTGCCAGAAATTTTAGTACCATGTACGTTGGCAAAGCAAATCAATGTGCCTGACGACCCAAATCATTCATTACTGATCCTATATGACACAAATTGTGTTCTTCAAGGGGTCTACTGTATTCCTCAAAAACACTTGTTTTTTATTTGACTTAATTTGGCTTCATGCCTTTGAACCAATAATTCCAGGACTGTATTAAAGCTGCTTGGTCCGATTTTTTGGTTATTACAGTATCAAATAATTTTCAATACAAAATGTTATCTTAGAAAGTTATGGCTTTTCTCCTATTTACACCAGCAGAATCGGTCTCCCTTCAAAGTTAGAAATATTCAAAGTAAATAAAAATAATTTCTTTATGGGCAAACGAAAAACAAACCAAACCGGTCTCGATGTCGGGCGAATTTTAACATGATTTTAACAAAATTTGATATAAAATCGGACCAAGCAGCTTCAAATTTGCTTCATTTGAAAGAAAATATTTTTGAAAGGAAAAATTTGTTCTGATTTAATTTATTATATGTTTATATTGGTTCATTAATTAGGTCAAAGTTAAACCTCTTAACCGTCCAAGATAGAGACTGTATTTTTGGTTATCAACATGATCAACAATGTCAAGATTTTTGAGAAAATTCAAGATCATCAATGTTGAATTGTCAGGATTGATTGATTGGTTAGTGTACAGCATAAACATGATGTGGGCTACATTTCGAAGCAAATACATCTTGTTTTTATCTTTGTAGATGGTTTCAGAAAAGTGACCAACATAGAACAAGGTCTAAAAACAGAGAAGGATGACCTGGAATTTCAACATCCATATTTTCAGAAAGAACAGGAGCACTTGTTGGAACACATCAAAAGAAAAATCACTCATGTATTAAAATTTGATACTTTCGTATATTTTCTTAAAAAGTTGTATAAATTTTTTATATAAATTTGCATGCTTGACACTTAACATAATTATGTAGGAAATGGATGTAGTTGGTTAATGAAGGCATACGTAATCTGGAAATACAAACTTTGGACTCTTTTAATGAAAATGTTTTTGGTATCATTAAACTTGGAGCTAATTAACTTAAGTCTGAGAGAAGTGTCTTAAATCTAGTTGAAATTTTTTTTATAATCTTTGTAAGCACAGTTTCAGGTAAAATTATATCATGCAGCTTGAATTTAACATGATTAAATTACCGGTACTCTTGGGGTGTTTTTTTTCAAAGTTATGAGATTATTCAGAGTGTTCATATTTGCAGAAATTTTCAGTGACATGCATTGTTAAAAGTATAGGACTTCACTATTAAATTTCATTACCTGTGATCAGTTTCCCTATATATGTGGAAAATTTTCTGGTACATATAATGTAGATGTAATTGAATTATTAGGGTTTTTATAGGCTTTGCCTTCATGATGCCCTTTTTTTTTTTTTTAAGCTGTATTAATAGAATATGTTTAAACTTTAAATTAATTATACAATCATGTATTTAAAGGGACATGGTCACGATTTTGGTCAAAAATTATTTTTTCGATTTTAATGTTTACAATGCTTCAGTAAGGCATTTTTAATAGGCAACCAAAATTTGAGTGTCATTCGTTGAGTTATAAGCGAGTTACAGAGCTTACAATTCTTTGCTATGTAAACAAAGCTTTTGTTTACGTTTTGAATGTTGAAGTGAAATTTCTAGTTTTAGACCTAAAATGAATGTGTTAAACGTTAGGAACTGTTTATTTATGCTTAAACTGAATAAGAAGATAGACAAATCAGTTTGAAAAAGATTTTTTACTGGTATATTGTACCTATGAAAACAAAAACAGGGCATGAGCCTTGTTTACGTGACAAAGAATTGTGAGCCCTGTATCTTGCTAATAACTCATCGACTGACTCTCAAATTTCATTTAATCATTAGAAATGCATTCCTAAAGCATTGTAAATAATAAAAACAGAAAAATAGAATTTGACCAAAATCGTGACCATGCCCCTTTAGTTATTATGTTTATGTATATGAATTAGCCCGCTAAAAGTTGAGCATAATTTTTTTAAAGACCATTTAAAGGGTATTCGTTTAAAGTACGACATGAACTAAGAATTTGGGGGGTTGGGGGTTAAAAAATTCCAGGGTTTGTAAAATTTTTGCCTTGGCACACTAATTTTGAATGAGAATCACAATCATGGTTTTGTTATAATTCTTAAAGACCTTTAAATTTATTTGGTCTTTTTCTTCACCTCTCCCTTCCTGTATTTCGTTTCGTTTGGCTGATTCAAATCTATGCCGCTTTACCAAATCAGGAGAAAAAGTTCTAGTCTATGCATTACAAACACATAACTCAAGTGAAACAACATTATGAAAAGTAAACACTGTCAGAGACAGAGTAAGAAATACAACACTTCAGCCATGATTTCTAATACTGCAATCTGTTGAGCAAGCTGACGCCTTTGAGTGCACCCCAGAATTCTTTAGATCTATCTCACACAAATTTTTGCTTGTGTTCATGAGCGAATGCTCTCATGAGCAGGCCTCAGGTGTTACAAATATGAAAGGTATATCAAAACATTTTCTAGATTAGATTAATGAATTTTCATTTTGATTTTGGCTTCGGTGTAGCATGTTCTTTTGTTCTAACAGAATTTGATGCGCAGAATATTTGTCAACAAATTTAATTTTTTATTTGATTTAATTGCACAGCATGTACCTGTACACCCCCAAATCAAAATGGAGCCTATCCAAACAGTGAGCGTGCCCACAGAAGACCTCAGTAGGATGGTGTCAGAGGTTAACCAGGTCAAAAGCAAGCAGGACATGATGAACAACAAACTGGAAACAATGAAAAAGTAAATCGAACTTCTTTTTCTCCTGTATTGGGTTAGAGACCATTATTAAAGCTGAACACCGCTCGTAAATAGGCACCGTCACACAGGTACCTGGTATATAAACCTTTCGATTTCGTTACACCCGATTGCACACCTGAAACTCGTGGCCGACGTTTAGTAATCCTTTCGTGGTCTTTGGATTTTATGCATTTAATTCTTATTCTATGTGCATATTCTGTTTGTAAATAATGCAATGATCAATTTATTTGATGTTAGTATTCTCCTGGCTTGAAAAAAAATGTGTAAAATTTGATAATTTCATCGCGACCTAGTAACAAGGCGAGGTCAGATGTCCGTCCACACAGGTGAGACCTCTACAGCGAAGTACTTTGAACGGTTTAGAGGTCTACGCCTTATATAGGGGTTGTAGGGAAAGCAGTGATGAAAGAGAAATATGGCGGACAGTGCCTATTTATGAGCGGTGTTCAGCTTTAAGCTACAAGTATACAATAAACTAGTATATATATGCACATGATTTGAGACCCTGATTACGGTGGATATTTGAACTCTAAAACAACTACAATCCATTGGAATTTACCAATAAACTTTACTTCAATATATCAAAGTATGAACATTTTATCATTCTGAATTGAATTGTAATTTGATGGCTATTGTATGATTATTTAACCATTGTCTTAGGTATGATCTATTCTTGAGTCTGCAAGGCTCTCCACTACTCTTTACTGCTTGATAACAAAAAGCATTCCTAATTGATATTCTTGAATAATTTAATTCTGGTTGTAACACCTCATTTGATAGGCTGAACAAATTCATATATATCGTAAAACATAACTTGCCTACGTCACAATACGACGCGCGTGCAAAACGTATAAATCTGCTTGACGTTAGGTTTAAAGTTTGTACAAATTAATGTCATTTTACTAAATAATGGGCCCTATTTCCTGATTTAAGTAGTAGAAAATTAATTTATTAGGAATAAATTTAATTTCTACCTATGTTATACGAGTATAACATAACATAGGACAGTTTACGTCTTTTTATAAACCGTTTCGTGGTTAATAAGGCGTAAAATGCCCCAAGTTATGTTATATCGTATAACTTACGTAGAAATTACATGTACTAAATTCATTCCTCAAAAATATGATATCAAGGGTAAATCTGTTTGAATTTTAAAGCTATGTGCTATGCCTGAATCAGTAACAATTTTATTTTATTTTTTTTTGCAATTTACTCGAAGTAGAACTGGTATAATGAGTTATAAAATATTGGGTTTTTAATAAACCACAGCAGGATCACAGACACCTGATGTATTTATTTTTTTATTATGGAAAATATATACCCTACACCTAGAAGTACACAAGGTACACATCGCCGCCATCTTTATCGCATATCTAAGGCAGAAGATGCAGATTTGGGGTGATTTTTATTAATGACAGGTGTAATGCGCTATTTGGTTGATTTGGTTGTAAGCTTAGATGTTGGAGGACCGATCAGAAAACAGAGAGGATTGCAAATAATGAAACCAATGAGTCTCAAGCAAAAAGTTCTAGCTAATAGCTACAGTTTTAAATAAATGCAAGATGGCAGTGATGTGTAAATTGTGTATTATTAGGTGAAGGATCTATATTATTTATTATGAGAAAAATAGATAACATCAGGTGCCTGCGAGTTGGTCAGGAAAGGATCATACATATTTGTTGTTGTATGCATTGATGGACTGTAATCAATTTTAAATCTTACAATCTCTTAATAAAACAAATGTTCCAAATACTACCGTATATGTAATCAACTGTTTGTCTAAAAAAAAAAAAAAAATCAATATCGGGTACTAATTTTTGATTCAGATTTAAAAGATATTTTATTAACCATTTTAAAGTGAAAACTTCTTGCAATAAAATTTAAATGAATGAATAAATATGTTAAATTTTGCAGTAGGGGATGTTAAAAGTATTTGTAGTTTCTTATAATAGTAAATTCATCATATCTATGTTCGCCATAATTCTCCAAAGGTTTAATTATATTAGAAATTTATCTAGACATATATTAATAGTTATATTTGAATTGATTGTAGAATGATGTTATATACTAGATATCTGTATCCATTATATTTGAGTTTTCTTATAGAAACAATGGAAAAAAGTCTGTATGAAATGAATATGTTAATGTCTGAAAATAAGACTTTCTAGCTGGTAAATCTAGAATGAAATGCATAGCTTGTATGAACTAAGAAAATTTTGCATTACAGAGAAAATGAAGTTTTGTGGCGAGAGGTTGCATCTCTAAGACAAAAACATATGAAACAAACACAGATTGTTAACAAAGTAAGGTTTATCGTCTTGTGTAGTGCTTATATTACTTTAATTTATTATGATGAGGATCTACATGACTATTGTATATAATAATCTGCTGACTGTCTGCAGAGAAATTGAATGATACGTCATGCCAAATTCTACGATATGTCATAATAACTAATGATTATCGTAAATATCAATCAAGATGTGATATACTGAGTTACTGACCAAAGATGTTTGAAAAGGGAAAGGGGGATTTCATATCACACTTGACTTTTGAGGTTTATATCACAGAGGTTGGGAAATTTTCAGTTTATATTGCAAAGGTCGGAAGACTTATATTTTCTGTATAAGATATAATGTGAAAAAGTCAAATTGAGTAAGAAGTTTAATTGTAAATATTCCTAATTAACACATATCAAACATTGTGTAAATATTTCATTTTTTTTCTTTATCAGTTGATACAATTCCTAGTACACTTGGTCGGAGCTAACCGAGTAGGAGCTGCCAGTAAGCGAAAGATGCCTCTAATGATTGGAAATTCACCCAGTCCGAAGGTGGCTCGCTACAACAAATCTCATATACCCTTAGACCTTGATTCGTCCAGTTACTGTGTAGAATCAGTGAGTCTTATTCTACTTTGAAAATGCAATAATTACACTTTTTCGCCAGTCAGCTATATTACCAGAATATACACGTAGAAGGATTTCCATCTGTTTTAGGAGTTTATATTTTCTCATTGCATGGCTCACATTTGTGAACTTGGTACCCAATGCAATACATTGTTTCCCAATTTCTTGCAGCCTGATTCCTACAGTAATTACAGCAGTAGTAATGGTCCAGTCATACACGACATTACAGATCTTCAAGAGAACAATCCAGGGCAGAATTCAGACGCCAAGAAGGATAACACTGTTCTTGACCTGTCCCACCTTAATCTGCCCTCCGACATCATTACCCCGGTGTGTAGCAGAGGTCTATTTACTGGACTCTTGGATAACAAAATTACACAAGTTTACATTGTCTTCTCTGTAGTCTTTAGTTTCTGGTAGTCTTTAGTTTCCGAGCGATTTGCCCATGGTGAATAGTCATCGAAACTCTTCAATGGGAGCATATGATATCTCTCATCTTTATAATCTTGGAACTCCTCTGGTGTCATCAGAGTCACAATGTTGTATTTAAAAGTCCAATAACTCAAACTTGTTTTCAATTAAATAAATCTGCATTGGGTTGAATGTGCATAGAATATATAAATTGAGAATCTCCTTGAAATTTTTCTCAAGATAAACAAAGCTACCATTTCTGATAATACTATTCAAACATCCTGATACTAGGATACATATTTAGTGAAGATTCAATTTTCCTCCAAACTGCAACAATATCTGTCCTTTCCATTTCTAGTTCAGACTTAAATAAAAGAAATATTACAATAGGAAACAAAAATCTAATGTTGTTCAGGTTAAAAAGTTGAAAAAAATGAACTGTTTGTATCTATACAATGCATAAATCACATATTGTAGGGTCACATACCTGACAATACAGGTGAGAAGGAGGATCTGACTCTGTTCAGTGGGGACTTGCTGTCCGACTCAACATCATCAGACTTGATGCCCAAAATCATGTCCATGTCTGACCTGGGACGGATGGGGAATGTATCAACATCTGTGAATACCAAGCCCACAAACACAGTGGCCTCTCCAGGGTAAGAAGTCAGATTAAGTCTGTCATTTGTTAAGAGAGTTCAAGTTTTTGGGCTGATTTTTTACTTGCATTAAATGTAGCAAAACTCATGGATTCTTGCTTGTCAGCATGCTTAAGAAACATGGTGCTTTTCTCTATTCATATCAATTTATTTTTTGAGTCATATTTCAAATGCGATGAACTTCAAATGATATGATATGGAAAGGATTTTTTTTATTAATAATATATCTTTTTCCATGCATTACAATTTTTTTGATACACAACATTGAAGAAATATAAAAACTTCAAATAGACATGTTATGTTGACCATTGTCAGTAGATGATTTTCCTGAAAACAATTTAATGAAAGAATAACAAGTGTCTATAGTGTTAATACATGTTTCATTATCATGATTGGCTTAGTAGAATTCGTGTATACATTCTTTCATACAGCATACGGGAGTATTTTCTCTCTTTTACACCAGAATATATGGCACTTGCTCTCATTTCATTTGAGATCAATGACATTTGTTAAAACTGCTTTGTTCCCATGATTACAGTGGTACAATGTTAAAGCCGGGCAAAGGTTTCCATCGCCAGAAATCTGTGTAAGTATGACCAGAGTACCCCATCAAACTCTTAATGACATTGCAAAGAAAACGGTTTTTGAATAATAATTTTGATTTTATAAATGTTTACTATTTTTTAAGGCTGATTATAAATAGATATCATATGACCATGATGTTCTTTTTCCTATCCCTCATTTGCTGAATGTTTAAAAGGAATTGTTTTAAAAATCTAAAGATATTAAAGATTTAAAGTACCAATTTAAAAAAAATTAAATGTACGTCATACTTGTAGAAGCATTTGAATTGCCAGTGTTAATGTGTCCTTTAGAATAACATGTACATATGTAGATCAAGGGACCAGTTTCTTTGTTAAAGACTAATTATTTGATACCCATACACAAGTACATGTAGGTACATGGTGTGATACATGTAGAAGTTTAGCTCTAAATGCCTTAATTTAGGATTTTGCTAATCAGTAGAAGGAGAGGATATGGTAACAGTTAATTTTAAATATCTTATTTCATGTACATTTACATTAATTAAATGATCGGAGAAAGAATTTTATTGGGAATACAGATTTTTAAAAAATCTCTAACAATTTCCTTTGTCTGGGGTGAGTTTGTGACAGGTGCACTGGAGCTACGTGGGTGGAATCATAATGCAGAGCGAGACGGATGTAAACCAACTTGTATTTGCAATGACTTTTCACGATTTAGAGGAGATAGACTAGTTAGCGGTGACTAATATTTTTGCGATCAAACCCTTTCAACTAAAACTTCAACAGAAACCAAATTTACAATAGCCAGGCAACATGGCTCCAAACATAACATGGCAGTTCCTCATTACTGATATATATTTGTGTATAACTGAAAATTTATGAATGTTTCAACTAAATACCAACTCTAAAAAAGATTACTTTTTTTTATGCTTTTTTAAAATTGTAAATATTAAGGATATATTTAAGATAACAAAGTGCAGTTGATATTGGACTACAATCAACATTAACGTATATTAACTGGAAAATAGAATATGTTTACATTTCAGTATTGAAAGAAATATTTGCAGTGATGAGGCTATTGTGAACTTGCAAAATTTTCTTGCAAGCAAAGAAAAGTTTGTTAAAAGTTTATGCTCTCACTACAAAGATAAAAAAAAGCAAAAGATTTAAAGGCAATGACATACAATTTAAAAAAAAATCATGTGAATATATCAGGACACAATGATCTCTTCATCATTGTATGATAAATATTTACATTGTAAATGATGAAATTCTTTTCTAGACTGATCTGAATATCAACAAGTAGAGCAGTGTCATGGTACAGCTTTTTGAACTGATATCATCCACTGGTTTTGTTTTATTTTTGTTGTTGCTGTTTTAAATTGGCACAATGTTTTCAGTAAAAATTTTCAGAAGTGACAGATAAAGAAAGAAAAAAAGGCCAAGGATCGACTCAAATCTAGTGGGCTTGAAACCAGTTTGTTTTACTTCAGTGTCTAAAAAAACCCAGCTAGTAATTGTTTACCCTTCTTGGAGATGGTTTAGAAAGGCAATATCTGTTGCTATAAATCCAGTTGTGCTAAGTCTTGAAAGAACAGTTGTCTTAAAAGTTTGTTCAATGTGTCGAAAACTCATTTTCTGCTTCAGTATTTGAGAACAGAAAAAATACTAAGTTACTAACTGCTGGAAGTCACAGTATTTCTGAAAAAATTGTTTTATACAGTAACCGATTCTGTCATTTTCCCTATTGATGTATTTTTAAGGAGTGAAATGACTGATCATGTGGAGTCTGTTAGTTCTGACCTGGAAGTATTGAAAGACCTGCTGTCTGGATCCAACTACTTCGATACCAACATGTTATTGGGGGTATGTTTCTATTGGTTCATGAATGCCTTGTAATGCATTGTCAATTTTTTTTTTGCTTACTAGCTTTCTACTGCAGTAGTAAATGAAAATAACAAGTATATCATTGAATTTTAAATATTGGCATATTTTTTTTTTTTTTTATTGTGTATAGCAAATGTTAAGCAAGAAATAGTTACAATACATTTGGGATGAAAAGATGCATAACAGGTTCATTATTTTGATTACTAATATTAATTTGGCCTGGATTATTTTGGATTTGAAATGATTACAAAATAGTATACTAAATGTGTTCGTTTCATTTGCAGTCTGCGACTGGGTACAGTCTCTCAAATCTGCAGTCAATCAAAATTTGTGTGAAACTTGTAACATTCAATATCAGTGTATTTATCATGCCCACTTAGATTATCTTCAAACAGGATTAAACTTCAAAACAGTCCTTTTTGAAAAAAATTTTATGTAAACTTAAAAAAAAAGAAGAAGATAAGCCATGTTTAGCAGATGTTACCAAGAGCAAGTCTAACTTGGCAATACATCTAAAATGGAATAAGTACTTGTTATACTTGTTATTTCTGCTTTACAACTGTTTGATATACTGACACCAGCTTTAGATAAAAACATTTAATAACCTCATCACACCATCTTTGAAGCCTGCAACCAGTTTTTCATACACTTATTAACCATGTGCAACTCGTTGATCTTTTATGTTTATAATTTTCAATTAAGTAAATCGAAAATAAGAATTTCTCGGTTGTAAAATTGAAACTCTATAGTTTTTTGAGGTATAAAAAGGGAGACTATTAGGTATATGAAAATGTAGTTTATTTTTTTATAGTTATGTATGTGTGAAAACACAAAGTTGAACAGAACACAGTAGATGAAACCTGTGAAGGAGGGCATGAACTAATTATAGAAATGAGAAAAATATAGGGAATAGGCCCACTGTCTGTAATCCAATGCAAGACTGGCCATGGGTTTCCTATGATTTCATCACAATAAGCAGATGACATTCAAATTTTCATGCGCATACTGTAATAATCTTTGTAAAGCTGTTTAAAATTTTGCATATATTGCTTTAATATATCAATATTGTATCTGTCTTCAAAGAATGGGAATGCTAACTGTGAAGTAACCTACCATCGAGTTCATTTTATTAACTCATTAACAATTAATGCATTCACAATGCTGTTGAATAGAGTCATCAGCCTGATTTCATTGCTAACAATTGTTTCTGCTCATAAACACTCCTTATTCCTGCTTGCACTATGAACAGACTTTTGCAGCAAGCTTTTACCATGCTAATAATTTGCAGTTTAGGTTTAACAGCAAAGAAATTGAATTTACAATGGAAGTTTACATCATTAAGTCACAGGGCTTGTAAACAGGACCCATCTAGTCATTTTAACAATTCTACTGTAATAAGGGCGGATAAATGTTTTTCTGTGTATCATTTGCCATTTGAGCACAGATGGTGTTTATTGCCAACATTTAAAAAACATGTCAATCAAACCAGATCAGCCAAAATAAAGTATTGTTTGTTTGGAATTGCCTCCCTCCTCCTTTGAAATACCCCCCAGCTGATAAAATTTTAGTAACCCCCCCAAAAAAATTATGTCTTTATGTGGAGATTTTTATTTTTTTTACCAATTTTTAATTAGTTAAACTTTAAAGTTTGATGAAAAAAAATTCCCTCCCTCGTGGGTCTAGAAACCTCCAGACGACATTTTTTTTTAATTGCCTCAGCTGGTGCATCTTTAGTGAAGGAGGGAGGGGGGGTTCATAATTTTGTCACTAATGCCTCTTTCTGGTTATTTTGGCTATACAAATTCAAATCCTATTTGGAATATATCTATTGTATATTAAAACCTAAGACCATCAAACTTCATCATATGATGCATCAGGAAAGGAGGGGGATGTCATGGTCCACAAGTAGATCACTGTGTCCTTAGTTTGAAATTTATGACTTAATTTACATTGTACATACCAGGCTTTAATTGACGTAAAAGTTGGATCATGTCATAGTGTCATCCTGTTGTAAGTTTAAAATGGTCATTCATTTAACCTGTAAGTTCACTCTGTATGTTAAGTTTGTATTTTCAATAGTTCTTCTTTTTGCAAATGGCTGTTTTGTGCAGAATCTTTTTTCAGCATTTTTTCATTTTTCAAAACAATCCTCTTTTTTGAAACATAGTTTTATTATATAGTATACATGTACTATAGACACCAGCAAATTTGGAGTTGGCATTGTGCACTAATGTTATGTCAATGCACAAGCTCTTAAAGCTTATATGTATGATCATGGCATTGAAATTTTGTTGTTGTTGTGAGTATATCTTTGTTGTTGCTATTGTCAGATTTTTTACTTCTTTAAATTTTTGCTCTGGAATCATTTTCAGCTGTTTAGTCCTGATGTGGAACACATTCCTGCGGGAAGTTCAGTAAGTCGACAATAGAACAACTGGATTTCAAATGGCCATTTACTTTGAAAATATGGGATAAATATGGCTGCTTTTCAACAAATCACAAAGAGAAATTTTCATTACCATACAAAGTAGAACAAACTAAATAGTTGATGAAAATATTTTGAATGTCTTTATTTAACCACATGATAAATGCAATGCTTGCTTTGTACATGTAAAAACATTTCTTCATCTTTAATAGAAAAATTTTAGCAAAAGTCATCCTTCACCAACATGTTTCAGTATAACCACATCATATGACCTAGCTGTAATTGTGATATAAATCTGTTGTCATATATAAATATAATACCTTGGTGCTTTGTCTTTTATTTAATGATTGTACTTAGCTTTAATTTTAATCTGATAAAATATATCTTCCATTAACAATACCTAAATCATTAAGTATCACTTTATATTTTATAAACCACATTTAACTTCATATCAGTAGCTATTGCTTTACAGTATCAAAAATTTTTAAATCCAATAAATTTCTTTTACTTACATATAGCTGCAGAACTGTAGCTCTCCAGAAAACCAAACGGGCTGTCAATAATTTTTTTTCCGGAGAGCTACAGTTCTGCAGCTAACTTACATAAAAACAGTTTTAAAGCAGTGAATTTTATTTTTATTCCCTATTGTATAAATTAATTGCTAACAGATTGCAGATGCAATACTGTATACAGGGTTATTTTCGCCCCCATATAATTTTGCCCTTCTACACTTGCAAACAGTTTCGCCCAGTATTGAATTTGCCCAGAGATAATTGTATCTTAAGAGAGATAATATGAGACTTTAGAATTCGCCCAGTCTTAAATTCGCCCATTGACAACGAAGGCAAAAGGGGTGAAAATAAAACGTGGGCGATTATTTCCCTGTATACAGTATACATTTGAAGAAATTTTTTTATAAAAGAAATCTTAAGCAGAAAAACAGGTATAAGGTGTTTCAATGTCGTTAAAAAATTTTCATTCTTCTTCAGCTGTTCAATGCAGACGGAAGTATAAATACTGCAGGAGATTCTGTAAGTTATGAATAGTGAAAATTCAAAGAATAAAGTTAAATTAGCAGACAAACCCATAAAGATTATAACATCAAATCAGTGGTCAAATCTATAATAAATCTAAATAAATGGACTGTGTTATAAGGAGAGATTAGATATTGAAAAAGAAATTGATTAACTTCTACGTATACCCTTTTCCTTCCCTTTATTTTTTTTCCGAACAAACCCTGTATTGTATTTTAATATATAGAATAACTTATATAGAATAACTTGGATAAGAAATTATCAATAAAAGGTTTCTTATTATCTATATTCTTATTATCTTTATTCTTATTATTATTACATTTTGATATAAAAAGTGCTGCAGTTTGTTTGCATATGATTTATGGTAAGAATAATTCAATAGATAATATTAATTGCACTGCTTTTTTGATGGATTTTAGATGCTTGCTGGATTGGACAGTTTCAAGACAGATGATGGATCAAATTCTGGTAAATCCATAACTTAATAGTTATTCTAAGCTAAGGAATAATGAACAGAAACTTGAATACTGCTAAAAAAAAATTTCATAATAGAATAGTTATGTGATAATGATATTCCTACTGTCAGACCTTAAAGATTGTTTGAAACCAAGGATTATATGCTGTATTGCTAGGTACATTGAATTGCTTGTTTTTCTTTGAAGACTGACTAAATATCAGTATCCAATTTATTGTATTTATGTAGAATTGCAATTTTTAATCAATGCAAATTTTTTAAATTTGACAGGACCTCTAGTCCAGTACAAACAAGGAGATGAAGAAATTCCCGACCTCTTTGACCTTGCAGAAATGTCCAAGGACGAGCATGAGGAGGAAGCTGCCAAGATCTCCTTTGATCAAATCAACAAATCAAAAGCCCTGGACACTCCCCTACCCATCCAGATCTCGGCAGATGACCTGGATTAATGTATTCACTCACTCTTGTATGCACTCTTATTATTTTCTGTGGAAAATGACTGCATCTTATTTATTTGAGAAGGGCTTTTGGTCTATACTGAAGTGTGCAGGCCATGTGTATTTAAGATACCCTGCTTGATTGTGGCTCTTCTTTCCCTTTTTTCATTTTTTTTTAAAGAGAGAGAGAGAGAAAGATAGAGACAGGGAGAGAGGAGAGAGAGAGGGGGTGGGGAGAGAGAGAGAGAGAGAAAGGAGTGGGGAGAGAGAGAGTAAGAGGACAGAGAAATTCATAACACACTAACACATCTGAACCTCATTCAAGCAAGTACATTATTGAATGTGCACAGTTGAGTCATAGATTGTATATGCCCCATTATAAAGAATGCATTGTCAAAACACATAAAACACAGAAAAGATACAGTAATTTGTTGCATTGCATCGTAAATACTAAAGCTTCAAGGAGGAGTGTTGTATTGAACTAAGTGGTTTGTTTGTTTCATTATACGAGACTGATTGCACCATCAATAACACATGTAGAAAAGTAATATACAGATCAAGAACTTGGTTCTTGTGAAGTTTACTAACCGATGATATTTGTATGGCGTGCCATGTTGTTGATCATCAATTTTAGTTTGAGTTTGTTAGAGGACATTTACATACTGATAAGGGAAAGTAATGTTTTGCATTTTCTATGAGATGTTTAGTTTGTTGAACATATTATAAAATCATGATTACAATGCAGTGTGGTAAAAAGAGCAAGAAAACAGAGGAAGTAATTAACTTTGTTTTGTTTCATTTTGTTGTATTATATTAATATTGTTAATGTTAGACAGTCTGCTACAACCCATCTGCATAATTGTCGTCAGAGCATAATGAAATTAGATGTACGTGTAACAATCACATCATTGTAAATATCTGCCCTGGTGACTTCATTGTATTGTGATATTATATACGGCCATAGTTTGGTGGGGCTAATTCAGGGGTGTAAAGGACAGTTGAAACTAGAGTTACCTCTCTTTCATTAGTTTTTCACTTCACCACAAAATAAAGGAGAGAGTTGTAGAATGAAGCTCTGTTAACATTATTTAAAAAAAAAACCAATTGGGTTAATGTCAAAGAATTCATTTGCATGCGGCGATACATTTGAATTTTGATGTTATTTATGAAGCATTTCATTGAAAAAAAATTGCATTGTATTTTTTTTATACAATATAAATAAATGAAACTTTAAAAGTTGGCATGTTTGTTTTTAGTAAAACAAAATCATGGTAGCTTAATAATGTTGTCCAGTTACTTTATTGTACATTAAATATGTATATGTTTAAGATAACATGATAAAATTGAATTGGTTATAGTTATGAAAGAAATAAAAATCTGAAAAGTTTGTTCTTTTTATTGTTTGTAAACTAGTTAGTATGAAAGCTAGACCACATTAGGTCAGTTTACTACATTATACCGGTACAACTTGGTTGTGTAGGAAATCGAGAATATGGCATTTTGATTTAAGGGTGTCAATTGTATTCAAAAGAATTTGATGATGCTCTTTCCATTAAACACTTTTTTGGAAGTTCCTCGGTGATTTGTATGCCTTTTTACAGAATCCTGTCGCGAAATCGCTATTATACATTTTTTTGTTATCATCGGATGATACTGAAATGTCCCATTTCCTAGTAAAATCTCATTTACTAAAGAGCTTCTATAATAGTTGACAGTAATTTTTAAATTGGCACTGTAATAAAATTTCACTAACTTGATACATTGAATTTTGAGATAAAAAAAATCGGATAGACGTTTTTAATGTAAAGTACACACTACACCAAATAGGTCCCTCATGAAAGATAAACCATCGTGTGTTAGGATGGGAAAAACACGTAGTGCGTAGCTAGTGGCAGACATTGCAAGGCAGACTGCATTAATTTCTCCAATTACATTTCATTTAGAACAAAAACTGAGCCTTCTATAATAGAAACTCGCAGCAGTAGAAATGTCACTGCCACCTTCACTGACAATGAAGCGATCGCGGCTGGAGCCAGACGGACGATATGCTGGTGTGATATATTTAATACAGGCCAGAAATCAGGAAATACTACAGTACTACGATAGCAAAACGGAGTACGATTTCGTTGTAAGTGGCGGTGCATGCATTATCTGGAGAGATCTTGCCAACCTGCTCCAGAAACGTAGCTCAGGCTTTTCCTATTCTGGACCGACAGGACGACCTTATTTCAAACGATATACGCCCCACATTATCCCTTTTTCATGCAATTAAACTGTAAAAGTAAATAGATCATTAATTAAGATTTAAATTTCTGTAGCGGATCAAAAACATTGTTTGTAAACAAGCATCAAATCATTGAGTAAAATTAAGATTCATCGTTTGTTTTATCGCGAAACCAAAGATCTCTGAGGGTTCAACATTCGAACGTAATTTAAAGAAATATATTAATGTAACTGACAGGGCTAGGGTAAAAACAATTACATTTCGCATATATTGACGCATATGTAAAGAGTCGAGTAATATTTTTAAAACTTTCAATTTTTTAAATTTAGACATGTTTGGTGTAGACGCGTATAAGTTAACAGTTTACGACTAGGTGCGAATTCCCTCACAACCAATCAATATGCTCATAAAATTTTACGAAATGACGTCATTCATATTGTAACATGTCCACCACTAACGGACGACGACCTGTGTGGCAGGGGACCATCACAAAATACGTCACTGACATTGCTTTGAATAGAGCTTGATTATTTCCCTCATTTTTCATATTTATATGCCTAATTGCCTATACCCAAATATGTCGGACTCTCCTTGAATGTTCGCATTGGGAAGGGTAGAATATACTACATTAATTAAGGATTGTTTCAGAATGACGCAGTGCTTGACCAATGCTGACGTAGGACATTATCAATGGATCTTTTTAAATTGTCAATTGTATAATGGACCTCTGATGTTTAATTATTTTGAATTGTGCAAATGTATTATTAAAAGAAATAAAACCCCGACAATTTCGTGTTGTGTTGTGGGGGGGAGGGGGGGGGGGGGGCTGCAACTCATAACTTTAATGATTTGTCATGTGAAAACTTTGTCGTGCATATTTTGTTATATACTTTGAATGCAAATTCGTTAAATCATAAAGGTTTTTTTGTACTATATTTACCTGGGTTTTTTTTCTCTATCAGCGAAAGTTATCATTGATTAAAACCCTAGTCCAAACAATAAAACAAAACTTACAGGAAAACATATCCCCTAAACATCATCAAATTGGCCTAAAGTAAAGGGAAATAAGTCATTTGCCCTAGTTTACGAGTAGTGTGTTTACAATGTATGATGCATAGTTAAATGATCACGATACAATGTTAAAGACGAAAATAGACTTATCTTGTCCATATGTATACAAAATATTTTTCTTTCAAATTCCAAAAACATTGGATATCGAACTGATGAAAGGGTCAGAGACCTTGTTGAATACCATAGTAGAAAATGAAAAAAAAAACCGTAATATTTTCCATGCATACTTTATTCAGTGTATGTAAGACCATTACCGGAAAATGACCATTCCGACGGCTATAATGATTACTTTCACGACTTGGCCATCATATTCGTACATCACATTGCATGACGGTTGAAATTGCCATAGTCTTTTATTAAATTTTCACAAAAACATACGAAAAGAAAGTGATAGTTGGAACACTGGTGGGCATACATGGTGACAAAGTAATCAAATTGTCCCTTTGTCCGTCCATTCTATTATGATAGATTTAATATTCCAAAGTGCCAGGAATTAAGGAAAGTAACGCTGGATCAGGACCGTCTGTCCTTTCTGGGTGCGTTTGATAGAGCACGCGTCCAAAAACGACGGAAATTAATTATCAAGGCTGTCTCGGAATTAACCACCATTTTTTCAATGTCTCTTTTTCTCTGCCCCCTCTTTCTGTTCGATAATTTACTATCGGGGGAGGCATACAATAGAAAATCAATTTGAATTAAACGTCGTTCTTCGATCTTTCTTATTATTCCTGTTATATTCTTATAAAAAAAAAGGTGTGTGTGTAACTACGATTGCAAACAAAACAAAACAATTAAGCAAACGGAAAAGAACATGAAAATAAAGAAAACAAGAGAAAAGGCCCATGGGACACATCGCTTACCTGGGTTACGGTCTATCAGATGATTTGTGTACATATCAATTCATATTTTCTATTGTGTAAAACAATTCGGCCACAACCTGACTCTGATGGATTATGTGGTAATCGAATTAGTACATATATCTTTATCATACACAAAAAAATTCCTTAGCATTTGAGAATTTACAAGGCTTTTTTTTCTCAAAATAGTGGTTCCGAAGCATAAGATGAAAATGTGTTAAAAATTAATTAAACAAAAGCGACGACAACGACGGCAAATACCGGACAGTTTTTTTTATTTAACTGGAAATTAAATTGATTTCAATACATGTATAACCTGCGAATTTACAGTTGTCTTTGTTGATGTCATTCCTTGTGGATGACATATGGAATTCAATTGTCGTGCCTGTGCCTTTTTTAAAGAATCAAGTAGATACGACGTGTGTATCTCAGGAATTCTTGTACAGGGGTTTTCTTTGAAGTGACCAATCAACAGTTAACATGCATTCCAGTGCACTTAGTTCTCGGATCTCTTGTCTCCTTTTAAAGGACAGAGAGCGAGCGCACGCGCTTCTTTTAAACCCACCGGAATTCTCCATGGGTGGGGGCAACCCAGAGGTGACCCTTACGTAACCACATTTCAGAGATGTTCTTTGAAATCCGGCCGATCAAATATGACAGAAATGTTAAACAGGTCTGTTTGTCAAGACGACGTGACTGGCCGCATGTTCTGATTCTTGTAGTAGTGCAATCTGTGTGTTTGAAAACTATTGAAATCTGCAATGATGTAATTTAAATGATGCAATATATTTAAAAAGCAATCAATTTTTGAATTTGTAAGTTGTTAGAGAGAATGATGTTTGAATATTGAGTACGTAAGGATTAAAAAGCTTTATTTTTTATTTTCTTGAAAAGAGTGCGGTCCAAGGATAATTTTTTTTTTAATTATATATTTAAAATAAGAAATTGAATACTAGTAATTGAAAACAGAGAGAAATATAAATATATAAAAATAAATAAAATATACCTTATGGGGATTTTTGTATTTTATTTCAATTCAAACCAAAATAATCTTACACATTAACGAATACATGTAAATCAATAAATAATTCAACAATATTGTAAATGAATCATATAGTAAAGATGATGAAGATAAAAAAAATCTGTAAATACCTAAAAGCAATTGGCTAATTGTCCGACGAAAAAATAAAAAAAAAACCCGATATTTCTATATAGACTTGCATAAAACTCATGCACATGTCTGAGCACTTGATGCTTGTGTATAAGAAAAGAATTTTTAGAAATAAAGGGCAAGAATTTTTAAAGAGTTTCGTGAAAATTAACTGAAGCCTTCATTTGTCATTTTTAACAAGATGTCATTTGGAATTTGCGCGTAAAATGTAAGGAAGAAATATATTGACTAAGCAAAGTTCTCCATCACTAGATAAATAGTATTAGGTCTCTCTCCGGGGACCACTTCTTGACAAACATACCTAATCAATCTGATGTTTAATCATATTATACTTCGAAATTAAGAGAAAAAGAATATTTCTACTTTCTCAATGCACGTCAGCAAAGATTCGTTTGTGCTTTTTTGAATACACTTTTCAATCAAATGTCAAAGAAAAGAGAAAATGAAAAATTACAAAAATTCACAGCATATCTTCGAGGTTTTATTAGTCAGAATAACGCTATTAAAAATCACATTTGTCAGAAGTATGGGTTTGTTATGGCATTTGAAACGAGCCATAAATGTCTTGTAAAGCATTTTCTAACAACTTTGAACAACATTTTAAGATGCCATGAAAATAGGCTTGAAAAGCATGACATCTTTACGAGATTGATGTTTTCTACTGTTTCGTCTCAAATAAAATTATAAAGGCCAGTTAAATTATTAATTTTCTTTGTCGCGTGGTGATATGTCTTTTTTTCTCGTCTTACTAATGCAATGTTTGTTCGTCGTGCTTATTCTTAAACTTGTTTGAAAAAGAAAAATGAAATTCATTAACAATAGTTTAATTTTTCCACAAAAACTGGGAAATTATTGTTTGACTGGAGATTAACATCCATAAACTTATTTAAAAAAAAAAAGAAATTATCATGAATCATAAGATTTTTTTTCCATTTCAAAACGTTTTAATATTTAATTAGGAAAATTATAATAATCACGGTATCTTATCAATAAATACCAAACTAATTAATAATGAAATTAATGAAAAGCAAGCATGTTTCTTTATGAATAAAAGAAACTTTTTGTTGCATTTGTAAAAATAAATGGACAACTAAATTCGATCATATTTGTTGTTGTTTTCAAGTGTGTTAAAGTTGGTACAATCGCATTTGAGACAAAGTATTAAGAGTGACAGCAATGAATGATCATGAGCTAGGACTCAAAATTTCTACTTCTCGAGATTGATTGATTGGGAACCAAATCGAACGTTAATGGTTAGTACAACATCAAAGCCGCTTCGATGCCATTTACATCTCTGAATACATTCAACAACTGCAGAAAATGATTGATTATAAATCAAATAAAGCAGATTGTTTTACGTGCCATTTAACGCTTATTTTCCGATTTACGAGTACCTCAGAACTTTTGAACAAACTCTGTACGTCGTCAGGTGGAAGGCAACTACTGCTGTAGTTTGGTGGTGTAGTTTGCGACGCGAACCGTTCTTTTTATTGACCTATGATTGCACGTATGTTAAGACTTGAAACAAAGTGTATTATATACATATAATTTCTAGTTTTAAAGACTAAATTGTTATTGAAAAAATATTTCAACAATACTAACAAAAACTGGCTTATAGGGCATTTAGTATACCAGATACATGTATGTTAAAGATTGTTTTGTTTCATATGAGAAATTAGGAGATAATGGTCAAAACCAAAAATACTTGTTAAGTGTTTACAAGGAAGAATTACACTGACTGCTTTATTACTGCTTAAATTGAAACTGACTGTGGGAAGAACACATATGTTTCATATGTTATTGTATGATATTAATAAAAATTCAACCCATTGATGTACTTTTAGTTCAACATTTACGACACCGATGTCATTTGCTAGCGTACTTTTTGGAATGACATCTTCATGATGCAATTCTGCCACAGAATTGTTTCACAAATGGACCATTTCAATTTTCTGGTGAACAAAATCCCATATTTGTCAATCTTGTTGTCGAAATTTTTTTCATACAGTGATTAAAACAAGATTGGAATGTTAATTTTTGAAAAATGACCAATGAATTTATCCTGAAATGAATCATCCAGAAATAACATCTCTTCATATTTCTTGTCTGTGTTTCTTGAAGCATCGTTGGTTTCATTAAAATATTTACATACCAATAAACCTTGTATGGACATATAAATGCAATGTAAATCGTACAATTTGGACCAGGACTGGTTATAGGTCAATTTTAATGATTGTCTTTCAGATTTTGAAATTGAAGGTTCTTAAGTACAACAAGGTGTGTCGGTTCCAGACGTCAAAAGTGGTTTTGCACTCGGAAATCAAAATCTCTTAAGAAAAATAAAAATATCAAACGTGACTTTTTCTTGATTTAAAATTTTTTAATTGGTTTTTCAAAAAAAAATACAAAACAGAAAATAATGCATATAGATTCTATTAAATTTGATAAATCAATCTTGACAGAATAGTTAAATGTACATAAATTAATTTTAGTTTTTTCCCTGTAAAGTATTTAGTTTATCTTTTCGCTTTTCTGTAATAGGATGTTGCGTTAGTTTTAATAATTTCATTAGACAGATTAAATTTAAACTGAAAAAAAAATACAATAATTTGAAAAACTGGTTATTTAAACTAAGGTGGCTCGCAACATAAGCACATCCTTTGCACGTTTTCAATTGTTTAAAAAAGTATTTATTTCATTTACTTGTCTTAGATTTGTAAAATAAACATTGGACAAATGCCGGCAAATAACATTTTCTGACGAAGAATCACTGCTAATGCTGTTTCTATCATAAAATTTTATCTCCCCGAGAAATCCAGACGAATTCAAAACTATAAAACTGTCCTCCCACAACATTTTCTTCAAATTCAGACATTCATGTATGCAATCTATTAAAATATATGACTTGAAAACGCCTTTATTTAAATCAAATACATTGGTTAACATGACACTTAATGGGTAGATTACTCAGCCTTTACATCTCTCTTTTAACAAATTAATAATTGATCGTACAGAGTAAGTAAAAGTAACTAAAGTATTGCAAATGTACATGAGTACGTTAGATAAAAATAATAGCCAAGCCGTCTTATATGAGAATCATCGTGATTATTTCATGCAATTCGTGATTTTTCTTAGGTTGCTGAAGGTTTCGACCGATCGATAAACTGGTTGGAACTAGATCGTTGTAGATTTCAGCCCTGTTTCTGTAGACCTATGAATTACATTCGGTTTTCTTAAGAAATAGAGGAGAAAATACTTGGTGGGTGTAAATATAGATCAATATATTAAATGGGAGGTTAAGGTAAATGTAGCGTTTTCAGATAATTAACTAGAACACTGTGCCGGATAGTTATGCCAGTGCCAAGGTGGTAATTTTGCACCCGCTTAAGATGCAGTTTCGGAAAAATCCATATAGACCAAATGATAGACCATGTCTAGAGAGTATATAGCCACTTTTTATTTTAGTGAGTTTCACCTGACAGGTGAGATATTTACCTTTGAAAATTAATAACCCATAGGAAAATGATAATTCCCATTGGAGAAATAATTCACCTACAGGAAATATTGACAATACTATTGGATTTTCTAAAAATCCTATAGAATTTATATTTCCTAGAGGAGAAAGGTATTTCCTGTAGGAATTTTATTCAGACAGGTAGTTTTCATATGGATAATTAAGATTTCCTATCGGATTTTATCAAATCCTACAGGAACTGAAATTCCTGTAGGAAGTTCTTTTGTTCCGATAGGAAATTTCAATTTTTTTTGTAGGAATTAGTTTTTGAAAGGTAAATATCTCACCTGACAGGTGAGATACAATGATAACAAAGGTGGTTGTAAACTCTTTAAGCAATGGTTTATCATATGGCATATTTGAATTTTTCGATATATGCAGCTTAGACGGGTGCAAAAATGCCACCTTGGCACTGGTTTTATGGTATTCTTAGTTTTTAAGAAAGGTTAGTCTGATCAAAAACTAGTTCAACTAGATCAAAAACTAGTTCAACTAGATCAGAAAAATGCATCTCACTGCGGGGTGGGGGGTTTCGGGTATATATATCGTGCCAATGCCTACATGGAACCTCGGCATTAAAACTTATCCATAGATCTTCCATTTTTGTGCTTTTCTAACCTCTAACCACTATCATTTGAATTATTCACAAAAGCCTAAAGGACGGAGTACGGTGTGTCTTGGTAACGCCCTTGTCCTACTTCAATTTCTTGAAGCTAACCTTAACTTAAACTCCACTATAACTTTAAGAAAGTTTGTCATAAAATGTTCAAGGTTGGGAAACTGTTTTTCTGCGTTTCGATCGAATATAGGACAATCATTGCAACCTTCCTGGTATGAGCTGATTAATACACGAACAAGTTTAGCTTTTTAAAAAAGCTTACCGTCTTTAGAGCAAACTTTAAACAGCATTAAGTTATCAAAGAATTTTTTTTTATATAAAGGTCGCCTTCCTCCAGGGACGTATATACGTCCCTGCTTCCTCTACATTCAATGGCTTTTGAAACTTTTTTACATGTACCTTAAGCGTGCGTGCCTAAAATTGAGAAATGCGTACCACATGCTTGTGAGTTGAGATCGACTATAGTAGGGAAAAGGAGATCTTAGGAAGGGCCGTATTATTTTAATAAAATCAAACTTAATTCAACAGCGTTCATCACTTGTTTTACTGATATTAGAACCATTTTAACAAGACCTTGGACTTTCAGTAGGTCGTAACTATCTATTCTTGCGTCGAACAAGTTAAAAATGACGCTGATTTCAAGCGAAATATACACCAATTGCGTAGTCATAGCTCAAAAGCCCGACAAATCTTCTTGATTTCAAAGAGCCATGATTGTATGGCCAGCAATGAAATAGACAGGCCTACGTCACAATGCTGTTTGCCACAACTACCCAAAGTCCAAGCTCCTGTTAAAATGGTTCTAGTTTTACCCGATACCGTATCTAATATGTTAACTTTTTTTTACTGATATTAGACACACCGCATCAAATTTTCACATTTTTGTATTTGCATAAACAATCCAAAAAGAAAAGAACCAAAAATTTCAATAGATATTATAGAACATTGCTTTCAACTACTTGTACTGAAAAATAAAAGCCTGAATTTCATTGATAGCTAATTTTATTGCTTTTTTCGTTTTCTCACTTTTTAAGATTTAAAATCTACGAAAATTGTTAAGTCGTACGTAAAAAAGATCATCAGAAAATTATCTCCCTTGCGCCGAACAGTTTTTCAACTAATGAAATAAATGTTAATTTTCACATCATGTATTTTCTACCAATCACAAAGGAGAGGAAGTGCACAACCCGGAGACTGTAAATTATTTCAACTCTTTATACCGTCTTCCAAGGAAGACGGTAATTAACGATTTAAATCATAGGACAAATATTCTCTTAGGCAGTACTGGCTAAATCTTTGATGAATAATTAAACAGCGTCGGAAGTTAAAATACTCGTTCATATTCTATGTATAAAAAAACCTATAAGAGTATCTATTTGGTATGTGCGGGGAGAAAGTGAAATGGTTCACAATGGCCTTAATTAACATGTTACAGTATATAAGTTGGGTGTACATGAAATATTACATGGTCCTGTACATGGCTTTAAAAGATGTTTAATGTAGAATCAATGGTTCTTTGTGATAAATAATTTTATTTTTATTTTATTAAGTTCTTTTTAAACTTTAAAGTTATCCGACATATTCTACATCCATTTAGACAACAATCTGCCATTCTATCATAATGAAAAAAGCTCGATCACGTTTGTGTATTTTATGAATGACAAGAGTGCTTACTATAGATGAAGTTTGGAACTTTGGATTGTAACCATCTCAAGAGGTTATTCAACCTTTGATATAGGACATTGTTTCAAAGTCACTTCAAATTCTCTACTGATAAACACTCTTTGGGTGATAATTGGACCCTGGAGAGAGAAAATGTTCTGCACATAGTTTTACACAGTGGATTCTCGATCTTGACTTTCGATCCAGTATATTGATTCAAGGTCACTGCACATTCTCTAGTCATGTACACTGCAAAGTAAAAGTTTGAGCCTAACCATCCAAAGAGAAGGAAAATATACTTCGGGCAAATGTAGTTGGACGAATTGACCACTATATAGGTAACTGCTGAGCTGAACCTCAATGAGATTTAAAACAATTTTACTTTTGAAAAATGAACTATACATTAAATTGCTTACAAGCCAAATTGTTTTGTCAATAAAATTGTTTATTCAAGTAGTATACATGGATAAACATTCTCTCGTTTTAGTAGTCTAAAGCTAAATGTTGTTTTTGGTCATATAAATATTCTAATAGAGAGATTTTTAAAACGTGATTGTCATTTTTCTATTTTTTACAACTAATGGCCCTTTTTTCATATCAGAATATCAATTAATTCTGAATTGAAATTGATAATCTTTTTTGTGCAAGTTTTTTTTCTTAATGTATATCTGTTATAGGTACAAACTAAATACTATTGTAAATTGACGTCCTCACGTTTGTGTACATTTTTTTCCGTGTATGTACAGTGTATTTATGAAATAATTCTTTTATTTTTATAAAAGTTGTTTTATTTTATAAGTTTTAAACGTTGGAATATTGTAGAAACAAGAATGACCATAATATGAAAAGACATCCTAATTGATGATTGAGGATATTCTCAAAATATATACTGTTGAGATAATTTTCAAAATGTATCTTAAATCAATGTTAGAATGTTGTAACTTTCTTCCCAAGTCATTTCTTAGAAGCTTTCTTTGGCTGACTGTTATTAATGCGAAAGTTTTGTTAACATGCCTACAGCTCTGTAGACCGAACCACATCGACAACCTCGTAAAATTTGAAAACTGTCTTCTGTCAAAATATTAAATCAAAATTAGTTTTACCAACTATGACAATAATTTTAACTACACTGTTTTGCTTATTAATACAGTGTAATGTTAATTCGTTTTGAGGAAATTGTACTGCCCAAAATGCATAAATGAAACATTACGGATAAAGTATGCAAGAATGAAACAATTACTGCTAAAGAATGCAATGATGTTGTAGAGAAGAAATATTTTGATAAATGCCCGAGTCATTTATTACCATTTTGCAGGAGCATAATACTTTTCATAATAAAACTATGACTAATTCTAATTAATGAAACAGTCTGTATAATAATTATATGTAATCTTTAAAGCATTCTATTTAAACTTTGTGGCGTCCATTCAAACACCTGGCGATCGTTCGGAAATTACTACTCTAATTACTTACGATGTAGCGTACACCATTGCCGACAGTAATTAACCTCTTTTAATTAATACATATGTCATAATCACGATTGAACTTCAGATTGTTCATTTTACTAACGGTATTCTTTATGACTAGTAACCAGAAAACAAAATTAATAATTATATATAGATTTAGTTTATATTTCAAAGTTGTGGAGTGATTTTAGCGTCATTTTAGTTCAAAACTTTATTTATAATTTCGGTTGATTCTATTCCGAAAGCAAGTTTGACCTTTTATGTATTGCTCATCATCAGACCTGGAATATTTTGTCTCTTAATCATTTTGACCTCGAACAAGTCTTTGACTTTTAATTGTGCGTACTTCTTTTTTTGGAATGTGATTTATTGTTTTAAAAAGACTCGAACTTGCGGCCAAAGGGAAGAGAAGCGTAGAATCAGACCTTCAATAAGTCCAGCGATGCAATTTCAATCGAAAAGTCGGTCGCATGGTGCACAGAAAGTGAAATATTTGCTGCCTTTCTTGTTGATAAATAGAAGGGAAAAAAGATATTTTTAGATACCTTTACATCATCCAGAGCACCTGCATTATTATTTATATAATGTATATATGTCAGAAAACCTAAAATAGAGCACCTGTGTATAAAAAAAAATGTTTATTTATCGGAACAGAAAATAAATAGAAAAAATTAACCATTCCTTATTTTACATTCATGATTTTTTTATTAATTTCAAAAAGTGTCGAAGAAAAATGCATGTTGAGTCGAACCGAGCTCCATATGAATTAATATAGACAAGAATAAAAAAAAGTATTCTCAAATCTAATGAATTAAGATAGGGTGTACCAAGGATATACATGTATCTAGATTATCTTTCCTTGGATATATAATGATAAAGTTAATAATTATCCAACCCAACGCCCACACCTCATCTACGTTCCTTTAAACAATTCCTTCATGTATTTATTTCGACCTAATTTTGGTTTATATAAAAAAAATTCAATAGAATATCCTACGTTAGAACTTACTTTTTGCAAAACATTATTTGACATAGTTTAATTGTGGTGTTTGATGGTTGCATTAGGCAATCAAATAATCCCCGACCTTGAGCAGCAAATCATCAATTACCGGTCATCTGAAACGTTCAAAGTACAATATTATACAACAAGTCTGCTAAAGATCTAGTTAACTTTTGATCTCTTTCATTCAAAGTTTTTAAAAAAATACCCATAGACGTGCAAAGCTTTTAAAATAAAAAGGCCGTAAATCTCTCTCGAACGGTATTTGCTGTGTGGAAAAGCTAGAGGGAAACTTTTGTCAGGTTTTACATAAATATTAATTCAAACAGTTTTGTTATATATTCATTGTCACTTCTAAACGACAAGGTGTACTGAGCAAACCCGGTGTACCATAATAAACGAATTAAAAGACATTAAGCGGCATTGAAGCTCTGAATGCTTGCATTCTCATGAAACTATTATTCAACGACAGAAGCGCAATTTACTAAAACGACATAAACCTAACATTAGTATTGAAATATTTTTCATCTTTTGTCTCTATTCGTCCCATATACTATTATACAGATTTTCTGGTCCATAAACTCGAAGATAAGGATTAATGCTTTGCAAATCTTTAGAACCATACGCTTACACGGAGGTGTGAAATCAATGTATGATAGATCCACTGGGCAATAAAATATTAAACTTGTCAAAAAATATGATGAATTAAGAAAGCACTATTAACATTATCACAACCCGCCATCGAGTAACAATATCTCAAAAGTTGATCGGTTCATTTTAATTTCATAGGACATATAAACTTCATAATAACTTTTGAAAAAAAATAATTCTCTTTGCTCCCATGTCATCCTAAAGCATTAGTTTTTTCTATGTTCCAAAATTTGCTTTCTATTTTGAAACATAAGGTACTTTATGCATATTGTCAATTCTTTGAGGAAACAGGCTTGCACTTTGAGTCAATTATTTTAGAATCGATGATTTAGATCTTCTGGCGAATGAAGCATCAAAGGTGAGACGTATGCATATAACATTTTATTTTTGATATGACGTGAAGTAAATAAGGAATTAAAAACGATAAATAGATATTGCACCAGGTCCTCGTCTAAAGTTAGAAGTTATAATCGATTATCACGAGTGAATACTGCACTGCAATACGTCAAAGCAATGCAGACAAATTGTAACACGTGCCTGAAGGAATTTAAACTAATAACTTTGATTAAGTGTGTTTTGGTTTCTTTTTCATTTTTTTTTTTACATAAAACTAAACATTTATATACCTATTTTTATGGAAAAACTGCGTTGGTAAGATCAGGGGAAACACGCAACATTTCTTTCATTGCACATCATACAAATTACATATATTCATTTACTGTCAGTATAACGTAAATTAACGCACTAGCAACCCTGTGGCAGCAAGTATCAATGGATGTTGAAATTTTCATTTTAGAATCGATCTAAGATTCTAGTAACACACCCCATGTTAAACAAAATGTAATTGATTTTTTTGTGGTTTGGGGTGGGGATTGTTAATTGATTATCATAATTACAGCACACAATCAATGTGTCTTAAAGCCAAATTAATTGACTAATAGAACAAAACAAATATGTTTTTAAATATTATTTTTTCAGAACTATTGTGTAGGCCTATAAGATTATCAATCATTTCTTTTCAATGAAAACAATGTAATTTCAGATGTCTCTCCATAATTCAAAATTGTTGATAGAATTACTACCATGTAAATCATATAAACACGCATATTGACCATATGTCCATTTAATGAAAAAAACAAAAAAAGAATATTCATGCAAAACCTGCATTAGGGCATGGACTTTCCAAAACAACTGTCCCTAATGTAGCATTTGATACACAGTTTGTCGATCCCCCATGTTTTTATTCAGAATGGTATAGCTTTAATCTACATCTATCCACGCAAAATAGTAGTTCTTGGTATTTGCAGAATGATAAAGTAGGCCCAAACATAGCCATCTAAAAGGAACATGTCCAGAATATAAAAGCTACACAGATGTAGTTGATATAGTCACCCCATCGTAATTTATTTCACTGTACAATTCAAAACTTGGATGTAATGTTGCCAACACAATCATGTTTTTGGCGGACGTAACATTCCCATTTCTGGTTATGGTCTGCGTATGGTACTAATTTTAGAAAGATAAAAAAACCAATCTTTATCTTAACATTAATTACTTTTTTTTTAATCTGAGGCATTTCGTCATTGTTTTTCTTTTACCAGCAAATAGAATAACTATCATGGAGTTAAAACAAGCATATTTTTTATTGCATCAGACCAGGAAGTTGCATCTCCGAAACAGTAATTAATTACATGATGATTAAATAAAAGGAATTGCATCATCTTGAGAGTCATCATGTCAATGTGTTTAAAAAATAAATTTAGAGTTTGCTTTTGTATTACACCGTATTTGATATTGATTTGGCACAGCAAGACATTACTATTTTCATTGAAAGATTCAGTCGAAATCCTTGTGCTTTATGTACCGATATTTCATGAACCAGCGGTAAATTGATATACTAGTATGCTCCACAACAACGATTTTTAATGTGAAACGACTCAGGGAAGTGCCTTAGGGCCAATTCTGTAATTTTATCCAAAAAGAATTTGGATTATTATTTGCAGCCTATTTGGATACACATTCAAAAGTATATCGATTATATACTGCAGCTAATTATCATTATTCAGAGCAGGAATTAAAAGAAACTAATTCAAGAACTATCCAATTTTACCGAACTGAAACTGTGTAGTGGGAATGTTTGGTTTACTAACCATAAAGCGGATTATGAAAAGTGTAAACTGTTCTAACCAAGTTTATACGAGTTCAAAATTCGGTCGCATTTTGTACGTTTCATTTTGTTCTGCCATAGAATTTACTTTTCAAAGCCTCCGTGTGGTTTAACGGTTTTTATCAATGTAATAAATAAATGTATAACACATATCTAACAAACCTGACTTGGATAGTGTTTACGATATGATATTGCAATGCACAACTTAACATCATAACAGATTTATTGTCAACATCGAACCTACATCGTATGTTTATACTGTTAACATCGTTGACATCGTCGACATCGCAGTATTTGGGGACATCGTATCGATATTGTGTACTTTGCTAATATCATCGATATCGCCATAATATTATCCGAGGACATGAAATCAATATCCACTCAAAATTGTTTATCATGTTTATAGTAATGTTATACACAATGAATGACATATATTCTTTAAAGGATGCTGGTCAGCAAATTACTGCTAACCATCAGAGCTATCCCTAACATTTTTGAAACGATTTCTGAAGCCATAAACTATGATTTATTTCAGAAAATTACAAAATATTTTAAATACCACTATACTATACAGAGCTTTTCTTCTCAACGTGAGTAACGTATACGTCTAAAAAAGGGACCAAGACAATCCCTCTCATTCAAATAGGTGTAGTAACCGTCCATTTATAGAAGAATTGGCTGGTTCTGTTGTGTTACGTACTGATCGACAATACGATAATCTATAATTTACTTTTACTCACTTTTTATGGATAAATTACTGGTGCTAATGCGGATTGTGGGTTTTTTCCTGCAAAGTCCATTGCATTCATTCCTGCATGAACCATCTAAGAGAATACTTTATTGCATTTAGCAAATTAAGAACGTTTGATGTAGATTATAAAAATGGGAAAAAGTTGTAAACACAATGCTGCTGTTTTACAATATTTCACAGAAGTCGAATTCAAAACAACATATATGTTTGTATTCAACATATTTAAAAACACTTAAATTTTACATGTTCTACAGTGTATATCACTCAACTTGAAAACAGAGTTGATTTGATATCATTTGTCAACATCTGTATAATTGTTTTCAAGGCGTTTTTTTTATTTTATAAAATTCAATAAGTCAATCTCATGCGGAGGCGAATTCTTGGTAATGAAGGGAAAATGGTACGCAGACCACAGAGAGTGGCGTGCCCTGACCGCAGTCGTCTCACTTGATATACATGTACAAGACTGATCAAAGATACACCAATGCAAAGCGAAACACCCTTAATCGTTCATATGCAATGAAGGTGTTATGCAGATCTTGCTTTTTAGTTGATAAAATGACTTGATTTTCAAAAAATCCTATCTCCATTTAACATTCAGACTAATATCTTCGGCGTTCAGATATTTCTTAATTGATTACAGACAAACTTGCCTCAAAATATATTTCTCAAAATTTCCAGATTTTTATAACCAGGCAAAATTTCTCTTGTTAAGGAAAAAGGGGTCCTGATTGAGTGTATATATATATATATATATATATATATATATATATATATATATATATATATATATATATATATATATATATTATCAATTTAACTTTTCATCATAATTTTAGCATTTCTCAGAACTAATTTTTTTTCAAGCTATTTTTGTTGAACATACGCCTAAAACCACTTTACTTGCTTATAGATAAAACAGGTGTTTATCAAATTGAAGATATAAGGAAACTAACGATCTTGTTGTATGGAACAGAAATGTATGTGCGGACCAAGCTTAAGTTTTATCTTTGGTAAATATTTTGAATATAAAAGGATGTCTTGATTGGAGTATTGTAGGGCCCATATATAAGGTTGACTCAAAGTCATTGATTTAACCACGTGACTGAAATAACTTACTGAGTATTGCCAAAACAATAGACATGTTATTACATACTTTTAAAATTATTTTAAAAAATGACTGTAACAAGCAAAAAGGAAACAATCATTCAAATAATTTATATTTACGTGCTTTTCTAGATGAATAAGAAGTGAACAAGAATGAGCGATATATACGTACCGACCAGTATAAGCGTATATAAACTCTTATAAATGTTTCTCTTTGAAAAGACGCTTTTATTAAAGATCAATTTTAGATTATAGGGTATTTCTAAAATACTGTCTCGCCACTCATGAATTCTTGAAATCTCGAATAAATGTGGGTTGTTCTAAGAGGTTTATCAGGAATTGCGTTCATCGTACTATAGTATTGATCAAGACATAGATCAACTTATAGTTTAAAAGTGTTCATTTCTAAATGAATGACGATTTTCATTTAATTGCACTTGAATACTGTAACAGATTAATAGTTAATTGATTTACTCGATTCACACAATCAGGTAAGCCCTCTTCAGTCCTTTGGAGAGTCTTGTCGCAGTTTAATCCATATCACCATAACAATTCTACATAGCAATAAGTAATGTACATGCAAAAAAAAATTAAAATGTCATTCGTTTCTTAAATTTTCAAAGTGTTGAGTATAAAAAGAACACGATACTTTGCCAAAGATATATAGTACATGTACTAATGTCTTTTGACACCCTCATAGGGTCGGAAGATGGGACATCGAGATTGAAGGATATACATGTGGACCGTAACGTACACACACTATTTTAGTTCATAGTACTGACGCAGCGATGCCTTTTTTAAGTAACATACTCCTTGATATCAATTTTTTTATAGTATTTGAAATGGGCTTTCCATTAAAACTATGAGAAGACAATAAAATATGTACATTACAAAAGTTAACGTTCCCACATCCATTGGTGACGTATATCGCACAGTTGGGAAATGTTGTATTCCTCGGGGGCCTATAAACACGGATCTGTCATATGATATACTACTAGTCGTTATCAAATCATCATATATTGCAACTTTACATCCGAAGTTCCTGGTTGGTTCAAATCCGGATATTATTTTTCCACCGTCACCTAACCGAATTGATACAAGTATTTTGTCCGGTTACTCAGTATCTCATTTTACCCAAATTGGTGTACAACATTCATTCACTGGCGACGGGTGAACGGAAGGCTACTCCTACGAAATATGACATTTTATCAGAACATTTTATAGGTAGACAACTTAAGTTTGCATTATGTAAAATGATATTCTCCTCATTTACTTGATTTCTTAAATTTCGTTTCCTTCCGATGCGATTAAAGTTTCAAAGTATCAAATTATTTGTGTTTACTACAGTTAATGGGCCCATCCTCCATTGTTAAAATCATATCCTGTGTTTTAACTCTTGAAATATTTATGACATTTTTGCAAGCATCGTTATTTTTTATGCGGCACGTCCTCAAAATTCGATAGTTTTACCAATTTTTAGCCGAGTTTTTGATTTGCCATTCGTAGTTTAAAAAAAATGATGTATTATCTCGGTCGAACTTTGGGGAACTGCAAGTTGCAGTATTGTTGAAAATTAAAGTTGTTAAAAAGAAGCAGAAAAGTATATGACGAATATAATTAAATAAAGAACATCCATTTGATATAATATTTCTAATAATTAACGAACTGAAATCATGCATTTGGTTTTTATGTAGAAAATGAGAGAGAGAGAGAGAGAGAGAGAGAGAGAGAGAGAGATTCGTCTGATTAATGGGGTTTCAAACCCTTTTCAACAATTTTGATTGAAATAATATTTTTTATCCCTTTCAAATTTTCATTTGTGATTTTTGAAGTTTCAATGAGCATCTTGATGTGATATCTTTATGGGTGTTTTCGATTTCTTAGTTATAGGTACACGTGCCCTAATATCAGTACATGCATTTTAAAATGATATATGGTAACGATGTTTCTTTAAGGCGTGTTTTTTTTTTTTAACAAATTCAAGAAAATAAATCAACACCATTTGTACACCATTTGTACATAAACTCAACATAAAATGTACGTCGTGTGTCTCATTTTATAGTTAAATACTCGTTTCCTTCGGTAGCAAAATAATTTTTACATTGGTGAGAAAAATACAAAGATACGCTAATAAAATCATTGAATTACTTCAAAGTACATGCATGTTAGTTCTGTGTTTATCAGAATCTTTTGAAAAAAAAATTGTTTACTTGAACTTATGATTTTTAAATTATCGGATTTTTAAAATTCAAATGGAGGAAACAACCATTTGTCGAGTAAAATGCTTGACGGTAAAATGTGTATAAAAGATTATAATCAGATAAAAGAATAAAAAAATGTTGGTACACTTTTAAACAAATTTCAATATTCAACAACTATAATTTCCCACACAAATATATTGTTTACAAATTCTAGTTTATGAAAGATATTGATAAAAAATCAAGTTCTTTCGGTCCTTTAGAAAAGCAATTTCAGAAGGTGACATGTTGATGAATCGATAACAGAGCGAATGGAAAAATAATGTTTCTTGGCAATAAAAAGTAATAAAACCTCATCACTGATGAGTTAAAAAGATCCGGCTAACAAATTGCATCACTCCTACACTAACTATTTGTAAATTAAGGATCTGAAATTTATCCTATTATCAGAATATGGTCAATAGCAGACTGTATGAAGATGTGTGTCTTACAGAGTGTAAATATCAACTTTTGCGATATTCTCTACCTCAAACTCCATCATACTATTTCCTAAACAAGAGAACCAAATTTACGCTCGATATAATTAATCAAATCAGACCATGTCATGTACCAGCCTACATTTGAAAATCTCTTATAATCATTGGTGCTAGTTTTGATACATGCACTGTAGCAAACCCTTTTGATACATGCACTGTAGCAAAAAAGTTTAAATGACTCCAAAGGTTTCTAAATAGCACTAGAGTAGATTTTTTTCATTGTTTTTTCCACAGCTCTTCGGAACAAAATTATATTACAGCCACTGTTTCTTTGAAAATGAATCGATAAATTGAAGTTTTGCATTATCTTTTGACAGTTTTGATGTAAACCAAAAAAAAAGTTTTTATTATGAAATAATAGAAGTCATATATTAAATGTAATCCGCGAAAAAAATACATGTCTTGCTAGCAAGGATTAGAGTGGTGTTTTAAAACATCAAAGTCTCGGACAGGAAGATATAGTTTCCTACAGGCAAGTAAACCTTGCTTTACACGAAGTTTGATTGGCCCTCCGAATATCAAATCTTGTGATTATGGGACATAGGTGCATGGACTAATTAGTTAAATTACGAGAGGCGTGGTAGCGTTACCCCAGGCAACATTGGTATGGTCAACCAATGGTAACCGTAGTTTAATCTGACTACATGTGTTTATTATGACACCCATCAATGAACCCACCAATGAAATCCAGATTTGACACGGACAGTATGAAAACTTGGAAGATGTTAGGATTCACATTAAATAGTTCTAAATCCATGCCATAAATCTGTTTTAATTTATAAGAGTATGAAAATTATACAGTTTAGACCCAAAATATGTAAAACAAGAGAAGTTACATTGTACAAATGTAGACCGACAATGTTAAAAATAAAGTTAAATGGATGGGGTTAATAGACAATCTTAACGCCACCAGCTCCCCCTTCCTGACAAATATTGATGATTAGAAGGTGAAATAGGCACATGCTTAACTTAAGGGTAAGAAGGTGCATTTGGGTCTATGAATACATCGTCCTATGTAGAAAAGGATACAAAACTTAACTAAAATCATCCGAAATCAATGATGAATTTTCGCAGAAACCATGTTTGTTTAATTAACTGTAGTTCCTTAACCTATAAGGCGATTTCAAACGGCTTTATTTGTACGTCATTGTCATTGTTTTACTTGTCATTAAAATTTTGATAAGAAGAAAATACTTTATTCCAAATGAGTAAGTTTCAATCCTAACATTTATCACATGCCAAACAAAATAAAAGAAATAAACTTGGCATTATATTTAATTCACATATCTACATTTATATATTTTTGACATACAGACTAAGAGTCCATTGTCATCCGATGTCCGAATGAGTAATTTTCAAAATAAACATTGGACGAGAAACAAGAATGCAAAGTATTGGCAACTTGTCCTCAAATGTTTTTTTCCCATGCAGAGAAACATTGCATCATTCCGTAGACATAGCGTTCCATTTTCGATCACCCTTTGTTAAAAAAATGTGCTTTTTGTTATAAAACACAATGGCTGTGACCATGAGCAGACGATTAAGAATTGAGTCAATGAATGAATAAAAAAAATGAATTGTCACTCCTGCAAAATAAATGGCGCTATCCCGAGATATTGCATGAATTAACGGGTATTTGTTACAAAATTCACGTTGTAACACATACGTTTAAAGACTCTACAAGCACGAAAAACTTACTTCCGTGAGTCTTGACTATCATTAGATAATTAACATTTAACTTTTAAGACAAAAAAGCTAATTAAATATTTGATTTTGTGTTGTATTGAAAAACCCTAGTTTTAAAAACAAAACCTGTGACAAAGTTATATTGCTGTATTCATTCGATAAACGCTATATTAAATAAAATATAATCAAAACACTATGTAAATTTGTAAAAATACAAACTTACATTATGACAAAACATAAACAAAACATATCTTCATTTTGAGCTATATCATTTTCAATATACTTGCAATGATTTGTTTTAAATTAAACGCTTTATTTTCAAATTGAATTCAATCATAACTCTAGGTACGTTTGTACAAATACAAGTTTACATAATGACAGAAAATAAACAAAACATATCTTTATTTTGAGTATCATTGTTGGATATTGGCAACCGAAACGTATTGCATCATTTTCATGGGTCACAATTCTAGTATAACCGGGGTTAGTATGCGTGTGTGTGCCAACACCTTACAAGGTATCCCGTGGTTATGGTCTGGTGACCCAATAACCAATTGTGTCCCACAATTCAAGCAACTCGTCGACCTCTTGGAGCTGACAAAGACCCCTTGAATACAGATAATTGAAGCATTTAATAGATGAAATAACTTTCAGACACCATTGTTCGAAATCCCTGACGACAGTATCGTGTAGTGCTTTAAACGTACGAGGATATCGTGTGACTAAATGTTTTCATCGCACCATGATCTGAATATTCATCTCAAGTTTTAAAGTTTATCGCTATCTTCGTTCACGAGAAAAATTCCATTAACAAAACCGTTAACAAAAACATAAAAACAACCTTTTCCAGCCAAAAAATTAAAATTTGGCATTTTTTAAAGATTCTACTACTATTATTTGATTTGAAACTCTCTTAACATAAATATTTATGTACACGATTATATTAAGTTACTATTTATTCAAAAACCAAACTCTAAACATGTATATATAACAATTACTTTTCATGTACAAATGATCAGGAAATAAATATTTGTACATGCCGCTACAACGAAACATTTAAATTGTGTTTGAATATAGGCACGACGTGCATGTTCTTGCACGATTTTAGTTTTAGTAATTTTTTCAATTTGTACAGCGTATAATGGAGAAACCCAGCATATGTATTTTCGTAATAACATTCTATAAGTACTGTGGAATACATATGAAATACTACTAATACACGTGTTGACCTTAAGAAGTTCAAGTTCACAAAATATGCCTCACTGTAAATTCCCGTGCTACTAAATGACCTCATCCACTTCTTGAAACAAAGAATATAAAACCGAGCAGCAGAGCAGATACTAGTAAGTTAACAATAATCACTGGATACCTGTTAACAATAATCACTAGATACCTGATTTCAATTTAGAAATGAGGTCCTAAAATAATCTCTATGTCCATTAAAAAAAAAGACCCCAAACAAGGCGCATGTGCTTATGTACGCGTAGGGTAGAAGTTGCAATTACTTCCGGGGATTAACTCAAGGATTATCGGCTTGCATACAAATGCGTGCAGAGATAACCCTTCACTCTGCATAACTCTACGTAGGAGCGATCTTGTACTTTGATTGCTCTTGGTTCGTCACCAACGGATCACAATCGTTTTGTCACGTAACTCTATTACATTCTTTGGTTGTGGGGACATGAACTCCCCTTCATAAAACAGCTGTTCCCCTCAAATACACTTTTAATATCTTATTTCTCCATTCTATTAAAAATAGTCGACGAGATAAAAAAAAATTGAATATACTGCTTTCACATCAAATAAATTATAAATAGTCGTAGACCTTTATAACTGAAATGCAACACAAAACCCAATAAGAAAAAAACCCATTTTCATATATTTTTTTACTCTGATATTAGCGTAAACTTCAATTTGTCAGTAAAGAAAATTTCAAATTAGCACAATGTATGTTGAAAGTCGATCATTGACCAAAGACTTAAAGGTTTATATTTCATTATCAATATGCTTTGACCTTAAACTTGTCCAAATGACCATCAATCAAGGTCTATTACCCACCACAATTACAAAGTATGGCTACTACAAGAATTATAAAAATTTGATACTGCCCAAACATTAACGTATTATTAGGGTCATGTTCATGAAACATGAAATAAGAACTTTCCATTAAATTTTCATCACAATTATTAGGCCTGACAAAATTGCAGACAGTCGGACGGACAGACAGAAAAAGGCGATCCTTTAGTAATAAAACCCCCCTCTACTTCCCATCTTTTTCAGGGGATGTAGGGGTGAGGCAATTATTGCAATTTAAAAAAAATTAGATTTCGAAGTCCGAAATCCTTGATGTATGGCCTGTTGTTTGAGGCCGTCGACTAGCTACCCCCCCCCTTTCTTCCGTTTAACCTCCGACCAAAGTATGACCACAAGGATGCTTATGTTACAAGCCAACATGCTTTCTAGGTGTGTATTGGGTGTTTTAAGGTAATCGTTTACGATAGATTATAAATGTATGGGAATAATAAACATTTTAAAAAGTTTAAATAAGTTTGTCTTGCGATATGCATGTCTCCATAGACGCTGTTATTGATCATTAATCATTTTGATTATTGATTCTATTGCATGCACCGGTACAAATTAAATTAAACGGCCCATGCTCTTGATTGAGTCCAAGATATTTTTCAAACCCAGAAGTCGAACCGTAGACAAATACGTGTTTTCAAGAGCTTGCCAACGTAAGTTTGATATTTAATCTATATTCCCCATTTTAATCATAAAACGTCATTAAATCTTGTTGAATTGTAAGTATATTGGACATCTTTCAGAACAATTGCAAGTCAGCGCTTTTATCGACAAAAAATGAATTCTCTTCACTTTCATCATTGTACTTGTTCAATTATACTAAGATATTGATGTTCTTAACAAATAAGCATTTCATACAGTAGACGATTGAAAGCCATGCCTGATGAGCGTCATAAATATTTAACACGTTAAAAAAAAACTTCCAACCTAAATCATTGTGCGAAAGACCGTCAACGGGGTAGGGTATTTCATTCATACAATTAAAGGTGCATAAATTATTTCTGCTGTTATCGCAGAATTCTCAAGATCAAACGACAATCAGATAGTGTTTATCACTGCGCTTCCTTTTAATCGACAAAAAGCTGCTTTACAGGAAAACAATTGGGTGTGAAAATTAGCAGCGACCCAATGGATACCCTTCAAGTGCATCGTGTTTCTGTTCGTTTTGGCGTAATAAGCATGAATGGGAGCCTATGTGAGAATGAGCGTGTCATCTATATAGTAGTTCAGATAGCCTGACCAGGGGATACGGTGCACGTCTCACATACATACTTCAAAGTGTATTATGCAATACGCACATCAGATATTCTTAGTCATTTAGATTTTTTTTTCTCCACACACTCAATAAACATACTGAACAAACCCTTTCCCTTTCGACTTAAAAATATAAACGCGCGCATTATTTGCAAACGTATTGGTTTTGTAAATAAGTTTTTTTTTTAAGTAATAGGTCAATTTGTGGAGGCTTCTTAAGAAACTCTTGTTTGGTATCATTTCCTCATCCTATATCGGTACTTTCGAGTGTTTTGAAGCTACTCCCATAAAAACAGCGAGGTCGTCTGAACACAACAAAACAAACGGAAATAAAACCAATTTATCTATAAGAAGCAGAGCGACATGTTTTTGAATAATTAATGTTTGTTTGCAATTGAATACCAGCTTATAGGTGTTACTGTAATGAAGATTGTTTAAGAATTAACTCTAAGTTCATCGCCCCTGATCGTTTGAAATACATGACTGCATTTTATTAGCAATGTAATTTTTTGCTTTCAACTGTAAATCTGTAATAAAAATGGCTTTGTTTTTTTTTTAAAGAAGGGACCTATAAAATATTTTTTATTTAATTTTTTAAAATACTGACTTGAAGTTTAATTTGCTTAAACGAGTATTCAAGTTCGAAGGCACTTACGGAAATTTCAACATTCTAAAACAATGAAGTCGTAATGTCAAAAGCCATCGTTTCTTAAATACCATTTCAAAAAAATAAAGACCCGTTGATTAATCAACGAGAAAAATATGGTTATAAATTCTCATTTAAACGTTTATTTAAAGAATAAGGAATCATTCTTTGAGTATTATGAGGTGATAATTTCGGTCGGGGTGTGGTCAAATCCAATAAAGCCCGAAGGGCTTTATGATAGATTTAACCACGCTCCGACCGAAATTATCACCTCGTAACATTCAAAGAATGATTCTTTATTACTTATATTTATATCATTTCCAATTTGTACACTTAAAACAACATTATTTTAGAACCACTATTTTTTTTTATGTAGCACATGCTATGTATTACTAGGCGGCGCAGCCAATACCGTTTTTCGGTTATGGTATAAGACACGTCCATTTTGTGTCACTCATGTTTTATGAAGTTACCGGGTTTTAGGGTTTAAAATTGATTCGTAATGTTATCACAGACAAAGACAGTTGAAAATGTAAATATTATTGTATAAGGTGAACATCATGCATCACATGACTTGACAAGTTTAAAGTATATGGAAAATTGACCGGAATTTCTACGAACTACCTATCTATGGAAGTGGAAGTCACGATCCGAATGAGTCCGATTTGTCCAAGATAGATGATTTCGGCCTTGTCAAATTCTCATGATCCCCGATAATTCAAGGCACCACCTGTATCGAGCGCTCGATACATTACAATTACTATGATGGAAAAGTGTTTTAAGTTCCACTCGAATATTCCCAAAAAACATGAAAATAAATAAGCATTACAAATTGCTGAGTAATTGTTTCCATGACTGATGTGTACGCCATGATCCTATTTTAAATAAAAAATAAATAAAATTTCAATCTTAATTGTATACAGTGAAACATTTTTTTAAGATTTAGGAACAGAAGTTAAAGATCATTTTCGAGAACGCTACTGTTTCGTAATTCTGAGATACGTGGAGATGACTTATCGATTTGGCGTACTGAACATTGTCCCAAAGCACTACATAGGCTGAACACTGTTCAACAAAGTTGACATAATTTTTTCCTTTAATAACTTCAAAGATAATATGTGTATATCCTTGATGTTGGATTTACGTACAAAGAATTTATTTTACTTTGTTATAATCCATTTAATTGTAATTCAAGTTATCCTATAAATACGAACGTAACGTGAAAAATGTTTGTATCAATCAATGATTTATGGAAGACATGTGGTTCATATTTTTGAATGTAATACTCAAATATCAAGGAAATGGGCAACATACAGCTCAAACCCTCATTCAGTGTGCATGTAATATTAAAGATTGACCATACGAATAAAAAACAGTTGAAAAAAGTCAAAGCCTCGATTACATGTAGGTGATCCTTAAGAAACGTACAAGTACTTAAAGCAATGCGTGATGATATTCTGCACTAATGACCAATAGTTGTATGCAAACAATCTTCAAAATTCAAAACGTAATGGCCTCTTCCTGCGGAAACCACTTCATTTATTCGATGACTTGGACAATCGTAACCATTATGTTACAGCTACCTAAAAAATAAAGAAATATAATAATTGCAGATTCGTGACACTAAGTTGATTTTAAATTTTCAAAAGGAAAAGTTGTATTTACAAGTAGTTTAATTACGACCTCTGATTTAAAAAAAAAATTAGGAAAGGGGGTAGGTGGGGGTATTTTTACCATCTTTGTTAGATATGATAACAGATTCTGTTCTATGATTCTGCTAAAATATCATTTGATAATTACAAAATTGAAAAAAAAATTCTCCTGTTGAGGTATAATCTGTCAAATTATGGTTTATTTTTCAAAGGACACATGTTCACGCAACATTTTATTCAAAACACACAGAAAAAAAATTGGCAAGAGAAATAAGAAAAACCCTCTCCGTTTTGTATTGTGAAAGGAAAGGGTTATCTCTTAACTAATTTTTCTATTCGTGGCTTTGGTGGAAGATGGCGTTGAAACCATTAACCAAGGTATATACTTTGGAAATGAAATAGTAATACCTACTTAAAATCTGGGGGTTTTCTCTCTCTGAAAGCACTACAGGTCAAAGGTGTTTCTGTTACAAGTGTTATCTCTCACTCAAATTTCTTATCGTCGTCAGTATTCCCGTGGACTTTTTTTTTAGATTGTACAGCTCTCTGTGGTCTTATGTGACAAAAAGATCGTAATAATTTGTAACAAAATGAGTGTTAACGACTTACGTCCAGACAGAGATTGGCTATTTTAGGAATGCCTATTTCAAATTGGCTCGGTGGAGGTTTACTCTTTTTGGTGCCTGATACAATCGCGAGGAAATGGTTAACTTTTTGGGGCAACACTTTTGCTCAGCCCTCTTGTTTGAACGGCAATTTCCGCTATTAAAAATAAGATGTTTTTCAGTATCATTACTACAACGACTTGCGGTGATACGCGACCTCTTGGTAGGTGTCAAAGAAAAGATTTTGAACGGACCCCACCTGAGTGATGAATCTTTGCTGATGCTAGGGAGTGGACAGAAGTTCGTTTGACTGCAAAGCTCTTAAAACTAATTCAATCCGACATTAATAAATTACATTTGAAATAAGTATTTCCTATTTGTTTTACTATATATTACAAATTATGAAATTAAACAACTCTATTATTGACAAAGGTGTGTATTATTGTAACCAAGTTAGAGCTTAGTATTTTGAGGATTTACGTTTATAAATGAAGAGTTTATATTGTAGCTTTAAGTTTATTAAGAGAAAATACAATTTCTTGGTACAGCAATACGTGTAGCTGTATTTCTCACATTCTAAATTAATTCAGGTCTACAGTCACTACAAGAATCTTGCTTTTTACAATTTATGTAGCACACATTTAAAATAGGTCTTAGGCTTTTTATAGAAGAAACAAATTATGTCACTATATCATTATTGCGTTCTTTAGTCTCTCATTATCATCGAATATTCCTCAATGTCAAGAGGTGCAAACAGTTTCATAAAGTTGAACCAGGTTTTTTTTTTCGATATTAGTTCAGGCTGCATATTGATCGATGTGCTAATCTGTAGTATGTTTACCTTTCTGCATTTAATACCAGATTTCTGAACCGCCCCAGTACAGTAAAACCTGGTTTTGTTCGTATTTTAAGCATTTGCAAACATCGATAGGCGTCAATTGTTTCCTTTTCGACACTACGAATCTCTATTAACACATTTGTATTTCATAAAATTACTAGATTAGTAGGACCCTCTACCCCCACAGAAACAGATCTCATGAATGTATAGATACTATTAGTACCTGCAAGATTATAACTAATTGCAAGAGTTAGGGTTTTCTTTTGATTTTGTTTCGATTAATGATCGACATACATGTATCATTCTTACTATTTATTGATGTAATTTGAATGCCAAACACTTCGGATCAAGTACAGCTCAAATTGGGATAATATAACCCCTTCATTTGAGAAAAACCAAATCAAAGTTTATCTTTTGATAGAAAAATGAATTGTGGTTTTCCCATTTCTTAAAGTGTTTCTGTTTGATATATTAACCAGTGGAAACCGTTTTGACAGCATGTTCTGTCGAAATCTTTTCACATAATTTATTTTCTGATTGATAAGGACTAAACGACTGTGAAGTCCAGAAAATTGCATTAAATGACTAAAAAGATACTTAATCCAAAAATCGATACCTAGCGATTTTTCTTTAGAGAAGAAAAAACCCTCCTACGATTTTATGACATTGTCTTTGAAAAAGTTCTACTCAGTGCCTCTTTAAATTTGATTTTTATGGACATTTATTACACACAATATCAAAACTGTTTTACGTGCTCCTCTCCAGATATTATATCAACCTGGAACAGGAAACTTGCGCAATACTGATGCCTCTCCCTGTGAAAAAAAAAATTAACCAAACTTCACTGTCACTCGAAAATGATGTAACTCTGTGAACGTGTGACTTGAACATAAAGTGCAAATTTTAGTCACCTTCACTAGCTGTTCTTTTTTTAATTGAATGATCAAAAAGAAGGAAAAAAACTTCACTGTTACTTTTTGTTAAACAACCTCCCCCCAGTGTCTTACAGTTTTACTATTTTGCTCCTTTTGGGGAAGATTGAAACTGAACAATTCTGCTAAATATATCTACCGTGTCTTAATTGCTGTAGTGGTTTTAATTTAACTTGCCACCTATTGCATGTGTTACGTTAAGTACACGTGAATTGGGTCTTTTATTCTATTTTAACGAATTGAATATAAATCAATGTACAACATCCTTTTACATACACGGAAAGGTGATACTCTGTATTTTACTGGCATTTATTCAATGAAATAGCAATCGTTAAATCAATTGCATTGTTAATAATAAGCGTTAAGAAGTCTCTATTGCCACTCAATGTCGCTTAAAATAGTATATATTTCCTCCATACAGTAGGTAAATGTTATGTTGTTTTAATTAGTTTGAACCGAAAATAGCCATTTATTAAGTTCACACCTCCGCAGAAGTGTTACGGAATGTAGGGTACTCAACCTCTTATTGATATAAATTAATACTGCACAGATACATATTTTGAAAAAAAAATTATCAAATTTATATTCTTAATTATAAATACAATACATTAGTAAGCATGATTTAAAAATATATGAGGATAAGAAAACACCAAGTCTGATTTTTTTCCTTTAAATTAACTTACAAGTCGCATGCGGAGCTGTTGTGAGCTGTTTTATTTTGAGATTCCTTTATAGCACCCAGCCAAAAAATAAACAGTAACAGAGCTTCATATACAATACCACTTTACTCATGTAAATCTGTACTGTGCATAATAGATAGTTGAGTTGGCCATGGATGTTTCCTGGTAAAGATGTCCAACTCTAATTCACTATGTTGATACACATGTATGGCCCATGCGTTGTAAGGAATGTACTGTGTTGCTTTTGGACTTAACATTCATTGTAATACATGTTTCTTCATTGGCAACTCTCAATTTCAATACGACATTAACACATATAGCAAACATAAAGATAGCGAAAAGAAGTAGGTAAGATTCATTTTGTTTCGTTCAACAGTCCAAGGTTCTAGCGTATATGTGAGGATATTAAGAATGAAGGGAAAAGGGGGGCGTTACGTTTTGTCGTGCGAAAAAGTTAATTCATCAGATTGGTTGGATCGTAATAATGAATATTCATGAGGCAATGTCTCTTATATATATTACCTTACAATGTTTCACTAGAGTATCATTGCATTTACAACTCGATATCAATAGTACAGTTGCATTATGACAAGTGATTACAGCGTTCGTTAAAAACAAACCGTGGATTATCATTGTCTAACTGTGTACATTTTATTGAGTGATTGAAGAATTTGATAACATTTCAAGGTGATATAAGACGGGAAGCGCTGAGACATTTAAAACAGAATGAAGCATTTAACAGTAACTTTGGTTGTATTAGTTCTAGTGATATACCTATCACACGATTTAAGCAAACACTCGGCATCAGCAATTCCAGCGCTGATGCTGTGTAATGGAAAGTGTTTCAATGGAGGAACAATTCTCATGCCTACTTCAATATTCGGATACTGTCACTGTTTGTGCCAAAAAGGTTTTGCTGGTCCTAGATGTGAAATTCCTCCAAAGAATAGGAGCTTACGAATGATGTATTTATTAAAGAAGTTGAGGTCCAGGTGACCGGTAATCAGAATTTAGGTAAGTGTTGAGACCCGAGTCGTTAGTTATGTGCTCTTTGTGATACTTGATCTCAAAGTGCATCTGGTTGTCAAATGTAAACATTCCAAGAATTCGCTGCCAAATTAACTAGTACCAAATTTTCATAACCAAAATAGTTTGGCAGGCAACGCGTTATTTTGAATAGCCTATGACATGGGGCGGCCAATTAAGCGGACGAAACTTTAATTTGTTAAACAGTTTTTTAACATGAGGATGATGCAACACGTCACCTAAGGGGTCAGACATGTTTTTAATAATTCCTCAGGGACGAAATGAACTATACATGTAACATGCCAAATGTTAATCAACAAATCATGTACTTGTAACGGTATACTCTTGAAGTCTTCCAATATAACACAACCCTTTTTTAATTCTATATTTTTTTTACTCATTCTGTTGTCATAAGAATTGAGAGAGAGAGAGAGAGAGAGAGAGAGAGAGAGAGAGAGAGAGAGAGAGAGAGAGAACTAATTGATAATAAATTAACCGCGGTGTGAATAATTAGACATTAATATAATTGTCCATCGGTAGCTGCGTTATCCATATAGTCTGTCAGCCATGTGAAACCTTAAGAAACCTAAAACAAAAGGTGGTAAAGATTGCTTGTCCCGATAGACAACCCACATGTATCCCGGTCGATATTTTATTCATAAAACAAAATTGTTTAATTGCGTTCTGATAAACAGCTGGAAGGAAATTGACAATATATAGTTCATAAATCTACCTTCCCATTTGAAGATAAACATCCGTTTAGGAGTGATGTGTTGATGAGGGCTATTGAAAAAGATTGAATAAAATTTGTACCTCGATTTACAACTTATATACGTTTTTTAAAAGTAAATCCACTGCAAAATCTCCTTAAGAAGTAATTATAAATGCAATGGCACTAAGTGTTTAAAAGTATCAATAATTTAATTAAGAAGGCACGATTTTTTAATAGTTGAGTCTGTGTTGGCATGTTACTAAAATTGACGGGATAAGTAGGGTTTAATAATTAATTAAAACCCCAATGGTTAACGCGTTTCGTCTGTGAATTTGGATTAACGCATATTCAATTGCTCTTCCCGAACTAAGTGCAGACACAATAGAAAATGTTAGAATGGGTTTTATCAAATCAACCCGTCTCGGTTCAAAATGCACAATGAAGCCATTGAGACTATTAAATCCATTAGTAATGGTGACCCCATGGTTCAGAAAATTTAACCTAGGGATGGAAGTTATCTTGACACTCGGGTAGTGGCTTAAATGTGCACCAGATTTGCTATCTTAGAGATCAAGTATTAACCGCTGAGTATTTGATATAAAATGATAATGGATACAGCTTGCTTGAAACAGACAATGATTGCTAATCGCCAAGTCTTACAAATTCCTTTCTTTGTCTTTCCAGGTTTATTAAATATTCCCGGTTACTGATCGACACTAGGATGGATGCCTCAAACTTTAAAGGACCAAACTAAAGAATCTCCAGGAGTTACTATTTATTTATTTATTCATTGAACATCTGACTCCTACTATGATCCTGAAAGTGTGACGGTGTCAATTTCCTTGCGACAGTGTCAGAAGTCTTAAATCCATTCCAGCCATTGGCCAAGAATCTCAGTTCGTCGGAGTGAGAACACTTAGCTGGAATCGGTTTTGGAGTCTTTGCGATCTGCTCCGATTCATCCACAGATTACGGAACCTATCGCAAAGCATGTTTCCGTCGTGAAAAATTTCCTTAGAAATCCAAAGGGATGGGAGAAGCTATGGACTTCGGTTTTATTTTGCATTGTATGAATTTCAATGCAGTATTATTTAAGGATTGATCTCAGTTTACTCAAATGTCATTGTCTCAAATCAGATTTGTTTTTATGAGATCATTCCATTTATTTATTAAGTCCCTTGCCGGTTACACTGTTTACACAAAATAATTTATACTCAAACGCATGTCTTTTTCACATCATTCAAAGTTAACAACCTGTATAATTGTAAACTTTTAAAAATATGTAGAATCTCTATACAGATTATCATACTTTTGATGTACCGATAAGACTTTTAAAAAGAAAATGTTACTATTACTACATACTTAAATTTTAATGTTTCTTAGAATTTTGACATTTCATTTATATCTGATATCTTCTGCGAAAAAGGGAAATCACATATATTTTTCTCTCTCCGCAGAGCCGGTATTGTGTGAAATTAAAAATCAACTTTTAAGAATTATGTTGTAAAAACATAAATTATTCAGAAATATACGGTAACATACAAGACATGTGCCAATCTTGCATTCCAATTACCGGGAAGGGACTGTATCATCATATTTCAAATTGAAATAACACGGACGAGTGCATTCTTATTGTGATAACATAACATTTGTTATTTATATTTGTTTTCATTATTTATTATTATTTATGATACTATGTTTCAGTGTTATAAAAAATCAAATGATAGAAAAAAGAAAGAATAAAAAAAATAAAATTTTGCTGATTTTTGCTCTTATATTTACTGAAAAATCAAGTTTGCGGTCGTTTCAACCTTTGCAAACCACGAAGGCTGTTAAATTTGTATCACCATCCTCAACATAGTGTCTTTTCCGATATATTTCATTTTATCAAATAAAATATACAACATGACTTCTTTAAAGATAAAAGAACAAAAGAAGAAACTTTGTTTGATGCCGCAGATGATATCGTTTTGTACGTGACCAGACAAATTAAAGAACATCTCTCCGACTCCACACTCGCCGAACAGTTCACACATTTTACCATCAGCTTTTTACTCAATAAACTAGAAATGTCCATTTACGACTTACAAGATCACAGTGGATTTGAATTTGAGTTTGACCTTTTTCTTCGGACATGAAAAAGCAATCACTTGGGATATCCTTCAATATAGGAGTCGTATCCCCATCACGATTTTAACTCTCCCATTCCAGAGAAGGTTTAATAGGACAAAAACGCATACCAAGTTAGTTGCTAATTGGTCATTCATATTATGAGGAATCTAATTGAGTTCCGTGCCCAAAGCGTAAGGTGTGAGGTACGAATTCTTTAGTGAGACCTATCAAATATGATGAAAGTCTACTACGATGTTATGACCGGGACAGTGCTCTGGCCGAGCTTTCCATTCATCACTCACTAAAATAACTAACATGCGATCCACGCTGTGGTTACTAATATGTAACTTCCGTGGTCTTTTTGTCATGTCACTTTTCTTGATAGTTTTATTGGTCTTGGTTGTCCGGCGGTAGTCGTGACCAAAGACCAAACCTTGCGTGACCATTTCATGTACATTGCCCCGTCTCGCCTTAACCGGTAGACACCGGAAGAAACTCGGAAACCGTACCTCATTGGTTAAATACTTCACTGTGACCATTTTGATATGGAAATACATTTATAACAATGAACGGATGGTAGTAAACGCCATTTTATCAAAGAAACGACCATCGTGGTTCTTTTTCCCTTTGTTACCCTCGAATGGTTCTTGATCCGTGATTCCTCCACACTTCAGAATAATACATTTTCTTTCATCACAGCAGTTATGCTGTAAAGATTTCATACATGCCTACGTTTTGCATGCCTTGCAAATTCTTTTCCAAGAAACTAGCTAATGGTATATTCAGGCCGATTATATTTTTTTCCATTTAGGCACACTCACATGAATGTCATTACCCGTAAAAATGTCAATACTACCCATTTTAACGATACGAATAAACAAAGTTTCAGATTACTTGGTATACCACAAAATTGCTATATTTTGTACTACACAATGGACACGCTGTCAAAAATTACCGATTGACATATCAATTTGAGTTAAACAAATACATGAACCTGCTGCGATATTTCTAATCTCGCAAGTCCCACTGAAATTAACTGCGCGTCAATGCATTTTATGCATTTCTTTATATTAGACCAGACTGTGTCAACACGTAAGAAAAACAAATGAGTAATTCTATTTTGGCCATTAATTTCGGCAATACAAACTATAGAGCTAGTTTTTACTCTGTAACTTGAAACAGCGCAGGAGGCTATAGTATACTGAATCACACTACAACTCTCTACTTTTTTTCGTACACATTTATACCCCCCCCCTCCCCCGCAAACGAAGTTTGGGGGTAAATGTATATAGGAATCACCTTGTCCGTCTGTCTGTCCGCCTGTGCAAAATTAGTGTCCGGTCGATATCTTTCTAAAGGATAAAAATTGGAAGTTCTTTCTTCACACAAAGATTGTTTATGAACTGAGGGTTGTCATGACCTTGACCCAATATCATTAGGGCAAGATCAAGGTCACTGGCAGGTTAATGCAAAATTCGTATATGGTCCATATCTCTATTATGGATAAACATTGGACGTTCTTACTTCACACAAATATTTCTTATGACCTTAGGGTGTGTCATGACTTTTACCCAAGGTCATGTGGGCAATATTAAGGTCATTGTAAAAAAAACAACTTAATTCCAGTCTGTGTCATATTTTGTATTAATGGTAATGATTAGAAGCTAAAATTTGACACAAAGCTTACTTGTGTCAAGGCACACAAAATTATCTTTAGAATCTCATCCCCGCTCGTCCCTCTGAAAATGCCCCGCCCCGATGTATTTAAATTTATTATGAAAAAAGAAATAGTGGATTTTTTTTTCGGAAATAAAAATCTAGCTCGGTATACCAAAATTAAAAAATTTCATGGCTGCTTGACGTGGATTATCGTTTAATTCCGGTCATGTTTAGTATGATAAGGACATTCTCTCACCAGAGGTCGTGCTACACAAGTTTCGCTTACACCTCTGTCAACGCCGGAAAAAATAGTCTGTCACATGATCAAAACAAGCATGGCGAGCACATGGCATTGTTGATTCGTTTTTTCTGTACAATCAACTTGAAGGGGAGTCATCGACGGGCGAAGACTTTGAGGACACGTTTAAAAACATCACAGGAGATGACATTGCTGCTGATTTAAATAAAATCATCGATAAATCGGTAGCGTACAGAAACTGATTTTTCAAACATCTGTCAAACTAGATCATGTGATCATATTTTAATTTTTACCTCCGCAAAATAGTTCTTCCAGTAAAGTTGAAATAAAAATAAACAAAGGCGTTAAAGATTTAAATTTAATTATTTCTAATCATATTCACAGATAAAAGGAATAACTACATAGATTTTAATTACATTTTGCCCATCGTTTAAGTTTGTACAAGAATCTTGTACATCGGGCGTTGACAGAGGTGTAAGCGAACCTTGTGTAGCACGACCTCTGGTGAGAGAATGATCATAAGGATACAAATGTCTTCATGCATTAACAGTTTAGTTGAAATAAAATGGAATTTTAAGGATACAAATTGGTTTGTGTACTCATATTAGCATTAACAATTTAAAAGAAATAGAGCCGTACGTTGTAATTTATAGAACATGGACGGTGAAATAGATATTTTTAAAATAAAAAATAAAAACCACCCACCTGCCCCGTATTGTTTGCAAATCAGGATGAGATTCTAAATATTATTTAATTTTATGTGGCCTGACCTGTAAATATGTCCTGACTTGATCTGTGGCCATTTGTGCAAGTTCAATGTCACTATAAGAAAAAGAAGCATCCATTATTTTCTAATAGAGAAATACTTGAGTTATAATTTTTCTTAGCGGAGGGGGGGGGGGGACATTTGTGAGCTTGCTCACTGACCTCTAGTTTTGAATTTCATTACAAATGTAGTTTAGCAATGACAAAGTGCGTCTATCAATTAACTCTTCAGGGAAAGGGGACACAAAAGTCAGTAAAATATATGGGGTTGAAAACTTGTCAATGTCTTTAAGCAACAGAGGAAACATCTGTTGTCGATATTATTAGTTTTATCCAAAGGTGTTAGATGCACAAATATTAAAACATCTAGAACTTGATTGTAAATAAATGTACATATTTATTTACATAAATCTACTTGTATAAATTAATCATGCTCAAACAGAACACAGATAAATTGAAATGGAAGGCCAAGGTACAAAACTTATCTCATTTTTTGTTAATGTATACGAATGACCTTCCAAATACGTAAAGGTACACATTTAACTTTCACGCATCATCTAAGGATACAATGGTTTCATCATCCGAAGGTCGTCCTACAAAGCGAAAATTAAAAATTAGTTCAAAATGCAGTCTATCCAAAAACGAGTCCTGTGTATTGTTATTTACAGTTCTTTAAAATGATTTAGGAAATCTTAGCAGAAATACTAACACCTCTATATTACTAACTCACAGGGGATATTTACATACACAAGTTCCACAAATCACATAAAAATTTATTATATTGTGCATTGTGTGAAGTATATATTCGTTTATGATGCTAGTTATGCCAGACGAGTAGGTGAATTTGAATTATGCGGGTAGAATCAGATTATAAGTTAGCAATTATCTAGTTCATGAAATGAATCTTGAACGCATAAAAAAGAATACAATTTGAATAAAAAGAGATACTGGCCTGTAAAACGCTCCACCATTATTAAGTCGATCTAATTTAAAAAATATTTACGGTTGCGAATATGTGTCTTTGTGAACCACTGACAAAATAACTATGTTAACTTCAATTGCGAATAATTGTCGTCGCAATGTACTTTGGCATCGCAAAATAAAGTAGTTCCAAAGTAATGATAATTTACAATTTACAATTATTTTTATATGCCAAAGAAAAACTACTCTTTAAAGACATTTAACATTGAATAGTATATGACTTAAAAAGCACGTCAGTGCAATTTGGACAATACAACATTTGACATAAGAACTTCGCAACCATTTGTAATTTTAAGGGTACTTGATACAATAATAAACTTTGTTTAGAAAGGATTAGACTTTTATTTGTAGCTTAGTATAATTTATGTATTTTATTCCATTTTAAAAGTTAAGTATCGAATATACCTGTATTTTTAATCCCTAATAATCCTCTTTTAAGAACAAGTTTATTTTTACCATTTGAAGCGGTATTATAAAATTTGACATGTGATATTGTGCAACTTGCCAAATTTTATTATATTACACAGTTTTACAATTGTCGTTCTATTCTCGAATTTTTCAACAATATAATAATTTTTGTCTCCTTCTTTCTTTGCAATGAAGTAACCTTGAACTTTGGAATCAAATATGACTCAAACGTCAGCATAATAAATCAAGGTCTAAGATGTCCGAAAGAAAAACAGTTTCAAATGTAATCGTATGATAGTTGAAATAATACCGAGCATTATGGATTCTGCAGCATTGTTTTTTGCTTACTTGAGTCGCACATTCTTTAACCTCGTTTCGTGTTTTGAGAATGTATCATTTGCATATCGGAGAAACGCAAATGTCATAGTTTTATTTAGGATTTCATCGGGGCTCTTTAACTTAAAGAGAATTCATTTTTTCACAACAATAAGCAAATACCATCTTATTAACATTAAAAACTCTGATTCATGCATATATAACAGTATAATATCCTTTTATAAATATAAAAACACATGAATGTAAATATGCTTATTACTTTAATTAAGGTCTGAGCATGTGTTATAATGTTTGGATTTCTGGGGTGGGTGGGTGAAATTGATAACAAATTAGATCATTTGGTAAGCATAATTTGTTTGCATTCAGTTATTAAGTTTAGAGATTTTAAAAAGAAAACACACGTGACCCCTATTAGAAAGATTACATAACGCCAGAATATTCTTTCAATAAAACGCAGTATTTATTCCGGATATTGTGAGCATGTAATTACAACAGAATGATTGACAATTGTAACGTGAACGTGAATTAAAAAAAAAAATCACGAACCTTAAGTGTTTGTAAATTCCGGCAAATTCATAAAATCACCAATTGGAATAATCCAGAGTTAAGTAACGTGTGAATTTTCTGACTTACTGACTTTTCAAACAGCTTATTTTAAAATTTGAAGGGAACAAAAAATTTAATGCTTCTACATTTGTAGATTGTATTTTAAAATGAGTGTACTCTTTTCAGCATAAAGTCAAATGTACAAAGAAACCTTAACAAATATGAATTCAGTTTTTACGCTCATATCACACTTAATGAAAATCAAAGACACATGTAACAAAATTCCAGCGTGGAACATTGACATGCAGACGCGAGGAAATTGGAAATGCCGATTGTCAAAATAATCGAATCTGTCTGCAGCTCTAAACAAAACATGTTGCTTTTTAAATAATAATCAGTTGATTTTTGTTTATCACATGCAGTAAACAATACATAGTTGATTGTTATGATTCCTGTTATATCGATAACAACATTATGCTATTCAACAATAAATAATTGAAAAAAGTTGTTGGAAAAGAGAGCACCTATTGTCAACGATCATGAATAAATGTGACATTAAGTCATCCATCTTTCTCAAAAGTACAGTTTTAAAAACATATAAAAGTGGTTAACAATCTTCATTTTCATTACTTTAGAAAGGATTGTGTAATGATATTATTGAAAACTTATATGTTGAATTCTTTTCAAAACTATTTAAGTAAAAATCAGCTCATTTTAGAAATTTGAAGAAAAAACTATCATACGTTTAAATTGCATAAAGCTGCTCTTGGCTTGCCGATGAAACGATTCTCCATTGAATGATAGGGAAACCTTTATATCACACTCATACATGGATGATTCTCTGACCGTTATGATATTGTAGAAAATTGCTTAAGTAGCAAAATCTAAAATAATCAATGGTTTTTAATTGCAATGTTAGATATTGCATATCACGTGATGCCGAGACGCTGTTGGTACGACCGCTGCACTGCTGTGCTAAAGCGTTAGCTGAAGGAACAAAATGAAGAAAGACTTACATACGCAAAAACTAAGTAATGGTGACACATAAGCGATTAACGTCTGTATAATTATAATCATTGGGGATAATCTGTGCTTGCAACTGATAACTAATCCGTTGGGAGGGGAGATAAATAGGGATTTAGAAGGGAAAAACATGTGATTATGCGGTGACTCATTCCGTTCTCTGACAAGAATAAAACTCGTCTTACACCGATGGAAGCAAAAAGAAAAACAAGGTCTACACTGCTTCAGAGATGTAACAGTGTCACGATTCATTTTATTTCTCAGCGAATTCTCTCTTTTGTAACTGATATCCTTTAATAGATACGATTTCTATTGTGGGAATGAAAGATAACCATTTTAATTAAATTACAATACACGAAATAAATGTAAAGCCTTACGTTTTTGTATGAGGTTGAATGTTATATTTAGTTTTAATTAACTGTTTCATCGGAGGAAAAGCTGTCTATACTTCGAATTAGTGCATGGTTAATTCAACCTTAGTATCCCATTGGCCTACATTTTATTTTGTATTGTGTGTTAAGTCAATGCACGGCGTCAATGTTACATATCTTCAGCACTTTGATTTATTACTAACACAGCAAAGAACAGGTTATTAATATACATCAAGTGTTCTGCGGTTTCCGATCCCCTGGTCTTTCTTATTAATGACCACTTTTCATCATACTTCAAATTTTCCTAAAATGTATCAGATCTTCTTAATTCAATTAATGGAAAAACCAGAACAATTAGATACTGTTGTCTGTGTTACTTCAGAGGACTTACAAATACTAGTTCGGGATAGACATTTTCGCTGTCAAAGTTTAATCTTTAGCTAGCAGTCACTCATGATCAGGTTGCTAGTCACTGTCACTGGAAAGTGTATTTTAGACTTCTCAAATACAGACAAAGTTGCAATGCATTGCATTTGATGAGAAGGGTCTTTATATTCATGTTAATTTAAAAAAAAAAGATGGCAAATGCATTATTTCTTCAGATAATACATTTACATTCACAAAATGTGACATATTTAGATTAAGTTAACAATATTTCAATATGAAAAACACAAAATGATGGGACAGCACGCCTTGTCTATCTCCATAGTTCAAGGTCAGATAAACATGTACAAGTTATTCAGTTAAAATTCAATTGGACATTTGCATTAATGCCAAGTTGTATCGTTTTGCCAAAGTCGTCACAAACGTTGTGTGTGGTTAACTCAAGTTTTCACTTCGGACCTCGAGCTGTATCGTTGGTATATGCATGATCCATCCCTGGTCCATATGACAAACAGTGTGTAATGTGTGAGAGAAACAAAACACATTCGCCAGTATCTGAAACGACAGTGTTCCGGAGCTATAGACTGCACAAACACACGGTTATAAACATTGGTACACGTACATGGAAACACTCTCGTTTTAACAATGATGTTCTTGTAAAGAAATCTATTTTAGCTTTTATGGAAGTACACGTAAAACAAGACAATTTTGCAATTGTTATCAATGTCTGCTATAAAATGTTGCAGCAACTTTCATTGAGTGTTAAAAATAACACGAGCAACAATAGACATGTACAAGAAGGAAGGGGTTCTGCATGACAAGCAACGGAAAGATTGAAAATAGTACAATTTAGCATTATACAAAATGATTAAATATTACTCTAGAGATTCAAAATTAAAACGTAAGTGAAAATGTTGAACTCCACCAAACGGAAATGGTATTGACCCATATTCATCCGTTTGGTCCAAAATCAGAGCGTTTATAAATTACTATATTAGAACTTTATATAATTTGAATATTGTGAAACTCATTATATTCAATGCTTTACACTGCATCCTTCTTTTACAATGCATTTTAATGTTAGTAGTTTGGCATTGCAAAAGACAAAATCAAAATTGATCTACAAAACTGCATAAGAAACCCATACTGTGTCTTATCTGCTTAATGCCACCCGACTCTTGACGACTGAATTAGTTGATTTGTTGCGGCTAATGAGGCGAACAGTCATTATTACTGTTTTATAAAAGTAAATTAAAATACTAACGAATGCATAAGCTGTTATAAATATTCATTAATTTTTAAACTGCTTTTTATCTAATACGCAAGATGAGACAAATTAAGGGATAAATTAATTGATAGGATAGAGTAAAATTGGGATGATCAGTAAAGGAAGCCACCATTACACATTACATGCGTCATTCCGGTTTGACATCTGTACGCAAGGTCAAGAAAAATCATTATAATATATTTAACAAGAAAGAAAGAGAGAAGCCAAATATGATAACTTGCGTATAAAATATCGTGACACAAGTTCTATAGATGTACAAATTTAACCATCAAAAGTAAAGTGATATATTCTGCAACTCTTTTGTGGTCTGAGTCTGAATGTGCTGGTACTATTAGTTAGTATTTGATACTAGATTTATTCATTAACTAGCTGTAAAGTGTTTGAATATCATCCTGCACGTAAGCGAACCTTGTTCATTGTCATTAAACCCGCTTATAAGATCGAAAAGAACTTTACAGCATTTGTTTTTCATATATTGCATGCAAATACAGGTCACATTAGTAGTTTGCACGTAAACCTTTTTTCTCAACATTCTTTGAAAAAGTTAATATTATGCATGTATTTTCCGTTGTCTTCTTTCTTGACATTTTGGTTTGTTTGTTAATCTTCAAAGAATGTGCACCAGACATCCAAAAGGTTTTGAGACATTTGCATCAGCTACAGGAATGCATTCCATACTTAATGTTCTTTAAAGTTTCAAAAGTAGTTGCATTTTATGAGCTAAGGTAAGTAGAGGTTTATTGCAAACATTGCATGGTACATAGAGAACAAACTTAAAACCTCTTCTCTTTATCAATTGTTTTTACAAACATTTGCATAAAAATAACTTGACAGACTTCTATCGAATTCCAGATTCTTTTATATAGCTATTTAAAACATTTATCTTTGACATAATAAAAAACATTGTGTAAGACTTATTTTCTTTTCTCGAGATCTTGATTTTAATTCGCGTTTTTCCCCGGAATATAGATTAAAAAGTGTTCCACTATACCCAATGTTCACCAATACACCATCTCATTATTCAAATTAGTTTGACACCCCCTCCCCCCCCCCCCCTTGTTCTGCCAGCCCCTGATTAATTTAGTAAAATTTTACTATTATATGCAATACATGTGTATCTCTGCGTTTGAATAATTAAAACATTCCCACGTTCAATATAATACATTTGTTATCTCATAGCAGTGATTCAACAATAACACTCTATATTACAGCGAGTATTTGACATCATTTGTTTGAATTTAATAGTGTCGGCTTGATGATAAAGAAATTTAGCAACCAATGGACGTTAATCATAATTGATGGAAGATCATACTATATACAGTGTATGGAGTAAAACTGACTATGATTAATTGATTTATAAGATAGCTTGGTATTTTAAAATATGAATTTGCTATTAGAAGCTTTATAGCGTATTGATTAATCAGGTAAATGAAGCAATTTTATGAGTTTAGACCCTTCAGCCTGCATCGTTATCATTTGATTAGCGATTGAACAACTCGATGTTTGCAAATTGTTTGTTAATTAGTATACCGAAAGTCGTCCAAAACGGTTCATCGCTAGTCACGTGATCTTGGAATGCAGAAATCTGCAGACGGCGAGGGCGTCGGATTAGAAACAGAATGGATTAGTGTGGACATATGGTTACGATCAACCAGATTATCAGTATGCAAGCGACACGGTTTTAAAATAAAACAAAAAAATATTCGCGAGATGCTTCGGCAAGTGCAGAATGATTAGCGCAAACCTAAGCCAGGGGATAAGAAGAGTTCACAATGCAAATAATGTATTGATGATAGCTTTATGATTGAATTAGGGGGCAAAGTATGACTTTTTCCGTCGTTTGACTTGGCTAAGAGCATTACGACGTTAACTTACTGACCTCTAGAGTAACATTGGTAGAATTCATATCACTATGGAGGAACAAATTGGAGTCGATTTAATAGTCGCAGTGTTTCTGAAGGGAGTTGTGATTGACTTGAGAAGATAGGCTGCTAGTATCGATAAAAGTTTGAAAAGTACAAGGTACTAATCTGATACTTTTCTTTCCTATTGTCACATTCTAATTTGAATAAATCATGACGGTATATTGATTTATCTCCACGAAATTTATCTAATGTTAAATCATGCTCCTAGCTTGCGATTATACACGCGTATTATTCGCCTCTACTGTTGCTCAGTTAATGAGACTAAAATGTCTCTTGTGTATATGTTAGTGAGTGTGGTTGATAGAACTATGGACCAACCATAATAACAGAACTTTGCGGCCATGCGCTAACCGCTCGGCCATCGAGACAAACCTCATGCCACGCTCTTACTCATGCGCAGATCTAGAGGGGGGAATCGGGTGGGAAAATGAAAATTTATTAAATTTACATAGAAAATATGTCTCGGACCGCCCCCCCCCCCCTGGCAAACACAATTATCCCTCGGACCTCACCTGGAAAAAATTTCTGGATCCGCGCAGGTTACTATTGTATATAAGCGATTTCTGACGAGAGTGGGAGTAAAAGGGGGGGGGCCTGAGACTTGGACTCTCAATTTTTTGACAACAGACCGTTTTCTCATAAACATGTTATTGTTTTTTTATACAGAAATTAAATATTTTTGTCAAATGCTTTATAATTAAATGATATTGAAAATTGACATTGTAAACAAATTATATAGATGATACTGAGCAAAAATCCACCTTCCCCAGATTTGGGAATTCAAGGTTTGGCGAATCAATTTTGCGTATCAAGTGTGGTTTTGTGCCCCACCCTTTGAACAACAATGTTATAGATGTGTCTGGGGTCCTGTTTGCTACAGATTTTTGTTCAGACTCGTCCAATAATATACAGGTTGAATTCAAGTATGAATTGTAACTTCTAACATTAATTTAATGTTAAACAATAAAAAATTTTCTATAATAACCTGTAAGTGTTAATATAATTTTGCATAAAAATGTATCATCATATAAAGTAAAGATAGTTTCTCAGAGAGAATAATAAAAAGTAAAAAAGAATATAAGCTACAGGGTGTTTCAATAACATAGGCAGTTGTTCTTCAGATGTATATCTGAAATTGATCAATGGTTATAAAACTATGATTATGGCGACTGAATCGTTAATTTACAAATTATTTCATATTACTATCATCGTACGAAAAATGTATTTCCACCTTTTACTTTGATTTAAACATTTCATATAACCATGACATATCGTTGTTTTTCTAAACAACAGATGTGTTTTTCACGTTATGTAGTTTAGTCTACGAATTTGTTAATAATGGAAATATAACGACTTAATACAAAATAAATACCAAGTTTAAAAAAAAAATCACTGGAATATGAAGGGTTTCTCATTGGATTGAAGAAAGCCCCCCCCCCCCCACTTCCAATGATTTGTCTAATGAACCAATTTGCTGCATGTGAATTAATTTGATTTTCTTCATATTTACATTAAAGAAAATTGTGTCAGTGCATGACAGTGCAAATTATACCCCGCTTTGACCCTTCAATATCTTTATTGGGAATTGAATGTTTTAAGAGTGTGTGTGTTCACCTAATGCTAAAAGATTACAAATGCATATAATATATATGCATTTACTATAGCATTGAATCATGATTTTTTGAAGTATACACTCTCATAACTGCAGTGGTGTGTGCATACAAATTGAGTAACGCGCGTTAGCGCGTAACGCGCGTTATGAAAATTTGTATGCACACACCGCTGCAGTTATGAGAGTGTATACTTCAAAAAATCATGATTTAATGCTTATATTTACATTTTTTAACTTCTTGCCTTGTGTGCAAATGTGATTCATACCTTAAAATTCCTATCTTATCCTAAGTGTAAGTTAATATTAATGGAAGAGCCACAGTAACAGCCACAAGCGTGAACTTTGATTTTCGCTTGTGACGTTGCAGTTTACAGCGTTCAACGTTTGTGACGTCATTATAAAACTCGTCATTTTAACCTTTGACTACTTGTTGCATTTAGAGGCATTTGAAGATCACAGAATTTAATGGAAAAACACAGTAGAATGTAAATGTATATTTTTTTAGCATAAAAATTTCAGGTTTCAAAAGGTTTTCGTTGTCCACGATATCTACTTTTGTTTAATAACCAATCTCTCTTGTGTGTTCAACCCACATTTAGTTTGTGACTTTTTCTAAATTAGAAACATGGAAAAACAATTATGGAACCAATCCCATGGATTTCACTGGGTTTATTGAATGACGCACAAAAATAGGAGTAACGGTCTTTAACGTTTACAACTTAGATCCGTACGCCTACAAATAGATAATATTTAAATCTGTATGTATGTTTTTCATAAAGTTATTACATGTAAACGTTACTATGTACATAGTCTATATGATTCATACCTACCTATAATCTTGTTTTCTTCGCCTTATACTATCGTTTTGTGAGCGGGGGCGAGGCTTCAGATTGATCCGCAACCATCTTGATGGCGAGGTCTTCTATTGGACTAGGCGAGGACACGAAAGAGGTCCAAAGGTGTTGATTGATCAAGCTAACTTTGCGTAAGTGTAATTTGTAATTGAAAAATAAATAATAACCATATGGAATCAAGATGTCAATCGAAGGTTTATTTCCCAGGCAGAACCAATCTGTCCCAAGCCATTGATTAATATTATATCTTACGCTTAACAAGTGATTAATTTCAGATAGAAAACTAAATAATTATTTATCAATTATTTGGTAGACATGAAAATTTAAGGATGGACAAAATCAACGATGTAATATCAACTTTTTTCTCGAAATGATTGAAACAAATTCATAAGCATGTGATTACAGATATGCGCTTAAAAAAACCCAACCTAAATAAATGTTTCGTTTTAAGTGAAGCCAAAAAAGGCTGAGACTCACTATTTCTATTTTGATAAAAAATAGGTTTCGTATTCCCGCAGGACATCAAAACAGTATCCGATACACCTGTTGAGATACAGGAGCTAGATAAAAATCTCGGTGATGAAAAAAGGCGACGGACACCCTTTCACAAGGTTTTCATGTAGTATCAAATGGTGTTTGCCATATTACTGGTGCAAGAGTATCGTTACATATACATTGACTAGACTTGCCTGCAGAGCTTAATCGCCTATTGCCATTTAAGGACTAGAAGTAATACGTACGTGAGCATGAAATTGCAATTTAGTAGATACTTATACGCGTTAATGGAATATGAACTTTGGATATACATTGTATAAAACATACATACTTTTTGCAGGTATGATAAATTACTCAAAAATATAATAATATGGGTTGATTTTAACAGAGCAGGATCTGACATCTGTTGTTTTAGTATCACCTTTACGAAAAAATTTCCAAAAGAAAATTGAATGTTATGAAACGTAATACCGGAATATTTTTATTCATTGTGATCTGTTTGACATATTCAAATGTGGTAAAAACAAGAACCCCTACAGTTTTATGGGTTATTTTGGTAATCCATCGTACATATTTACTGTCAGAGAACTTATCAAAGTGTATATTTGATCAGGAGGTATTCATTCGGTGCAAAACCTAGCAGGCCAATCAGCTAAGAAAGCGATATATATTATATGGCAATGCCATAATTCAACCACACTAGAAATAACATTAAATTCTCTCCATAAGTAGGCTAGTGGAACACAAGACTATGCACACTTCGATGGTACATGGATGTCATGTATTTTCATTTACTTTACCTAGATTTTAAATTTTTCAAAAATGTAAACATCTGAAGGAGAGTTTATTATCATTAACCGATCTGTCTGTCATGTTATATTACTAATACTTTTAAAAAATCCGTTCTGAAAAGACCTTTGATGGTTTATTGAATTGACCAATTTTGGATAATGTGGTAGCGATATCTCGATAATACCACTACCAAACAAGTGCTTTATTATGGCTATAACTGTCATATAAAAGCTTTGACTAGAAATATGACCACACCGCAATGTACATAACAGATTAACAGAAAAGTGGTTTTATTCAGTTTGGTTTTGATTCAGTTAAGGAGAGTGTAATTTCAGAGCCAGTGTTTGGCCTCCCGGAAGAATAGTTTTGTTCACAATGATGAGCAATAAACAATATATCAAATGCTGATTCTTCGTATTTTAATTAAAGTCATGAATATTTTTCAGGTGTCAGGTGAAAAACGATCAATTACAGGAAGCGTGATTTATTACACAGATTCATCAAATTTTGACAACATTGTAAATATGAATTGAAATATATATACTACCAAATTATTTATATAAATAAATACCTTATTTAAAATCTTCTATCTACCTTAAATGTCATGTACTTTCTGTATATGTTTGGGAAAAAAGACAAAAACAAACACAGTTTTATTAAATTGATCTTGACTGAGTTGGCGTATATTCAAAAATACCAAATTATTTTTCAATAAAAAAGTATATAAGTAAAAAAAAAAAAATGCAACTAAATTCCTATCAAATTTTGTATATCATATTTTGAATTATACTTATCAAATGTTATATTTCTTTTAATAGTACAATGTATATCAGAATAAGTACCGAGTATTAGTTTATTGTTTTTGATGTAAATAAAACTGAATTATCGAATGCATCCACTGTATGATGTGCTAAAGACTTGCATATATGTCTTTGCCGAACGGACGTCGAATTATTATAATAAGATGTCAGTCCTTCGATACACAAATATGTATAATTAATGTAAAACCACTAAACTGTTATTACTTTTCGCAAGTTGACATGATCATAAAATGTTCTTTTGAAAACCGAAAATAAAAATTTCATTAAATGACTTTAAGAGCTTTAAAAGCTCTAATTTTGTGTGAAAAGGCACTAAAATTCGGTGTAGTTAACATAATATAGGGTTAAAGTTTCCAAGGTTCAAGGATTTATACTGCTTTAAATTACAACATTTGCATCTTTAAATAGCTCTAATCTTTTGTCAAATTTTAGAATTTGCAAGCTGTCCTACTATATATAGACCAGTAATGAGACCTTATACTAAAGTTTCGCATTCCATTTAATCTGCACCTCTCTGTATGCAGCAAAAACGTGAGCTAAGCAGCTATCAAAAGAAGATGCCGCGTTTTGGGACATGTACATGTATCATTCTGGGGTTTACTTTGAGGACGAATAAACCAGAAACGTCTCATAACAGGACTATTCGGTGTTATATGTGTGAAAGGTGACACGATTTATTAAATGGTAATTACGTGTATTAGATAAATCATTAAATTCAGGAAGTTCACGGTTCTAAAATTCATACTGTAGCCATTAATAATGATAAAAAAAAAAGTTTTACTTTTAAAAATAATAGAGAGCACATGTTGGCGAAATGGAAGCTTACAAAATGCTATTCCATGTGTTGATATACAATGTTAGTATTGTTGATTTTGTTTGAGTATATTACACAACATTGTCTGACTGTCCATTAAAAACAAGAACGATTACGCTTCATGATTAAATATTGATTACTTTTAAACTTTCATCATTCTTTTCAGTGAAGTGTAAATGTGCTTTTGAGGAAAATATAAAGTCTGGAGTTTTCTTTAAAAATAAACATTTGACAGATATACACATGTAAAGAAACCTTTTTATGACATTGATCGGTGCTAAATTTGAAAATAGAAACGACCTGAATTAATAAACCTACTTGTTGATTCGTAAAAATCCTTGAAACCATATATTTCTTGACACCGTAGGCCTTACAAGGATGCAACTGCCAACAAACAAGTCTATTGTGATTGATCTGTGGAGAAAAGTATGTCTTTTAAGTCCTGTTACAATTTCACAGAGAGCTCTAAAGGTAGCGAAATTCGCCAATACGATCTCAGAATTTTGCTTTGAAATCGCAATGACTGTCCAACCATCTTGTAGTTTTGGTATGGTTTTTTTTTTACTGCAACGCACAATTTATTCTTGTCACTGAAATATTTCGGTATTTAGAAAATATTTGTATTATGTATGATTAATATTGAAGACAAAGCTTTTTAACATGTAAAAACAAACAGGAAAATCTAGTGGAAAAGAGGATTCCGAAAATTTCAACAGAGTAAATTTTTACGTCACTGGAACACACAGTTTGTCACTCACTCTTTATTTGTATACAGACACAAGGAAAGTCTGTATAACTTTTCGGAGTAAAATAATTCATGGTTATGTATTAAAAAAAGGACTAAGTTCTGTTAACGATCGTGTTCGTTGTACTTAATACTCTTGAGCATCTAGTAGATAAACTGAAAGGGGAAATGCAGGATATACTGTGAAAATGCATTACTTAAGAAATAAACAGCAATTTAAAAAGTTCACCGGAATATGAAGTTGGTTGGTCACGTGATTAAATCCTGTGAAGCCCGAAGGGCTTCTCAGTATATTTGATTACGTACCAACGTATCATTCACTTACATAAAAATCGATCTAATAAACTCTCGGTAAATAAAAGTAAAAAAAAAAGAAAAAAGAAAACCTTAAAGGGATAAAACAGTATAATACTTTTCGCAACTGATTATAAGACACTGACTATGTATAAAAATTAAAGTGAAATGCATAGAGCGAAAAAAAAAACCCCATAAAATATTTGTTTCTTACGTAAACGAAATATTTTCTTCTGTGTTTCCAAGTTAATATCCTTAAAATAAACACATATCTTTGTTTGGATAAGGTAATTTATCTTCAAATACTGACGACTTTCTTACAATTTTACACAAGATATGAAACGGAACTACCTTATCATTTTGAAGGTATTTGAACATCCTTGACGTAATATAATATGTTTCTTTTGTTTTTCGAGTCTAATTTCCTTGCAATACACAATACACAAACATCTATGTTTAGTTGTAGTAATCTATCTTAAAATAACAAAAAGTTTACATCAACATTTTCAGTGACGATGAGAATAAAAGCGATCCTCTGGAACAGACAATGAGATTCTCTTATCTGATTTAAAGGATGGATCAAAATATTCTTTATCGCGTCAATCGATTCACATGTCAGTTTAAAATATATACGATATACTTGCATGGCCTACCTGTAACACACAAGTATTATTTACCAATAATGTACGAGTGAGTCAGATTATGATGGAGTATCTTCTCATGTTCTCAAAGTGTTTTTACTTTTGTGCGTGATAAAAAATCCTCTCTACATCACATATATACTTATAGGATTAGCATATTTATGAATCAAAAAGTTTTTGATTCAGTGATAGCTTTGATAGTGGCATAAATCATACACGAAAATTGATTCACAAACTGAAAATTTATCATCATTAACATGTACAGTGAGTCACACTGAAGTGTATCTGAAAGATAAATCGACAAAGAAAACTTGTGTGTTAACTTGAATATATATATTATTTAAATTCGATGACTGGTCCAGTCATTAATTTTGAAACGCCTCACCGTGTATTGTATAACTGGGTCAGAGTTATGTAACCCTTACTCATATTTACGTTGTGTGCACTAAAAGGAAAAACACATTGACATTTAAATGGAGTAAAACCGATTTTAAATATGAAACGAAGATTCAATAAACATGACAATCACATTAAACGAGTCCTATTCGAAATGCATTTTCAACACATTCAAAATGAATCAATAATGGTCTGAAAACAATCGAAAAAAACATTTTTACAGCAAAATCGTGTTCTCTTAAAACGATGTCTGCAATTTCTCTAATTTTTATGATTTTTCTAATGTAAAATTATGCACATGCATTCAACTTTATTGTTTTGATACAATTATTATAAAACATATAAATATATCGTGTATCTTTGCATACTTTGAATTTGTACAGCGTTCGCTATCATAAATTAATAAGAAAATACGGAAAATATATATCATCATTTTTGTTACCTTTACTGCTAGGCGTTTTTTAAATTGATGATGTGGTTGCCATCAGACACACAATCTCGTATTTTAAAACGATGTCATTCCAAAGCAGATGAATCCATTTTTAAAACTTTTCTACTTTTAAACCTTGGTGAAGCAGGATGTGGAATTGAATTAAAACATATTGAGCGGGAAATGTTAGTCACACATTCGTACCGTGTCTACCTTGGGGAAAGCCTAAATAATACAACTTACAAAACACGAATGTGAATCCTAACAGCCTATTTTAAGTGAACTTGTGTTATATATTACTCACTATAATACATCAGCAACATAACATCATTTTGACTGGTATGGCAAAGCCAGTTTAAACTACGTGGTTTGTTTGGTTTTTTTTTTATTATATATATATAAAAATACGATTTGCACAGTCTAAAGATAATAGCATTGAAGATTGACATAACGGAACAAAAAAGCATTGAAACTTTTTGTCAGCTCTAAATATAGTAAACTTGAATAAACCTTCTTAAACTGTTTTTCATTTCTATTTTAGTATCCTCCTGCAGTTTTCTGACATTGTCAAATCAAGAAAACTAATTTAAGTGTTTAAGTTTCCACTTAAACTTGCAAAATAAATTAATCAAAATTTTGCGAACTAGACCTTTGAATCTATAATTTTATAAAAGTCCCTTTCATTTAGCAGTGTAAAAAAATTGATTAGCGATTAAACATAACATGTGCAGGTATTTTTAAAATGCACCCCCATCCCCCCAAAAGAAAACAAAATTACACATGATTTTATAACGTTTTGTTTCAAAGCGTATTGTTTTTTTTTTAAACAATGGATATTGCGCATGATTTTTGGAGAAACCATTTTTGTAGATAAGGTATTGTTTTTTCGATTGTTAATATAAATTAGGATTGCTTAAAACAATTTTAAAATGTTGATGCATTTGATCTTAGCATTTTAATTATTTAATTAACTGTTGTTTTTAGGTAAGAAGTCGAGCCTTTGTCTCTGCAGATTAAATTTGTTGAAATCCATGAAACAGTAAGTTTTTAACAATTGACCATTTCTTGAAAGCACACAGCATAAAATAATTGCAATACCCAAAGCATGGAGATAAACCCCGATTTGTTTTAATGAGAACAGATATCATGTAATAAATACATGCTTATTTTTTAAATCAAACAATAAGCAAGATTTCCAGCACAGAAGTGTAAAAAAAACAGATCAGAATAGTGCATGTCATTGAATGAAACCGATGTAGCGACTTTGCCCAAGGTCAATATGCGAGACAGACCGTGGGTATCATATCATGATGCCGCTATACAAAGAATTTTTCAGACTCCTGGGGTGACCCAGTGTGAACAGTATGGTTTGAGACACCGGACGCAATCTTAATTGCCATCCGAAGATTTGAGGAACTCAATTTATATCTACTCGGATATGATTTTGAAAATTATCAAGTATCCTTCCATCAGGAAATTAACAGGTGCACAAAGATTGTCACCCCAACGAGCGATATGAAAATTCATATGGAATGTATGAGGGAGGAACTGTCAGTTATCAAACCTGTCATTTTACTGAAAGCTCTTTTATTTGATTTGGCTGCACGGAGAACGAAATGTTCTTTTGGCATCGCGCAAGGTTTTCATTACTGTTCACATGTATGAAAGACGAGGTTGATGTGCACTTTGTCAAAGGAGCATACTAATGCTTAATACTTACCTTAAAGGTAAATCCATTCGATAATTCTCCTTGTACATTATTTATCATAATTTACCATCAGATAAGAAATTGCTGATTTCTGATAACAAACCGGTTTTGCTATTATCAACTTTAAAAACAACGAATACACAGCAGCAAACACGTTGACACTATTATTCACTTTCAGAAATTTAACTACTACATCAATTTTCATAGCAATAACATTTTAATGATATTAGAGCTTACAAGACAGTATTACTGCATCATACATAGCTTTATAAAAAAAACCTTAAACTGAATGCCATTTTCGAGACATACGAACACAGTGGGGCACGATGATCCTCAACTTGTATGCACTGTAAAGAAGAACAATAATTTTTGTTCACTACCAGTTTTATTACACACAAGTGAGCGAGTTGGAATTTGCATTTGGCGGAGGTTCATCAAATTGCTACGGGATTATTGTACATTATAATCTTTTACTATCATACTGTATGTCATTTGGATTGTTTGGCAGATCGTCATATCAGATGCCATAACATGTAGTTTATTGCATAAATAATGATTCACTCTCTTCTTACAGATTCAAATTCTATATACACTAGGCATCATCGAGATGGCTACCAGCTTTAAGGGCGCCACTTCAATAAAGGACTTTAAAATGGAAAGCATTCTAGAGGACTTTAATTTTACCTTGACCTATTAGGAAGAAATTTAGTCCAAGATTATTTGCTTATTCTATCCAACCAACAACCACTCGTGGATGACGTTTATGGCAGATATGGCGAATGAGAGAAAATAGTATTTTACACAGGTGTGCTATGACCTTGACATTTGACCTAGTCTGTGCAAGACTAGGCCAAGGGGGAGAGAAATAAAGGTTCAAACGATATATGCTATGACCTTGACTTTGACCTAAAACGTAGTACAAGATGACTGCACATCGTTTGCCAACAATCACTTTTTATATCACAAAGATGAAGTTAAGGGGAGAGAATACATGAGTATACGGTTCAAATAAGTCAGAATTCGGACGTAACCTTGACATTTTAACTAAAAATCCTTTACATAAAGGCTCTCTTTGGGTGAAGTATGAGTGATAGATCACCAAAGGGAGTAAATATAGTCTTGACGAGAATTTTGCACTTACGTATGCTATGACATTTACCTTAGATTAAAAAAACTTGTTTCAAGGTCACTGCACACCCTTTACACAAAGAGTCTCTTAAGGCGAAGTATGAAACAGATTGGGCCGAATGGAAATAATGCTCCAAACAACTCATATTGGACGGAAAGACGGGCGAATATACTTATATGCAAAGCGGGGCTCTAATGAAAATTTTTATCGCCTCTTATTCAATTCTTGACTTATATCTGGGTACCTTTACCTTCCCCAAGATGCGAAACATAACTTGGTAAAAATATCAAATAAATCACATAAATTACATCACAGAGTAATTACTCATATATTGTAAGAAATTTCATCTGATTGTTTACATACTGTCTTTTTAAAATACTGACTAGACACCATTAAAGGGGTCTCTTGATATGGTGACCATCTCGAAGCCCTTCTCTTAAAGATATGGACCTTTGGATGAAAAGAATTATAGAAAAACATTGCTTTGACCTTAACTTCTGATTAAAAAAAAGATTTGCATATTTGACATAGAACTTTAATTCAAGTTAACTGCCCATTGCCTGCAGTGTTTTCATTGTCATTTTTTTATATGCTTGACCTTCACATTTGACATAGAAATGTGGTTCACGGTCATTGAAAACCCTGTACCCCAAAACACTTTTTATGTGAGGTATTACCCAGACAAAACATATGGTGCAGACAAGGATTTTTAACGAGGTCTGATGTGATTTTGACCTTTGACCTGGAAACTTTTTTCAAAATGTTTGCAAATCCTTTGATCAAATGCACTCTGTGGGTGAATTATGTGCCAGATTGACCTCTCCACTTAAAAAAACCCACAATTATCTTTATATTTTTTAGCTGGCTCATCCACTTGGGGAAACGATACTATACGAGATTGAATATTAAAAAACTCATAGTGCGATAGTACGATCACGCGGCATAAGTATTTTGTCTGTTGTGTCCGCAACCGTTAATCCTGCTGTCAGTGGTTTTTTTTTTGAGGTTTTCCGTTGTTTTATTAACATTAATATGGTTTTTGTGCATATCATAATTTATAACACATTAAAAAACTTATCTTTGTTAGAATATACATCAAAAATACCCATAATGATCATGTATAACTGGGTCAGAGTTATGTAATCCTTACTTCTATTTACGTTGTGTGCACTAAAATGAAAAACACATTTGACAATTAAATGGAGTAAAACCGATTTAAATATGAAACGAAAACTCAATAAATATGACAATCTCATTAAACGAGTCCCATTCAAAATGCGTTTTCCACAAATTCAAAATGAAACAATAATGGTCTGAAAACTTTCGAAAAAAAACATTTTTTAAAGATGATAGTTCTTATCCTTGAGATTCAAAAAGGCAGGTCAAGTATATACAAATTATAGAGAAGAAAAACTATGTTCAGATTTAGTTAAATGTGTTAACATCTGCAAATCAAAACGTCCCAGCAAAACTACTTTTTACAGATATATTTAGATAATGTGAAAGCTCATTTGATCCTTTAGCTAAGGTGAGCTAAAGTTAAGCATGGTTACACAAGGCGACTACGGAATACCACCTCAAAGAACTTTAGCCTGGCAGTCGGTTACTGCTAGTAAGGAGTGTTTCGTAGAACCATAAAAGAACATATAGACATTAAACTGAAATGTTCTACTAACTGTCATGTGATGTTTTTAACATAGAGCTCACTGTCTGATCTGTACACTTTTTTGTGGTTTGTATCATTCAGCCTAAGCAATCAAATCATTGAAAGCAAAAGACAGATTTCCATTATAATCGGATGTAGTAAATATTGAAATATTGATTTATTGTCAGTACCATAAAGAATGAAAATAACGCTGCCACAAGGGAATGAGTTTTTATTACAAATTACCGGATACTAACGTTAATTGTTCTCTGTGCGATAAAAAAGGGAACATTTCGTATCTGACCATGCAAAGCACCTGTTGAAAAAAAAATACACTTTAAACATATAAAGGTCTTGTTTTTCATCCTATTTAATTTTACTATAAACATATTGTTCCAGACAAAATGCATTGTGTTTTTTTTGGCATTTCTTGAGAATTTTTCAAAACCTTCAACAAAGGTATAAATGTTATATATCATTATCGTTCTAGAATTTATGGCATAGTTTGCAATAAATGTGTAACATTAATATAAGCGTATCAAAGCTCGCAATCAGGTAAGTGAGATGTAAGTGAAATTCAAGTATTAAAGATGACGAGCTATTTAAACTCGAAATATATGCGCAATCATTTCTTTGAGTGTTGCTTAAGAAGCAGATTTTTATGAGTTTTTTTTAAAAAAAAAAATCTTGCATATCAACGGAATATACCAAAACTTATGTATGAAGCATGAACTATTTATTTTCATGATAGTTCTTTATTGTAATAAAACCTTCAAATTTTGCTATTTTCATGAGAGTTCTTTATTGTATTAAAGCCTTCCAAGTTAGCTCTGTGCACGGAATTTCAAATGTTAACTGAATCGTCATATGTATAATAATTATCAAGCATAAATAACGTCACGAAAAAGAGAGCAGTTACACTAAGAAGCGACCAACATTATTGGCTTAAACATCTAATGTGTAAAACACTCCCAGACATGTATAAAGATGTATATTAAACCAGCTCAAAGGGGTCTATTCTTAACTCTATACCCGTTCACCTTTTTCCATTTTACCTGTTGTTTAATGAATGATTTATACCTCTTCCCCTGGTTCCCACGTCGGCACAATCTTTGTATTCGGCACGGGGTGCCTTCATTCATAATTCTTCTTCAATGGGTCAGACATTTAATATTTAGTGCATGTACATAAATATTTAAAAGCATTATGTTATGATTGTGCGTAACTGATACACATATGAAAAGGGTCGGCTACTTGAAACTGTGTAAACATTTTTTTTTACCGACTGACACACCGCTCTACCGGTTTATTTGTAATGCAAGTGAACGAAAAATGAGACCTTATTTGTGCCAAAGCAAACTAATAACTAAAAGGAGGAGTATTAGCATTTCAACTAATAGAGGACGGCGAATTGTCTAGGGAAAATGGTGTGAAAACGACCCTCAAAACTAAATGTCACTAAATAAACATATTGGCATGGTTTTGCTACTAGATGCTGGCAATAGATATACCTCATTCATATTTACAACTGTTCATTTCCATGCTCTACAATGAGTTGACATTTTCTTTAATGTATGTACTTTATATAAAAGTTATACATACCATCGAACTTTAAGTTAATTAACGTGTGGTGTTTAATACTTGTTGATCGCTGATTCGATTGTAATATTACAGGTAAATTGTATATATTGTTAATGAAAAAGAATATCAATTATGATTTAAAGTTGGATATATAAACAGCTAGTGAACCTATCGTACGTGCAAACATAGATTTCTGTGAGCAGCTAAGACATCGCATAAAGATGTACAATGGTTTTACTATATTGATGTACACAGTAAATAATTAGATATAACTCAACTTATAAGAACTTATTTAAACAATTGAAAGTACATCCAGCATAAAGTAATTAACGGATTAATCAGAAAACAATTTTTTTTATTTTGATTTTCAACATGTTTTTGTAACCACATTTAATCCGATATCCTCGTGCAGCGACCTTAAGGGCATTGTCTAAAACATGTAAACTATGAAATCATTTTACAAAGGTATATGAATATATTGCATGTTATAGTGTTTTTTTTTTTGTCAGTATTGCCATGTCGATAGTAAATTACCCACAAGTTGCAAAGGACAATGACTGAAACTTTACTATTAAACAGTTTGTAGACAGTGGACACAGGGACCCTGAGCAGTAATAGTATGCGTCATGCTCTGTGTTGCATTTGAACAGATAATGTATATGGTGGGATGGACATTTTTACCACTTACTAAGACATTTCATGTACGTAGGTTTTTGCATGCACTACAACATATGATTTTATCGCCCACAAGGTCTTATTACGTGTGTATACAACTCATTTGAGAGGGGTTGGCTATTTAAAATTCATCCTATCCAATCATAAAATTACAAGATTTTTCGGATCGTCGTTTTGATAAAGACTTTGTCCGAGATTGCTCCGTAATATCGAATTCAGATTACTGACGGTGGTACTTGAAGGGGAAAACCAGTCTGCATTGGAAGTTGGTCTCATCGAATCAGCGCTAGTCTGTGTTACCAATTAATCATGCAGTCAAACTCAAAATGATACAAATACTGTAAGGATTATTCGAACAAGACTGCAACTGTTCTCAAATATCGGATCATTTCTGTACATCTTAAAAACAGTTTCTATTTGAATAGATGTCTTTGCAAACTTTAAATCAATTCGACGGGAATGGGTTGTCTTTGTTTGCAAATTCAGTATGCTTGCTGAATAATGTTTATCTTTCCTCCAAATTAATGTGTTGTTCATTAGAAATGTAATTCATTATGAAGCTACCACTAAGACAAGTTGTATTTGGTTCCCTTTTTTAAAGACACCAAAGACAAACAATATAGTTGACAGAAAGAAACGATGCATTTCCTCTTCTGTTTCTCATTTGAGTTGCTTGAAAAGAATTTTGCAGTTCGCCTTTTCTGCAAATATCTTTCAAAGTTGGTAACGACCATTATTAACAAAGCAATTTTAAGATTTTAATAGCAAAGTAGCATTAGAGTTAAACGCAGCATTAGTAATTTGTGTATTGGGCTAAATAAAGTGATGTTCGATTTAATTGTTCATCCTTTGATGAAGGGCTGCTCGCCATGTCACAAATAAAACAAGAAGCCCATAGTACCATAACCCATTCTTTACAATAAGGCTATATTAGCCCTAAAACTGGCTGGAGATCTGTACATAATGTAGCTCTACGTAACAATTCGGGTTGACAGACCGTAGAACTAGTGCATCACATACAAAACTTGCAATTTACGACGCACAAAAAACTGCACTACTAGTTTTGGACTGATTTACCTTGTTTCCTGACATACCGGTATTCTATGGATATACTAAAAACCATAAAATTAACTCTTCAGTCAATTTACTTCTGATATTGTCTCTTTATTTGCCTTAGACTTCCTCTTAACACGCTAACCGACCTTGAAAAGTAAAGTATAATATAAAATTCACAGGTGGCAATTTTAACATGTAAACAAACCACGCTATTTGTTGGGGGGAGGGGTGGTGTTATATAACAAGTAAAGTTACGACATCTATAGTACAATGTCTTTTAAATTTTTGTATCGATTACTTGTATAGGAAATAAGATTATCATTCTAAACCAGCGCAATATTTTTAAGTTTTAGTATACGAGAAAAAGTAGCTCTACGGTCTGTCAATCTGGATTTTCCCGTAAAACTACAGATCTGCTACTACCTGTACCCCTGACCAAGGGGCCACGAAGTTAATATCTTTTGGTGTAGAGCTTCATGGACATCATAACCATATACATTTGGTTTCTCAATTCACGTGTGTTGTGGTCGATCGTGGACATTTGAACATACTTAGCAAATTTGACCAATACTTTTGAGGCCATGTTGTCATATCGTAAATTTCAAAATTCACATATTTCTTATCCTAAAAAAGTTAAACATAAAAAGTTGTATTATTAGTCATGTTGTTTAAAAGAAAAAATTAAAAACAAGAAAGAATCTGTCAGTGTGACAGCAAATCGTTTTTTTTTTGTATGAACAGTATCTATTAATAATCCATCTGTCAACCCTGAATTGATAAACACTACATATCTAGAGAAATGGGGTACTCTATATGCAATATTTTGCAAAAAGAAAAAAACCCAAACAAAAAAACCCCCCTCTATTATTGGTATTTTTCGCAAAAATTCTCAAAAATCAAAATTCAAGTCATATTCACATCTCTGATATTTGTATAATTGATCTGCAAAACAAAAACTTTTTATCTTGAAAACAGTAGGAGTTATCCGTACAATAGGGGTACCCTATATGCAGTAGTATGCAAAACAATGTTCAACAGCTGATAGTGTTTTACATAAATTATTAAAAAAAATCAAAATCCAAGTAATATGCACACAATTGATATATTTAGAATTGATCTGCATAACAAGAATTCCCTATTTCAAAAACTGTAGGAGGAGTTATCCGTACAATAGTGGTACCCTATATGCAATATTTTGTCAAAAAAGTTCAACGGCTAGTATATTTTTTTCATAAATAATCAGAAATAAAAATCCTTTCAATATGCACACCTCTGATATATGAACAATTGATCTGCAAAACAACAACTTCCTATCTTGAAAACTGAAGGAGGAGTTATCCGTACAATAGGGGTACCCTATATGCAATATTTTGCCCAAATTTCTTTTAGTTAACAGGGATACAGGGTTTTCCGGATAACAAAAAGAAATATCTTAAATAAATCGTCATTATCATGAAAGCAAGCCATCTAAATGGTGCTCTTTTTATGGCATTGAATGAACTTTTCTACGTTAAACATTTAACATACTCCATATCGCCTAATTCTATGCACTTTTCCGGGTCCACTCCTAATTCATCGTCCTACGTAACGGTGCCCGTTATTTCATGTAGTTCCCTATATGAAGTCATTGACTCGAAAGTAAAATTGTAGGAGTAAATTTAAGTGTTCATCATCTGTGCTTCATTTAACGTTGCGTGTTCAAGAGGACAACGGCCGTATATAAATGTATGCCAAAAAAGAACCCCAGGGGAGCGAACTTTTGCTAATGTGACCTAAACGTTTTAATTTGAACAACGATATGTCGTCGTTAATTAAATAAGGCCTTATATCTCCACATCACCTGCATGATTTATTTTCTCGCGTGAAAAAAAGTTCACTAAAATTTCCAGTGCTCCAAATGTCCCTGTATTTATATTTTGGTACTAGTGATTTAGACTGATGACTGAATATTAGATATAAAACAAATCGTTATAAGCTTGAATACAATAACGTTTAAAGATAGTTGCTTAAAGCAGGACTTGTACACATAATTATTCTATCTATAAATAATATGATAATTTTGAATCATTAGTTAACATGTACTAGCTCTGAATATACATGTATATGTAACGACTCATCAGAACAATCAAACCTTTGATGTAAACTTGCTTGGGGAAAGAGCAATGTTTTTTTTTATATTTTTTTTTATTTTGACAGATCTAAACAACAAACAACACGTGTGCATTATTGATGTTCTGCAATGTAATGATACAGTGACATTTATTTCATTCAGAAGATTCTCTTTTTTGTATAATTTGAATAGTGTTCTATCACTTAATGTCACTTCAAAGTTATCTATAAATGGCAAATCCAAAGAAATCCTTTGCTTTGGTTTTTTACAGTTATTGAAACTTCATTCTCTTTATTTGAAAAATTCTATACATTTGGTAATTCCAAATTAATTTTGTGCTTCGGTATTCACGGTTTAATCTACAATCCCTTAATTTAAACAAAAATGTACTGTAATACTTGACAGTCTTGCAGTGTAGATATTAAGTTGATTCAACCAAAACATAAGATTGCGATATAAACGATCATCAACGTTTTCAAAAAGATAAAATATCTACGTTTACAAAATACGTTTAATATTTAAGACGACGTTGTTTTTTCTGATGTATCTGTTCTCTTCGTACTTTGCATGTTGTTTAATTTAAAATATACCCGTCAATAATTTTTAACTGCATACAGAGAATTAATAACTAAATATATAAAAAAGTAATCAAGACTTCATTCGACTTCGCCGAAGAATAAGGTGAATATACATGTACAAAGGAGTTACATGTAACCTTCTCTTTGAGTAGAGGCCAAAATACAGTTTATTTATATCTTTTTTTTATGTCGTCTTAGATTAAGGTCAAGGTAGAAACGAGCAAAAAGACGCATTATGTCTACAAAACAACTGTAGTAAATTTTGAACAACGTGCAGTTAAAGTGCAGAAATGTCGAAAGCTATACCCTCACTATGAATGTATTCATGTAAACACTATTTACGTATGCAGGCCATTGACTAACAACATGCATGATGAAATAGTACGTGCAGTAAATACAATCCAAACCAAACAACTAACAAAATATGAGTGCAAGCTGCTGAGGTTAGCCACATAATTATTTATCAACAAATCACTTCCCTCCTAGATAACTATAAAGTGCTGTAGATACAATGGGCATTACCCCGATGATTCATAAACCCTAACAGGTCCCCGTAGATGACAAGACTTGACATTAAGGACGCCCTTCAGTGGAGCAGGATTACCTCCCATGATTGCCCGCAGGTGTAAAACCGTCAAAACACATGATGCAGTTTAAGATTACGTGAAATACAATTGTCGAGTTGTTGCACCTTTGACTCATGTCGGACGACAGTTACAAATGAACCATCATGGACGTTTACAATGGGTGGATTGTCTTTTTTTTGCAACAGTTAAAGATGTACAGGATGTAGGCGTTCAGAGTAGTCGACGTAACATCCTCTTTACTGACGCAGCATGGAACAGCTGAGTCGGTAGTTCTCTGGTGTACCTTTTCTGATGATAGCTTTTAATTTACGCTCAATTACAATGACTCTCTACGCGAAATAGGTTCTTAAATTAAGAAACGTCGAACCCCGTGGGTAATCAGACGTTGCATAAAGTAAGGAATTAAGCAAAGCAGGATTGTCTGATTTCCAGTGTCGATACAAAACTTTCAACTCATTGATCATAGTAAATCGATTCCATTACTAAAATATATGAAAACGTACAGCAAGGGATTGATAATCTAATATTTTTCTTGGTCCTAACGTTTTTACATCTTACATGTACTATTCATGGACACACAGACCACCAAAGCTCACACTTCTAGTATATTTCGGGTATGTATATTCACATTTTATTTTACAACATTTTATCACTAATAAATATGTAATCATAGACTAGAGTTGAAAAATGAGATGACCTTCAGTATTTTTCGCCGTAATGTAACCTTTGCTACGATGTTTTGAAACATTATATTAGTTGGCATGAATCTATTTTGAGTATATAAATTGAACCTGCCATTTAAAGACATTGACACCGAAATAACAAATATGAAAACAAACTTGAACATTTCCGTATTTTTCTTCTAATTAGTGAAATATTTCGTTTTTCTAACCAAGTCGTAGAGAGCAACAGCGTCGATCATCAGTTCTCAAGTATTTTAAGAGTAACTCAACGTTATTTATATATACTATTTCGGTCTTATTTTAAGCCCGTTGCTTCAATATCACAAAGCTGAATATAAACAAAGAAAAATATAAATGGTGTTGGAAAACTGAAACAAAATTTTCCAAAAATGATTACATAATTAAATCAGTAAATAGTAAAATGTTAACGCGCTGTAGAAGATGCTCGGTTCGACGAATCTATTGACTCCCATTTTTATAAGCATGGATTCACTTGAAGGCTTCATATGTTGACGCACTAAACATTAATGGGTTCTTTATTGGGCCAGAACATACCGAGAACGGACCTGGGATTTTAGGTTTCGTCCAAGAGACGAACGAAACCTCAATGCTCAGAGAGAGGATATTCGTGCATGTTTAAGATTCATACATTAACGCCATTCTGTTTCGCATTATGTTAAACAAATACATGTTTGGCATTTTTACATACCAACATTATTTAATTTTAAACATCCTGAAAACTTACACCAGTTTTGATATTCAAAAGTTGTTGTCATTTAGAGTCGGGAAACTCTATATCGATGTATTTAAGAAAATAAAAAGTAACGAAAATTGCATTCAGGTTATTGTTGATTTTACGACTGCTGAGGATTCATCAAATTGTGCTTTTCCCCCTTAACTTAAAGTTGCTCCAAAAAATTTCTTATCGAGTGTTATAAAAACTAAAATAACATGCAAATAATGTCAGAATCAAAGAGATATATTAGCAAGGAATGTGCCATTTAACAATTGCACATGACGTTATATCACAAAAGTCGAGGTTTTATGTACTTAAATTGTCAGTCAAAAGGATGCCACAGGTGGTAAAATAAGGACATTGTTTGAAATGACAATATGTTGTTCCATGTCACTAAATGTCATTTATAAATATATATTACATTTTGTATTATAAAAGTTCCCCCCTCAGCGAAAATTGAGATATCGACAATAAAGAACTCTAGCCCATTTATATCTGCCATGTTTCATCGTTGTAACTTTTAATCGTTTCTTTTAATATTAATCCAATGAATGTATTATTTAGATAGTAAAAATTTCATCTTAGTGTTTTGAACTTGATAATAGTTTTGTTATTTGGCATATTCCGATAAAAATATTCAGATGATAATTACAAATATGATAATTAACTCATGTTCCTTTTATAAGTAAAAAAAAAAGGAATAAATAGCAAGATTTTTGATTTGGACTTGCTTTTTTTGGGGGGGGGGGGTCAAATATTAAAATAATTGGATTCGTTGCATGTAATTTAAAAAAACGGAAAATTAAAAGAAATATTAATCTTCTTCAAAATTAGCTAATTGTTATATGAAAACATACTGATAAGTACTGTCAAGATACGAAAGTCATCTAGTTCACTTCATATAATAGGCGAGTAAAATAAGCCATCTCCTAAGTTAAGAATTTTAAAATTAGATGGAAATGTTAAAATAATGTATTAAGCCATGAAACTCATCCAATTCACTTGGTATTAAACTAAAGAGTTCAATTTAGACCATGGAATTCTTGTTAACTTTGAAACTTGTAACTCGGAAGAGGGATAGGAATTTGTCTTTTATTTTCATTTTAAATCGATATCTAATTGTGTTAATTTGGTTCGTAGACTCCTTTGACATAAGCATCGATTAATTAAAGTAATTAAAATGTCGTTAAATCCGCGCTGTCTTATTAAAGGAAATGAGATAACGCTGATGTTTGCAATTTACCATCGTTAAAGGAAATACCTATGCATGCCTCTGTGATGCGAAGTATGTTGGTTCTTTGTCTTTTACTCTTAATCTATCAAAATCAAAAATTCAGCTTTATGCAGTTTGCAGTTTATGTAATAATGGCCTATTGTGAGAATACCAAACAAATCAAAAAGAGGAAGATATTTTGTAGTTAATTTTGTTGGATTTTCATATTGCATTCTTGACTGATTCACATATCACCTATATTATACATTCGAACTCATCTCATTGCGGTATGAACCCCTTTCAGTTCATGTCCATCAAATACTAGTAAATATTATGCACAGAAATGATTGTGTGAACGTCAAGCAGAAATGGTTTTAAAAAACGACGTCGTACTGAGACAGTGAGAGACTTACTTTAATTTTTTTCGTATAAAAGCTTTCTACAACAAATTCTATTCTTATTTTTTTTTTTAAGACAGAACGATAAAATTTTTGATATTTTATTTAGCATTTTATAAAATGTTTCAACCAGTTGTTTTTTTTTTATTTTGGTAAGAAACAGATTAATGGTTAAAATCATATTGCAATTGCTCAAATGCAGAGATAAATTCATTCTGAATAAGTTTGTTATATGTTGTATGGTGGTGTGAGTGGAAACATGTACTAGCTTCAGTTAACGATCTGGTCACTTTAGTCGTTTATATGTACCTACAATACATCCTAAAGGTCAGTGTTTCCTCACCAACAGCATTTGTATAATGTCAATGACCATAAAAACCTAACGAATGAGATTTTTTCCTGTCATCCCACACAAAAGACGTATTTCAGATTATAGTATCGCACTTAATGAAATCGCCACTTGGTCAGCCTTAAAATTGTGACGTGAAAATCTATAAATGCCACCCGACGACTTTTTGTGTCAGTATACCTTCGTTATGATGTTGTCTTTCATGTAGGATTATTGTATACAAATTGATTGATCTTGGTTTTATGTATTGTAAATAAATATTCGTCTTGTATTCAGGGTTGTTCGTTGTGTTCTTGTCGTTAATTCAGGTCAAATGTGAAGGTCATTGCAGATCTCTCTAAAATCCATTTTAGATTATAATTCATATGCCACTGGCTTATTAATCTTGCTCAGATTAAACCAAAATAATGGTCTTTAAAGTGAGGGGTAATAAGCTGGTGTTTAAGTTCTATGCCAACTGGACAATTTCTAAGTCATGGGTTGATTAAGATCAACGCAAAATCCTCTGAAATGATTTTCATCCTTATTGTCAACTATATAAGCGAGGTCCTTTGAGATTGTCACCATTTCGATGATGTCTAGTTCTATTTCATTATGCAAAACAATCTGTCTATCATAAATTTAATCTTATTCATTACTTTTTATGTTCATCGAAATTTTGAGAAGTAGCCTATTTGTTTTTGTTTTGTCGGTTTTCGCCCATTTTGCCTTTCATAGATTTTGGACTTAGTAAATGTTGCATTAGATTTTCGTTCACGTTTGTTACATGTGAATTGTCCTAGTATTTTTATCTACATGTAGTACCGGTATGATATTTTAGGTGATGTGAGTCACTCAGGTGTCCTTTTGCAATTGGTATCCATCAGTAACTTACTGCATAGTGGGGTAAAAATGGTCATATACATGTATTGTAATTGTATTTATAGTTTAAAAAAAATCTTTACCTCTACTGACTCTGACTCTTAGAAACTGCATATTTAAAGTGATCATAAAGCTGCCTTCTCAAATTGTAAATTATGACAATTAAGGCAAAGCAGGGGTTCTGGCTTCAAGCAGGGGTAAGGGGTTGGGTGGTGGTAGTTATGTAGTGTATAATGATATTAGATTTTCTTTTTTCTGCAGTTGAATTTAATGAAAAGTTGAATACATATTTTGAGAATAGATTGAAGCTCTCCTTCAAAATTAAGTTATAATGATAGCCCTTTGGGCAACGATTCAGTCTCGAGTGGGTGGATGCATGAAGCGCTGCATTCTGTTCTTTACATACGCTGACATTGAATAAAAATTGAGTTAGAGAAGTAAATAAAAACATGGTACCAGATTTTTTTCACTTGAAATGTCCTGAAATAAGGATTTATCCCAGGCCTAAGGGGATGGGTGGGTGATACGACATGTATTCTAAGCATCTTCACCAGTAGTTTTTCAGTGATCAACAAAAAGCAATTTTTAATAGCATAAAATTCATTGCAAGATATTCCAGTAATATAAACAAAAGAGCAATCTTGACTGTGAAAAAAAATCATGAAAATTATTTCCTTTCATTAGAGACTTGCACATTTTGAATACGCTCTAATCAATAAGTTAAGCTAATGTTTCAGACCCCTGGAGTTAAAGTTTAGACTCCAGAAGAACCTTAACTGCATATATTTAATTCCATTACTGGTCTGTGTATGGGCTGTGGTACTACTCAGGTGTCTGTTAAGACCTGTGGGCCTCATGGTTTTACACATAAGCTTTTTTATGCAAAATTGATATTGTAATACAAAAGGCATGCTCAAAAAATCTTAGAGCGTATTCAGAGGTAAACAGTTCAATAAAAGAAAAAAACCCCTTCCCATAGTGATTAAATGTTGCCGATTCTTCTAATGTAATGTAACAGATTGTAATTAATTCTAAATTGATTTTACGAGAAAGGACAAATTATACGAGTATCGCTAAGCTTAGGGTAATCATACTCCCTCAACAGTAAAGTTTGAAGAGTTTATAAATCTCTTCACAAAATATTAAATAACTCCGTGTCAACGTGACAATTTAATTTGAGGGTTTCGACCATCTGTCTGAGGGGCGATTTTGTACTTCCAGTTCCCAGGTAATCCAAACATCGGCGGGTGTCATTTTGTGTTGTAAATGTTTCAATATCTTGACAAATTGATCCATACCCGAATGCACCTACAGAACACATGCAAAATGACTCTGCAAACGATGGGAGGTTTCTTGCAGTGATATATAATTGTTAAAACAATAGAAAACATTTTGAATGAAGATAATTATTTTACATATTAGAACCAACTATGACGTTGGTATATGAATTATATATTCCTTTTGTAACAATTTTTCTTTTCATCTGTTTTCTGCATTCTCATTAGTAAGATGAAAAATCATTATGAAAATGGCACGTTCCAATAACGAACAAGAATTATCATGCATGCCCTGGTGCATTTATTAAAAAAAATCAGCAGAATCGTGCAAACTCTCGATAACAAAAAATAATTTGCAAGTGGGTGGATTTGTGTTAATTTGTATAGCCAGCTCTTATTATGCAAAATGCTATAGTCATTATAATTTCATATGATGCTTTCATCTTTCAAATTTTTGGTTGAAAAGCAAACGTAACGGCTTCTGAATAGATATGATTCTGGCAGTTTTAAAACAGGAAATGATCGGCTTTTCTTTGAAAGTGTTGAAATCACGTTACAAAGGTCACATTTTTTAACTTAATTAATATTTTACTCTTTGGTAGTCAATGACTAAATCCTTGCGTAAAATACCAGAGATTGATTTCCCACAAAATCATGAAACTGTCAAAAATTCGTGATAAGCATGAAAATTGTAGATTTTATTATAGACTTAATACTTTTGATAACCTTTGGCAGTAACACCGACTGATACAACTCTAGAGGAAGTATTCGTTGACATCTGCTTAGAAGGTACACTCTGATTTTTTTTTGGTGGTTAACCTCCCCCCACCACCACCAACTTTTAAAAAAATCTGAAAATAATTGTCAATGCACTAGTACTTCCGTTTAAGACATGTATATATATTTTAGAATGTTACGTCACATGATTAATCAAAGATATGCTATATTGAAGAAAACGTTAAAATTTAGATAAGATACTCTTCTACCTCATTTTCTGAAGTAAAAAAGCGTTAAGTTGGTTAACAATAACGGTAAATTCGATTTGATCGTGAAATAACTTTTTCGCCAAACTCTTGAATAGGAAGTAAAACTTGCAGAACTGTTAACTTGAACCTGTTAAATCGAGACCAGCTTTCACAGTAATGGTCGTGGGTCATCATAATAGATTTTTCAATGCTAAATGGTACGGAGCGCCGAACACGCAAACATCTCGACGGGATGTAAAACAGCAATTTATAAACTCGGACTTGAACAGGATTTTGAAATTCTCATAGTCAGCACTTGGCATTTGAATTTTACATATGAAATAATGATATAAGCTAACAGTATGAATGATGCCCAATTTTCTCATAGAGCCTTGTTTGATATAATTTTATTTAGTATTATACAAGTAGTAAATAAATATATAAAAAATGGAACATGTACATGTATCTTACAACAATCTTAAAACAATTTCGTTACATTTTCAATCACATCTTTAAAATAACATTTTCAAATTTTGAAACGTTCATAAAAAGACAAAACAAAAACACACACCACTTTTTAACATGGTTTATTAAATTGTACTCGATTTCAGCAAGACTATTTAATCTGTGAAACATTTAAGATTTTTAGAGTATCAAAAGAAATGATGTTTAAATAGAAGCCAATAGTAGCATCTTTCCATTGAAAATTGATTTTGATTACATTGGATAATATGCTTCATATGCTTTGCACATTTTTGCTCCATAAACTTTGCAAGAAAATGAAATAATATTCAACTTTGTTTAAAATTTGAATTTGAGAATTCCGTTTGAAAATGAATGACTTTTTTTCTGCTAGCAAATGAATAAACACTTATGATCACTTTTTGGGGACTATAAACTCATAAAATGTCCTACCTTATAATACGCCGATTCACTTTTTTGGAATATGTAGGTCAGCGTTTGCAAAAGCTGTTTTTTAAAATGAATTGATAATTATTTTTTTTATGGGAAGGGGACAGAGGAGAAAATTTAATGTTACACAGTGTCAAAAAGCAACTATTGTTACATTGATATGAAGCTGTAAGAATAAATTATCATAAGAGTAAATCAAATTATCTCGGATTACTTTCACAATACTGCAATTGTGGTATTTATCGAGTATCCACAACCGCTGACATTGGAAACGATTGATTAACCCCTCAAACATCTGTAATGCTCCATCATTTTTCCCGTCTTCTCTTATTTTCTGAAACCATAGATGAGACCACAAGCCATCCCTTTGAAAGAAGTAACACACAAATTCTATACGATTTGAAAATATTGAAAGATTCGGAGTCATTTTTGGCAATATGGTGGGTAACTTTTTTTTTTTAATAAACTCCATATTTTTTTTATTTATTTTAAACATGCTTCTTGTCAATTCTTCAGAGATTATATAATTGTGTAATTAATGAATTAAAGATATTCGGTTAAAAGATACGATGATCAGTAATCAGCTATTGACAAATTCGACCACAAAACGATCAACATCTACCTGTGAATACGCTTTGTGGTCTCGTAGTATGGTACCATATTGATAAAGGTAAAAAGGGTCTCGTATTTCATTCACATTTCAATTTTTAACCAAGATGTGTTAGTCTCGGTTTTTACTGAATAGGATGTTACATTGTATAGTGTTTGTATTAAATCGTTCAGAGTGGAACCAGACAGGAGATTTGTACTTAAAAGGTGTAACTATTGGATTGACATTGCTATTCCTACTGTTTTATAAGGACCCCCTCTAAGCACTCTAAGCAATTAAATTTTATTGTTAAAATAAAACAACGCGCGCTTTCTCTCAATGTGCAATGTTTTATTTGTATTGAACGAAATATAAAAGGCACAGACATGCCGTCAAATCATATCGCCTTTCCAAAGCTGTAGAGTAACAATCTGTAATGTCAAAAAAGTTGAAATTATAAACCTCCAGGATGGACCCCAGGGAAGTTTGGTGTAGACTGTTAGAAAACCTGCTATTCAATCGTCTCTTATAGCCTAATAATTGAATATGATCAATGTCATTTCAGATTAGAGAAATATTGTCACGAAAAGTCCGTTCTAAACATGGCCAATGTGGAAAAAAGGAGGTAAAATCGACTATAAAGTAGGCCATGGCGGGGGCAATCTGGCTATAAAAATGTGTAAATACCACTACGGAGTCAGCTCCCCGTTGGTGAATTTGTTTTACTATACACTCAGTAGCTATTTATCCAAGGAAAACATGCAATAATGCCATTTTTGTAGACCAAATATATAGCTGATGTACTATACAACACCGAATGACTTCTATAAATATAAAATATCTAGGCAAAACTAGAAAGAGAAAGTAAACACAAATGACAGGAAAATGAAGGAGGATAGGGGGGATACCCCTTATACACAATAAAAAGTAACACACACATACTTTACCCGCGAGCGACCCCTGCGTTGTACACGTGCTCTTTATGACTTTAAGAACAGGGCTTGATGTTTATATTGTAACGTATGTAACATACTAGTTTTGCAATTTTTCATGTAGAATGGATCAATATCATGGTCCATATGTTTTAATTTTTTTATTACTAGTAGTAACTGAAAACTCCCCGGATATCTAGAATTTGAGGCCACTTAGTTAACGCTAGCACATTTAACAGTCTAAAAGCAAAATCATGTTTTTTTTAAAGGTGTAATCTAAACACATTCATGTATATTGAACTGATTTAAAAATCACTTTCTTAAAGCAACCATATCATAAATATGTTATGGTCAAGCTATGCCAGTAAAATGTCAATCATGATGTCAAATATCATAATCGTAAACGATAATAACATGTTGATAGGTTCTCATCCCTGTGTAACCAAGAACAAGTCAATAAATCACGGGGAAAACAGAAAGAAACGTTTTTATTTTCTTGACTTAACTGTTGCTGACGATATAGCTACACAATTTGCAGATGACTCTTGGGGTTCCATGTCTGTGTGAGCGCTGGTCTCCTCTAAGGGATTAGAGCTAGGGAAGGCTTCGGAAATCATGCAGTACCCCTTCTCATTATCGATGGTAAATTCGACCATCGTAAAATACAGATTCATTGGACTAGTGAGGGTTTGGTTTATTTCACACGCAAAAAAACTCCAAACCATCACTGACATAATATGCATCCGCAGTCCCCTAAATATTCGAATTTCGGTAACATATTCGGGCATGTTTTCTGTACTAATTACATTATATTTTCCCAGGTACCGTAAAAATGAAAACAAAAATCTTCCGGGTTTGGCCGACGTTATAGGTCTGTTTTGCAGGGAGTTTCTAAAAAAAAAGTCCTATTTTAAGTTGTAAAATAATTTAATAGAAAATACAAAAGTAGAAAGGGAACAAGACATCTTCCCGGCTGTATCTGCTTCTGTGATGTACATGTACCTGACTGTAAAAAAAAAGATGTTTGCATGTAAAATAGAAATTCCTAAAACATGATGATTTATGCGAGGCATTTCAGTTATATTTGAATAAAAGCTAGATTTTGTTTAATGATAATTCAAATATAATGCAAGTTCTTTGTGCTTTGCACCGACATAAACTCCAAATGGATACAGCACACAACTAAAGAAAGCAATTTTAACATATATACGACAATAAGCAAAGTTCAATAAAATATTGGTAATACGGTAACAAAACCAGGTTAAAACAATTCTTTCAACTCGTACTAGAAGAACTTGAAATGTAATGCCGCTCTAAGAGCTAAATTAATTGGGAGGTTCCAGAGCGACTTATAGACCAGAGGAAACAAAATGTCTAGAACTGCACGTGTGGTACCAAGCACCTTTCATTCCGTAGATATATCAGCAGAGAAATATACACCAAATAAACTCAAGGTGAGTTAAAACCATTGATATCAGAATAATATTTATTTTCATGTAACACGCAAAGATAGATTTTGATAAAAGTATGTTGATATTTAAGTTTGTTGATAAAGACCTAATGATGCATTTGATATGAAACATGTTTTGAAAAACATAATTATTTTAATACCAAAACTAAACATACCCGAAGAGAGATAATTCTTAGAATCTTAGTAAGCATTTTTCCCCGATAATGATACCATTTTGTGATATGTGACAGAATGGAAGAGCAAATGCATTTACTTTGAGACAGTACTCTTCAATCTCGCCACAATGTTAAGAAAGTCAGGTACATGCAAAATAAACATCATTCCATATGACTTAGTCACATTAGGTATTAGTATAAATATTACTCAAGTCAAATTATAAAATAAAAAGTTTAATCTCAGGTTGATAAGTGCGTTTCCTATCAAAATGATGACAGATTTCAAAATTCACAAGAAAATGAAATGCAAAAAACGCATACTTCAACTTTACCGAAAATACTACAGAATGAATAATTTTGACCTTCACCTTATTCGGAATTCATATCTCGTCTTTGATATATGTCCTCGTTTTAAGTGACAAAAAATTGTGTCGGGTTATGGTACATATATCCCAATTACCATATTAAACAAACAAACAGGCATTTATCTGGCACCTTTGATGTGTAATGAGGGAGAAAGCGTGCAATAAAGACGTGATCAGTGTATTGTTAATTAATGAATTATTGTCATTTTAACACTGTCAGATACATTTCAATTAAAATACAAACTCAGCGAACCAAGAAACAACCGTTTGGAAAAGCGCGTGGTTAGAAAATTAATTCTCACAATTCGTTATTTCTGTGAATCCCTGTGAAAGCTTTGACTTAAAAACTTGTGCCAACTTAAAATAAAAAATCAATATATATTATTAATCTGCTATTTTAAGAAAAATATGTTTTTCTTTTGTTTATAAAAAAGAGGCTATGTTATTGGCACTTTCCTCTTGATATTTTTCGGTGGTTATATTTTGCTAACCCTTTTTATAATGGCCTTTCGTTTTTGTTGTGTTTCTTGGAAATATTATTGTAAAAGGTGTTATAACAGGCATATCTATAGAGGTATGATCTGTATCTTTGTTTGATATTTTATCTAATAAGATATGTCCCGTTTCCTTAAGTATGCAAATGGGATCCATAAAAATGCCTAAAATCTATTAATTAGTTTTTTTTTTTACACTGTGGCCTGTTAAAAATATACTAATTGATTTTTTTTTCATAGACTGTGGCCCGTTTGATTGAATACTGCCGGCCACAGTTACCAAAATAACAAGTTTTATATCAAAATAGAAAGAAAAAAGATATTCTAGTGATATATGAATGGTCGTAATTGATTTACGAACAGATATGTAGTATGGCTTTAATCAATTGCATTAATTGAAATCAAGTAAAGAGGGACCAACAATATTATCAATGGTTTTTATAATTTTACAGGAACCATTATTGTCGCTGTTTAAATGAGAAGTAATATATAAATGTATGCAAATAGACATTTAGTTTTTTTCGTCTTAAAAACATACCAACCGCAGTACATTTTTTGTGCTTGAAGGAATCGCACTGAATATATACTGTCTGTTAATTTGAATAATTATGTCATTTAATATGAATTGGAGTATTTCTGAGGAAATGTGCAGGTCCGAGCTGACATTTCTAATCAAAACTTTAATGAGCAACTAGAGACGTGTTTTATTAAGCGGATCAAACATATTTGTAATTATTAATACAAATGCATTAACCTTTAATTTCTTGGAAGAAAACAAATTTCAATTCTTAGAATTCCTAGAGCTTCATGTCAGACAACACTTTTACTTATCAATTACAATAACTTGTTTTTGTTAATGATCTGTTTAAGAATATATAAATCTGTTTACCTTTTGCCTTGTATAACAATTTACTAATTTTAAAATGAAAATAAATTTTAAAATATTTTTTGTTCGACTCTAGAGTTTAGCTAAATTTACGGCATTTGCGGCATATGTTTCTAAATGATACAAATTTGTTATCTGAGGCTTGATTTGAAAATGATGGTTAAACTGGTTGTGTGAAAGAATGTGTCTACATTTTCACAGAATTCGGAACAGAGAGCCCATCTTCACCACTGATTGATAGGAATCAATTATTAGTATTTAATGTTTAACTTTTAAATAATTGATTTTTGAAAGTAAGCTTAGACAAATTCAATCAAAAGTGTAGTATAACTAATTGATAACGTTTGAAAACAAGCAAAACACATTCAAAACAAATCTATTGCCCCACCCAAACCAACATCCCAAAAAGCTACCAACCAAAATAAAATCGAAACATTTATATATGTAAAAACAATGAAGTTTTTACTTTGAGTGAATTTAATATTTAAGCATTGAATGCCAATCTTGGATATTGTAGGTCCTATAACACACCAACCTGAATACCTCGTGTTAACGCAGTATAGCGCAGTATAATTTGTTTGTCCCCATGCACCCAAACCAACATTCCAAAAAGCAAGCAACCAAAATAAAATATGTTATAGCAATGAAGTTTTTACTTTAAGTGAATTTAACACTGAATGCTTATCTTGGATAACGTAGGTCATATAACACACCAAACTGAATACCTCGCGATAGCGCAGTATAATTTGTCTGCACAATATAGTATGTTATTGGACCGACTAACATTTAAAAAACCCATTAAATGTTTATATTCATATTTATCAGGCACGTAGCATCAGCCTCCGACCCCCCACTTTTTCTCGCAGCAAACATTTTTCTTAAATTGACTATATGAAAAAGAGAATTAACATGGAATTGGCCCACCACTTTTTGGTGAGCATGTAAACAATTGAAGGGAAAGGAAAACAATTAACAGTAAAATTGGAAAATGAAGTTATATGTACAGGTACAGTTCGCTCTGCCCCTCCCCTCCCCCGGTGGATTAAGGTCTTTTTTATACGATTTTTGAAAAGTCGTTAATTTTGTTTTTGGCTTATCAAGATTTTTTGGATGAGTCTGCCCCTCCCCCTCACCCCCACTTTAAAAAACGATGCTACGTGCCTATTTATTTTGATGTTTATTTGTATGAAATATGTTTGTATCGTCGCTTTAAAGTCATTAAAGGCATGGATATAAACAATAGATGCCCAAAAAACAAGTCATTTAGTGTGCTTCTGCAGCTAAACATACAGTATCAGAAACTTTGCCGACACAACTCTTTTTTGAGATAGGATCTGATATGATTTAAGGATTATTTTCCAAAAGTCTATATCACATTGGTAACGTGAGTTTTAACGTTTTATTAAATCTAACAATAATATATCTATTCAAAAGGCGTAATGACGTTAACTTGTGCTCATACTCCGTTTATATTGTGAGAAACAAGCTATTGACTCTGGTGACACTTTGGAAAAAACTTTGGAGTATTTTAAAGGCCAAATAAAAAGTAAATGGATGTCAAACAAAAGGTTCTTTACCTTTCTAATAATAATGCAATCTTAGAACGCTTACTGTTGCAGAAAAGTGATTAAAAAATACGGTACTCCGGTGATAAAAATTGCTTAATGACATTCTTTCAGACCTTCGTGTACGTGCAAGGCTACTTACGAAATAATTTAGTCGGTGACCTTATAGAATATATAATTATCTACTTCATCGAAACATAGCAAGTGAATTAAAAGAGATCAAATACAGCCGTGTCAAGCTTTAGAATTTACAAAATCAGTCATCATTAATAAGGGGAAAACACTTTTGATGAGCGCAAAGGCAAGGAATTGGTTGTTTCGACGGACTCCATCAGTAAAGTGTTATATATGGAGGTTCCGTGTTCCAGATTTTTTTATGATTGTTCGATGGCCTGGAAGTACAAGTTCTTCGAGGGTATAACAACAAACACATGGCTAAAACACCATCAATTAAGTAACCTGAACGAACTTGTTTCAAAATAAATTGTTAAAACTTTCTCTGATTTCAATTAAAATAAATATTCAACTAACAGACGCAATTTAAAAACATTAAGATCATTAAACCACATGCCAATAGTTCTTTATTCAAAATACGAGTAGGTTTGAAATTCTCTTATGAATAAACACCCCTAGTTTGTGGTTTTGAATGTTAAAATATTCAATCAAATTTAACATGAGAAGATTTTTATTGTAGGTGAATATGAAACTGGAGTTTTTAAAAATACTTATAAATCTGGTTATAAATTATAACCCTTGAAATGTGGTTTTGTTATCATATAATTACCACTGAATTTTGTTCTTTCATTTGAGTAAATCATCGAGGCTGTTCACATACACAAAACGCCAAAATCTTATAACGTTAACGCTAGATAAAAACTGCCAATTGTGTATAATAAACCAATGAAAGGTCACTGACTCCTCGAGGATGAATATTGGACTAGAGGTTTTGCGAACATGCATATGTGTTGCCATTTCTAAATCTAAATCAAATGGAGTATTTAAAATACCACAGTTACCAATAATTAACACACGAGTAAGATCCTCCTTATGTATAATTATATTACGAAGTCTGAAAAGGAAATCCTGGTCTTGTAACAACAAATTTCATGTTACAGTAAATACCTTGGCATTTACAATAAGACCTTGTATAATCCTTGTTCTTTAAAAGATATCCAGAAATGTGTGTTTGAAATTATACACAATTTACATGACTTACTGCATTTTTTTCACGCTTGTTTCGTAAGAACAGAACTCTTAAAACAAAGTTAAAAATAAATTGCAAAAACACAATTTTTACAAATTGCTTCTATTGCGGGCGTTCAAGTTACGAAATGGACATAAATCATGCACATTTTGCTGCTGACATTCAGGTGCCAAAATAAATTCATGTGTTTGTGGAGCACTGTCATTTTTTTTATTGAAGTTTTAAGTAAATTTGAAAAGGCACAACAAAGATGTCTAGTTTTGTGGCTGTCAACTCAAAATATCTTCAATAGGTTCCATTTCAAATTAACAGCTGAATATATTAAAAAAAATGTTCTATTTCCTGGTATTGCTGCACTCTCATGTTAAATATTGTGTATAAACAAAACCAATGAAGTAGACCAAAAATAGATTTTGTTTTCTGATATTCTATAGTTGACGAAGTAAAATGCTTCTGAAATATTTGCATTACGGGGCTAGTAAATTTATGAAAAGATGAATAATGATATATTCTATTTAAACTTTGTGCGTTTTGCTATATAGGAATAAGGTTTAGCCTATCGTTTTGTCTGATGCAGCGATGCAGGGTCCAATGTTTTGTTCGAAAAAAAAAATCCACAAAGTATCTACATATAGTTTCAATTTTACATGCAATATTAAAACCGATTTGTTTGCTTCATTGGTAATCTAATGGCATAACATAAGATAATTCTACTGTTTTATTAATATTTTTCTATTTATGTTATGTTTATACTAAAATTATCATTGAATATTAATATTATTAAAGTATTTACGTATGATAAACTAAATTATGGACTCAAAATACATGCAAGAACAGATTGTTAAAAACATATAGTCCCACTTTGATGCACCGTTGTTTGTTGTTTCCCATATCAAACTAGCATGATCAAAACATGATTAATATGATGGAAGTAAACAGTGCAGTTTTTATTAGCTGTAATGAATATGCCGGATATAATGATAAATATGTCATAATTATGTCTGAGGAATTCGGAATAAATCACTCTCTTGCAGTTTAGATCAATCTAGATCTCGCCAATAAAACACAAAACCCCAAAATATTTTGTAAACAAAATATATTTATGCATGCAGTTGTTGTTGAGATATTAAATTTGTTATGCAGCGAAAATCCCATTACACTGACAACCAAGCTTTAATTATTAGTTTTTTTCTTTTTGAAAAATGGTATCACATGACTTATATTTAGACAAAGCAGTATAATTTATCTTAAAGTTACTTTTGTCAGGGGTCGGGTTTTTCCATTCCGATGGTCTTGCTCATAGACAAATAACTGTTTATATCGCACTTACATTTTATTATCACAACTAGGTGTCGCGTTAAAGATGTAAGAAATCATGCCAAGGTCCGTAAAAAATAATGGAATATACAAAATACGCTATTAACATCAACCGCAAAATTACAAATGCGTGTGATCTTTAGTACGTTTTCATTAGAGGTAAACAATGCGACCAAAGCGTCTGAGTGTTTAGTACTTATAAATGTCTATGAATAAAAAAGCGCTTTGTAAACATTTTCATATAATACGTGTAGATGTCGTGAAGACGGTTGTTCAGACTGGTAGCCAAAATCGGGAAAACAGTTTTTTTTATCTAAATAATATTTATGTATATATTACAGAAAGTCCTCAAAAAAATATGGTTTCTCTTCTTGATGGAATGGATTTTTTGGTCCCATCTTTGACATTTTTTTTACAATCTATTTGATTATGTACATGTACTTTTAAACTATTTCTGGTCATCATTATGGTACTGTGATTTTAAATTTTATACTGTTTATGTTGTTAAACAGTTCTATTGTATAAATTATACATTTTTTTGCTTGTTGAGTGTATTATGACAACTGCATAAAGAATTTCTTTTAAAACATATTATTTCTTTTAAAAAGTTCCTAGGAAAAATATATAGTTTTAAAAAAATGTTATATATGTCCAAGCTGCAGATGGAGCGTAAAACTATATGTGTCTGATTTTGGCCATATTAACAACACGCTAATCCCCAGAATTAGTATTCAGTGCTCTAGCTAGAAAGCCAACAAATGTAGTAAAATTAATGTATGTAGCTAAGCTGTCACTAAATATACCTTTGTTCTGTCACTGATTTTAAAAGTTAAAACAAGATTTAAAATACGTTGCAGAGAAGAATATTAAAAACATTTCCCGTATATCATTGTATCTTTTTTTTGGTTTACAATGACATCTACGGTAATTTATTGTCGTATTTTGCACTTCAATGTCAGATTAACCACACCCAGCGTAGAGTGTGTAACCTCCAATGAAAGTAAAAAGTCAGGGGCTGAAGAAAAACTTACGACCGATCCGGCATTAGTTTATACATGTAACCCGTAAACATTAATTGCCACACATCGTAAACTGTAAACTTCCTTTACATGTTACTTTAATGTTTTACTAGTATAGCTTAATATATAAGATATAATACTAGTACCTCCGTGCACTTAAAGCGTTGGTTTGTTTAACTCCTTGAATTTTTCATTGCAGTTAGCATCAATAATCGTGATATATGATAATCAGCCCGTACACACATTTTACGTGTACTGAATATAAGACAATTAGCTTTCATTTCCATATAAATCATATCGATACATTATCGGCACAAACAAAAATATATCTGGAAGCCATGCTTTACAAATCCATTTCCTAGGAAACATAAATCATTTAAATGTATTTGTATGTAAGTTAATCTTATTCATATGTGTGGTTTAATTAACACAATTTTTGTAAAACTTTATACATGTAACTAATACGATAGGTTGAATGTCGTCATTGTTGAAATACCGTGCGCATATAGTACAATGTAATTGTTGTGGTAGCATTAATCTTATATGAGTCACTCCTAATTCTGCAGTGAAAAAGTCTCTTCGAAGAATAAACATTAACATGTATGTACAAGATAAAATGAATATCTTAATTCCGTCTACATACCAAAAACAACGCATATCGATCACAGAATGCTGCATTACTTCCGGGGAGTTTTTTGCCATTGTTTGCATTTTGAAAGAAAATTGGGGCATAACTGCTATATCAGATAACCGTGTATGGGGAATCTTTGAAATTGTTTTAATACCTAAGCTAATGAAAAGATAAGTAAATATCACTCTCTTACCTTCTTAATGTTACAGTTCTATTTATATAAGTGAAATAAAACTACTCACCTGCATTTGACTACAGGTTAACACTTGTTTCCAGCCTCAATCGAAAATGGCTATAATTTCGCTTTAAAGTTACATGTACTTGATATGGTCGTCAATATTTTTAAGTTCCCTGCATTTGTTTTTATACTAAAATAATTATTCAAAAGACAACTTGAAAATTGTAGAATTTTAAAGAGTAACAATATAAAAAGCAAATTTTGAAGATATGCGGATGTTATGTGCTCTTCAATAGATCAAGTACATTTTAAAATTTATTTCACATTTCCATATATGGTCCATATTTCTTGTATGCAAATATGTGTGTTATGTAGTCTGTGTCTGTCAATAAATCAAATTTTGCAAGAAAGTTCAGAGTTTTAACTGTAGAGCAAAAAAGATGAAAAACGTTGTATTCATTAATTTCAATTTATTGCTCTCGTACAAGGCTCAAAGAGACATTCATCTAACGAAAAGGGCAAATTAACTGACCCATGTGTTAATTTTCCCTACCTAATAAAGTCTACCTGTCTGCTAGAAAGGATTGTCAAATGACATTAGCTATTCTCATTTAGATAGACTTCGGGTTATCATACTGGACTACTAAGATGCTTACTTAAAACATTAAAACCTCAAAGTTACTTGTTTATAAACCTTAAAAGTTGAGCACTTTAAAATTGCATAAGCTATCTTTTGGTTTTTTTTCTTTTTAGAAATAAGAAAATCTGAATTACACAAATTAAACATACAGGTGGGAGAGATATCGCTGTGAAAGAATTTAATTAATTATCGAAATTTCTATTTTTAAAAACCCATTCTTATAAGATAAATAATGAAAAAGGTAATGCTTTCTAATGCTATAATTGTTGCTTTAGGAGTGAACTGAAAGATACATGAGAGGCCGGTATTACATTTACATTGAGCAACACTAAATTCAGTCGTATTTAGATAAAAATCTTAACATGTAACCTAGTGCATTTAGTTCTATCTAATTCATACTACCGACTCTGCAAAACAATTGGTCTGAAACACACACACACACACAGAGAGAGAGAGAGAGAGAGAGAGAGAGAGAGAGAGAGAGAGAGAGAGAGAGAGAGATTTCTAAACATGAATTAATAAATGAACGTTATTGTAAAAAGAAAGCTTGATTCTTTTGACTCGTGATAAAATGCATAAACTTTTGAAATCGTCTAATTGACACACATTTTACTGTACTTGTTATATTGAATTGGATACTTCTCTCGTCTTCTAATACATTTAATTTGCATGATTGTGCGATTTAATACCTATCAAACGTGTCTATAAAGTTAAAACAATGCTTTAAATCAGTTAAAATAATATATAGCTGAACATATATCATCGGACTTCATCTTCGTTGATGCTGTACGTCTGTTTTGAGAATTTGAATAACATATCATGGATTGAAAAAAAATCAACCTCAAACACCTGTTCTTGATTACCAAAGTGATCGCGGGAGTAGTTAAACATGTACATGGTTATCAGCCTTTTTTCCTGATCGATTCAATTAGTGAACATGTCAGATCAATCACGGCAGTTGAGCAGTAAACCTAATATACTGTACTTCCGTAAGTTCATCACAAATCTTTATATACACATCAAACACAGACCCTCTTTCATGAGATGTATCCTAATCCACACGAAAAAAGACCAGAATGACTGGCAGATAGATGTCTGAACTGACCTGCTTTACACGTTCAATTTTATAAACCATTCATGTTCACCATTATTGTAAATTAATAGCTCGATCTCGGAAATCAATTAATAAGTTATTATCATTTGTGGTGAGGAACTGACTTGAGCTTTATCATCCTTCATCAACAAAAAATTGTGATTGTGCAAAAATTAATTACAGAATATAATGTCAGCATCACACTCAGGACAATTTCCTTGACAATGAAACCTTGATCAGGACAGATTTATTTTGGAACCGACAAGGACTGCCTACTATAACCTGTCAAAAACAATTTTGAAAATGCAAGGCTCTTTTATTGCATCAAAGTGGTTGTCAAAATCAAGAGTTACCTTTAAGTTTCTACAGAGGACAAAATATCTTCCTATTATTAACCTTGGATGCTCAATTGCCATCAGTTACTGCGCAATATTATGAAGTTTGATGGCTTTTTGTGCTTCTAAAACTATCATAACGTTAGAATGTTTATCAATTGACTAAAAAGTCAATTTACAATTGAGGAATTTGTATCTAGTAATATGTATGCATGCTTTTCAAAACATCTTGACAATTATAAAGAGAAGAAAAACCAAGTAAATTACATTGCAGGGAACACCTGGTCGACCATATCTTTATTTAGAAGATACTTTTAGATTCTAAAAGGCAGATATTTTCTAAAGTGACAAATATGACAGCATTCACATTAACCACAGGATCTAATGTTGTGCCGCGACTTACTCAGGTCCCAATATAGAAAGAATAAAGAAAGCAAGCCAACTCCCCAAGCAATCAGTTGACAACCCTTGTTGACGTTAAATAATTCTTATCCAAATAAGTATGAGAAGTTTAGTAGTGTCGTTGACTAGCCTGTCAAACCGGAAAAAGCCTTGTTACAGGCTAAAGATGGAAGACCCACCGATAAAGACACCAAGATGGCCCACCATTGTGACCCCATGAATCATCGGCAAGTTCTGAGCGATCTTGCACCTCCAAGAGGACCGTGCAATTTGGTTCCATGCGTTATGTCATAGTGCGCGATTTTTCCAGCAACGTATCTTTTATTCATAATTGCGATCTGATTGACAGTATGTCTGCTAGGAATTCTTATATGAAATTAACCTCACTTCACTGATTCAGGAAGTCGTTGTGCAGAAGTTTGCAATTTTACCCTCGTATCCATTAACTACATGTATAAGATTTTGCTCTAAACAGAGATAACGTTCGCAAAGAAATTTCACTACTGGAATCGTAATATATATTAAAAAAAATATTATTAAGTTGTTATCTGGTTTAATGTTGTAATTTAATAATAGGTTAAATATTAAATAGCATTTACTTTTATATTGTTGTCGATAGTGAAATTTCTTATACAGAATTCATTTATTTATTGCATGCGCGGATCTAGAGGGGGGGGGGTCTCGACCCCCCCCTCCTGGAAAATGAAAATTTACTAAATTTACATAGTAAAATTTAATATCGCAAATATGCCTCGGACCCCCCCCCCCCCCCTGGAAAACACAATTACCCTTCGGACCCCCCCCCCTGGAAAAATTTTCTGGATCCGCGCATGTATTGTACGAGGTTTGATCCCAAAGTGATATTACAGTAATCATTGTTCTATTAATTGGCACGAAGCTGATTACCAAATCTTCTGAAATAGTTAAATAATTCAAAAATTTAATTACATATGACATAGATTGACAAAACTTTATTATAGTCATTTGGAGTATTCTGAATCACGTTTTACAACTTGGTTGCAAAATATAACAATTTCGTAATAGGCTGTTTGGTGTCAACAGAAATAAAATTATGTCAGAAAACAGATTTATGTCACAAAATATTTTAATTTATAAAATAGCGACTTTGCCAGGGTTCTTAAGACACCATTACTTTAGTGTGCTGCGGGTCACTTCCGGGTCGTTCGAATCAGTAGCTAAACTGGCAAAACAGACAGACAAATTAATATTTTTTACCAACAAGTTTATTTTATTTCCCACCAGTCTAGAAATTATTATTTTAGCCCATGTTTCTGATTAACACCCCTATGCAGTAATAATCCACCAACACATACAAAGTTGGAATGTAATATCCCTAGCATGGTTATATGATAGTCATTGAATTGCATAAGCAAAAACAATTAAACAAAAAGAATATTCAACACACATATTTATACGGCTGTGGTCATTGTGTACACACGTGATTCGAAATAACTAAAACAGAAAGGGGTTGTAAATGAAATCACTGGGTCCACGTTTTTAGATGTTGTACAAAATTAGTACAGTTCTTGAAAACGTGTAAAACCACTGATTTATCAATATACAGTTTGTCATGTTTCGTCAAATATTAAGACTACGATATAGATGAGAAATATTGAGCAACGTTTTTAACATGCAAATTTCCCCATATAGATGACAGCTAGTACATTAATTTAATCACAAATTAACTTGTTAGTGTATGATATTTCCTGTTTCGGTTTTGTTTATAGATAGTTATTAATAAAGTGTTGCTAATGACTGTTTGGTAGTTTTATTTGTTAGGTTTTTCTTACATTTCAAAGCAATACTTGAGATTCCGAGAAACGCAAAACGCGAAGTGACCCCAAAATGATCACCATTGTTTAGTCATATAGCTAAAGAAATCACCACAAAAACTTTAAAATAATTACCAATTAGTCACTAGTTGACGACTTTTTAAAAATCAAATATGATAATTTGCTAATGAAATTATAATATCACGTCTTAGATGATGTGAATGTAACTGCAACACTATTTATATGATCAAATCTGGTTTGAAATGATAATATTTCAAGCCTCACACTCCTTTTCCATAAATGCTAAGAACACATTGTCAAATTGAGATCCATTGACTAACTCGCCCAGCCTCCTGCCTTTTAAACAGCACATTATAATAGCAATCCGAGCAAGTGGTGAGTGAAATGGAGGCCTTTATCAGTGATGCAAGTCATAGAAGGTACATGTACCTTATGTTAAGGAAACAGAATCACTTGTAAAAGATTTTACTTTTCTCTTGATAACCTAAACCTCAACAATCTAGATGTAACTCCATTCCTCCTCCCGCTTGGCTTTTAGTTTTAAAACAATAAGTGCATTTAATGCCGAGACGCATGATATGGTTTAAGAACAATAACTCTGACGCACTTTGCAAGCTTGTTTGAACTAACCCAAGATTTACCAAATATCGAATTTTAACACGATTTCCACATATTATATATATTATATAAAAAGTGAACATTTGAACAACCACGGTGTTCAAAAGTAAATAAATTTAATCAAAAAGAAAAAAATAGAATTAGTCGTTGGGCAAACACATACAATCATCAGTTTTATAGTATCAAACTCTGTAATGTATGGTGGCATATCTCTGCCTCTTGTGTGCAAGTTATTTTCTATCAAATATGTCGACATGCAAGATAAATATGTTGACATGCAAGATAATTATGTCAACATGCAACATAACTATGCAGCATGTTAACATAACCATGTTGCATGTCGACATAAATAAGTTGCATGTTAACATAAATAAGTTGCATGTCGACATAAATATGTTGCATGTCAACATATTTATCTTGCATGTTAACATAAATAAGTTGCATGTCGACATAGGTAGCATTTAGCATCTTGGATGTCACATATTGGCGATATTTGAGATTTTTTATAATTCTTATTTGATAGCAATTTTCTTGCATGTCAACATAGTTATGTTGCATGTTGACATAACTATCTTGCATGTCAACATATTTATCTTGCATGTCGACATAATTGATAGAAAAATAACTTGCACAAAAAGGGCAGAGATATGCCACCATAGTAATGCATACATTTTACACGTTTAGCCTAATCTAAACCTTAATTTTTCTGTTTCAATGTGTGTAAAAGTAATGTACCTTATAAAACATTTGAACTTTTGCAATAAAGTTTTGTATCACCCTATGGTCTAAAGAAGACCCCATTTGATTTCTAGGTCAAATGTCAAAGTTATGTCTTCAATAAACATTCGGTCTGACTGTAAATGACACTTTCACTTTCGAACGACGTCTTTATAAAACCATTTTTTTTTCTAATGAAACTTCACACCATAAGAATATTCTTGATGATTGAATTAAGGAAGACAAGTATTGATTTTGACGTGCAAATACAGATGAAATTAATTTATGCTGGTTAACAATCTCCGATCCTCAGCAATGTTTGATAACTCTAAATTATCCGGAATTTTGTTATTCGTACCATAAATCTGCCTTTTATATATACAAATTTAATTAGTCTTGTTGTGTTAATATTACACTCAACTGAATTTGTTATGTTGCTAGGGATAACTACAAAATCGCTAAGTTTATGAGGGTAAACTTTAATTCAGCCTCTGGCTGAATTCCTGGCCTTAAAAGAAAACAATTTATGATGGTTCGTAAATTTATTTTAGAGAAACCGCAACTAATATAATTATATCAGCAAACAACAATAAAATAATTAATTAAACAAAACATAAAAAAAAAAAATAATTAAAAAAATAATACCATTTCATCTTCCTTTATTTAACTGTTTAGTTGCGTTAACTTTAAAAATGATATTTTATAAATATGATTAATATAAAGATTATTGAACATACATGTACATGTACGTACCTTAAAAGAAAACAAGTTGTGATGGTTCGTCAATTATTTTAGAGAGATCGCAACTGGGGTTGTCAGGGCTCGCATGGCAATTTTATACCCCACAACCGGTTTCCATGACATTTTCACAACTTGTTAACTTTAACGGTACCCATGTGACTTGGCCGCATGTGGTCAGCATGTGATCAGTGTTTCGTAATTCTAATTAAAATGTAACCTTTATCCAAAATTAAGAATTCCACATTATATAAGTTTAATTAAAGACTTCAACGTCAATACAGCTTGACCGAAATCAACATTGTTATCTATGGAGAACACTGACCACTTACATGAAATATATGATCAACTTAATTACTCTGTCTGGCCCGAATACACAATTTGTAACACTGTGCCAGATAATAATGCCAGTGCCAAGGTGACATTTTTGCACCCGTCGAAGCTGTATATATCGAAAAATTCAAATGCGCCATATGATAGACCATTGTTTATATATATATATATATATATATATATATATATATATATATATATATATATATATATATATATATATATATATATATACACCTTTAAAAAATAAAATTCTACAGGAAAATAATTTTTCCTACAGGAAAAACAATATTCTGATAGGAAATTTAAAATTTCATACCGGAATACAAGAACTTCCTATAGGAATTTCAATTCCGATAGGATTTGATAATATCCGATAGGAAAACTTAATGTCCTATAGGAAAACTACCTGTCTGAGTCAAATTCCTACAGGAAATACCATTCTCCTACAGGAAATATAATTCCTATAGAATTTTTAAAAAAAATCCTCCTATGGGAATTATCATTTTCCTATGGTATATTAATTTTTTTAAAAGGTAAATAGCTAACCTGTCAGGTGAAACATTCTAAAAACAAAAGTGGTTATTTACTCTCTAGACAATGGTTTATCATTTGGTATATATGGATTTTTCCGAAATTGCATCCTAAGCGGGTTCAAAAAGGCCAATTTGGCACTGGCATAATTATCTGGCACAGTGTTTTGTATACAAAAGTTACGGTATATGTTTACAATATGTCTGCAATAAATGCCAAGTAATCTAAAATCTAACCTTGCACTGAGTAATAAGGTTATATACATTTAAAACTAAAAGATATTATTATTACCAAAAAAAAAAATTAAATTAATACATAAAATTCTATATAATTCTACTTTCAAATTTCGTTTTTCTATACGCTATTTTGATATTGACAATATTTTCAAATTTTAAAGTCGTCTTTATGCTCCTGGTTTCTGCAACATCTCATACACATTATTTTGCTGATCACTCTATCATATGGCTCTAGAGAGTGCAACCACGATGGCAGAAAATTCCAAGTTCTCAACTGTTTTGGAAGACATTGTGGTGCTTTAACTTGTAATATATTGACGAGAGTAACAAACACTAGCACCGTCAGGAAAGGTATCCCGACAGCCATAAAGACTACCGAACCGGCTTGTGACAACGCAAAGAAAGCTGCTGGAAGCAGAAAGAACATTCCGACTAGATAGACAATCGCAAACCACCGATACTGAGCTGTGGTATTACCAAGGCCCTTAGCCAAATAAATTGGAATCTTGCGGAGAAATGGAATGGGATAGAACAGAACGGTTCCGGAAAGGTTGAAAAATAAGTGACAGAGTGCAACTTGTAAGGTTAGGTTAACTTGCGACTCTGACACTGCTAACGCCGCCAGGATTCCGGTAACGGTAGTGCCGATGTTGGCCCCGATCGTCAGTGGGAACATTCTCTCCATCGACACGATGCCAACCCCAACCAAAGGCGTCAATGTGGAGGTGAACACCGAGCTACTCTGTATGATCATCGTCATGCCTGTAATATTAATAAACATTCGATTGAATTACATAACATTTGTCGAGAAACACCTGATGTTCCTTATTTTGTTTTTACCGTTACATGCATGTAGTAAAAACACGCACTCCCTTTATATCTCGTACATCATAAGCTTCTATTGATAATGGGTTTTCTTCGGTTGGCAGTTTCCAGTGCATGCAATTTTTACACATTACATAATGATGTCTAAAAGTTAGTAAGAGTATGCAAAAAAGGATATTTACTTGACTGTTTTCAGAATGCACATTTATATCTATCACGTGTTATTCATATATATAACTAAGAATAATTTAGTATCCTACAAAATAAAACTTATGTACGAATACAAGTGAATGAAAGAAATAATACTAAAATTAAAAAAATACAAAAATTTCAACCATAAGCTGTATTATATACACATTTCCATTTTATAGTTTTTACGTACTTTTTAATAAAATTAAATATAAATCGCGGGGTTTTTTTCAGTGGCAAAAGGCCGCATCAAATTTCTGTTGTCGTGCTTGTGTTTCAAAGACCCATGCAAAGACAATGTAAGAAACCGCAAGATTAAATTTAAGTTTGATTTTATCTATAAAATTACCTGTTCCTATAAGAATTGCAACATATCCGGTAAGCCATCCGAATTTTCCCGGGAAATCGGCGTTAATAAAGCGTTTGACAATTGAGGCCATCGTTCCTTTAAATAGGGAGTTCAGCAGCTTGACCACCACAAACAGACATAGTACTATGAGCAGTAAGGCAGCAATGGTCAGAATAAGCCCGGCTTCCTCGTCACTAAGGTCAGAGAGGGCAAACAGGTTCTTGCAACGGCTGTCTCCGGTTACATTTTTAGGAAAGCAGGGGTCTGTAAAATATTTTTTTTCATGGAAAACAGCATGCCTTCATTGACTTGCAAACATTCAGCCACATGTGAACTACAGGTTAGATACTTAAATGAGTACTTTGAGCACTCATAAAAATAAGCTTGTCGTTCCTGTCCACTCACATATCTTAGCAGTTATTGTTTTGGTGAAAATATTTTGACTAAAAGAATGAATCTTTAATTTCCAAGGTGATCTTTTAAAAAAAAAAGTATGTTTGTATTGACTTTAAAAGTTTGAGGAAAGCACATACTGTATGAAATGCTGTCTGAATTTTAAAATCCCACCTGCATTAGAGGAAGTTCCAACTTTGTCACACCATCTCTTGAGTACTGATCGCGATGTACCGTTCACGTGTATTGCTTTGCATTTTAATGCCGTTTTGTCGATCTATAATAGAACAGATGCAATTAAATCTTTTCGAACATTACATTATTTTCAAAAGGAAAAGAACCCCAATACTTTTAAATGATAGATACTGAAATAAGCTACATGTACTTTAAGTACATATACCTCGACAAACAGACGGATAAATGGTTTCGTAATAGTCTTCAACAAATCTCTTTTAGTTTTTGAAGAACCGGAAACGTCAAGGGAATCAACTATAGCTTTTGTTAAGTAGAACAGATAGCCAGAGATCACCTCAAGAGGAAGTAAGACAATGACGCACATCCAGTTAAACACATCATGAATTGTAGCACCTCCAAAAGCTTTACGGAACTCCTCGCGAGACCCTGCTTGAGCCAACGAGACTATGGTATTTGTGACCGTTGTCCCAATGTTTGACCCCATTATGATAGGAATCGTTTCCCGTACCGGAATAGCTACCAAATATATATACATTCATTCGAAAATCATAGCAATGAATTCTAAATGAAACAGGTAAATAATCACGGATTTATTTCATGTAATAAAAATATTTTATAAACTTAACAAATCCTCGTTTCTCACAGAAAAGTGCATTTATCAACATTTTAATAAGTCAAATGTACTTACTTTTTGATCCTGCCAGAGCAATGACTATAGATACTGTTGTGGAGGAACTCTGTATCAATGCTGTAGCGAGGATTCCAATCATTAATCCGGCTACAGGATTGGACAAAACTTCGTTCTCCTTAAATATTTTCGCATTTGCCTCCCCTAATGGTAACCAAGAATGACATTTGATTATCTCAATTTCTCATCTAAGTAAGCGTTGTTCGCACCAAGCAAAGAAAAAAAATCAGATTCGCTATCAATATATTTGATTCAATTTTTATTTGTTTACCTCCAAGAAGTTGGAATGCATCGGTTAGAAATCCAAGAGCACAAATAAAGAAATACACGAACACTAGCAAAATGACAGTCTTCACAAAAATTGAAATCAGAAGTTTAGCTCGTTGCGTGATCGACAATTCTGTAACAAAAACCAATAGACAGATTATGTTCGACAAACTTTAACAAAAAGATACACAACTACTGTCGTAAATTACCTTTCCATGTAGTTGTTTCTTTAGGGCCTAGTGACACTGCCCAAGGATCACTTTGTTCTGAAGAAGTTGATTTTATGTGTTCACTTAAATTCTGGAATAAACATAATTTTTATACATGTGTTTTGTTATTTCTATTTAATTTAGATATTCAAATGTAATTGTTAATATTTTTGACCCAAGTAATCTGAATTTAGTATTAATGATAATTAAATTTACAAAAATATGTTGGAGAATAAAAAATTCAATTTTTTTCACAATGATTGTAAATTTTACAGACAAAATGAATGATTACCAGGTCATAACGTGGCAAATATATAAGAAAGATTTTCTATTACAATACAATTCGTAGAGACAATTCTTTGTTTTGATGGCAACACGTTAGCATTCTTGATATTTCAATCCAAAAATGATATACAATGTATTTAGGAAATATTTACTATCAACGTTGATACTTCTCACTACTGCATGCTTCATGCAAGCGAGTCGCATTTTTCAGTTTAAAACAATGCTTGAAGCTATTTATGTTAATGTTTGGCGATTTTGTTCTCCAATTAACATTGATAAAATAAATGAGATTGATGTGTTCTACTTCATTGACATTGATTAATTGGATCTCATCACCTTAAAGAAAAGATAAACATAGATTATAAATGATTTTCAAAATAATAAACATCTTTACCATAGCATACATGTACGTGAGGAGGTACATATTTTAAAGATTTTGCATAAACATGATTTGAAGTATAAGAATATGACCCCGGTCTTCAAAATTGGAAACGTTCGCAATGCTTCTTAAGCGATTTACAATATCGATGTTTCATGCACATCTTTTAGAGTCTTGATTAATTTTAAGATAACAGCATAAGGGAAATGCAAGAACAAATCAACGGTTTATTCAAGCTTGATATAAATGCAATTGTTACAGTAACTGCAAATTACCTTTGAATTTGTATTTTCCAATTCCATATTACATGTATACGTAAATATATATCCTCCTACATATACGCGTGTTCAGTTCTCATTAAGATGGAAGAGCCAAAAGAAGAACGATTGTCACATTGTGCAAGTATTTCCGCTTAAGGGGGATCACCTTTCATATCATAGGCCAAATCTGGAAAGAATTGTTTTACACCTGTGGTTATATGAATTTTATTGCATAAATAGCTCCATGTAACAAAATCATTGAGAAGAGCAGCTAAGAATCTTACAGTTTACAGTGCATGTATTAGGAAAAAGTATAATATATGAATCTTGGGGGAAATGTCTTATATACACTGTTTGACGAGTTTTAGCGAATGCAAGTACTTATTAATTATAATTTGTAAAACATGCCGTTTAACTGAATGGTGTTACTTTTGGTAATATTCAACCGCAGAATTGCAATTTATATATCTGTATCATTATATTTCATTCAAAAATCGGAATAAAAAAACTTTAACCAAATAACGTATTTTCCTACTAAATGAAATTTAAGAAGAAACAAAAATACCAGAAACTGTATATTACTGTATTAAAAACAATTTTTGTTGATTATGACAACAATTCAAGATTGCGTTATATTGTCTCCGTCAAAATAACCAAAATAAACAAACAAAAGCAAAAACATACATTAATTTTTTTAAATTATATTTGCATACTAATTTTTATAACATTTTAACTATTGATATCTTCAAAAAACCTCAATTATTAAGTTAGTTAATTACATTTTTTTTTACAATTCATCAATGAGAAACAAGTATTGTTTATGGATGTTCTATTTGTTTACCAACAAAGGCGTTTCAAGGCCGCTCACCAAGCGTACTAGACAATCCATTTCCATCACTTTGTTTTTATAGCTGTGGCATTACACTTCCTTCGTCGAACCTCCATTAAATGGCCGATCATAACAAGACATTAAGCAAGAAATTATGAAGAAAGGACTTGTTTGGTTCTTGTAAAAAATAACTTCATGTACAATATATAAACCACAACCGTTGGTTAATGGATATAAAATACTGTCGAGTTGTATCTTTCTTATTAAAGTAATATAATAGAAACTTTTAGGAAAGAAAGATGTACATTGTATTAAGAATAATATAAAAAATAATGCATATTCAATAATTTATATACAGATCTTGCAAGGGAAGGGATAACTGATTGATTGTTCAATATAAATAAAAAATGTATAAAGAACATGTCTACAAAAATAGTTATCAAGGGGGTAGTTTGAGAAATAAAACGTACCGCGATATAATATCTTGACATTAATATGATTTATTTTTTTAGCTGTTTGAGGGGGTGTATATCATAAATATATTTTAATAAAATTTTTAACTGAATATGCTTGTAACAGAAATATAAAATTCTTTATCATGGACCATTCCTCGTACTTCTATGACGTCACGTAAATGGGCCATTTCCCGCATTTTCTCAAAAGCATGGACATTTCATCGGTTTTTTCTTCATATTCAAGAGTAGGAGGTACATGTATAGAGCGCAATGTTGCTTCAAAACAATTTTAACATATATTATTGTTCATATTATTTTGCATATCATATTAAAAAATTGGAGTTGGAGCAAGCATGTGCTCAATGTTTCCTATGGTGGCATAGATCTGCCACCACTTGTCAGATAATTATGTCGACTTGTCAGATAATTATGTCGACTTGTCAGATGATTATGTCGACTTGTCAGATATTTATGTCAACTTGTCAGATCTTTATGTTGACTTGTCAGAAAATGATCATGTTGACTAGAAACACAATATTTTGTTGTCAAAGCGTGTTAGTGCCACCAACTGCCATTAACTTGTCATCATAATATCTGACAAGTCGACATAAAGATCTAACAAGTTAACATACTTATTTGACAAGTCAACATAAAGATCTGACAAATAAACATAATTATCTAACAAGTCGACATAAAGATCTGACAAGTTAACATAATTATCTGACAGAAAAAATAAAATGGCCACTAGTTTAAAGAAAATTATCATTCATATTATAAGTCGACTTGTCAGATAATGATGTTGACTTGTCAGATGTTAAGTCGTCTTGTCAAATAATTTTGTTGACTTGTAAAGATAATTATGTCGACCTTTCAAATAATTATGTCGACTTAAAAAGATGATTATGTTTACTTGTCAGATCCTTATGTCGACTTGTCAGAAAATATTATGTCAACTGAATGGCACAAATTGGGCGTGGACACATTTTAGTGTCGAATTTTTTAACACGTGAATAAGTGACAAGTCGACATAAAGTTCTGACAACTAAACATAATTATCTGACAAGTCGACATCAAGATCTGACAAGTCGACATAATTATCTGACAAGTGGTGGCAGAACTATGCCACCATAGTTTCCTTTTCAAAAAACTGATAGGAAATCCCCCATTTTTGGCTAAAATACGTACTTTTTATGAAATTAGCTTATTATTAACATATCATATTTTTATTATGACCTCGATTAGACAATTTATCTTTATAAACTTAAAATAGATATAAATTAACCTATTTTTTAGCAAATTTATAAAGCTCTATTCATAACTTTGAGTTTGGGGGCATAAAAACACTCTATCCTGCACATAGTTCTTTATGAAATCTGTTCGCCTCGATAGAAATTAATATCTGTTTTATTTGTAATAATAAAATACATAAAGAAAAAATAGAGACATTTACAGACTTAAAACGTTACTTATTCTTGCAGTCAAAAAGTATAATTTTGCATCTAAATGCAAGCAAACTTCAACTCTATCCCTTTATTTTAGTCGTCGAGAGAAAATACTAATTGATAGGTTTTATATAAAAAATATTTACTTCTGAAAGACACTACTGAAAGTAGTAAATATAGTGAATTAGATGGTATCCCGCGCAAACGCGGGAATTATCAATTGATACAATGCTTGATATTTTTAACCAGTGGTTTTTTTTGTTCATTTTGTATGTACTGTGTCCGAAATTTTTCTTAATTCATTTTCTTAACCTATTCTATAAAATTGAAATCAAAAAGCAACTGCATGGCTGGATATTTAGAACAGCGGGCAGTGATGAAAATCTAAACTGAAATTTATGGTGGCATAGTTCTGCCCCCACTTGTCAGATAATTATGTCGACTTGTCAGATCTTGATGTCGATTTGTCAGATAATTATGTTGACTTGTCAGATATTTATGTCGACTTATCACTTATTCACGTGTTATAAAACTTTACACTAAAACGTTTCGACGCCCAATTTGTGCCATTTAGTTTACATAATAATTTCTGACAAGTCGACGTAAGGATCTGACAAGTCGACATGATCATCTTTTATGTCGACATCATTATCTGACAAGTTGACAGAATTATCTGACAAGTCGACATACTTATTTGATAAGACAACATAACATCTGAAAAGTCAACATCATGATCTGACAAGTCGACTTATAATATGAATGATAATTTTCTTCAAACTGGTGGCCATTTTGTTTTTTCTTTCAGATAATTATGTTAACTTGTCAGAGCTTAATGTCGACTTGTCAGATAATTATGTCGACTTGTCAGATAATTATATTAACTTGTTAGATCTTTATGTCGACTTGTCAGATATTATGATGAAATGCAAATGGCAGTTAGTGGCACTAACACTCTTTGACAACACAATATTGAGTTTATAGTCAATATGATTATTTTCTGACAAGTCAACATAAAGATCTGACAAGTTGAAATAAATATCTGACAAGTCGACATAATTATCTGACAAGTCGACATAATTATCTGACAAGTGGTGGCAGATCTATGCCACCATAGAAATTGATTATATATTTACATACACATGTCCTTTTGTTGCAGCTGACTGGAAGAAATTAAATTTTTCTAAATTTTGATCTTTAAGGCCAAATTTCAATATATAATTTTTATCACTGTCCCATATAAGAATTTTAGATAAAAGATTGTCAACTAATCTCCATCCCCGAATTCAACTTCCCCCTTTTATGCATACATCTGATCATTTATGCATTCCTAATTTATTCATATAGACGTTAACACAATATGTTCACGGTTTACAAATTAATTTACATATGTATAAAGTTTACTACCAATCTGCCGTGGTAAAAAATATATGTAATTTATTTTAAACGTGTACGCATATTTATTTGCATATCTTAAACCAAAGTTGTAATCCAAAGTATCTACCCGATGATTACTTGTAACTCGCCCTACACTTTCGGCCATGATGTTAATTAGTTAATCCGCGTTTTATCCGCAACCCGTTCTCTAAAGCTTTTTCCATTTAAACTGAAATCGCGTCAAATTGCCACATTTTATTTATTAATTTTTTTGTATAAACCAAAGATGTCCGATCCAAGATACGTATCTGCCAGCGATTCATGATGAACTCATCCTACACTCTTCGTCCTGACGTTAATTAGTCAAACTGCGTTCTTAGTTACCCAGTTCTGGAAATTTCTATCCATCAAAACTAAAATCGCGCATTCAAGAAACGAATTTGCTTAATTTATTTATTAAACATTTGTCAAATCTTAACATCTTTGTATAACCTTAATGAGTTCCCAATAAATATATTTACTCTTTACGTAATCATTCAACATTTTTTCATGGCAAGTAAATATTTTTATTAATTGTATTAGTACATAGGGAATTTATTAAAACGTAAAACAGAAAATCATGTACCTCCCCACCCTCCACTAAACTACTCATCATATACCTTAGTCTCTTTGCACATGGATACAATGCCTTTATACTTGTGTATGATGTATATCTGTTTATGTTTACAGTATATGAAATGGGTTGTGTGTGTGTGTGTGTGTGTGTGTGTGTGTGTGTGTGTGTGTGTGTATATATATATATATATATATATATATATATATATATATATATATATATATATATATATCCCCTTAAAAATAGCATCAAGTGAAAGTATCGATAATGTACATGTAGTGCAGAATGTTGACAAAATAAAGTATAAAATTAATCCAGATGTTTGAACAAAAAACCCACTTAAAATAATTTACTTTGTATAAAATTCACCGCGATTTAATGTTACATTAGATAAACGATGAATGCTTTTGAAATCGATTTAAAGAAAGAAAACCCTATTTTTTCTATACAGTTGAGCCAGCTTTGTGTGTATTAATTATTTAGTCAAAATATACTTGTATTGCGCATTCTACTAACTTATTATTTGTTGTCTTAAATGAAATTGTGCATCATAAAGTAAGTGTTCAGAATGATTGTCTTTCATTTAGATCGATAATTTAGACCTACATTTGGTACAAATAATGCGACCCGTCGGTCAAGCTAATCAAACTATTAATATCAATCTCGTGAATGACTTTCCTTCATTGTCTTAATGCATGTAATGAACAATCAATATCTAACCGTCGGTTTGACCCCTATATGTACAGTTCGTACGTTATTTAGTTTCAAATACAGTTTTATATTGAACTTTTATGCATCTAAGAGTTCATTTTAGTTAGATAATGTAAGTTTGAAATTTATGGATGATATCATGTCATGGTATATCGGACTATACTTTGATTAAGGAAAGAAAGCTACCGGAAACCATTGTAATGGACGTCCATTTGGGTCGTACAAACAATCGTGCAAGAATGACGTAGTATCCATGTAATAGCAGGAGAGAAGATACCCAGTAGTTTCATGTTAAGAGACTCTGCTTACTAAAGATGAAGAGTCATTTCAGTATGGACAACTGTACAACAGCCTTGGACTTAGAGGCTTTCAACCATACAAGGATGGCTTTCAACCATACACGGATACTGCCTATGTATGGATCGCTGTTTTATACGATTGTTTTTAAACTGCACCTTTACATTCATCCAATATTATGTATTGCCGGAGTACTGGAAAACATCGTTTCCGTCGTAATCTTTTGTTCAAAGTCTCTAAGAATGGTGTCGTCAAATGTTTATCTAGCGGCTCTTTCAGCGACGAGCAGCGTCTTCTGTGCTGCAAACTTTGTGGTGTGGCTAGAGACAGTGAATGTTGAGTTCTTCCACCAAGACGTTGTATGCCAGACGATCATCTACTCTACCTATATCTGTAGTTTTCTAACTGTATGGTTCGTCATTTGCATTACATTTGAAAATTTTCTTATAACTGTGAACATCAAGTGTGCAGTAACCGTGTGCACAGTTAAGAAAGCAAGAATAATAGTATGCATTTTGACTGGATTCGCTTTTGGGTTGTACACATTTTCCTTATGGACAACCCACGTGACCCCCATTGGAGGAAGTGACCACTGTGCATACGAAATGAAATTCGAACAGGTAGTTCACATATTTACCTATCTTGACATCACTATAACGTCGATTTTACCGTTTGTTTCAATGGTGACATTTCTTGGAGCTATCTACTTAAAATTAATCCTGAAAAGAGTATCAAGACAACCTATTACAACATATTACAAACCCGGGAGATGCCGTAGAAACAGTAAGCGGACATACCAGATGCTGACAAGGATAACCAGGGTGTTGCTAGCTATTGGCCTGACTTTTACCGTCTTTTCCTTTCCGACCAGTGTAAACAAAATACGAATTCTAGTCTCAAATCGACCAACACCAAGCTATTTGCATGTGGAATGGGCCATCAATCAGCTTTGCTTGATGATATACTACTGCTCATTTTGCATTTACTTTTTCATATATTTGAGATTTAGTGCAAACTATAAGAAAGTTTTATTCAGATATGTTTGTAAATAATCATATGTGAAAAAATTACAAAGAACATGTATTGACAATTGGCCATAAGTATTGTGTTTAAATTCGCTACCAATAGTTTATAGACTATCGGATTGGAAGTGTTTTGTCAATCAAAATCAGTTTACACTGTACATGCATGAGACTCTTAACGTCATTTAAGTTTACTTTAATAAAGAGACAGTGAATTTGGGGTAATCCCATTCAAGCAATAAGGAGACAGAACAACAGGCTTCATTTAAGCTTTTTCAATTGTGTGTGATTCCGTAAAATATTATTTACTTTAGTTATCTATATCTTAAAAAAAGACCAATTTTCATGATGAAATAATTGAATTTTCTTACGGAATAGATTGTTACTATAGATTGTATAGTTTGATGGCAAATAATTCTGAACAATGGTTTTTATCGGCAAGACTGATAGTATTTGTTTAATTGGCAAAGGAACGTAGGATGATTAGCAATTGCATCAAAGATTTTGACGGTGTCTAGATCGTGAAATGGATGAATTCGTAAAAATTTATTATCCTTGATTTCAAGTGGCATATATCTAAAAACTGAGAACTACACTTTAACTACCTCATTAGTAATACAACATGTATTATACATCTGTTTTTGGCTTGTGAAACTGCTACATGTAGTTAAACAATTGTTTATATCAGTTAGGAACTTCATTACAGCTTTTCACACTAAAATATCCATGGATGTTTGTACATAAAGATGTTTAAATAAAGATCTCAATCAACATGCATATTTTCCCATTTTAATGAAATTATTGATGTAAGGATTTTGGGTAAATAATACAGACACAATGCTATAGTAGTTTATATTATTGATATATATTTTTTGAATAACTATAATATGAATAATATAACTATACTAAACGGATTTACTTTCGTTCATTTAATTATAAATGGTTAAGTCGACTTTCATGTGTTGTGTTCAATTACAACGGCGAAACGTATTTGTTTAGAAGATTGGCACATATATAAACGTAAATGCAGATTTTACCTAATTTGTATCACAGACGATATCAATTTGAGTGTTAAATGTCAGTTTAAAAGACATTTATAAGATAAAAAAAAATCTAAATAACGATAAATTGTTCTAAAATGTCATCTGCATCCTGGGGAATAACTTTTAATACTTTGTAAAAGCACACACCTCAGTTTTTTTTCTTCTGAAATGTGAAATACGCCGGTAGATAAAATCATAAAAATGTTGAATTTAAGGATAAGTTTATTGATGCATGCTGCATATTCTGCTCTTTTCCTAAAAAAAATAACTGCTGAATCCTAAAAACAATTGCATAACTGATACAATCTTATAAAGAAAATAAAATGGAAGGAAAAATCTAAATGACATGTGCAATTTAAAGAAAGTGAGGAACATGATCAAAGTAAGAGTAATCATTCTTGAGATATGTTCTAAACGAAAATAACCAACCAAAGTTAGTAATGGCAAGATGATGCTTAGTTGGACAACACTCCTTACATATTATAGCCGCAAAGCTACGTCAAAGAAAATATAGAAATATCTGTAAATGCCATTTAGTCTTCCAAAATTCAGCATGTCGGAGCTCTACATAATAAAACAAACTTTACAAAATGTATGGCGCATGTCATATGATTACAGTGGAGGATATGGCATGTCAAACGTTGCAATATTTGATCTTTTTCATTTGTGTTATATAATTTTCTATTTGTATTAATACAGTTTTATTTGTATATTTATCATATGTATTGTAAATTTTTTTCTACTTGTATTGCTGATGATCTTTTTTTTTACGTACGACTTAACAATTTTCGTAGATTTTAAATCTTAAAATGTGAGAAAACGAAAAAACAACAAAATTTGCTATCAATGAAATTCCGGCTTTAAGTTTTCAGAACAACTAGTTGAAAGCAATGTTCTATAATATCTATTGAAATTTTTGTTCTTTTCTTTTTGTATTGTTTATGTTAAAATACAAAAAATTGAAAATTTGATACGGTATGTCATATTTCAGTAAAAAAAAGTCTGCAGATACGGTAAAACTTAGAAAAACTAATATCAGTAAAACAAGATGCTGAATGATCTGGTATTAACTTTGATTTTATTAAAATAAAACGATCCTTCCTTAGATCTTTTTCCCGTACTATAGTCGATCTCAACTAACAAGCACGTGGTACGAATTTCTCAATTTTAAGCATGCACGCTTAAGGTAAACAAAAGTTTCAAAAGCCATTGCATGTAGAGGAAGGCGACATATATATATATATATATATATATATATATATATATATATATATATATATATATATATATATATATAATTAAATTTTCTTTGATAACTTATTCCTGTTTAAATTTTGCTCTTAAGACGGTAAGCTTTTTTAAAAGCTGAACTTGTTCAGATTTTTGTCGACATTCGATCTACCGAAAATCATTTAATATTTATTAGTTTGACGAGATATCGGCGCTTCTGATTGGTCGAAAAATTTTTTTTATACCTGCATCAATAAAATTTGGAGTTCGTTTGCACTTAGCAGCCGGAACTACTTTTCTCTCTCCTAGTTCTGCGCTATTTATAGAACGGGTATTTCCAGAAAAACGTGTTAGAGCATTATGAATTTCTTTTTAATTGTAAACAATAAAATACGCATTCACAAACAAACAAAATAAAAAATTAAACCTTACAACACATAATGATGACGCAAAATACAAAAATTCCCATTTAATCTCACGTTATCGTCTGCTGATCGTACAATTTCGATCATAAACATGGCTGATCAACCGGCGACCTTTGATCTTGGAAATATTACGGAACGAATTAAACTGGGCTACAATGAGGACGATTTAGATGAAGATGTGTTGGCATTTTTGCTTGATAATGAAATGGACATCCCAGATCAAGAATTCACACTGAATGAAGTAGCTGTATCAACAAGCAACGATCAAGCTATGATTGAACTGACCAAAGCTCTCGAAGAAGATCAAAGGCCACCGCTCCCAGCCATTGCTGAGAAACCAAAACAAAGATTTAAATCATTAACAGTTGAGGAGCTATGAGAAATTGAATCAAAGAAGCAATCTTCAACAACAAAAGCCAAAACAAAATGGGGAATGAAAAATTTGCAAGGTGGGTCTAAAACTTATATAAAAATAAATAAAAACATGACTGTATACAATAACAAAGGGAAAATTATCAATAATGACAACAGTTTATAACCTGAAGAAAAATATTTCAAAACTTGAAAACAACTTAATGAAAAATTAAATAATAAAATAAAAAAAAATCCTAAATGCAGGTGAAATAAATAGATAAACATGTGTATAATTTTGAACTTGTTATGAAATAAAATGAGAAAAAAGAAAATGTTTAACAGCAATATTATCAATGAGCAAATTTAACATGAAAATTAAACTTAAAAAATTTTACTAAAAATCCACAATACTAGGCACATAATATAAATATAATCAAAACACTAACATTTAAATTAAAAAAAAAATTTCAGATTGGAGCATTGAGAAATTTGGATTTCAACTAGATTTGCAGTCAATTTAAAAAGAAGAGCTGAATAATCACTTGAGATGGTTTTATACAAAAGTACAACCCAAAACTGATTTAAATTGCGAAAAGGAAAATAACATGTCAAATGAGTATCACAAAAACACACTAAAAGGTATCAGGTCTGCCATCAATCGCCATCTCAGTGACATAGGAAGGGACATGGATATAGTCCACGACAAAGCATTCAAACAAGCCAACGGGGCTCTTACGGGAAAACTCAAGCAGAACATGGCTCTCGGACTTTCCAAACCTACTCAGCACAAGGCAGTAGTGTCTCCCGATGATCTTCACAAAATATCACAATACTTGTCATCCATCTCCTGCCCAGTCATTCTCCGCTATCGTGTCTGGTTCAATTTATCCCTTCATTTTGTGTCAAGGGGATTAGAATTTCATCAACAATTGACTCCCAAGTCCTTCCTCTTCCTGCATGATGACAATGGAGTTGAATATGTATCCCTCTCCCACGAAACTAAGCAAAAAAACTGGCAGGGTGAACTGGAAAATCAGGAAGCCACATCAGCCACATCAGGCACATGTCGAGCCCACCGTTTCGCCTTCACACTCGCAGTCTGTGTTTAATACCATGCAGCATACCTCCAGTCAGCGTTTATCCTCGTCTTTCATATCAAACTCATCTTTCAACAACTGCACTTTCCATTTCGGGTCAAACCCATTTAATTCTGCCTCGTAAAGCGTTGTATTGCGACATACGGCCATTTTGAATTGAACTGTTACTTTCGTTTTGTGTATTCCTACGCACGGTTCAAATTTTTATCGTTGAATTAAATCTTTATGATGACAGATATTCTTTGTTTTTATGTTTTAAAAAGGCAAATTAAATGATAAGAAATGAATTTAATAATTTTTCTATTGATCGACGTATCAAAGAAAAAATTGACCGGAAAACTTTTTCATCTAATAATTTTTCTATTGATCGACGTATCAAAGAAAAAATTGACCGGAAAACTTTTTCATCAATGCGCTACGCGCATTGATGAAGTTTTCCGGTCAATTTTTTCTTTGATACGTCGATCAATAGAAAAATTATTAAATTCATTTCTTGAAGCCATGTAATGACGTCACATTCACTCCGAGATTGCGTGGATTATAAACATTAGCAGGAAATCCGGAAAAGTTTTTTACGTAACTGAAGATACGTTGGGCACAAGGGCAGATGCAGAAGTGAAGGCTTTAGAAGGGCATAGTTTATCTTAAGGAAGGATTCTTCTCGTTATTAGACATACTTCTTATATCAAGAAATTCATAAAATTTTGACAGTCAAACAGATCATAAAACCAAATGATTCTATCAGTTTAATCAAATTTGACCATCTTTTTTTTTTTTTGCATAAAGGTCAGGTCAAGGTCACCACCTTTTCCCTCAACTTAAAGGATGATAAAAATAAATGTTGTTTACACACCTATTTCAGACATGACGTTTCTATTCTTCAATGAAATGATATAATATCAGAATGTCTATCAGCTAATACTACTAGTTTGGAATAAATATTTAATCTAAAACTGATATTGCTTAGCCCGCATTTCCTCTTATTTTCTTAAAATTTTGAAGTTATTTTGATTATTTTTTTATGCTTCCAATATTAAAATATTTCTGATTTTTACATATTATAAAGACTTTATATAAAAGTATAAATTGACAGAAAAACTAATATATTGACCATCTTATAAGAGAGGAAATTCGATTTAAGTGATTTTTTCACACAAATCTATGTATAGAATGAGCGCTTATAAAAGCTAATAACAATTTAATTTGATAGGAAAATCATATCTTAAAAACATTTTAAATTTCAAGTATCTTATCATTAGTTGACTTTAGTTATTGTTTTAAAAATGCTAAATATAATCATAAATCTAAAGCAATTCTAAATTGCTAAAACATGCGATATTTTCCTACGCCAATGTTCCGCCAAAAATATAGTCCTTGCTAAATTCTAAACTTTGATTACCATTTCTATGCCGAATTGTAAAATAGTAAAAAAGAAAGCAAAATATGATATTTTTATTTCCTTTCATCTTGATTTAATGAACATTTTTATTTCATATAACCAATTTACTTTTGACAAGTCGAAAACCAGAAAAGACTCCTTCCTTAATTAGCAGGGCAATGTGGAACGGGGAAATGTATATTTTGAGGTAAAGTATATTAAGAAGAAAAGTGTCATAGATATATAATGGAAAGTTCAACAATCAGCCTATTAACATATCCCCGCTTAATTTCTTTGATTTGTGGATGATTATATAATGGGAATCTAAATTGTAATATTTGAAACAAATACTGATATCATTTTAAGGTGTAATATCCTAAAAAAATTCGTATTGATTTTCATCAAAGTCAATACTAAGAGATTCAAATGAAACAAATTTGAAGTGATGAAGCACTGCTAGATTTCTCAAAATAGATAACGTTTGTCATCATGATATGACAAAAATTAGTAATAGTGATTTAAAAAACCCAAAATTTTACTATCGCAGCATAAAATTAAAAATATTTAATGTATATGGAAATAACATATAGTTATATACAATGTCAAATCATGTTACAAAACATAGTGAAGCGCTGCTTTTTAGTTCAGAATAGCACTTTGTTGTATAGGTTTGTATAAAAAAAAACTGCTTCAATCAACAAGAGTTATCTTTCTTTATCATAAACTATTGAAGATTTTACATACAGGTTTTACATAAAGTATATGATAAATTACCATAGTTTCTAATTTTCAGAAAAGGTTTTCTGTTTTTAAATTTGGATAAGATAATAGTAAATGGATCCATGTTTCAGAATGCTAAAAATATAAACCAGAGCATTTTGTTACAACACAAAAAGGGGATCATATACATGATCTTCCAGTAATTGGTATAATCTCAATGTAGGGATCGATATATTATCTTGAATAAAATGTGATATTGTTCTTTTTTAATTTTGTTTTCCCATATCTGCTTTCTCAGAATAGAAAACTCTTATTCAATTTTAGAAATTTGAAATGTTATAAGTTTCAAATGATGATGACAAAGTCTAGAGTTTGCAATTGCCTTAATCACTTTTTTCCCAATTATAATTTATTTAACTTTGTGAACGAGCTATTAACAGAGAAATAAAATTTTCCATCTAAAGATTCTCTGGACTAAAACATCAAACACGTAATGTTCAAGTACTCTACTAGTACATTTAATTTAGTTAAAAATATATTTGAAAACATGACGCATTGGGGGAGGGGAGAAGGGGAGGGGTATAGATATTGAATTTAAATAAATGTCGCCTTCTAGCATAAAATGGGTCCCAGCACCGCCTCCCTTGTTAATAATTGTGAGTCAACAGAAACAAGAATATTTTCTACAGAAGTTTTCTCTCTTATCAGAGGACATTCCACCTTTATGTGAATTATTACTTTTTAAATTTGAAAAGAAATTCAGATCAAAGATATTTTTTTAATTTTTAGGTAGACAATCATGTATGCATATACTAGTATATCAGAATATCAATTCCTTACTTCAAACAAGAAAATAAGGCAATAAAATAAAAGTTTTCATTTCCTGAATTTTCACGAAGACAGCAATACAAACGCCCTTTACATGAGTTAACAATATAGAAATTGGTTGGAACCCTCAAAAAATATTTTGAAACATGTTTAGTCTACTTACTTAGATTTCAAGTAAATGCTCTGAAAATGATTAAGAACAATTACATAACTCATCATCTTACCTATGATCCTACAAGTACTTTGTCAATTATAATCTCAGTAAGTATGAACGTCATACGAATCCCTCTTCTCTTTGTTTTCTGAGACTTATTTCTGGTGGTGTTGAGTGGACATGGTGTTGTACCGTGAAAAAGCTTGCTTAGTATAAAGAGTTAAATTTGTTTGAAATTATACATTTTCCTAGTACAATAGCAGTATTTGCAGGGCATTACTAGGCGAGAGTTGGATTTGTGTTCATTCCGTTTCTGAAGCCTCTGTAACGATTTTTGATGTATGATTGTTTATTTGTATTCATAAAATGCATTTTGTATTTTAAATTGTATATTAGTAACAACCGGAAGCATCGTTCATCATTATTATATGTTTAAGATGTATTTAATCTGTTGTATATCATTGTTTTACCTTGCAATTCATCCCATATTTATCGTATGTTTTCTATTTTCATTTTCTCATACTTCCGGTTACGGGAATTTATATGTAGCTTTTACCTAGAATAGTCGACAAAATGGGTTGCGCAACGTCACGTTAGGTTACTTGACGTCATATATAAACGTAAGCATTTTAAATGTTAGTTCAGTTTGAGTTGAGTTTTTAGTGTTGGAAGTTAGGTTGTCACGTTTGGAAGTTGGAAGTTAGTTGGAATTCAGTTTATTTTGAGATTTAGGCGATTTGGAATTAGATTATTTAGAAGTCGTTACCAGACTGTTTATAGACATCTATTGTCGTTACCAGACAGTTCCAATGGCAAGGTCATTGAATTTATTTATTTAAAGAAATTATATTTAAGAAAATTTACTAATTGCACTTTATTTGAATTTCGGGGTTTTATTATAAAATCTAGCAAGTGACGCTGCGTAACTGGTTATTTATTGTTGCTTGATTTGTTAATTGAAATTAAATATCATTAGAATATAATTATTAAACCTTAATTATCTTGTTGTTGATTCTTTTAAAATAACCGCTACCAGGTTTACCAAGCATAAATTCGCTACCAGAATTTTTAGACCGGATCAATTTTATCCTATCTTACGAACTCATTCAGGCGAAAACGTTACATTTTGGTGGCAGCGGTGGGATAGAAAAAATTTATTTAGCCCAATTAGTTATTTTGGATTTACACTTGCTAGATTTTCCCCAGATATAAAAAAATGTCAGAATCCCGTGGTAGTAATTTGAACCCCAATGACCAGGGTGGGGGTGAAGCAAGCCCCGATATTGAAACCAATGTGAATACTTAACAATCCCAGATTAGTGATCTTTCTGTTGTGTAAGAAAAACTTACAAAGACTTGATACCGTTTTGTTGATAAAGAAGGTGACATGACGGATTGTAGAAGTGAGTTTAGTGATTATAGGACTATTGACAGAGTGAGTGAACATGATGTGAATAATTATGCATACATTGCCCAATGACGTCGACCAGTCGCATTTCCGTTCGTTCGATTCACGAACACAGACACACTCAAACAATGTATGTGTAGATAGACCAAACTTTCAGTTCAGATCAAATAGTGAAAACCAACCTCAAGCTCAAACTAAGACTCGACAGACTGTTATAGCAAAACCTGATACATACGACGGCAGATCTAGCTGGACAGACTTTATAACTCAGTTTGAAATTGTATGTCGGTTGAATAACTGGTCCAGTGAGATAAAAGCCCTACAGTTAGCGGCCTGTTTAAGAGGCACTGCAAGAAGTGTTCTGACTGATCTTAGACCCCATCAACTTGATGATTACTATGAGTTGAAATTTGTTCTTCAAACTCGTTTTGAACCGAAAAATCAAACGAAAATGTACCGCGCAGAAATGAATAGTCGTTATCAAAGAAGAGACGAAAGCATCTCTGAATTAGCCCAAGATATAAAACGACTGGCCAGACTGGCTTACCCAACAGCCCCGTGTGAAGTTAGGGATACTTTGGCATATATAAATGTTTGCGCAATGCCTTACATGACCAAGATATGGAATTGGCAATTTGTCAGTGCGCGTCCGAAAATATTGACGAAGCTTTGAATATCGCGTTGAAATATGAAACGTTTAAAATGAGTAGAAATACACAAATACTCAACATTTGCGATACCAGCAAGAGATTTGTGACCATAGTTCTCAAGATCTATATGCGATAGGAGAAAATCCTAAGACCAATGTTTCGCGTTCAGACCCTTCAAACCAGAGATATGACGTGAAGAAATATTTCTATTGTGGGAAACCGGGTCATTTTCAAAACAAGTGTAGAAAACGCCAGTTTGATCTGAAATCGGAAAAATTAAACAATTCCGCCCATAAAATAAATGACAACCAATATTTTGTGAAAAGGTCTGAGATTTGTGAGAAATCGCGTGATCACGCTCACGATACTTTAAACGACCAGAGGCTGAGCCTGTAGGTCAAGTCTCAGCCTGTGATACTAGAAACCAAAATTGTGAATCGAAAGACGTTGATAGACCTAAAGAGCAAATTTTTGAAATTAAAGAGGCTCGCAGTGATTGTTTGTTGTTGCAAAATTGAATGATAGAGAAATAAATTGTTTGATTGATACTGGAGCCTCAGTTTCTGTGCTGCATAGACAGGTTTTTTATGAGATTTCGGTTTGAATAGAAATTGTGGAAAATTAAGTGGCTGATGGTAAAATGATTACCCCGGCAGGAGCCGCCCGGATAAACTTTGTTATTGATGGTAAACCCTATAGCTATAGGATGTTAGTGGCCGATATTGAGGTACCTGCGGTCCTTGGATATGATTTCTTGAGGGACAATAAATGTGAATTGAGACTTGGTGAGGGTACGCTCAAGTTTAATGGTGAATCAGTAAGTTGTAGACTTCACAGCCCAGAATTTGTTCAAACTGTCGTTGACTGAAAAGTGATATGAGAATTCCAACAAAAATAGTGGGTGACCAGCCACTTGGGAAAACGGCTGTTGTTAAGGATATTTGCCCGTCTTTGTCGAAGAGAGGAATTTTAGTGGGCAAAAGTGTTTTTGACCCTAATAAATGTTAAATACCTGTGCGTGTTGTCAATGTTTCTGATATTCCCCAAACCATATACAAAAATACGGTTACGACCGAGTGCGAGATAGTTCTCGATAGTAGTGTAGTATCTTTTCAAGACCAATCTTGTGATGAAATGAATGACCAAACCGTGAATAAAATTGACCTTCTAAAGGTACCACAGGAACATGCGTCTGTTCCTGACCATATCAAAGTTGTTCTTGATTCTTGTAGAAATAATCTTATTGAGGTGGAATTGACTAAAGTGTGCGATCTTTTGCGTCAATATCAAAGTGTGCTTGCAACCTCTAAAGACGATTTGGGAGAAACTGATTGTGTTTTACACAAGATAAATACGGGCCAAGCCCGTTCCATAAAACAAGCCCCAAGACGAATACCCATACACCAGAAAGAGGAAGTTTCAAAAGAATTGGAACGGATGTTAGATGTTGGTGTTATTAACCCTTCTAAATCTCCTTGGGCTTCCCCCATCGTCATTGTGCGTAAATCTGACGGCTCTATAAGGTTCTGTGTAGACTATCGGAAAGTCAATGAGGTCACAATAAATGACTCGTATCCTCTGCCCAGAATCGACGTGTTGCGTGGATCTTCATGGTTCTCTGTTCTTGATTTACAGTCAGTTTTCTGGCAGGTAAAAATGGATCCGGCAGACTAAGAGAAAACAGCTTTTGTGACAAATAGCGGACTATATGAGTTTACCAAAATGCCTTTCGGTCTTAGTAATAGTCCCGCGACATTTGAACGGCTTATGGGGAGTGTTTTAGCAGGACTACAATGGGGGACTTGTCTTGTTTACATTGATGATATTATTATCTTTTCGGATTCCATTGAATCCCATATAGACCGTCTTAGTGATGTTTTGAAACGTATAAATCAGGCAGGACTTAAGATTTCCCCAAAGAAATGCAATTTGTTTCCAAGAAAAGTCAAATTTTTAGGACATTTAGTGTCTGAAAACGGTATTGAACCATGTCCTAGTAAAATCGAGGCAATCAAAGATTGGCCCACACCCTGCAATGTTAAAGACCTAAGAAGTTTTCTTGGGACTATTTCATATTATCGTCGTTTAATTAAAGGATTTGCTGACATTGCAAAGGTCTTACATAAATTGACAGAGAAACAGCAAGTTTCCTTTGAACAAAGAGTGTGACATCGCTTTCCTGCGTCTTAAAAACTGCTTTAATGACAAAACCTATAATGTCCTACCCAGACATGTCAAATACCGTTTATACTAGATACTGATGCTAGTGACACAGCCATCGGCGCTGTTTTGTCCCAGGTTCATGAAGATGGAGAACATGTTGCATATTTCAGCAGGTGTCTGTCCAAGCATGAGCGACAGTATTGCATAACTAAAAAAGAGTTATTGGCTGTGGTTGAAGTCATCAAACATTTTCATTACTATTTGTTTGGTACTAAATTTCTTGTTAGAACAGACCATGGTGCTCTCAGCTGGCTTCGTCGATTCAAAATCTCGAGGGACAGCTAGCGAGGTTGATTCAAGTACTTGATACATACAATTTCGAAATTCGCCATCGCCCTGGAAAACAGCATAGCAATGCTGACAGATTGTCTCGTAGAGCATAGCAATGCTGACAGATTGTCTCGTAGAGCATAGCAATGCTGACAGAGTGTCTCGTAGACCCTGCCAGTCTTTTTACTGTCAGCTCCAGACACGAAGGCAAAGACGTCATTTCTTGTGAACATGTGGCCCATGTGTCAACCAAAACTTCTAGTCTTGACTGTGATATTCAGCAGCAAATCAATGTAGTGTCTACAGTACAGCCCAGTTCAATGCCAGGGAGAAGTGATCTCTCTTTGTTTCAATCAAAGTCCAATGATGAACTCTCTCAAGCCCAGAGACAGGACCCTGTTTTGAAGCATGTCTTCTCCCTGAAAGAGAAATACAAAAATGAACCTCCAAAGTGGCAAGAAATTTCCCACTTATCTCCATCTTTAAAATCATATTGGTCACAATGGAAGAGAATTGAAATTGTAAATAAAGTTTTATACAGGGAGGGTGGATGTACACATAAAATTCTGACAAGCTTCAAATATTAGTTCCAAAATGTTGGCAAAATTAAATTCTGGTTTTATTACATGATTCTTTGCTTTCAGGCCACTTGGGTGTAACCAAGACCATAAACAAAATACGGGAACGATTCTATTGGTCAGATTATATGTCCCATACCAGGAGATGGATTGAACGATGTAAAGTGTGTCAAAAATGTAAACCCCCTTCAAAACCTATTAGAGGAGCTATGCCACAATACAATGTTGGTGCACCCTTAGAGAGAATAGCTATAGATATCATGGGTCCATTGCCCAAAACCCAGAAAGGACACAAATACATCTTGGTCATTACTGATTATTTTACGAAATTGGCAGAAGCCTACCCCAGGGTAGATCAAGAGGCTAGTACTATTGCCGATTTCTTGATTGATTTTATTTGTCACTATGGATTAGAATTACAGATACATTCTGACCAAGGGAGACAATTCCAGACCAATTTATTTAGAGAAATGTGCAAAATCCTTGGAATTGACCGAACTAGAACCTTCCCTTATCACCCACAAAGTGATGGACTTGTTGAAAGAATAAACAGGACCATTATTGATATGCTTAGCAAATCAATCAGTAAAAGTCAGATAGATTGGGATAAGAAACTACCATTTGTAATGCTGGCATATAGGTCATCTATTCAGGAGAGTACTAGAGAATCTCCTTCATTTATGATGTCTGGACGTGAACCCATTTTGCCTGTTGATTTGGTATATGGAAGAATTCAAGATCAGAAAAGAGTGTCTGACTATGTTCAAAACCTCAGGACAAAACTGTGGAATGTGCATTTGAGTGCTCGTGAGAACTTAGCAAAAGCTAGTGACCGTCAAAAGAGAAATTATGACCTTAAGACGACTGACCAGACATTTTCTCAAGGGGATGGTGTTTTATTGTTTAACCCAGCAAAAATCAAGGGGAGATCCTTCAAAGCTTTCTTGTAAATGGGAGGGGCCCTACACCATAGTCAGGAAGATATCAGACCTTATATTTGAGATAAAATAGTATTCCAATGCGAAACCAAAGATTGTTCATATAAATAGATAAAAACCATTTGTTGGGAAAATGAGAAGATGGTTTGTACCATCTAGTGATAGGAATACCCGTGCCCAGGGGACCCAAAATGACCATATTGATTAATACTTTTGTATAAAAGTTTAATTCTTTGTTTAATCACTTTGTTTGAATGTAATTTGTAGTATATTTAATTGTAGTGTTCACAGATACTGTGGAAACGCATACCTTACTATCGGTAGTTCCTCAAGCGAGCCTTTACACCAGTGTTATGAATGTGGACGGAGATTCTTCAGTCGACCAAAACTATCCAGACATGTACGCAATGTTCATGGTGACCGTGTTTTCTGTTGTCACTGTAATTACTCAGTTACTAAAACCAGATCCTACCAATTAAGGAAACATGAAGAGGTTGTGCACAACCAAACCAAACCAAATGTTGAAATTAAGAAATCTGAAAATAACTGCAGTCAGACCATCATCCCCCTTATATTCAGATATTTCATTCGTCACCTACATGTAGGTTCATCAGGAGGACCCATTGTACTTGTCTGAGTGGAACTTTTCAGGTTGTCGTTTCCTGAACTGATGTCTTTCAATGATCCTCTACCCTCCAATGATGACAAGGGAAACCACCTACTAGCCACCTCTGAGTGTCAACTCCTGACTGTCTGTCTGCCCAACTTTCCTCATCCCCAATTCCTGTGGAAGTACCGGTAGTCATGATCAGTGCCCTAGAAGAGCCCTTGGTACCCCTGGACCTAAGCATGCCTTCTGCTGCCAGGACCTGCTCTGAGGAACTGAAAGTACCTTCCCAGAGAGTTGAAACCAACAAACCACTACTTGTTCCAGACTATCCAGAGATCAGGCTTCCTAGACCTTTTAATGCATACAACCAGTTGTCGTCCAATCCGCTCTGCTTTTTCATCGGTGCTCCAAGCCATTATTTTCCTGGTGAAGCGGCACAACTCTTGAGAGCAACCCGGATTTCAGCACGTCAACATTTGAAGAACTATGAAAGGATATTCATCCCTGATGGTTACTTAGGAATCACCAAAAAAGAAACAGTCACTTTTCCGGATGGATCCAGATATCATCTCCTCGACACCTGGCACTAGGAGCCGAGAGCCAAAGTCACCGTCAACGCCTTTACCCAGACAGACTTTTAAAGAATACTGTAGAGAAATCTATTGAACTGCAAATTTCAGGTTCTTGAAATGTTTTGAATTCCCGTGGTAAGTTATGATGGGTTTAATTGTAACGTATAACTTATAAGTGTATTTAACGTGTGTAAATATGTTGTATAAATGACTTGTTTAAGTTTGATGAGAATACCCATTGGCAAGATTCGAGTACGAATCTTATAAAGCAGGGGGTAATGTAACGATTTTTGATGTATGATTGTTTATTTGTATTCATAAAATGCATTTTGTATTTTAAATTGTATATTAGTAACAGCCGGAAGCATCGTTCATCATTATTATATGTTTAAGATGTATTTAATCTGTTGTATATCATTGTTTTACCTTGCAATTCATCCCATATTTATCGTATGTTTTCTATTTTCATTTTCTCATACTTCCGGTTACGGGAATTTATATGTAGCTTTTACCTAGAATAGTCGACAAAATGGGTTGCGCAACGTCACGTTAGGTTACTTGACGTCATATATAAACGTGAGCATTTTAAACGTTAGTTCAGTTTTGAGTTGTGTTTTTAGTGTTGGAAGTTAGGTTGTCACGTTTGGAAGTTGGAAGTTAGTTGGAAGTCAGTTTATTTTGAGATTTAGGCGATTTGGAATCAGATTATTTAGAAGTCGTTATCAGACTGTTTATAGACATCTATTGTCGTTACCAGACAATTCCAATGGCAAGGTCATTGAATTTATTTATTTAAAGAAATTATATTTAAGAAAATTTACTAATTGCACTTTATTTGAATTTCGGGGTTTTATTATAAAATCTAGCAAGTGACGCTGCGTAACTGGTTATTTATTGTTGCTTGATTTGTTAATTGAAATTAAATATCATCAGAATATAATTATAAAACCTTAATTATCTTGTTGTTGATTTCTTTTAAAATAACCGCTACCAGGTTTACCAAGCATAAATTCGCTACCAGAATTTTAGACAGATCAATTTTATCCTATCTTACGAACTCATTCAGGCAAAAACGTTACACCTCTTTGTTGTCCAAACAGACGTTTTGGTAACCAGGATTGATGCTGATTTGTCCTGTCAAAAATTATTTACACAGTGATACAAAACCAACAATGGAAGAATTTGTCAAAGCGTGTCGCGAAAGTTATAAGATTTTTTTTTTACGAAACGTGCATGATAGACTTGTCCACAGCATTTTTCTAAGATGTGAAGAATTTAGTAAATAAAATGATATTCACTGTTTCAAATGTTGGGTCTTGTAGAGATGAAATGAGCTGGGTTATGGTACAAAATATTTTAACTTTGAGGTGTTTTCCAAAATTAAACTTGATGCCAAGTTTTGTGGATTTTGGAGAGTTGCTTGGTATGCTTTCATTAGATAAAACATATCCTTATTAGCCCGCGGGCTGACTAATTAAGTTAGGATGAAACTTCAATTGCGCTTGCGTAAATTGGAATTCTGGGAAGGAATTAGACAGTTTGTGGTAGAGAAATTCGAAGAAGTTATGAAACTGGTCAGTTTCTAGGTCAAACTGCGCATCGGAAGACTGTCAATGTGAATAGTCTGCAGCCACAGTCCGGAGTCCGCGTATATCTTCGCGACTCTTTAAGTGAGATTGGAAAGTAAATGTATTCACTTTTGACCTAAGAATTAAAATTCCGCTGGCTGACTTTCTTAGCTTTTTAAAAAGCTAACCTTGTTTAGGACTTGAATTGCAAGCTCATTCCTCATTTTACTTTATGAGGTGAAATTTATGTGCTTCTAAGTTTGTTATCTACTAAAATCCATTCTGGAAATTGAATTTGAAACATTCTTCCCAGTGTTCCCATACCATACATTTCTCATTCAGGAGAAGGTATCGACCAGAGCCAGTTCGGTTTTTCATGATATCGTGAATGAAGCACCGTTCGTCATGATGTCATCTACAGTAACATTCAAATCATCCAATACGTCCACATTTCCAGAAAGTGTTGTATAACTGCTGGACAGTCGCAGGATTTGATCCGAAATATACAACTGGCCACCTATAAAGCATGGAAGTGAGAAAAAAAAATTGGTTCCTTATATTGGTATTTTCCATAAATTGTCTATTTCATACCTGGTCAGTAACCACTCACTCACTCATTCCTCTCTGTGCCGTCAGCTGCATGAGGCGTCCACAAGGGATTTCCTCCTGGTTCGGTTTGCAGCTAGTCGAGGTTCTGTCTCCATGGTCAGGCCTCTGCTTTTCAGGTCTTTTAGGGCAGTTATTCTCCAAGTCTCCTTTGACCGGACTCTATTCCTTTTTCCTGGGGGTCCATCTATAGAAAATTATTTGATACTGTTATTTCCAAAAAATCGGAACAAGCAGCTTTTAAATTATATTATTGACAGAAAAAGGGTTAATATAAATAATTTTGGGAAATGTGTTCTTCGTCGTAATGTTAGGAATAATTGAGCAAGAAAACAGTTATTTGCCATTGTTAATATGCCAAAATTAATACCTGGTACAAAGAAAACCATTGGGTGTATAAAATATTGTCAGCAAAAAAAAAAAAGATACTCGATCTATATACCATTCTACAGAGAGTTAAGTTGTTGTAAAGGATTTTTTTCAGGGAGTCAAGAACAGATATGTACATTGTATATACTTTGTATCTAGGCTCCTTTGGCAACAACTTGAAAAACACTCGTGCAGTGTGCATATAACTATAAATATTTCATTTTGAAATCACTCCATTGTCTAGAAATGGACATAGAATGTTGAAGCCGAGAAACGCGTTTTACTGAAGTACAAAGCAGTACAATTTGAAATTGTGTTTCCCCGTTATTTTCAATTCAGCGAATGGTGGATCGAATTTATAATCCGAACCATTTCCTAGATCAGTGAAACGTGGTTAAAAATATTTTTTGCGGTGAAGGTTTTCGAATGCGCGTATTAAAACTTCATACAATCATTATGATTATCCCACCCTAATATTTAAAATCGCATGGTGAAACAGTTACTCGATAACAGCGGTGTTCAATTTTTTCTGGTATCCCCAAGAGTACGTAATTTAACACATTTTTATAAACCTTTTTGTTACCCAGAATTCCATACACGAATATTATTCTACTGTACCCAAACTTGTCAACGGTTTGTATTAGCTTAACGAATGTATTGAACAAAAAGCTTCATACACGTTTCATGAAGTCCATGAAGTCGCTTCCGCGTTTTGTGTAATTACTTTATTTAATGATTTTGGTTTTCAGGTACTTGACTGTGTTGTTAATGGGGAATTTCAGTGATGTTGGTCCGATGACTATGTATTGATCCCCAACCATCGTATTTTATGAACAGTCCAATACAAAATGGAAAAATTTAACATTAGCGAGTCAAGCCAGTCTAATGAAACTTTTTCGGAAAGTATTATACCACCAATTCTTCAAGGATCCTTTGGAATATTTGGAAACCTTTTTGCTCTTTTCTTACTTTTTTATCACTCAAACATTCACAGATGGGGACCGTTTTATAAATTCATATGTGCTTTGGCCATAACAGATTTCCTCGGATTACTCTTCCATTACCCAGTAGCAATCACTAGGTACGCATCAAACTTTAAATTCGAGTTTCCATTAGAATTTTGCTATTTTGATACATTTTTGTTTTCCTTCTCGTTTCTATCATCTGCCATGATAGTTTGTGCTATGTCATGTGATAGATTTTTCGCAGTGAAATATCCACTTATATACAGATCGGCAAGTCACAAAACGAAACGATTGCTGACAGCTATTTGGATCTTTTCAGCGGTGGTCGCCTCATTCCCGTTACTAGGGTTCGGATCTGTGGAGATGTACTATCCTAGAACGTGGTGTTTTATCAATTTTGCAAGTAGACGCCGCTTGGATCGAATAAACACTTATTTTTACTCAAGTTTGTGTTTGTTAGTTCTGTTCATCACCGTAGTAACAAATGTTGCAGTTATTTATTCAATCTGCAATCTAGACAAAAGTGATCTTATCCTTTCGAGTGAAATCGACAGAAAAAAGAGAAAGACCGACGAAACATACATAGTAACATTGATGATGTCTATAGTTATTTTATTCAGCGTTTGTTGGGTACCGTTAGTGGTAGGTATACTATATAACTTAACATTTTAACATTTCCTTTAGAATCGGGAGGCAGTCGAGATCTTAAATTATACATTTATCAATAAGAACTCTTTTTCCGTATTTAGGTCAGTTAACTCAGCTGACCTACAGTACCGATCAGACCCAACCTAACAGAAAGTAAACCCCAACTAAACCATGGCTTTACTTTCTGGGTTTACTAGAGTGGACCCAGAGTAAACCCGAAGTGGACACAGAGAGTAAAAACCCGGTCAGAAGTATACCCCTGAAAGCAGACGCTAACTGTGTATTCTGAATATACAAGGGGCAGGAATTACAGGCAGTAGGATGGAAAGATAAAAGATGGGTCTGCTTCACACTTCAGTGAGTACAGTTGACCTCAAAAGCAATTTCCAAGTTAACCCAAATTAAACCCTGAGTGGACCCAAATTTTTAAAAAGTAACCCAGAGTAAACCCCAAATGTAAACCCGAGTTTAGTTGGGGGTTTACTCTGGTGTTAGGTTGGGTCTGATCGGTACTGTATTCATTTGCTAAATGTGTCTGTTTTCGTCCGTCGTCGTGCGTTAACAATTTTACATTTTAACGTCTTCTTAAAAACTGCAAGCCAATTGTTACCAGTTTTGATGTGAAGCATCTATATGGTAAGAAGAATCAAATTTGTGAAATTCATGGCTCTACCACCCCTGGGCGCCACAGGCGGGGCCAAATATACAAAAAGAAGCCACATTTTTAAAAATTTTATTCTCTACTCCATGAAACCCTCTATCGAAATTGTGAAATTCATGGCCCCTGGGGTAGGGGTTAAGGGCCTGGTTCGGAGCCAATATAGCCATAAAGTGAAAATGTGTTAAATCTCAGAAAATCTTTTTCTTTACTCTCACACATATGGGCAAAAAACTGAATGCTTGGCTACCTACACCTGTAATTGTGAAATTCATGGCATCTGGTTGTGGGGGGGGGGATATGGCCATATAATGTTGTTGCATATACACGTAATGTTTAAAAATCTTCATCTTTACTTGTTGCATATACACGTAATGTTTAAAAATCTTCATCTTTACTTTCACACTGACTTCATAATTATGTTAACCAGGAAGTCTTCAACTAAAATTTTAAAATTCATATCCCCTGGAGTATGGGGTTTGACTCTAGGACAGGGCCAATATGGATGTATAGTGTTAATGCATATAATGTTTAAAAATGATCTTTTCTTCTCCCACACACCTGTAAGAAAAACTGAATCCATGATTTTGTAGACCAGGAAGCCCTCTACCAAAATTATTAATTTCATGTTCCCCGAGGTAGGGGTTCCGACTCTAGGGCGGGGCCAAAATACTAGTAGTCGTTTGATGCATTTAACGTTTCACAAAATCGCCTTCTTTACTTCAGCAGATACTGAATAAAAACTGACTGCATATAAAAAAAAGATTATAAAGCCGTCTATCAAAATTTTAAATTTTATGATTCCCAATGTAGGGATTTGAATCTAGGGTAGGGCCAAAACACTCATAGTGTATAGGGTATGGATTTTTAATGCAGTGTGTTGCCCAATGGTAATTAATGTTAATATATATAATGTTTAAAAAAACTTCTTCTGACACTTAATAAAAACTGACTGCATATTAAGAAAAAAATATTGAGCTGTCATCTTTAATAATATTTCATGTCACCTACATGTAAGGCAAGGGTTATAGCTGGAAAAGGGCCGGGGGGTATATATTTGTATTATTTTATTCTGCTCAGGAATTTTAATGAAATAAATGAGTAAATTCACGTATTTAGAAAAGAGAAAGAATGAAGCTGTCTATCAAAGTTAAGAGATTGTAGAAACGTTTGCAAAGAGTTCAAGGGGGGGGGGGGGTAGGGTTAACAGTTAATGCACTATATTATGATATTTAAGTTTTTCACTAAAATTATATGTTTCAAAGTCCGTTTTGAAAGATTTCAGGCAGGGAGGTGGTCGTCATTACAATATTATAATTTTTCTACTCCAGAACGAAACTTAATTATATGAATATAAAAGACTATATAAGACTGTATATATAATATACATACGAACTAAGTTTTCAAAAACTTCTTCTTGGTCTAACGTTCAGAATTCTTGAATTGGTAACGACTTATTTCATACAATGTAGATTGAAATATATTAGACTTATACATAGTAGATTGCAATTATTTATACTTTACATCAAATGGCATAATACTTCAACTACTAGTATCTAGAAAGACCATGTACATTGCACTAAGGTCGCAGCGCAGGTAATGGCCATTGAAAAACATCATCTATTTATCGGCGTAAATCCATTGTTTTTTTCCTTTTCAGATAAGTTTTACAGTAACAATTGATAAAAAATATACTATTATTGGATAATGCCAGTATATTATTCATGTATTTACACGCTATTTCAAAGTGTTCCGTAGCATTAAATTTCAAATATATTTTCTTAATGCAGTCATTGACGGGATGAGGGTAGCATATGATTTGTTGGACCTGAATACAGATGTTGCCATAGCCGAAGGCTGACGGTAACATTTCTGTCTTCAGGTCCACAAATCAGACGATGCCCAAATTCCAGTCATACAATTGTTTTTAATTTAACTAGACTTTGACCCTTGCGTGCACGGGTTGAAATTGCATATGATATCGGAAATTTACGAAATAGATACATAAATAGATAGATGAAAATCAGTTCGCTGTAAGCGTCAATTCATTATAAGCGTGTTCGCTATAACCGTGTTTTACTGTACATCGACATACCGTATTGTTGACGTTTACATAACCAAGCTTTTGGCCTTCAATAATGCTATTAATAATTTCACTACACTCTGCTTACTTAGAATAATCTAACTGTGTCTCGGGACAGGCCTTCACCACAGTTAAAATGCCTCCCATGTACCCGTAATGTCGCTCCGAAACGATTTTGGAGAAAATTAATGAAGCTGCATTGAAAATAACAGTAAAATTATTCATAACAAACTATTTTGAGGCTGTAAATACCTTTCACCTGAAAATTTAATTCATATTAATGAAGAATTCAACACTTTTTCACCAACTTTTTTTTTCACACCATGTTGACATTCGAAACTTTCGGGATTTTTCATATTAAATGCACTGAGTTAGAGTTATCTCCCGTATTTTATTCGATGAACAGAATATACAGCAAATTTCCAATGAAAATTCATATTAATGAAGAATTCAACACTTTTTCACCAATTTTTTTTTCACACCATGTTGACATTCGGAACTTTCGGGATTTTTCATATTAAATGCACTGAGTTAGAGTTATCTCCCGTATTTTCTACGATGAACAGAATATATAGCAAATTTCCAATGAAAATTTACACGTATTTGTATTATCGTTTCTGAGTTTATCCATGCAAATATGATATTGTGGAAACATGAACCAAAGAGCCTCCCGTGATTAAGCGTGAATGTAATGCGCATGCGCAAGATTGTAAAATCCAAAAAATCCAGGTGATTTCCGGATTTTTTAAAGGAATTTTTGTTGATTATTAATTAGCGAAGCTTGATTGAGGAAAAATAAAAACAAATTTGTAATCTTCAAGTACCAATGATGTTTAAAATATATAAAACAAAAGACAGTACTTCTCCGATTTCTCGGTATTAAAGCCCAAAAATTCGATTCTATTATTTTAATATAGTAGTATAGATTTAACAAATATTTTATTATGCAAATAAATACATAATAGGATTGGACATCAGGCTACATCTTCGCTAGGCAAAAGTTTCTGATCCGCACCGCTCCTCACGAACCCTTGGCATATCGTGCTATCGAAAGTCGGAATTTTTTTCCAGGATTCTGATTGGGGTTTACTGAAACCGGTCGACCAATCAAAAAGATGCCAAAAATTTCTGATTTAAATCGACAATGTTTTCGTACTGTTTATTCACTAGTGTCTCTAGCACGATTAGCTCAAAACCTGTATTTTTCTTAGTCTTTCTGTTTGAGCCTTCATGATACATGTAGCTTGCATTCCTTGCAATCGTGCAATAACAAGTACCACCTAATCCGTGTATCAAGAGAGGCATGCACTCATAGATGAAGGATTTACCGGTCCAAGTCTTACAACCTTCGAATGAAATCGATCTATATGTAACATTTAACAATATTCCCATTTATTGAATACGCTGGGCATTAAAAAATTCTTTCAACATGTCTATATCAATGTCTATATAGGCTGCCATTACTGCACCAGTGACGTTAAAAGTACGGCATCTTTCATTATTTGGCTGATTTATGAATAGGCTGGAAGATCACGTGACGAAAAATAAATCCCGACTTTTGATAGCACGATATGCCAAGGGTTGGTGGGGAGCAGTGCGGATCAGAAAAACTTGGCTAGCGAAGATGATCAGGCTACACCTACTTTAGTCCTCTCCCCAAGGATCAAAGTTACAACTGATATTTCAGTTACATTTGAATTATAAGAATAATAGTTACAGAATATAATAAATTCATAATTATCCCCTCGCGCAACTTGTTGCGAAGGGGATATAGCATCGCTACTGTGCGTGTGTGTGTTCGTATGTGTGTATGTATGTATGTATGTATGTATGTATGTATGTATGTATGTATGTATGTGTGTGTGTGTACTCCATTTCAATTTTCTAAATTCCAAGAAAACCCTCTCATGAATATCCATCAAACTTTGTACACTTCTTTGGCATGGTAAAAGGACAGACCCTGTTGATTTCAAAATCAATTGATTAAGTATTTTTTTTAATTATCGTAAAAAATGAAGTTAAAAACATGAATTTTATGTTCGACTTGACAATCGACATTTCCGGTAATTTTATGTACGACTTGAAGTTAATCGCTACCGTATACAGTTCAAATCAACAACTTGACATTTTTTGGGATTTAAATCTAGTAAAGGTAAAAAAAAAACGTTTTGTAGCATTTGAGTGTTAGACTAGTGCCCATAGTTAAAAGTTGAAGCGGGCAAGAGATTTAAGTCTGCCGATTTACATCGAAACAAGCAGTCGACTTTCGGACAAATTTTCCCGTATTACTTACAATAGAACTAGTCCAAAATTCAGTAGAGACTTTGACAGATATTGCACATTTATCACGCAAAAATTGTTTTATATTAATAATAACTGCATATATATCTACTATACTATGGGTTAATTTTAATACGACAACTGGCAACTAGAATTTCCATCAGAGCAGACTCCAGAGCGCTTGATTTTCAGAGACGTTTCATAATGTATACGGATCGTTTATGTATGCTTATATAAAAATGAATGTCACTAAATGAATCTAAATTATTAAACTTTAAAGTATATGAATTGAGTTTCTGCTAGGAATAGGAAAACTGTTATGTAAACCCCCTCCCCCAATTTATACACCACAAAGCTTGGGGATTGGGATTAAATAGATATTACATGTATGTATTCAAAGTGGTTTAAAGAAATACTTTATTTATTTTGATCTGATAAATTTACATGTATTTTCCTAAATAACGTATTCCCCCGTACAATAAGTCATGTCGCGAGGGGATGCTCCGCTTAGCGGTGCCCTTGTTTAATATGAAACATGTTATTGCAGCATTTAAGAAGTTGGAATTTATGTAGAATTAAGACCAGAAAAAGAAAATAAGAAACAAAAAAAAAACCCAAAAGAACAAAACAAAACAAAGAATTAAAGAAAAAATGACAAAAATTGGGGTCATATAAACAATTGAAAATAAGAAAAATTGTAATGATAATGAATATTTTATATGAAGTAAATTATAAAAATAAGAGGTATAAGATATTGAGTGCATGTATAGATATACTGAAGTAAAGTTTAGGATGAACTTATTATGCAAGATTATTAATAACAGGTATTATTTAGAACCTTTTTGTAGACTTGATATATTGTTGAACTGCTTGAAAAATTGAGCAGTTGGTTTTATAGAGAAGTTGTCTATCGCCGAAAAGTAAAACATGTAATACTTGCTCATGATTGAGATTGTTTAGGTTTATATTATTTTGAATACTGTTAATAAGCAATGTTCTGTGATTAATGTAGGCTGGACAAGCAAGGAAAAAATGAAGATTGTCTTCACATGTGTGTCCACAATTATTACAAGTTGAAGTGTCACTTAAATGTTGATTAAAAAGATGAGCTTGTAAATTACTGGATTTATCTCTAAGTTGGACAGTGAGCAATATTTTCTTTGTGATTTCCATAATTGTAAACTTTGGCATTTTTTGCTAATTCTACAGATTGTTTTTAAGTACATTTTTGAAAGATGAAAAGGGCTCAATACATTTCGTTTCCAATGGTAATTATTCCATAGCTGAATAGTTGATGGCAAGAAGTTGTTATAATATGAAACTGTCCTAGACTGTGGTATAACGAAGTAAAAGTTACCAACATTACGAAGGTTATATCCATGCTGTGGTGGTTTAAAAGGCAGGATCAATTCTTGTAAATATACAGGAGCTATATATATTGTAGAATAATAAAAGTGTTTGTCTTTCCCCTCTCTTATATAATGGTTCCAACCCCAACTCTGAATACAAAGCAGTACTAGATGAGTTTTTTCCGAAGACCTGCTTCTATCTGGACATTTTCTAAGAGATTTGAATTTTCTTGTGAGCAATTATCCCATACAATACTACCATACTCAAGAATTGGCCGAATAAAAAGCAAAATAAATCTTAATTAATGCTTTTTTATATATGTTATTTATATGACATGACCATCTAGCATCACTTTGAAAGATAAGTCCAAGAAGACAATGGGTTTTTAGATTCATTAATAATACTACCATTGAAACCAAAATGAACAGGAGGATGATTATTTGACCCTCTTGAAAAATTTATATCACAAGTTTTGTTAGGGTTAAAATCCACAGCCCATGTGGAAGTCCATGTATCAATTTTATCTAGATCAGCTGTCAATGAAAATGCTGCTGTGTAAACATTATCTACAACTATAAACAAAGAGGTATCGTCCGCAAACAGTCTTGTATTATTAACCAGATTATTAGATATGTCATTCATATAAAGGAGAAATAAACAATTGTTTTGTTATAATATTCACTGTAAATGCAACACAGCAAGGATAATTTTAAGAAGTAACCAGCCATTCACGTCGCACAGCCCTATTGCTATTTCCGTTTCGCCGAAATCGAACAAATATATAAATTAGCTGTGACATAGCGGTCCAACAATCTTATGTTTGACCGATGACCGGCCACACACACCGGTTAACATTGAATTTGTTACACCGGTTGAAATAACAATTGTTTTGTTGGACTTTTAGTTAAGAACTATATAGAACAATATCTGTAAGCGTATTACAATCAACATTCATCGCCACCCACCACCCCCGATGCTACATGCCTGTTCGGTCATACATGTATCAAAGTACAACTATTCCCAGCAAATCCCAGAGTTGAAGATTTTTCAGACAGTTGTGGCAAAGCACTTTGAAAAAATTACGCACTTTGAAATTTTTTTCAAAGTGCGTTAAATTTGGGAGAAAATTAACGCACTTTGAAAAAAATTTTCAAAGTGCGTTATATTTTGGTCCAAATCAACGCACTTTGAAATATTTTTTCAAAGTGCGTTATGATTGTAGACTAACATTTTTTCACATCATGACACTTAACGCACTTTGAAAAAATAAATTCTTAATTTTTTTTATCAATTAGATATATAGTTGTGTTTATATATGAAATATTAATTGATATTTCGTTTTCGATGAAGCGATACGGCGATCCATTCTTTCAGCAAGGGAGATAAGCGTCAGATCGTATTGACAAGGACGTTTCTCATGCGCTGATCCATACTGGATGAGGTTCCTACATAGAACATTAATCCTACCGTCCTTTACAAAAATTTAGAATATTGGGAATCAAAATTTGTACATGACATTCATATTTCTTTCCCTTCCCAACTTCGCGGGTTATAAAGCGATGATTGTTCAAATCAATTTAACACCACATAAAAGAATAAACAATAAATTTTATATTCATGTTTTTCTTAAACAAACTAGTATTATTATTAATACACGTTAAAAACGTTGTTCTAACCCAGTTCATGATGTAAAAGTATAACGTCGCTAGCTTTTGAATTTAATTCAATCGTTATTTAAATTTCGGTTCTTATATGGAGTTGAGAAGATCTTTTAGCATCAAATTGTGAAAACAAAATTATAAAATGGCTCATTAAAAGAATTTATTCATTTTTGAAATCCTATTTTAACATTCTTTATACTGAATGTACATTTCAGCCAATTGCGTTATAAAAATATAATTTTAAATTTAACACTAAGTAATTTGACGGCTACTTCTGTTGAAATAGCCCTTCAATTCGAAAAGAAAAATATGAACTTGTACTAAGAATCGCGTAGACAGAGATTTTGAAATATTTTGATTTTGGATCTATAATATATGTAATATGTAATATGAGCGAGGGCTATTTGTTTGTTAAAAAATGTATTCTTTATGCACAAAAAAATTAACGAAGAAAGAGATACCTTATTGACATTCATGTCTTTGTTGAAATTAAAAGGAATTAATTTGATTTAGAATGACTGCTTTAAAAAGAATCGCATGTTTGAACTTAAATACTAAGTCATGAGTCACATTATCTTCACAGTAGGTAAATGGCAAATATCCATTCCTTGAGCCAGAAAGGATTAACTCGTAAATAAAGAAAATAAACTCTCGTCGTTACTTTCAGTACTTTGATTTTAAAATGTAGTCTCAATACTGTAATATTTAGGCGAGACAATTAATTACTAGCACACAGTTTAAGTAATGATACAACACTTTTCAAATTATATAGACAAATATTATTATATTTTTTTATGATTTTTTTTTATATCAAGATGGAATATAATAAAGCTTTCATCTTACGTCAATTTTTTTTAAATCGTTGTTGCCCTGCAAACATTTCAGGATAGTTTGAAACGGGAAAACTGGTGTTATATATATATATATATATATATATATATATATATATATATATATATATATATATATATATATATATATATATATAAAGCACTAAATAAAATCAACAACACTAGGCATCTTTAAAGTGTCGGATCTAATGTATAGATACTAAGCCAGTAAAATGAGTATATAAAGCACTGAAAATGGCTAACGACACGAACAATTAAAATTGTCAAATTTTCGGGACAACCAGTCCCTTCTTCAGGACGTAAGAAAAAAAATTACATAGGTAAAAACAAAGAAAACAAAATCTACATTTTATACAGTTTAGATAATCAATGACTCCAGAGCGATCGGCCGCGTTGGCAAAACCGTACCAACATTGATTATCTAAACTGTATAAAATGTAGTTATTATTTTTTTTATAGTTTCTTTAGTAGTGTTAGTTGTAGTGCTAGATTTTGTTTTCTTTGTTTTCACCTATGTAGTTTTTTTTCTTACGTCCTGAAGAAGGGACTGGTTGTCCCGAAAATTTGACAATTTCAATTGTTCGTGTAGTTAGCCATTTTCAGTGCTTTATATATATATATATATATATATATATATATATATATATATATATATATATATATATATATATATATATATGGACGGTATAACATTAATTAATTTTACTACCAATTTTATCTGAAAGTTCAAGAAATCGACAATTTATTTTTCAAAGTGCGTTGATATCGTCGATATTTACGCACTTTGAAAAAAAAAAAAAATTTCAAAGTGCGTTAAGATGGTCCCAAATTTAACGCACTTTGAAAAATTTTTTCAAAGTGCGTTGTAACAGACGGTGTATATATAATATGTTAATAAGGTACACTTCTTCTAAAATTGGTTCACAAAAAAACTATTAAACTAATCGACATGTATAATCTTTGCGCGGATTCTTTTTGAAGAGTTATATTGGTTAAACATATAAGGCATGAGTGCATTTCTTAATATGCACAGAAAACGGGCAGCTTATGTGCGATGCATTGTTCATCATGCAGTGTAATTTCCCGCAATCAAATTCGATTAAACTGTTTAACAAATCAATAATGATGCGAGAGGATTAATGCGCTGCTTCATGCACGACAAATTCCGATGTTTCCAAGACATCTCTGTTCCAAAATATATTCGTCGATAAATCAAAAAACTAATTTTGATTTGGGTTTAACGCCCACAAAATCAATACATTTATATCTAGTTTGTAGGATTATTTAAGTTCTAAACTGCTTGTTTTAAAACATACATGTTATCTTTAATCGCGAAATATTGTTGCTCTCAATGATTATCATTATTAACTTAGTTTTCGGGCTCTAGGTATATTTCATGATTGTGTTTAAGCATTATTTTTTCCACGCACAATTTCCTTATCTGTCGTATGATAATGCATAACGTTTAAGTTGTACACCGACTTTTTCAATCGACGATCATTATTTTAACATGTTAACATAAATACGAGATAAAAACGTTAGTTATGCCCCACATATTTGAAAAAATGGTATTAAACACTTGACTGTTCAGAAACCAAAATTGATTGCAATTCACATTCCACTTAATGATAGCATTATTCAATTGACATTTGAGATTTTAAAATCGAGCTCGTAATCTAGTTCACTCTATGATGAAAACTGATCAAACTCTCTTTTAACTCCATGAAAATAAAAATAATCGGATATAGTTAAGTGTCATTATAAAAAACAAATAATCGTTAATTTCCTTACGTATTATTATTATTCGTTCCTTTCATTATCTGATGAAAGCAATAAACGCTAAAATAGAAAGCAGATAATTATCAACTCGGTCTATTGCCAAAAAGGCACAATTCAACCAAAATTGCTTTATTTGAGATTCTCTGCTGTCTTGGCCTGTCTAGATCTGTCTTTAACGTCGCAAGCCACGAGTTTTGCGTCTATTCTACTACCGTGTTTGGCGATTTTTGTTTTTGTATTATACGTCTCGCTTGCTGTTTCATGACATTTTTTCTTTTCAGATTTACCAGGGTATAGGAGCATTAAACAAGAAAAATTAGTCCCGGCAATGTTCAAATGTTCTGAAAACACTCTTGTTTTTAATACTCAATTTAGAAAAGGTTTTGATGAATATTTCGTCAACTGTTAATTTAAAATTGACAATTGCTTTAAAAAAGAAAGTAACACTTTTCTCAAACAAAAGAATTCAGCGCTAAAATTGGTCAATATAAATGTATATAAAGTGCAGCTTATTCATCTGCTAGTTAAGAAGTATTTTGTCAACATTTTGTTTTGCCGATACCTTTAAAGGTCCCAGAATACAATGAGAGAGATACAGACTGTTGGTTTATCTTTACGTGTATTCAACCTGGTTGAACATAACAAGGTGTGTTTTGTTTATTTTCCGAAATTTGGATTTTAATGGAAGGAACGGCTTCTCTGCGAAGGTGTTGATAAAGCTAAGTCAAAAACTATATTTTTTATGGTGCATTTAAAAAAAAATCTTTACATAGTTATTAGAAATTACGTCAAGTGTGAATCTGGGAAGTTTCGCTGGTATCGTGCGAATCGTCCGCACAGAATCGAACTTGTCCGCGAACTTTTCTAACAACCCTCGTATACTGATCACTGCGCAGTTTTTTCACAATGCTGCGAAACACGACTGATTCAATTCATTGAAAAATCGTTAATTCTTTTTAATTAAAAAAAACTCAGTCGGGGGCTTGACTATATCAGACCTTCAACCCTCAGAAACAGGAAACCATAAACCACATGTTTATATTGATGTACCAACACAGCACACAGGCATCTTTGTTTTGTCTCTCTCCAATCCTTTTTTAGATGTATCTTACATAACAATGAACTACATCACTGTATGAACGGTCTTCATATAAGCCACAAAACTCGGTTATAAACACCTGTGTTCAAAATTTTAATTGTTAGAAGGGTTTTTGTTAAAAGCAGAATGTTGAAAATAATTCAGACTTTATTTGAAAAGAATTCAAATGAACAGGTAATTTTGAACTGCAGGTCTGTAGCTCCGGGTCTGAACAAATTCGGATGGACGACCTGGGAGCTACAGTGCCACCCATTGAAAAAATTGTGTATTTATTTCGCATAAAACGTGCGCTAGTTTTGGACTGAATAACCTTATTTATACGCAAATTCTGTGAAAACAATTAGTACCATTAAAATCTTCATGCAATTTACTACTGAAATCGTCTCTTTACTTGCCTCAGACTTTCTCCAGAACACGCTAAAAACCTCGGTAAATCAAGTATGTTAAATTTACATCGAGATCGAGAGTCGCAATTTTTACATGTAAACTGCACCACTTTACTTTACGGGGCTGGTGATGGTGTTTAAAAGACTATCAGAGGCAATTTAAGAGACGATATCAGTAGTAAATTGCATGAAGATTTACAAAAAAATTGTTTGACTTTACCTAGATATTTGGCTCGTCGCCGTAAAGTGTGTGAATATTTACGAAATAGATTATCAAGCGATTGAAAATATTTATTTGCGGCGAAATAGGCTTTAAAGTGACAAAATGTCTCAGTAACTTGTTGAGCGTTACGTTCAAGAAATAGTTTTAAAACACTTTTGTTAGGTAATCCTTTGTTCTTTTTGGCTTTCATACAAGATAAAATACTTCTTAATTTAAAAACTATCCAATAAGTTACCTGTAGGTGTCCTATCTTAGGATACAACACTGTCTGTTTTCAAAAATAATAGTCAGAGATTTAGACAGGTAAAACTGTTAACTTATTGGACGGCTACAGGTACATGCAAGTTGGAAACAAGAATAAAGACATCACATTTGCAAATAAAGAAACAGATTTAATGTTTGACACCTTGGCAGAGATACAGCGGAGAACACTAGTCTCCAGTATGATATATATCTTTTCCAATTTTCATTATATAAACGTAGATTAAGAAAACTTTCACTGCACTATATGAAAATTGCATTCTTCACATATCTAAAAGTTAATTCTCGGTCATCCCTGGAAAAAATGTAAATTAAACCTTAACCATCAACATCCTCCGTTACCCACCCCTATAAAAAATTCTGCATCTGAGCCTGTCAATGAATTCTTTATTTTGGTTGGCTGAATCTTTGATCAAAAGATTGTGTAAGTCATACCAAACTTTTGCACAGCATTCCCACCTTCTATATCCAGAATATCGCTTAGAACAGCGTCAGTATACGCAGTACCTCTTTTACATCCTTGAATATTGTTAAATACGAAATGCTCTCTCCAATAAATAATGTGATGTTTGTGTTGCCTTGTAGATTTTCACAGCACAGCAGCTTTATAAACTCCTTGCACATACCTGAAACTGTGACAGTCCATTAAGTGACAAAAGAAAGTAAAGTTCTACGCAATACTTTATTGTGTAAAGTTAAAAAATATATTTATTAGCATTGTCAACAGGTTTACCTGATAATGTCCATTCTTAAAACAAAGAAGGTAATGTTAGCCTCAAACTGTCCATTATGTGAGAGAAAGAACCAATATCGGCTCTACAGGTCTCTATTAGTTCTTTCTCTCATAGAATGAACAGTTTTCGGCTTATATCCTTTACAGAAACGCAATTACAATAATAAAGATACAATATGCAGAATATAGGATAATTTTCTATTTTTAAAATATTTTCGATTAAGGGTTAAATGTACCTTATGATAATACCCTGCCATTGATTTTGTGTTGCATTATCACGTAATGTGTGCTTTGTATCCTTCTTTCATTTTATTAATTTTTTTTGTAGAAAACAAGGAAAAACTGTGTCGATGTGCATATTTTCATTTCATATCGATTTTCTAGTTGCAATGCCAATATCGTTTATTTGTTGCCTTGGATGCACCGTGCCTTTGCCTTTCATAAGATGCAGCACTGGTCAAGTTACATGTATGTGAAAACAAGGAGTGTGCGTTCTCATATTATCCTTTCAAATGTCATCATGTAAGTGAATGAGTGTATTTTTTTTTTTGGGGGGGGGGGTTAAAAAATGCACTAAAATTTCTAATAAAGGCTTTGTGAACCCAAGACCCCAGCTTTCAATATATTTTTCTTAAATTTTGCATTACATATAAATACACGATTTTATAACATACGTTATTGTCTAAAACGAATACATGCCATTTAGATAAAATTTAGATATTTGACAAGCTCGCAATTGTTGTGGGTGGATTTGCAAGATTTCTTTTTATCAGATTAGATCAATAAACATCAGTCAGCTGGTACTTTAAAAATATATTAAGAATTTTTTAAAGTTGCACGAATCGTCTGATAAAATGTCTGATAAAATGTCTCACGGCTGTCTCCTAGAAGTCTTGGATTAATTACTGAACACTTGGCTCCAAGGTAAATACCGCTAAAACCTAATGGGTACCCGATACTTCAGAAGAATATGTTTACATCAATTAACGATATCAGAATCTTTGTTTAATGTAATAGGGCATTTAGGTTTTTTTCTTCTGGACCGAACCGAACTGTTTTGAAAATTAAGATTGCTTTATAGTTTGTTTGGTGGTTTTTTTTTTTTTTAAATAAGAGTCGGCGACCTTTTATTAGAAAAAATAAACATTACGGTAAGCTGTGAAGTTTGCCTTATATGCCTACAGTAATGGTCATTGGAAGGAAGCTTTAGATTTATGATTTGAATTTGATATGATTGCTTGCACTGTTATCAGTATTAGGTTAAAGAAGTATAAATTGTCAATGAAATCAAAAGACGATTCTTGTTATATATACCTGATGTTGTCCGTGAAAGGTTTGTAATGATCAATGATTTTGATTTTCGATTGAAGACTACAAAACCCTTCAATCATTCATAAGTAGTTTGAACTTTCTTTTGCCCATTGGTTTACATGTATTAATAAGCTTCAATCGGATCAAATTTCCAAGCGTTAACGTTATATCCATCAAAGAGTGAAATCAATTGTTTTTGTGGGATTTTTTTAGGGTAATGTGAGGGTTCTTTTCCTTTCTAAATTCGATATCAATTTTTATATTTAAAAAAATGAGGGTATAATTATTAATTTATCCTCGCTTACGAAACTCGAAGAGTTATATAATAGTAACTTTAGTGTAGGAGATGTGTGTATTATCCTCGCTTACGAAACTCGAAAAGTTATATAATTATAATAACTTTGGTGTAGAAGATGCGCGTATTATAAGGCATTTCATTATGTATATTTCATCCTTGTTTTAACTTTAAAGTTTGTTATGTATAGGTAAGATAATTCGACATTTACTTTCTTTCGTTTAAAAATTTTTTTATATTTTTTTCATCACAATAATCGCGTTTTTCATTCAAACACCCGTTAAAGTGGTGATATCTTTGATTTATTGCATGATAAGTAAAACAAACAGTGTTTTGCTTTACCATAATACGAGATCTTGATGAAAAAAAATCAAATGGCTGCACAATGGAGAGGTGTGTCTTTCTATCTGACGCGGAATGGAATAATCCATTTCCTGACCATATAAAGACTATTCAATAGCTCTCAAAGAAATCAAAAGCATCATGGTATATTCGTCTTGCAGATAACTTATTTTCAACATTAAATGACATACGCAGCAGGCGGATAGTAAATTAACGTAGTATTTTTGACTTTTAAAAAAATTAAAACCCGCTCAAGTTTAATCAAATGAAAATGACGAGCCATCAAATAAACTTTGTTAAATTAAAAACAAGCAACAATCAAAGTGTGTTGTGAGATATCAACTCTGTATTTCTAATTAAAACCTGGAATATGCCGTCATTGTTTTGAGTTTCTTCGACATGGATACTGAATGGAAGATTGGAGTAAGGAACACTTTCAATAATTCAAACTCTACTGATGAGACAGTTGTGTTTGAAAGTATTGTCCCTCCTAGTCTTCAGTATGGTTTTGGGGTCTTTGGCAACTTGATCGCCATCATTCTCCTCTTTCGGTCGTCTGGTCAACACAAATGGAAGCCGTTTTATAGACTAGTCGGAGGTTTAGCTTTAACCGACTTTTGTGGAATAGCTCTAGTATATCCCGCAGTAATGATTCGATACATTTCTGGATTTACGTTTGATTTCCCAAAAGAACTATGTGAATTTGTCTCGTTTTGGTTCTCTTTCTCTTTCCTGTCTTCTGCTTTAATCGTAAGTGCTATGTCGTTTGACCGATTCCTGGCAGTCACTTTTCCAATCTTATACAGAGAATCTCAAGTGAAGAGGACAAATGTAATTCTTATTGTCATTTGGATTTTTTCAACCTGTATATCATCTCTAAACCTCGTAGGCATTGGCTCTGTAAGAAACTTTTATCCGGGCTCTTGGTGTTTTATAGACTTTGCAAACAAAGGAAAACTGGAAAGAATTAATACGTACGTATATTCTATTACGGGACTCCTCATCTTATCGACCACAGTTTTTCTAAACATAGCAGTTGTCTACTCCGTAAACAGAAAACCGAAATTTTCAACATCAGACAAAAGGAAAAAAAGAAATGACATCTTTATCATTGTCTTTCTCTTCTCCATAGTGACATTGTTTTCAATATGTTGGGTTCCATTGATGGTAAGGCCATGTATTAAAATACAGTACTTTTTAATGATTTTTTAGGCAGTTGTCGAAGATTTCTTCACTCTTTATTTGCACAAGATATATATCTTATGGCATAGATTGTTACATATAATTAAAAAGCAATATTGAAATAATGGTATGGTACATATGTAAAGTACATTGACACAATCTATATATAATAAATTTTTACTAACAGGTAAAAAAAACAAGAGAAATTTTCGTAATTATCATGATTTTTAAAAGCTATGTGGAGATATTTCCCCAAATAACAAGATAAAGATACTTGTAAACGACTCTCGTGTTGAAGGTGCGTTTGGTCTAATTAATCGATTTTTATGGCCTAAAATTAAAATGGCTGGGGCATATAGTATTACCCTGTTCCGTCATTCCGACATTTACTTTCCGTTTAATATCCTGGCAACAGTTTCACACATTCAATCAAAATATATTATGGATACATGTACGTCGTAGGAATACGCAGGCCAAGATTACTCTACCATTAAGACCGCGATTCCAATCGCCCTTCGAATCCTGATATTGGTAACGTAGCATTAAGAAATGCAATTCATATCCTTTATACCGTGTAGGGGTTATCTATATTGTGTGATTTATCTTCGCTTTATCCAACTCCTTGAAATGGTGTGTATATTCGCAAGGTTTGCACAGCGAATATAAACAACATTTCAAGGAGTTGGATAAAGCAAATACAAAAATCAATACATTTTGGTTCGTCTTTTCGGAGATAAATATAGTTTTGTATCACATAAATAGACATTAAAATACTTTTTTTTCTCTAAGTAATATTTTCTTAGAACTAATTCACTTTAGTAGAAAATATTGAAGTCTTTTTATAAAAATAGTCAAGTTTGTTGGCATCATTAAAGTTGCGAATGCTCGTTGTTTGTACAATCTTATTAAAATTGGTGGATGTTTGAGAAGCGGTAGCGGATTCAGATCGTTTGAGAAGCGGTTTCGGATTCAGAATGTCTAGATCTAATTCTAATTAGATTGGTTGTTTGTATTGACTCGAAAAAGAAACGGTTTTATATAAAACAACAAAACAGAACTATTCGAAATTTGAAAACTGAATAAGGATACTTTTAAAATTACTATACTTAATAGCGCAGGGCCGGCTTGCGAAGCGAGCTCTAAGAACCAGTGCGCGCGGGAAGAAGAAAAAGCTAAACCTACAGATTTATCAAGAATTTTTTTTGTCTACGTTCCATAATGCTCTCTAATGTTTCATCCCGTGGTGCTGTGCCAAAAATGGCTAACATGTACCTCGTAATTAACGGTGCCTTGATGAGGTTTAAAGACGTTTTGAGTAGCGCACAAGCTTTGGTGAGACTCGAGATTTTTTAACATGCTTCCATTCCTTCGTATTGAGTCGAGATACGTAAACAAATGAATATAGATTTGAAAGTGTGACGTCACAGTGATCTCGCGCTAGATTAACCGCGATAAATTTAGAGGTGGATCAAACATCTGCAATGCGTGTATTATAGGTTTTTCAGTATTTACTTCGATACCTGCTTTTAACAGACGAATTGTTATTATTTTTTTATTTTGATAGATATTAGATAAGTATATGTACAAGCAAGAGTTAAGCTAATTTTGCGTGCATGAACAGTAAGTATAAGTAGAGAGGAAATTTTAAATTTAAAAAAAATAGTCATTTTGAACTATAAATAATAAAGAATAAAGAGAAAAATAAACAGTAAAAATCTATGCAGGTGTTGCATATTGTCAAACCATTAAATTGGAAAACGTTAAATAACACACCTACAAACAGGGACCGGGGGTACGGATACAACGTATGCTTAAATAAACAAATTTCAGTAAAAAAAAAAATCAACAAATTTCAGTAAAAAAAAAAATCATGAACCAGGAAAAAAAAATAAAAGTCAGATAACAAGGTACAAAAGAAAAATACATGTAATACTGTATATACACTTTACACTTTTGACCAAATTAAACACAAATCAAATTTTCCAGACTGATCAATTTTCTGTAAACGTAAAGAACGGTTTTAAGGGAAACAAGTCTATGTATTTTAAAGAATTTTTTATAAACTTAAAATATTATATAAGTTTCTCTCTCTTTCTCTCCCTCCCTCTCAAAATTCTTTGATGTTAATTGATAACTTGTTAAAATATCACTAAGTTGACAATGATACAAGGTATGTGTAATTCTTGTTGCGCTCGCAACAACGGTAGCACCGTAAAACATATTAGTGTTACTTAATTAAATGTTTTGTGGAGCTCTATATAGTAATTTTTAAAGTAAGTAAAAGTGTAAAAGTAAGTTTTAAGTTTACTATATAAGCGTTCTCTCTACGTTCTTCAGGATCAACCTCTCGATAGGTAACGTGATCTGCAATTAGAATGTCTACATACTTATTTAAGTTTCTCCTCCATTTTTAAAATGACAATACTCAAAAATAAATTTTGGTAGTTGAAATTCAATTATGTAATGAAAGAGGATAGCACACTATGTATAGTCATAGCCTAGCATATACATTTATGTGGAATATACAGGTAAAATAGTTCTGGCCGGAAGTACATGTTTCATTATTTTTATGACTCCTATTTACTATGTATTTATATCTCTATTTATTCGTTATTTGAAATTGCAAAACATTTCTACCAAATAGCATAAAAATGTAATTTTGTATTCCTAGAAAATACTTCCAGATCAGCGCCAGGCTAATTTGCGAGGTTTTTAAAATAAACATCGAAGTACATTAATATTACCAAACAATAGTCAGACACCAATCATTGTTTTATTATGGAATGCTTATAACAAATTCATAATAAAAGTGTATCACTAAAAACAAGATATGAAGGAAGCGTAAAAATGGGTATAATAAATGACAATTATGATATCGTAGATGCTTTGCTTCTTTTGTTTATAATTTCGTTGTCTTTTGAAGGTCCGTATGCTAATTAACGCCAGCGCAAGTGACCCTAAAAATGGACCAGACGAACTCTTAGCAGTGCGCATGACCATAAGCAACGCCATTGTAGACCCTTGGATATACATCATTCTCAGAAAAGAAAATCTAGTGAAAATTTCCAAGTTGGCACAAAGAGTTCGAAACAGTGAACACCTACCAACTATATTTATCACCAGAGAATCAAGAGCTACAAGAGCATGCGCAGTTTCAATTCCTTCAACACCCCCGACATGTTCCACACAGTTATAACATTATGGCTAAATATACAGAAATTACCCATTAAGTCTACATTGTGTTTAGCATAATGATTTTTTAACGATAAAAATTAAATTGTGACGCATTAATAATTTCATGTCGTACTTTTTTTGGGTAAAAAGACACTTTTTAGAATTCATATCTGCATCGTATTTATTATATTGCATCATGTAACAACGTTGTGTGGCTTAAATTAAGAATTTGTTATTGACATTCAGCTGCACAAACTCTCTGACTCGCTTTTGCACAGGAAAAGAAAATTGAACCAAATCATTGCGGATATCTCAAAATATTTTCCCTAAATATGAGACAAAATTAGTTTTGTTAAATGGACTTTTAAAACAGAATCTTTAATAGATCAATTTAAAAGACATTGTTAAGCTTGAAAACTTTTATAACGGAGCTAACTCAAGATTGCATAACGAAAAGATGCATCGTTTTCAAAACACTCGTGGGTTCAATTGATTTTCAATCAAACTTAACCCACCTTTGCTATGTTCACGTTTGATATGTTATTTCTTATTACAAATATGAAAAAAGTTAATTATCCCCCTTCTTAAGGTAATATTTGACGTGGCATTATTCGTCAATATATCACTTCTTTTTCATTGTCCAATAATTCCGTTTTACATGTATTAATAAAATTCATATAAACCTTTTAATGTTGTTTAATTTTAGACAACGATGTGTCAAGAATTTTATATGATATTAATCTAAATGATAAGGATGATCTATTTGTCCTTTTTAAATGGCAATCCTATAACTCTTAGAAAGTAAGATAAAACGAATACTGCGAAGACAATTTTTAAAATTTAAAACTGAAAAGCTTTTCGATACCTACATGGCTTATTTAGCTTCATTTGGAAATAAAATATAGTATTGTTTCACTTTTTCAAATACACGTGCTTTAAATAAATCCTGAAACTATAGCAATAGAAAATGCGAAAAAAGTACAGGTTACAAAATGACGTCTTAATAACACTTATTCATCGGACGAACAATGCGCAAGATAGCCAATAAACAGGCAAGAGGAATCGTGAAAGAAATAAAAAAAAATAATACAATAAATGCTGTTCTCAATCCGAAGTACGTTTCAGAGCAATTTAATGTGTAAAATAATATTCCTCATTACACCCGAGTGATCGGTCACACGGTTAAGAATGAATTCGAAAAGCTGAAGTACTTATTTTTCTAGGTTGCATCCCTACACCATTTGCGCTTTTTAAAATAGGTAAATGTCATTTAACGTCATTTTTTTATTTCCTACGCAAATTGAATTTTCACCTTTTGATTTTAATTAATTAAATGTCGTCTATGAATTCTGTGAAATATTTACCTTTCAAAAATAAATTCCTACAGGAAAAGTACATTTTTTTCATAGAAAAAAACCCAATATTCCTATAGGAAATTTGAAATTTCCAATCGGAATACAAAAACTTTCTATAGGAATTTAAATTCCAATAGGATTTGCTGAAATCCGAAAGTAAATCTTAATTTCCTATAGGAAACATACCTGTCTGAATCGAATTCCTTCATGAAATACCATATAATTCCTACAGGATTTTTAAAAAACCCTGTTGGATTGTCAATATTTCCTGTAGAAGAATCATTTCTCCTATGGGAATTATTATTTTCCTATGGGATATTAATTTTTAAAGGTAAATATCTCACCTGTCAGGTGAAACACACTAAAAACAAAAGTGGATATATACTCTCTTGAGAATCGTCTATTATTTGGTCTATATGGATTTTTCCGAAACTGCATCTTAAATCGGGTGCAAAAATGCCACCTTGCCACTGGCATTATTATCCGGCACAGTGTTTTATGCCCATGGTTGAAAATTGCGTTATTCCCCTTTCTGTATTGTGGCGTGAATGGAATCTTAGTTCAATGATTAAACTAACAGTGTATAAACACCAACCTCTTCAACAAAAACACACAACGCAATTTAAAGCAATATGAGCTGTAATTTTCTTGTTGATTTTTTTTTTTTACGAAAATGTTATTTTCTACTAAAATGAAAAAAAATATCATGGTTTGTAAATTTCTACTAGTCATATTTTTGTGGAAAAGGCCGTTAAGAAGCCTTAATTGGAGCAAAATTGAATTATTGTTGTCCTGTACAAAAATTGATCTGCTATATATTCCTTAGAAGAGAAATCTTTCCTCTGACAATAATTAATGATTTTTTTCAAATCTTATTTATCATAAAAGTTTAAGTTACATGCAGACTTATCATACTAGCAGGTTTTTGCAGCAAAATAAAATTCTAAAAAAAAATACAGCTCATATTGCTTGAAGTGGTATGAACAAACTAGGTACACTACACATAAGTACCACACATCAAAAAATGGTATAAAATGAAAGTGGGTTTTTGGGGTTTAGTTTTCCAACCGCGTGTTAATGTCACTAAGTGTAGTACGATGAGTCCTAATTTCCTCGAAATTCAAATTTAAAAATCAGTATACATGCATATGTCAATAGGAAGTAAGTTCCATGTACAAACACCGTGTGTACATACTGTTTAACAAACTTGATCAATACAATCAAGTATATTCAAATGAAACTTTCATTGATGTATAGTTTAATGTAATAACTAATTAAGTATAGCTATCTTTATACTAGATTTAGCCTGAGCTTGCACAGGTTGATGGATCTAAATGAACAGAATGGGGGAAAAGAAAATTAAATAAGATTCTACCACCCTTTCTCTTCAAAAGATTTTTCCATTAGGCTTTTTAAAAATTCAAAGATAATGGAAGAGAGTGCCCTCTTTTTGTTTAAAAGATTTTTTTCCATTAGACTTTTTAAAAATACAAAGATAATGGAAGAGAGTTCCCCCTCCCTCTGGGTTGAATGGTCTTCACCACCACCACCGCCATCCCCCTACATTCGGATATTCTTTTCATATGGGTTGTAATTAGGTCTTTCCACCTTTCAGGTGAAAGACCTCTTGTTTTCTTTATGTTTTTTATTCTTCTTCTTCTTTTTTAGCTCACCTGAGCTGAAAGCTAAAGTGAGCTTTTCTGATCACATTTTGTCTGTCGTCCGTCTGTCTGTCTGTCTGTCTGTCCGTCTGTCTGTCCGTAAACTTTTCACATTTTCGACATCTTCTCAAGAACTACTGGGCCAATTTCAACCAAACTTGGCACAACGCACCCTTAGGCAAAGGAGATTCAAAGTTGTGAAAATTAAGGGCCACGCCCTTTCTTAAGGGGAGTTAATTAGGAATTATTGAAAATTTTTGAGAAATTTTCAAAAATCTTCTTCTCAAGAACCATTTGGCCAGGAAAGCTGAAACTTATGTGGAAGCATCCTCAGGTAGTGTAGATTCAAAGTTGTGAAAATCATGACCCCCGGGGGTAGGGTGGGGCCACAATGGGGGTTCAAATTTTTACATAGGAATATATAGAGTAAATCCTTAAAAATCTTCTCAGAAACAAATCAGCCAGGAAAGCTGAAACTTGTGTAGAACAATGCGCAGGTAGTGTAGATTTAAAGTTGTGAAAATCATGACCCCCGGGGGTAGGGTGGGGCCACAATGGGGGGTTGAATTTTTTCATAGTAATATATAGAGTAAATCTTTAAAAATCTTCTTCTCAGAAACTAATTAGTATGGAAAGCTGAAACTTGTGTGGAAGCATCCTCAAGTAGTGTAGATTCAAAGTTGTGAAAATCATGACCCCCGGGGGTAGGGTGGGGCCACAATGGGGGGTTGAATTTTTACATAGGAATATATAGAGTCAATCTTTAAAAATCTTCTTCTCAGAAACTAATAAGTATGGAAAGCTGAAACTTGTGTGGAAGCATCTTCTGGTAGCGTAGATTCAAAGTTGTAAATATAGCGATCCCCAGGGGTAGGGTGAGGCTACAATTGGGGGTCAAATTTTTAAATAGTAATATATAGAGTAAATCTTTAAAAATCTTCTTCTCAAGAACCATTTGGCCAGGAAAGCTGAAACTTGTGTGGAATCGTCCTTAGGTAGTGTAGATTCAAAGTTGTGAAAATCATGACCCCCGGGGGTAAGATGGGCCACAATGGGGGGGGGGGGTGGAATTTTTACATAGGAATATATAGAGTAAATCTATAAAAATCTTCTCAGAAACTAATTAGTATGGAAGTATGGAAAGCTGAAACTTGTGTGGAAGCATCTTCTGGTAGCGTAGATTCAAAGTTGTGAAACTCATGACCCCCGGGGATAGGGTGGGGCCACAATTGGGGGTTGGATTTTTACATAGGAATATATAGAGTAAATCTTTAAAAATCTTCTTCTCAGAAACTAATCAGTCAGGTGATTCTTTAAAATTATTTAGACTTTGGCCCCTTGATGATTCTTGGGCCTCACAAGGGGTTCAGAGTTTGATGTAAATTTATATCCCATACATAAACAATTGTTTAGGATCTTTTTGAGAACTGCAATGCTCAACATGTGTTATGACTATAAAATCATCCTGTTAGAAAAGGGACTAATGATAATAAAAATAAGAATATCCAGGGGGGAAATGGATTTTCATTTATACAGGATCTACATGTATTATACTACATTGTCCAGATAATTGATATTATGACTCCATTAAGCTGATTTCATCATACTTATTGTTCCTCAGGTGAGCGATGTGGCCCATGGGCCTCTTGTTTCTATTTAGCTCGGAGTGACTTTTTTGTTATTAGGGTTATCCAAACAAATTAAACTTTATGTAATTGTTCCTTAAAAGTTATGGTACCAATTGACCCTGTGTCAAAAAACTCCCAGAACTTACAGAGTTATTGCCCTTTGAGAAGGAAATGCCTGTTATCACTACTCCTCTAAAACAATAAGAGATAGAGACTTGGAACTTTTACCAATGTCTTTAGTACACTTAGAGGGTTGTTCAATCTATTCATACCGAAAGGATCTGGGGCCCTCTTCTAGCAGTTATTGCCCCTGAAAGTATTTAAATTTCCAAAAAATCACTTCCAACTTTTTTATTGTTTATCATAAAGACGTCGGACCACTTGGAATAGAAGCGTCTACCTTGGCCGAACAAAATGACATAAAGGTCAAAGGTCAAGGTCATTTGGAAATCTGTTAATTAATGATTTTTCAGATCTCTTTTGTTTAGGGTGGTAGAGAAAATTTTTTTCATGGATGTAGTAGGACATCTTAAGACATTTTAAAATACAGCCCCTTGGCTCATACCTTTGAATAATTACAGAGTTATTGCCCCTATTGTACAAAATGCTTGTTATCGCTACTCCTCTGAAAGAGACTTGGAAATTTTACCAATGTCTTCAGTACACTTAGAGGGTTGTTCAATCTATTCATACCAAAAGGATCTGAGACCCCCTTCTAACAGTTATTGCCCCTGAAAGTATTTACATTTCCATTAAATCACTTTCAACTTTTTTATTATTTATCATAAAGACGTCGGACCACTTGGAATGGAAGCGTCTACCTTGGCCGAACAAAATGACATAAAGGTCAAAGGTCAAGGTCATTTGGAAATCTGTTAATTAATGAATTATCATATCATTTGATACTTTTAGTAAGGGTTTCAATAGCTTGCTGGATTGCGCAACAAGGTATTCAATTAGGTCCGCCAGGTATCGCATCAAGTCCTGTGGTTACTCAAGTGGAAATTGTTTTACAGTCAACCCATTCATATTGTACAAAGACAGCTAGCCTCTAGAACACGCTCTTCTATTGTTAGGTTTTCTGTTTATATGCTTGTGTAAAGAATATTCACTTGGCGAGCACATCAATTTTTTTCAGAGTAAATGGGAAAAAATTCAGAAAAAGTAATTCAAAAGATATCTAGGATAAACAACGGAATTCTTAAAGCAATCATGGCTTGAAATACAAAATAATCTCTTAAAACACATTTATGGCTTTGCAGTATTCTAATTTTCTAGTACAACATATAACACAGGTATACTATTTTTGTATACCTTACTGAGCAATCTAGCAATTTATTAAAAAAATAGTAGGGTGGAAAGACCTCTAATTGTTCAAGAACAATTAGTCTACTAGTTGTAAATGTTATACGCATGTTGGGTATTTCCTCCTTTTCCGATCGCTTTTGTCACAGTTCAAGACACATTGTCTTAAAATTAAAATGGAATCAAAAATCAATTCATGTGTGTCACAACGCCACTTTAAATACGGTCATATAGAAAAAGAATGTGATGCGCAGAGATACATGGCATGTTTTAAATGTATATTACACTATTTTGTTAAATAAAAAAATCGTTTCATGTTACAACTCTGCCTAACACCCCTTCCCCCTGGCGAATCATAAGCTATAACAATGTGCCGGATAATTATCCAGTGCCAAGGTAATATTTTTTCACACGTCTAAGCTGCATATATCGAAAAATTCAAATGCGCCATATGAAAGACCATTGCTTAAAGTGTTTACAACTACCTTTGTTATCATTGTATCTAACCTGTCAGGTGAGATATTAAACTTCCTATAGGAATTTCAATTCCGATACGATTTGATGAAATCCGATAGGAAAACTACCTGTCTGAATCAAATTCCTACATGAAATACCATTCTCCTACAGGAAATATAATTTCTATAGGAGTTTTATTTGGTATATATGGATTTCTCCGAAACATGCATCTTAAGCGGGAGCAAAAATGCCACCTTGACACTGGCATAATTATCCGGCACAGTGTTTTATGCGTACATTTAAAGGAACCTCTGGTGCGTTGTTCTAGCTTTATTCCTATTCATATTAATAAATATTAATAAACATTCTATAGGTTTATAATACTTTTAGGGACAGTATCCGAAACCTGCATCTGAAGCGGGAGCAAAAATGCCACCTTGACACTGGCATAATGTTTTATGCGTACATTTAAAGGAACCTCTAGTGCGTTGTTCTAGCTTTATTCCTATTCATAATGATAAAAATTCTATAGGTTTATAGTACTTTGATGGACAGTAAGATCTTTTGTAAAACTTGTTCATTTTAAAAACCCGTAAAACTGGATCCGCTCCTTTTACCTACGAAAATATATGTGAACCAGCAGACATGTTCACGAATCTTTCCTAAGATATGTTCTAAGTGTGTTTCTAAGATATGACTTTGGAAAAAAGTTAGGAACAGCTTAAGTTCAACTCAGGATACGTCTTAAGATGAAGCTCGACGGTAACTTAGGACCATTTTAAGTTAGGATACCCTAACCTTCTACAACCATTCTTATTTTTCACATTTATTCATACAGATCGAATTTGAGAGACTTTTGTAGACTAAATCATTAAACATTATGCCAGAGAAAATTGTACTGTCGGTATGCCTAAACCAGATATATTAATGTAAACATTTTTAAAATTTACAAATACTTAAACATATACCAGTACTAGTGTTCAATAACAATTTAGTTTAAAAACCATTTTAAACCAACACCCCCCCCCCAAAAAAAAAATAAATAAACACAAAACAAAACAAAAAGACCCCCCCCCCCCCCCGAAATTCAAATGACTGCTATTTTAAAAAAATATATGTATCAGTACAGAATTGGCTTAAAGCAAATAATTATTTAAGCTACACTTGTGCATTCTTTGAGTGTTAATTGACATTTGATAATCTTGTCATCCAAGTACATGTAATTCATAAACACGCGCTTTTCATAGAATTCAACGCTACATGTAGACAACACACAAACACAACCAATTTATCTTTTATCTTACACGAACAATCGAACATATTATATAAGAAATAAGTTTTAATATATCTCGAAAATAAATACAGTTCATTTTATTTTTCAAAGATTATTTTTCAGAATGAAGTGATATAAATCATATATAATCATAACAAATAATGTAACTCGCTTAGTTTACAATGTATTGGATTTTCATTCGCCAACCAGACAGTACATGAATTTGTGGAAGAAAAATTACTTGATTTGTTAGCTTTCAGGCATGTAGCAACGGGGGCATTTCCACATAATTTTGTTAAAATGAACATACATGATCGAATAAACGACTATGCCCCCGCCCCTCCTCCCGGATTAGGAATTTGAGGTTTGGCGGAAATGCTTGGACTGTAGAATATATTGCTTCATTCTACCGGTCTTAAGAAAAAGCTTCAAAAGAGTTCCGATATCCCCCCAAAAACGTGATTTTTCAGCCTTAGGATGGTCTTAGGATTAGTTAAGTGATGTCCTCAGGTTAGGACAAAGTTATGACGGTTCCTAAAGTTAGGAGAGCTTCGAGAAACAGAATTAAGACTAAGACGTATCCTAAGATGTACTTAGGACACACGATAGTTCTAAGATAGCTTCGAGAACATGCCTGCTGAAGTTCATAGGGCCCGTTTCACAAAGCATACTTAGGAATAAGTTATATCTTAGGAAAAAACTTTTCCTAAATTCATTACTTATCCGTTTCACTATTCCATCCATATCTTACGCATTTCCTAAGTTATATCTTAACTTTAAGACAGGTAAATCGATGTCTTAAGAACAAACTTAACATGGCGACTGTAATGAATTGTATGCACATTAAAGTTACACAAATAATATTGCATGTATATTTCATTATTTTTCTTCACTTTAATTTTAAAACTAATAGATTATATATACTGTACATTTCTTATATTTAATTCTATGATGTAGACTCGGGTAATTGCCTTGAAACAATTTTATTTATTAGTTATTACCATTTGCATACGGACGATTAATATTTACAATTTTTGTGATTAATCTTGTCCCACGCGCAGATGAGGAACGGGGTACAGTTGTACTCTACATTTAGCTAATGCACAGATATAATTGAAAGCATAAATGTCTGAGAATCATCAATCCATTACGTAGTTTGATCAAAACAGGAATGAATACTAAATACTGAGTCGCAGAATGTATGAATGATTTGACATATTGTTCCTCCGTGATATAAGTTTTTTATTTGTGAGATATTGTATGGGTGTTCTCTTTGGGGGATGGATGGGATGAGATGTTTGATTTAATTTTGTTTTGGGGATGGGTATGGGATGGTGGTCACGGTCCAGTAGTCCGAAGGTTCATTTGACCGAAGGCCCACTAGTTCGAAGGTTCATTAGTCCGAAAGTCCAGAAGTTCGAAATTTCATTAGTCCGAAGACCCACTAGTCCGAAAAAATTATGAATGTATCACATGAAATTAGTTTGAGAAATCTTTTCGGAATTTTTTCCATCCAACAAATTTTCATGTAAGCATATTATTTTTTATAAATTTTATTAATAAGCATTAATATTAAATGCAAAATAGCTAAAATCATTCGAATTGAACCAGTTGATATTAAATGAATTTGGTTTATAATACCAGAAATTTAAATGTTTGCTTTGGATTTTATTTACTGCAAATAAAGTACGTGTACACAAGTATCGTTTCTCCAAGAGTCTCGAAGTACATTTAGTACTACATTTTAACCCCATTAAAAATCTGTATTTTTTAAAACTCCCACGCTACTTCTAGAATACAATGCATATTTTTCTCGTTCAAAATATTTATATATATTTTATTCATTCACTTTCTTTAGATTTTATTTTTTTTAACTCAAATTGAGTAGATACTCTAGGATAATATGATTCGTTTTGTTTCAATGTTATTTTTTGTCTCCCGCGCCTTTTATCTTCCCAAGTCAAGAGTTTCTGATCCGCACCGCTCTACATAAGCCCTTGACCGAATAAACATTTCCAGATTTAGCAAACGCGAGGTCGGACTCGAACACTGACGCTTACTTTTGTCCTAAGATAATCAGGGAACATGTCAAAGCACGATTTTTAAAAATGATTTAGAAACAATAATACAAAATATTACTATAATAGTTAGCAATAGAAAAATATCACTTGATAAAGGACATAGCGATCAACACGCAAATCTTCCCCCTTTCAAGATTTTATTATTTTTTATTCGATACATGTAATCAATATAGAATAAGAATATAGAAATAAAATCATCAAGAGAACGTACACGTTTATACTTGACTCACACACTGTCATATCCAACCACAAACTTTGCTAGTAAGTGGTTACTTTGCAAGTCAAAAAATGATATGAAAAGATAAAAACAAATTCCAAAAAATGAAGAAATAGAAAATTGAAATGATTATTCATATATATTTACCCAATGGCATGTAAATCATAGTTTTTCAAAATGTACAGTTTTTTTTTAAAGCAGATTATTTTTTAAAATTGCATTTAATTGGTTCAAGAGGTGGTTGTTATCATTGTTTGCTTAAGAATCTTTACATATCCTTCCTGATGTTATAATTTCTAAGAGCCATTGATTCGAAAATATAATTACATGCATGTATTGTAATTGTATTACGTTTGTCATTCAGGATACCCTTACTTGTACCTGTGTTAAGACTCAATGATCCTGGGCACCCATGGTTAGGGAGGGATGTGTTACATCTCTTTGCATGGCATCCTCCATTTCAATTCTTTCCGACGCGATGGGAAAATCACTTGAATCTTTGCTAGAGATAGCCGAATATGTACTTCAAATAATTGATAATTTAAAACATGTTTTAATGTATCACCCAGAAACAGAGAGATGCTTTTTAATAGTATGGCTTTGCTTATACCTATGCAATTCACTTTCAATTTTTTTATGCCCCCCCCCCCCCTCCCCGGCGAAAGGCTCCATGAGAGTTTTTTTTTTTTAGTATTTCGAACAACACTTAGATTTTTAACATTCAGTGACTGATTGAATTTGAATGGAATATGAGTATTTGGGAGCATGCCGCGCATTTAGAGGATATAGTAAAGTTACTAAAAAAAACATGCCTCGATCAGAACTTTCGCAAATTTAACACCTCCTCCTTCCCCCGAAAAAAATAAAAAATTGATCCACGCAGTGGGAGGATTTACCCAACGCAGTTGCAGTTATCGGTGGGACTTCACACATCTACATACATGTACTTTAATCCGACCCACATACTCTTTATTATAGTGGATATAGACATTATTATTGGGTCCACACAATTTGTATCATTGATAATTTTATTACATTACGCTTTGTACGAAGCGGGTTCATCGGACATCGAAATGATACTCATATCATGCATATACTGAGTTCTATTTATCGCACATTTGCTAGGGAGGGAATTTGGGTTTGATCAGTGTTGACAGATAATGTAAGCAAACTGGGATTTTGAAAGCGCTTTACACAAAGATAGAAATCTGATGAACCAGTTTACAAATGTTTGAGATATCAATTGCTCCTTCGAAAAGGTCAGTCTACCGGCAATAGGTCAAAACCAAGGACTGCCAAACGAATGATTCATCCTCGGAGACAGTTTTTCCAATAGAGACAATTTTATCACTGCATACACTCGTGCGGAAATAAATAAACATGCAATTCGGGAAATGAAACTGTACCACGCTATTATATTGGTACCTTGTGGACGGTCAATAGTTGTGCCTCTTTGTCATGCAGAGGAAAACAAATGATGAATTTAAAACAGCCTATACTAAATTTCATAACGTGTAATAAATAATGCAGAAAAAAAGATAGGTTTACTAGTTTACAAATTTTTTTTTTAAACTTTACATATGACCCATTATTTATAAGTGTACAAAGCACGAGTCCGAGTTCGATGTCGCTCTACCTTGGAAAATTTAATGTCTAATATATAAGCATGGCATGAAATCGGCACCACGAGAAGGGGGTTTTTAAATAATAGCAGATATCGCCAAATTAACATTCAAATCCAAATATATATTAAAGCTATGAACTTCTCTCTCTCTCTCTCTCTCTCTCTCTCTCTCTCTCTCTCTCTCTCTCAGTAATTGGGATTAATTCTGTAAAACTATGCGTAATGCATGGGGAAACCATACATTTTAACTGGTTGAGAGGTGGATGATTTGCGTGTTGATTGCTATATCCTTTATCAAGTTATATTTTTCTACTGCTTACTATAGTAATATCTGTATTGTTTTTTTAAAATCGTGCATTGACATGTTCCCTGATTATCTTAGGATAAAGTAAGCGTCAGTGTTCGAGTCTGACCTCGAGTTCGCGAAATCTGTAAATGTCTAATAGGTAAGAAACCTTACACTCTGGTTGGTGTCATAAAAGTTTGCATGATCCAATGAGAAACGTTGTTTTTAAAATGATGTTAATTGTGCATTGATCAATGTTTAACTGATGTCAAATAATTTTTAGACAAACATACTGATATCAATTTATTGTCCGAGTTAACCATTACGATCACTATTTAAACAACTTAAACAACCTATTGGATCCATCTTTGGTATCCGAAAATTGCATAGCTCTTATTCTCTAATCATATGATTTATAAGCAATTAACTTGCTATTCCTATTTAAAAAAAAAAAAACATTACGAATTCGAAAACATATCATTCCAAATCTGAACATAACGTTCATGGGAAACAAAAGACAAATTAAAGAGGCAGAAATTTGAATTTTAGAAAAAAAATGATACATACAAGTTTACGAAAATAATATTATTATTCCATATCTCTATAAAGAGGAAACAATTAATGTTAATTATAGTGCTCTCTTTTCGTTGTATTTTGTGTTCGAAACCTCCAAAAAATTGTTAAGATGAAAAATGATTAATAAAACCTTACCCTTTAAGTTATTCTAACCTGCACAACATTTACTACAGCGAATTTCGGACCAATGAACCTTCGGACTAGTGAGCTTTCGGACTAATGCACCTTCGAACTACTGGGCCTTCGTACTAATGAACCTTCGGGCTACTGGGCAGACCCCGCTTTGCTTTGTTGAGAGTTTGCCTTTCATCCCCCATTCTTTATTCTTCTATCGGCTGAAATGCATTTGTTTGCAATGTTTTTAAGTCTAACTTATCTCTGCATGTAACAAATGTATTCTATTTACTAGTAATAAACTTGAATCGTAAAATTTGGATTCCTTAATTAACAGCGCATTCTTAATTTTAGTATTTATTCCTGTTTTTATCAAACTATTTAAGGGATCTGTGATTCTCGGGCGTGAATAATTTAATTATAATTAGTGCACTTGCTATAACTATACATGCGCTAGCGATCAGATAATCTAAAACAAATTGTAAAAATTATAAGTCTACACCAAAGAAATTAACTACTCTTGAAAAAATATATGTATATTTTGATAGTTTCTGAGTTTTCATTTTAGAAGAAGAGTGAAATGTCTTAATGATACATGTATTCTAGTATTATTGTTCAACTTTAATGTGCATATAATTCATTTCAATATAACATAAGCAGTCGCCATGTTAAGTTTGTTCCTAAGACATCGATTTCCCTATCTTAAAGTTAAGACATAACTAAGGAAAATCATAAGATAAGACAGGAAAAGTGAAACGGAAAAGTAATGAAATTCATTTCAATATAACATAAGCAGTCGCCATGTTAAGTTTGTTCCTAAGACATAGATTTCCCTTTCTTAAAGTTAAGACAAAACTTAGGAAAATCATAAGATAAGACAGGAATAGTGAAACGGATAAGTAATGAACTTAGGAAAAAGTTCTTTCCTAAAATATAACTTAGTGCTAAGTATGCTTTGTGAAACTGGCCCTTGGTCTCGTCTATTTTAAAGTTCAAATTCATTCCGGTATAAAGTCCGGATTTAAGGACTTATTTTTCAAATAATTAACACTAGTTATCCACTGTACCTTCCTGATAATTATCTCGCTCTACGCCTTCCGCCAAAACGTTAATTAGTCAAACGCGTTCCTGTTTATCCCGTTCTGGAAAGTTCTATCCATCAAAACTAAAATCGTGCATTCAAGAAACGAAATGGCTCATTTTATTTATTCAACATTTGTCATACCTTAATTTCTATGTACCCCATAGATATGTTCTCACTCAATATATTCACTCTTTACGTAATCATTCTATGACATGTGGTAATAACGAACAGTGTTCAAATTAAAAAATCCAAAGGAAAATTACAAAACAGGAGCAGAACGAACATGGACCTCTTTAAAAAATAAAGGTAGGATAAGGTGCCTTGGAGGAGTGAGCATTCTCTGCTGAAAAGTCCGTACACAGTTAGGTGTACTTTGTGATTGGGGATATTGTTTATATTGTTGGCATATCGAAGTTTAAAGAACAAAGGTGGTTGTTTAGCAGTTTCTTCATCACATGGCGGTTTAAATAGCCTATTGTTAGCAATATCTATAACTACCGAACCGAGTCTGTATTCGGGTGTTGAAGAATCAAACATTGGCATTTCCTTTACTTTTTCAAGCATATTATTTAAAAGTTTCAAAGGGACAGGGTAAAGTTTGGTTCGGATGTGATGAAGTCCAAACTGTTTATTTACATTAGGTAGAGGTAAATCAAAAGAGACATCGTGTATATTGGGTTTATTGTAAGACCGATGTCCATGGCTATGCTTACGTCTCTGTGTAGTGTTAAAAAGTTTCATCACATTAACATTGTTACACTGTGGACTTGAAAGATTCCCTACACTATCGACATTGTCGTTGCAACCGTAAGGAAATGCTGTGCATACGCGTAGTTTTCTTATCCAGAATTCTTCTTTTTGTCTACAGAAAGGTGTACTTAGTGATGGTAATTTTTTCTCTAGAATTGTAATTATCATTCATTGCAAGCATATAACACTGTGCCGGATAATTATGCCAGTGCCAAGGTGTCATTTTTGCACCCGTCTAAGCTGCATATATCGAGAAATTCATATATGCCATATGATAGACCATTGCTTAAAGAGTTTACAACCACCTTTGTTATCATTGTATCTCAGCTGTCAGGTGAGATATTTAACTTTCAAAACTAAATTCCTACAGAAAAATAATTTTTCCCATAGGAAAAACTGTATTCCTATAGGAAATTAGAAATTTCCTATCGGAATACAAGAACTTCCTATAGGAATTTCAATTCCGATAGGATTTGATAAAATCCGATAGAAAATTTTAATTTCCTATAGGAAAACTACCTGTCTGAGTCAAAATCCTACAGGAAATAGCTTCTCCTATATAAAATATAATTCCAAATGGATTTTTAGAATGTCGTATAGGATTGTCAATATTTCCTGTAGGAGAATCGTTTCTCCTATGGGAATTATCATTTTCCTATGGGATATTAATTTTTAAAGGTAAATATCTCACCTGTCAGGTGAAACGCACTAAAAACAAAAATGGGTTTATACTCTCTAGACAATGGTCTATCATTTGGTATGTATGGATTTTACTGAAATTGCATCTTAAGCGGGTGCAAAAATGCCACCATGGCACTGGCATAATTATCCGGCACAGTGTTATATATATTTTGATGCAATCTCCCGTTGACTTGGATCCGCCAAAGCATGTCCACCAGCTTATTCTCATTTTTGCTATAAAGGGCTGATTTATCGAAAATGATAGTACATTTTTAATTTATTTGTCAATAATTATCAGGTAAAATTAAATTTTAGCTTACGGACATCAAATCTCACGTGATAAAATACATAAGGTGTAAGCAGTTACTATGGTGCATGTATTTTGTAGTTTATTGACAAAATGTCTTAATTTATAAGTATAGACAAGTTGGTTCATTGAATAAATGACCTTTTGTTCAATACAAATGAACGTGGACTTATTGGAGTATTTAATTTACTTGTAGCAACAATCATGCTCAAAGTTAGGCAAAGCTATAGACAACATTGAGAATGTGACAATCTCAAAGGGCCTCGCTTAAAGCTATACACGCTATAATTTGCGTCAATTTTGAATGCCGGGGAAAATGCATGTATTTGATTACTTATAAAAGTTACTTTTATGCTGTTAATTATAATGCTTTGAACGATCACGTAACAAAGATATCAAATTCTAAACAATAAAAAATATTTATTTTCCTGTCAGGAAAGTAATACCTCCTCATGAATATCAATCTAACACGCGTACGTGATCTCGACAGTTAACAAAGGAAATAATATAACTTTTTCAGTTAAGTAGAAATTAGTCGTATACACGAGTTCGAACAAAGGAAATATCGAGCGTGTAAGCATGTTTATACTTCCCTTGAACAATGACGTAGGCTATGTGTTTTCGCCTATGTGCTATTTTTACTTAGTGTGTTTTCCTATTTAAACATGTAGAAGTAAGAGTATCGTGAATAACATACGTAAAACACTCGTAATACATGTATATATTTCAAATTAACAACTGTTAAGCATATACAGAATCAAGACGAATATGTAATAAGGCAAACAATAACGGCCACCTGATTTACCGCGGACATGCGTAATGAGGTCTGTTTGGCTCTTCCTTCATCAATATTCATAAAAAGGCATTACTTTCCTGGCAAAAAAATAAACAATTAAAAGTCTATATCTTTGTGACGAGATGGAATTCACCATTGTAATTTACAGAATAAAGGTAACTTTTAAAAGTAAGCAAACACATGCGTTTTCAGTGTCATTCAAAATTGAGGCAAATTATAGGGTGTATAGGTTTAAATAATGTACAATAGAATGAAAAGCATTTCAAAAAATTTTGCATTGACCTTGACCTATAATTGACATATTTCACAGCTGGTATAGCACATTTTTCAATCTTATTACCCCTTACATACAGGCATTTTTGTTTAATCTAAGCAAGATTAAGCAAATGGGAAATAATTTATGGTCTAAAACTGATTATAAAGAGATCTGCTATGACCTTCACATTGACTTGGTTCAAAGTCACTGCACAACATTAACCCAAAGGTATGTTTATGTGAAGAATGAGCCAAATAGGCCTAAGTGAAGAGTGTATATGCTCTTAAAAAAAGATTTTTGCGTGATCTGATATGATCTTGACACTTAACTAACAAACATCATTCAATGTCACTGCATACTCTTTAACCCTTTGGGTGAAGTAAGAGCCAGATTGGACAAAAGGGTGAGAAGCTTTAAGATATGCTCCGGACAAGGATTTTTCATATTCTGCTATGACTTTCACATTTGACCTTGAAACTTGAGTTGAGCTTAAAGTAGTGGGTCTCTAAATTACACTGCAAATCAAAGTACTGAAGTACTGACGGGAGTTGATTTTATTGACTATTATTTATCTTAAATATCAACGAGATGTAATTTACCATGGCAAATAGTTTCTTAGCTGTATTTGAATAATTACGCACATTTTTTTCTAAGAGGAATTCTTTTTTCCTACAAGAACTTCGAGCTATAGACCCAAACCCAAAATATAAATCATGTTATGTAATATATAAAGATATAATTAACGCCATCAAACTCAACGATGCATTATTGATAAATAATCGAAATATTTCTAGAAAATTGTATCTAAGCAATTTTTTAGCAAACAAATAATAAGTCTACGCCAGTACTGGTTCTATCTTTTGATTGAATGGTATGCCCTTGATTATAAACACTACCGCTGTAAATATATGGAACTTTGGTAATCGAACTATACCGTAGGAATACAAACGACTACAACAAATATCTAAATTGTTCGAACCAATTAAAATCAGACTATTTTCAAAGTATTTATAAATAAGTTTCCTTGAAAAACAATGCTTCTGAATAAATTACATCGAATTTATCGATTATCTTCAACAACTACGTTTTGTCAGCGGTGATGATTTGTGCTTAGGTCCATACACTGTTTCACTTCCGTTTTGCCAGAGTAACTGCATAGGAGAGTTGAATCGAGTTCCAAAAACGATGTTCAAATGTAACGGGTGCTGAATCGGCCAATAAGATAAATAATGGTTTGTTTCCGCTTCCCCGACCGACCCTAGCTAAAACCGCCGACTCAATTTTTTTTAAAGGATTTTTGACAGAAGATCGTCAATTTCCGTTTTTGTCCAGTTTGGAAAAAAATACTCGAAATTGTGGTCACAAAAACGCTTGTAGCAGTTTTTCTTTTCAAGTCAGTGTTACTCAAACGTTTTATTTTAAAATGGATGGATGTCTTCACGCTAGTAGACCCCATCAGTGCTCTCATCGCTGGCATCATCCAAAGAAAAATCTGAAAGGTCTTGCATATCCGACTTTCAGCTTACACTTCTCAGTCTTCTGCCAACTCTCCTGGATTTTTGGCCATTTTCACTAAACCCTCAGCCTTTATTAGCGATCACCTGTTACGGTTGATGTTATCGATAAATCCACAGAATCACCACATAATGACATTTTCTTTTAAGCGAGATAACTCCTGTTCCCGTAAAAAAAAACTTCGTTAGAACAATGCCAGTGTTTGTTGTATGTACATGTATCATGTAGCGTAATGAAAATAAATATCAAAGAATTCAGATATTGTTCAAATTATCATTAAAGATAAAAGTATTTATTATTTTATATTTTATACAGTATTAAACAGGCACGTATACTGGTACTGTACCAGTTATCGGCTAAGACCAGTTATCGGTTAAACTGAGAGTTCGGGTTTATAGCACGCGACTATCTGAGATTTTAGTAATTTAGTCCTCTGTTTTGAATAAAGAAAAGTAAGTTTGCTTTAAAACTTTTGAAGATGTTTTAAACATGAGCTTAAACGATCATTGTTTACCGCTGATTTACATCTTTGCACTTTCAGCAGTGGGGGAAGTGACGTAATATGTTAAAAATAGAATATAATCCCTTTGTGATACATTATCATCTCCCTTCTTTGATTTTACATATAATTTTACTACATATAACATGTAGAAACAAAAGGAATTCACTAAATTCTGAGTGATTCATAGCGCAGTTGAACGCCTGATTGCACAATAGTCTACGATTTTGTGTATTACCGTATGATAACAAACGAATAATTTTATGAGATTTGTTTATGCATCATAACCCCTACGAACTTTAGTCTGACCCCAAAAGGGGCATAATTCAAATTACATTTTGCAGAGTATCAAATCAACATGTACAGGGAATTTACTATGTTATTAGCGCGAAGCCGATAACTGGTACAGTAAATCGTAAAAACTCGGCAAATTCTGGGCGTGCTAAAAAACCACACAAAACGATGTTTTGGGTTAAAAAAAATGATTTAACCTAACAGGTGCATAAACAAGGAGTATACCATTTAAAGCATGTCAAGTTTTATTCAAAAATATCAAGAAATAAGGAAATACGAAAAGAAAACGTTAAATTTTTGCCGATAACTGGTACAGTGCCAGTATATACTGATACTGCAATTAAAAAAAATTGTAAAAATAAAAAAAAATCCGACCTACATGTACCGACCCTACTTTTTTTCAGCATGAAAGCGGAAACAAACAATTACTTTTAGGCCTTACTGGAAAGTCGCTATTTTTAACGAAAGTGGGATGTTGTAACTAAAATAGATCTATGTTTATGAAATGTACTTCCCATTTGACATTTATTCAGTTTCTCTCGTATTATGTTATTGAACTGTAATTTATATACCTAAGGTGCTACTATTCCGAAATTTAAGATTCTTCAACATGGACAGTGAATTAGAAATCGGGGTTACAAACACTTTCAATAATTCCAACGCAACTGATAAAGCAGTTGTGTCTGAAAGTATTGTCCCTCCTAGCCTTCAGTATTTTTTTGGTGTATCTGGAAACTTGATCGCTATGATTCTTCTCTGTCGGTCGTCTGGTCGACACAAATGGAAGCCGTTTTATAGACTAGTTGGAGGTCTAGCCATCACCGACTTCTGTGGTATAGCTCTAGTATATCCCGCAGTAATGGCTCGATACATTTCTGGATTTACATACGATTTCCCAAAAGAACTATGTGGATTTGTCTCGTTTTGGTTCTCTTTCTCTTTCCTTTCTTCTGCTTTAATCGTCAGTGCTATGTCGTGTGACCGATTTCTGGCAATCATTTTCCCGATCTTTTACAGAAAGGCTCAAGTCAAGAGGACGAATATAATTATGGTAGTCATTTGGATTTTTGTTGCTTGTATATCATCTCTTAATTTGGTAGGTGTTGGCTCTGTGAAAAACTTTTATCCGGGCTCTTGGTGTTTTCTAGACTTTGCCAACAAAGGAACACTGGAGCGAATAAACACGTACATATATTCTATTACGGGATTACTTATTCTATCGGCCACTGTCGTTTTTAACATAGCAGTTGTCTTCGCCGTAATAAGAAAACCAAACCGTTCAGCATCGGACAAAAAGAGAAAGAGGAATTACATGTTCATCATTGTTTTCCTTTTCTCGGTAGTGACGCTATTCTCAATATGCTGGGTTCCGTTAATGGTATGTATATATAGTCTTTGATAAGTTATAAACTTTGAAAGATTCGTTTTACTTATTATACTCTCTAGATAATGAGTGTTGTGTGCATAGATTATAAATAAGATATATTGAGCTGGATATCATGATAACTTTTAGTTCAATATATTCTTATTCATAACCGATAGATTTAACCACACATATTCAACAATATATATATATATATATAGAGAGAGAGAGAGAGAGAGAGAGAGAGAGAGAGAGAGAGAGAGATATTTTAGGGCTGTATCAAGTAGTTTTCAAATTATATAAAGTTGTTTTACGCTAATTTTGTATAGCCCACATGCTGAGTATATTAGCTGTCTATTTTTTTCGTGGTACGGGATAGATTTGCAATACTTTAATGCCGAAGAACATACATACGTTAGAAATAAATCGCTGCTTCGTCATTTTAAGAAGTATCATTGAAGCTTAGCCTTAATGAACAACGATCAACCTCTTGTTACTTTATTTTGCAATCGTTAAGTAATAGTCCTTTAGTTTTTAGTTTAAGCTTGATCTTTTCACTTTACATTTGTTTTATACTTGTTTCCTATGGTTTTCATTTTAAAACTTTATACAAGTGCTGAAATTTCCTTGATCTATAGATTTGTACATCAATTGACGTTACACGTTCCTCTTTAAAATCGTTTCATCTTTAGGTTTGAGTTTATGGGTTTTCAGATGCACTTTATATTTTGTTTCCTTGATAAAGAACAACACACTTACATGTACAGATTTACTCATCACAACAGCATACAGGCGATTATACATGTATTTCTATATTATAGTTTCTCAGATTCAAAGATAAATATTGTGTCATGTTGTAAATTTTGAATTAACTGGGTGGGTGTAAATACAAAATTTACAACATGACAAATTCAAAATTTACAAAATGACAATTGATTAGACCAATTTTTTGTTAATTAAATTTATATAAATCTATTTTTTAAATCTAAACAGCACTCTAGAGTATATAAAAATATTTTTTGTGTAAAATTTTTACTATGAACATAGAAATTAAGACATGCTCCATAAAATGTGCACAATGCACCGAGGCGAAACATTTAAGTCTTCTGTTAAGTCTTCTGTTTTTGTATGGATATATAACTTACCTTGTTGTAATTTTGTTTTAAAGGTCCGGATGCTGATTAACGCCAGCTCAAGTGACCCAAAGAATGGACCGGAAGAACTCTTAGCAGTGCGCATGACCATAAGTAACGCCATTGTAGACCCTTGGATCTATATCATCTTGAGAAAAGAAAATCTTATGAAGATCTCAAAGTTAGTTCAACGAGTTCGCAATAGTGAGCGTCTACCAACTTTGTGTTGGACAAAGAAATCCACTGGAGTATGCGAAGTTTCAACTATATCAACATCTCGGACATGTTCCACTCAAATCTGAAATTAATAATTATGTTTGTATTGATTGCCAGATACGCTTTTGTTTAGTTAGGTTTGAACGTCTTGTTTTTGACAAGTACATGGAATTGATTCTTTGTATAATTTTTATATTCACTTTTATGTGTATTAATGTAAAAATACGTTATTTCCTACATAGAATTAACGAACTGATGTCAGAATGTAATTGTCTGTTTGTTAAAAGTTATTGTATTAGATTTAAATTTACAACTTAATGAAATAGCATTAGTTTTTAGTAATTTCTTATAAAAGCAGAAATATAAGCCAGTTTTAAAGACATTATCAATCGCTTTAAAAGAAAATCAGGTCAAAACGCATCTTCCCTAGTCAAGAGTTTCTGATCCGCTCCGCTCTACATAAACCCTTGACCGAACAGACAATACATAATCGGTTTTACGATTACGCCATCTAGTGAAAGTACTCATTTTTCAACTTTTGTGACCTCTTGTTCTGACCAATCAGAGAATGCGTATTAAACAGAAACACTATAGCAATATGACTGCTCTCATGAACATAATGGAATTTGTAGAAAAGATGGGTTCACTTGGACTAAAAACTGATAACAGTCAGACAAGTCCGTCTCAAATATTTTTGACAACGGTTCAACATTGATCAATGCACAATTAACATCATTCATGAAACAACGTATTTTATTGGATCATGCACACTTGTATGACACCAACCAGCGTGCTAGGTTTCTAACCCCTCAAACTCTGCCTATTCGGTCAAGGGTTTAAGTAGAGCGGAGCGAATTAGAAACCCTTGACTTATGAAGATTGTTAAAACGTTTAAATTGCTACCTATCAAAACACTGAAGTGCGGATATATGGGGGTGGGGGTCCGAAATCACCCACTTCTGGAAAATTCAAGTATGTCTAATTTACATAGTAAAATTACAGAAAAAATATGCCTCGGACCCTCACCCACTCATCGGCAAACATTATTTCCTTGGACCCCCCACCCCGAAAAAAAAATTGGATCCGCGCATGCCATCTATAACTGCTCTATTACAAACTTATTCTTAATTGATTTATATATAAATATTATATAATAAATTTCCTTTCTTTAATCTATTGAGGACACAGCTATGCTGATTCCGATCCCGATCGAAAATAATTAGATAAAATCTGTTATTATTATATTGATTGGTAGCCCAGTTGTCTATATATGTATACAATAGGTATTTATCACCCACGAATTGACATTGCCAATTGACATTTTTCAATAAATTTTGAAGCACATTCTTCATTTATCGTTCATACATAAACCCGTAAAAATTTCAATAAATAGACACATTTAGACAAACAGTATAAATAGTTATCACAATCAAATGTCTCACGTATGAATTTGAAAGGACACGATGTTATTTAGTTGAATATGCATGTCTAATATAAATAGTGAACAAACTGTTTCAAACTGTAAACATTAATATCTTCACAAAATATTGAAAGGCTGCGATATTTTAACTCCTTTTCATGTTGTTGACATTTTTCGTTGTGTTTCACCGTATTTACTCTATGCATCAATTTAAATCAATTGCTGTTTAATTTCTTGAATAAATGATCTTCATCGCAATCATATGTTGTCGGGTTTTTTATTACATATAAACTTTATTTGTATATGCCTTTGTAAAAAAAGATGCAAAACAATTTTTGTAGTTGATTTTCATACTAAAATTGTATGCAATATTTCCAAGTACATGTATATCTTAAAACGAATGTGCTTTTGATTTTTTTTAATCGTTTAAAATGCAAATTAACTGGAAACAAGAGCGATTGTAACAAACTTTTGAGTCTTAGAGTAGAATAAATATACAGTTTAAATTCTATTTGAAAACCAAGCCTCTGTCATAAATAATAATAATGACAAGAATCCATTCCAAAGCCCCGTTCGTTTCCTTTAACATTAGTTAATGATCCTCGACACCCCGTGACTTCTACTTTTTATGACAGTACGTCACAACATGGCGATTTCAAATCATTCAGAAACAGTTTATATCGCCAAAACTTGGTGACTATCTCTGTGGCGCAACGGGTGTAGCGTCGGTCTACCAACCCGCAGGTCCCGAGTTCGAATACTGCAGGGATTTTTATTTTTTATGAAGAGCGGTTAAATTTAAAAAGTTGATTTTCCCCAAAAATTGAAAGTTTTTTGTGTTCATTTTCAAGTCGAACACATACTAAAAATCCATATCTTTAAGTATTTTAGAAGCATGGGCTTGTATGCAAAACTTTTCCCGGGTGTGTGGAGGATCCTTAATTATACCCGCACTTTCTAAAGAAAGTTCGGGTATATTGTTGTTGTCCTGTTCCGTCCGTCTGTCACGTTTTACTTTCTCAAACTGCTCTTACATCTTATAAACCAGCAAACTGAACTCTTGGAGTTTGATTTGGGGTATCATGTTGTTTTGTAAAAAGGTTTCAAAAATTCTCTGGTAGTCCTGGGGGTCAAATAATTGGTAAAAAATGACGTTTTTTCACAAAAAACCTTCTTCCTCGAACTCCTCCTACATTTTCAACAATAGACAAATCATCTTTTGAAATATGTTTTGGGGTATCCTATAGATGCGCAATAAGGTTTCGGAAATTTTAAATTTGCCCTGGGGGTCATTTGGTGGCTGAAAAATGATGTTTTTTTTACAAAAAATCTGATTAAAAAAACGTCATTTTTTTTTGGCAGTAGCCAAATGATCTTCTAGAATATGATTGGGGGTGTCATTTTGAAGTGTGATCAGGTTTCAGAAATTTTTTTTTCAACACAGGGATCAGTGGGCAACAAAAAACGACGTTTTTTTGCAAAAAAAGTATGGTTCCCAGAACTCCTTTTACAACTTTTGGAGTAGCTCTGTCATCTCTTGGGATATGATTGGGGCTGTCCTATAGATGTGCAATAAGGTTTTAGAAATTTTAATTTCATCCAGAAAGTCAAATAGTAGCAGATAATTGACGTTTATCTCTCCTAAACAAAACCTACATCCCAGAACTCCTCTTATGATTTAATGAATAGACACATCATATCTTGGGATATGATAGAGGCTGTCCTAAAGATGTGCAGTAAGGTTTTAAAAATTTAAATTTTATCTAGGGAGTCAAATAATAGCAGAAAATTGACGTTTATCACTCCTTAAAAAACCTAGATCCCAGAACTCCTCTTATGATTTAATGAATAGATACATCATATCTTGAGATATGATAGGGACTGTCCTATAGATGTGCAATAAGATTTTGAAAAATTTAATTTAATCCTAGAAGACAAATAGTAGCATGAAATTAACATTTATATCCCATGTGCAGATCTAGATCCAGATCCCCCCTTCAAAATTCAAATTTCTTTAAATTACATTTAATTTAAAAAATTGCCGAAAAAATGCTTCGGACCCCCCTCCCCCCCCCCCCCCGCAAACTCAAATAACTGTTGCCCGCCCCCCCCCCCCCCTTCCCCTGGAAAAATTTTCTGTATGTATGTATCCCTACTTAGACTTTAAATAAAATGACGGTTTTTTCTCTTAAAATAAAAAAACCTTGCATTTATTTTTGCTTAAAATTAAAAAAAACCCTTACATTTACACTTTTCTTAATTGTTGAATGATGTATTAAAATTAAAATATAATTTGCAGTCTAAAAGTTTTATAAACTGGTAAAAAATGTTTTTCTTAAAAAAAAATCACATTACACCTTGCATAATTGACAAATAATCTATTGAGATATGATCAGAATTAGTTAAATGTTACACATGGAGAGAGACTCATCACAAGAAAGCATGGAAACACCAGAAGAGAGAGAGAGAGAGAGAGAGAGAGAGAGAGAGAGAGAGAGAGAGAGAGAGAGAGAGAGAGAAAGAGAGAAAGAGATAAAACAGATAACATGTAATGGTTCGGACTGGGGTTGTGTGGTTGATTATGGGTGCTGATTCTGATATGTTAATCAAAGTAACAAAAATTATAAGATATACATGGATAATTAGAAAGATAAAATGATTAGTATTGTAATAGGGTGCATTTTATGATAATAATTAAATTCATGCATTATTCATATTTCATCAACATCATCATCTTCATCCTCCATTTCATTTATATTTTACATGTACATATTTAGAAACAGACTATTATCCCTATAACTCCCTGTCTTTTATGCACCTATCAAGTAATTATTATTTAATTATCTATTCTAGTGGCTTCTGATATTTTATAGCCTTAAGGCATTTCACCTGTATGGTCACTTTAATACATGTGCACATGATCAGGTGGTTTACTATAGCCAATAGAATCCTTTAATCTCTATATCTGAATAAATGAAGAACCCTTAAGTGGACTTGTTAATCTTTGGGACAACCCACTATCACAGTATCATTCACCTTGGGACTTAAAATTGAGTCTTTTCGATATAAAAAGGTACTAAATTACAGCATACTAGTATATATACATGTAATACATGTTGTTGAAAAGTAACAGAATTTTAAAAAATGACTGAAAACTGCAACATTGATTTAGGTTTAAAAAATGTGTATTACTACATTTATAGAAACATGCATTTATTTCTTCTGAATTTATGCTAATTTAACTGATATGGGGAATCCAGGTGGACACAGGTACATTCTACCTGTAACCCCTTAGAGGACCCTATAATTGCCTAAAATAATTAGGTGTTTGTTTTGGCGAGTAGCCGTTCGGGGAATAAACCATCAGAAGTCCTTTAAGGTACCTCACTACACCCAGACTTATAATTTTTAAGACACTACGTCACAAGATGGCGATTTAAATGTTTTGTTAAACTGTTAATATCGTTCGATTCGGTTGTATATTGTCGTAGCTCAGTGGTTAAAGTATTGGGTTTCTGAACCGCAGATCATGAGTTTGAATCCGCCTTTAGCTTTTATTCAAGTTTACTGAATTAAATTTTCTAAAATGTAATTTTTCATCCAAAATTGCACATTTTTTTGCCTATTTGACTTAAATACTTCTTATCCATTATGATATCTATCATAATCAAGTAATTTTCTGCTGATTTGAGAAAATATTTCAAGGTGTAGTGAGCCACCTTAATACATTCTAACATGTGTACAGTAGCAAATTTTAAATCATTTCTTGATTGGTATTTTTCTCTAGATGCACATAAAGATTTTGGAAATTGCTTTTTAATTCTTATCGATAAGATAAACAAAATGTTATACATGTATGTATTCGGGGCAATTGTAATCCTAAACAAAGCAGGGTCATCAATAGGCTAGAAATTACCAACATGGATCAAACACTATACATATGAATAAGATAAAATATTTATTATATCCAGTTCTGGAAAGTCAGGATGTCTCCAAGGGGGCATAACCTATATACAATTTGATGCGCACAAAGAGCAAGAATAAATATGGGGGATCTCAAAAGTTAAAGATTATCACAGTTTATCATCATTTCCTATTTCAGAGGGGTGGGGGTGGTTTAAAGACAACTCCTGGGGGTCATGTACTTGCACCATTTGATGCATCATAATGATTTTAGAAACAAGAATATAGTTGGTTTAGTGGTGGGTATCTCAACAGTTTTCAAGATTAATGGTATTTTCCTAGCTGTTTCATTGGGTCAGAACAATCCCATAGGGTCATGGCCTACATTTTATTTGATGCATCATAATACATTAAGAAAAAAGACCCTCTCCTCCCAATTAAATAAAACTCATATAGACATGATAAGTCTCTACACTTATTTAAATGTAATACACAAATTTAATACAAACTGTCACAGGGTCAATATGGGGTCAACTTAATATTTAAATCTGACAAATGAAAAAATAACTTTTGCAATTAAAATGACAGAAACTGTACAAATGTGATAGGATATGTTACAATGATGAGCTTATTTAGATATTTTAAAAAAGATGATGATACAGTATGCTGGCAAAGGGAGATCACTTATTTAGAAAGTGAAAGTAATACATATGTATACCGGTGTCTCATAATATTGTTTGCTGATTTCTGTGAAAAACGTTTTCCGTGTAAAACAGAGCGATTCCCTGCCAAAAGATACAGAAGTTTAATGAACTGATACACACCCATTCAGAACACTTATTAATATCTTTTAATATAAGGAAACGCTCCAAAATATTCTGAATAAAATTATGAAAATTCAATTTAAAATATTTCATTTCTGGTTGCAACGCCCTTTTGATTGGCCAAACAAATCATCTGTCTTGTAAAACAAAACTTACCTCGATAACAATACGACACGCGTTCAATTTAATTTGATTTGTTCCGTTTTAGCTTGTTTGGTACATGAAGATTTAACATTATTTTAATTTGAACTGGTTTTTTGGATTTATTGAATTAACTCGAAAATCAATAGAGATTGTCCTTTTACCATGCCAAAGAAGTGTACGAAGTTTTATAAACATTTGTGCAAGAGTTTTATTTGAATCTTGCCTAAAAGCTGAGCACACATACATACACACTCACACGCACAGCAGCATTTATATATATCTGCTTCAAGTGTCAGATTTGCTCCGCCAGATCAGACGAATTTGTATCGTACTCAATAACGAAGGCAGAAAGCATCAAAATTACTGCCAGAACTAGCTAAGGACAACATATATGGCGTCTCGAAAATGTTGCGGTATTTGTACTCACACTAAAGTTTAGTTTAAATCTTGTTTATTCGGGATACTATTGGCAACTTGCAGGTCTCACAAATCGGTATATTGGCATTAACGAAAACTCAAAGTCAGGATTTAAATGAAAAGGTATCTTCACTATATATAAGTATATGTTAAGTTAATCCCAGAGACTCTGGGATTATATATAGAATGGTTTAATGAATTCCCAAACTTAATGGGATGGCAATACAATTATCATGAATAATAAAGTCCTAACATCAAAACCCTTATAAAATAATGATATTCTTTATCCTGCAAAACCGTGCGGAAGTCCCTTTCTGCAGTCTTCCCATCTGATCTATTGCTTAAAATTATATATAAAAAACGTATACATGTAAATGTAACATCAATGTTTAATCAGCTCCAACTGCTAAACAATTTTTACTGATCTAGAGATTTCGCCAGGCATAATCCTGCTATCTACGTACTTCGCGAAGTAAATTAGTTTGACGTTGTTTAAGTTAACGTCAAATCTGACGTTTAATAACGTACATTCTTACTTCGATTATACACATTAAGCAAACATTTCCATTCCTGTCATTTTCAGTATGTACTAACATAAATTCATTTATTCCCTAAAAACACTCATAAGATTTACATGTACATGTATTATTGTGGTTTTAATTTAAGTCATTTATCATGTTTTCTTTTAATTTAAATTCTAATATTCATTGTATAAAATACATCTATAAAGCACAGTTATCGTTATTGAACGAATTATTCTCTTCTTATACAATTTATATCACTTCCGTTAAAAGGATGAATAATTTTTAAAATCGAGTTTTAGACTAACCCATTATTATAACAGTACCAACATATGTTCCCAATCGTTGACTAAATATTTAATAAATGAATAATATGAAATATCTTATTTTTCGTAACTAATAACAATATCCTACTTCTTCAAAAGAGAAAACACGAGGAGCCAGGTAAGAGGATTGTTTTTCATTTCAACATAAGAGAAATGAAATATCTTTTCAATGTAAGCATATATATTTATTAACAATGAAGAAAAGAAAAATGAAGGCGCGTTGTCAAATGCAGCCATTCAATAACCACCATCCATCAAAACAGAAAATCGTCATCATCAGACCACGAAAACGCAGCTTTCCAGTATGGATTATAGATGTCGATGATGTTTTCATCTTTCTGGCAGCAGGAACGGGTTTTTTTTCTACGAATGACACAGGATGGCACACACCGTCCTTCTTCCACCGTTGGGTACAACCTAAAGTAGAGGAATATTAATTAATAGGCATTTATACATACATGTATACGTATTAAAAAGTAACTGTTAAAATGTTCATTATAAATCATTAAAAATTTTAAATTAAAAGAAGTATTCACTTTTTACTACCTTTATCCGATGAATTACAAGGTTTCCTTTTCTTGTCTGAGGGAGCATCGTGTTTGCCTGAGAAACCTGACATGGACATTAAAAGTATGTAAGTAATTTTGTTCAACCTTTAAATTCGAAACTCTTCCTTCTCGTTAATAACATATTTCTCCTAAACTTCATGAAATAATGTACATTTGAAAGGTACTACCTTTCTGTCTTGAGAGACGACGAGTGGGTGTTCTCTGAGAAGGGCCTGCTGCTAAAGAAGTTGTCGATAATGCAACATATATACATATAAAAATTCAAATATGCCATATGATAGACCATTGCTTAACGAGTTTACAACCACCTTTGTTATCATTGTATCTCACCTGTCATGTGAGATATTTACCTTACATAAATAAATTCCTACAGAAAAATATTTTTTCCCATAAGAAAAACAATATTCCTTAAGGAAATTACCTATCGGAATACAAGAACTTCGTACAGGAATTTCAATTCCTGTAGTATTTAATACAATTTTATAGGAAATCTTTATTTCCTATAGGATCACTACCTGTCTAAATAAACTTCCTACAGTAAATACCTTGTTCCTATAGGAAATATAAATCAAATAGGATTTTAAGAAAATCCTAAAGGATTGTCAATATTTCCTGTAGGAGAATTATTTCTCTTATGTGAATTATCATTTTCCTATGGGATATTAATTTTCAAAGGTAAATATCTCACCTGTCAGGTGAAACTCACTAAAATAAAAAGTGGTTATGTACTTTCTAGACAATGGTCTATCATTTCGCGGATAGGTTAAGGCAACTCAGAGTTTAATGATCGCCGATATTATGGTCATTTTAAAAATTGTTTATTTTTATGAAAACAGCGCTGAATATTAATATCAAGTGAATGTATTCAATAAGATATTATATCTTTACTTCGGAATCAAGTCGATCTTTGAAGCTGCCGTGCCATGGTATCACGTGACAGTTAAAAATAGATCATTTTTTATACCTTAACAAAAAATCAAAAAGTGTAACACTACCCCGAAGTTTATTTGTATGTATGATACAATAATTCGATCAGCATTAAGTTTATGTTTATTAATATTGCTGCTAGAATCCTATTGTTAATCGCATAAAATAAATATTGTCATTATTTACCGGAAACCTCCTCAACTTTTTCAATTTCATTGAAAATACTACGTATTTTTCATTTACAACAACAAACCAAAGGATTCTAGCAGCATTTTTCAAGTATTTAAGGTAATGTGCTTTTGATATTTGCCAAATTTATCTTTCATAATATTCGGGGTAGTGTTACACTTTTGTCTTTTTTGTACACACTGACAGAGGAAAGGCCGGTCAAGCCACATAAATGTCTATCTGCTTACGCGGGTATGATAAGGCAACAGTCAGTGATCGATCGAGTAAACATTCCTCTGATCGATATGACGTCACAATAAGCAGCATGATGTCATACTTTACTCAAGAAACCTGTCAATTTTAACTTTATCTCTGGTCCAAATTATGAAAACTACAGGCGTAAAATGTCACTAGAAGCTCTTTTAACAGAATATATCTTCGATTTCTCTGTATTACGTATCGTTAACATTGATGACGTCACAAGCATGTTTAATAGAGAAGATCAATGTCGGGAGACAAATCATCAGAATGCAGTGTAAACAATGCCGAAATAAGACTTATTTGATATAGATATCTAAGATTTAGATGAGTGTCAGTTAGGATATAACCAGAATAATACAGGCATGGATATTTTGTTTTATCAGCGAGTGTTATAAGGTAAGCAGATAGACATTTATGTATGGAACGCCAAATTAACATATATTCAAATATTTGTACCTATCTTCAAATAATTGTACCTATCTTCAATTCAATTGTACCTATCTTCAAATCAATTGTATCTATCTTCAATTCAATTGTACCTATCTTCAATTCAATTGTACCTATCTTCAAATTGAATTAGAGATAGGTACAATTCAATTATACCTATCTTTAATTCAATTTGAAGATAGGTACAATTGAATTGAAGATAGGTACAAATGCAATGAATTGAAGATAGGTACAATTGAATTAAAGATAGGTACAATTGAATTGAACCTATCTTCAATTACTAAAATATTGGCAATAATGAATACTCCCTGTATAGTACGTCATTTCCGTTACGTCACAACTGGCGTAATAATAATTTAATTTAATAAATAGAGTGATTATCAACTGAATTATACATTCTTTGATAAAATTATGGAAAAAAATAAAGTCAGTTTTTTATTTAGGTATATAGTGACCCTAACTACGTCACTACCCTAACTCCGTCACTTTTGGGGTATTCGGGTATACATGTTTTTGGCTTACTTATTGATATACATGTATATTTTAATAAGTAAATGATGCCTTTTGCAAATATATTGCACACACACACACACACACACACACACACACACACACACATATATATATATATATATAAAATTGTGAATTTACCTTTATTTCTTCTTTCATCTTCGTTGTTGGTGCTTCCCTCGTTTCCCTCCATGTTGAAATGTCTTCAAGGGAGCGTTCATTATTTTCAACAATACACAAAACGAATTGAACCTAGGTATAATTGAATTGTACCTATCTTCAAATCCTTTGTATATATGTCTGAATTGAACCTATCTTCAAATCAATTGTACCTATCTTTAAATGAATTTTACCTATCTTCAAATGAATTAGAAATAGGTATAATTCAATTGAACCTATCTTTAATTGAATTGAAGATAGGTATAATTCATTTGTACCTAGGTATAATTTATTTGTACCTAGGTATAATTCATTTGTACCTAGGTATAATTATTTAGAGATAGGTATAATTATTTACACCTATCTTCAATTCAATTGTACCTATCTTCAAATAATTGTACCTATCTTTAATTCAATTGTACCTATCTTCAAATGATTTGAAGATAGGTACAATTAATTGAAGATAGGTACAATTATTTGAAGATAGGTACAAATATTTGAATATATGTTAATTTGGCGTTCCATATTTATGTGGCTTGACCGGCCTTTCCTCTGTCAGTGTGTACAAAAAAGACAAAAGTGTAACACTACCCCGAATATTATGAAAGATACATTTGGCAAATATCAAATGCACATTACCTTAAATACTTGAAAAATGCTGCTAGAATCCTTTGGTTTGTTGTTGTAAATGAAAAATACGTAGTATTTTCAATGAAATTGAAAAAGTTGAGGAGGTTTCCGGTAAATAATGACAATATTATTTTTTTGCGATTAACAATAGGATTCTAGCAGCAATATTAATAAACATAAACTTATTGCTGATCGAATTATTGTATCATACATACAAATAAACTTCGGGGTAGTGTTACACTTTTTGATTTTTTGTTAAGGTACAAAAATGATCTATTTTTAACTGTCACGTGATACCATGGCACGGCAGCTTCAGAGATCGACTTGATTCCGAAGTAAAGATATAATATCTTATTGAATACATTCACTTGATATTGATATTCAGCGCTGTTTTCATAAAAATAAACAATTTTTAAAATGACCATAATATCGGCGATCATTAAACTCTGAGTTGCCTTAACCTACCCGCGTACCTTATAACACTCGCTGATAAAACAAGATATCCATGCCTGTATTATTCTGGTTATATCCTAACTGACACTCATCTAAATCTTAGATATCTATATCAAATAAGTCTTATTTCGGCATTGTTTACACTGCATTCTGATGATTTGTCTCCCGACATTGATCTTCTTTATTAAACATGCTTGTAACGTCATCAATGTTAACGATACGTAATACAGAGAAATCGAAGATATATTCTGTTAAAAGAGCTTCTAGTGACATTTTACGCCTGTAGTTTTCATAATTTGGACCAGAGATAAAGTTAAAATTGACAGCTTTCTTGAGTAAAGTATGACATCATGCTGCTTATTGTGACGTCATATCGATCGGAGGAATTTTTACTCGATCGATCGCTGACTGTTGCCTTATCATACCCGCGTTGGTATATATGGATTTTTCCGAAACTGCACCTTAAGCGGGTGCAAAAATGTGCCACCTTGGCACTGGCATAATTATCCGGCACAGTGTTATATATATATATATATATATATATATATATATATATATATATATATATATATATATATATATATATATATATATACACACACAGGGGAAGAGTTAGTCTGTCCACACTGTTAAGGCTGCAGGTGCTGCTTCTTTCGAATGCGCAAAGTGTTGTCATTAGGTGTTATGTTTCTTAGGAATTCGACGTCGTCACTATCCGAATTAACTATGCAACCATTCCAAGTGCCTCCATCGCTCAGACTGTTCGAAATGTCTTTATCGCTCAGACTGTCTCTTGGGATTCCGCATCTTAATTATGCTACCTTTATTGTACTAATATTCCAGCTTTATTTCGACACCACTTATTTTTTTTTTTTTACGGTTTTCCCATTATAACTTACCGGATCTAATATCCAGTCTGATAACTGGGAGTCTGGAAGACAGGCCCAATTGTCAAACACTGGGGTTTCGTACTTGTATGTCACAGGCTTGTCTAGGGGATACACAAACTTTACAATGTCAAAGAATGACATATACACGTCCGACTTGACAGCTGACCTGCACATAATATCTACCAGGTGTCCCTCAAACTGGTTAATTCTGGTTGTAGACGTCCACTTGAAATGGTCATTGGCATCTTTCCAGGGTCCATTAATTCTATTTGTATGCACTTCCACCTCCTCATGTGTCTTTGTGTAAATGTATGTCTTCTTGAAAGTGTACTTGTGTGTTACTGTGAAATGTTCACACCCTCTATCATTATAATGACCATCCATCGCTATATTCGGTGCTTTCAACTTCATCATGCCTTTTTATTATGGGAAGGTGTGTATCTTCTGTACGATCTCCAACTGCATACAATATTAGCGCATTGTTCTCTCTCCACCATTCCAAATCACCATATCTGTGTCTAAAATGTGTACGGTATTGATTCTTAAATCTCTGCATATTTCCTGTACATATAATGTTATTTTACAGTCATGTTTATAGTTTCTTACTTTTATTTTCAAAGTTTTAACACGCTCTGTTTGTTCCAAGTTACAATTAGTTTTGTGTACTAAGATAAGCTTTTTAATACTAACATTTTTTATGTTACCTTTTAATGTAAATATTTTTTATCCTGACTTGTTTTCAATTACGTTTCACTTTGTAAACTAACATCAACTTTTCAATACTAACATTTGTTTTACGGTACCTTTAAATCTCGATTTGAGTCACATCTATGACACATCTCCCAAAGAGAGACTCGGCGATCTCCACTGTCCCAGAAAGCTTCTTGCTCTTAATGTGTATCTCAACATATTCCTTGAAGAGTTCCCCGATGAATGAGTTCCAGTTAACAGCTGTAGATTTGAATGCAACCCCTGAAAATCTGGCACATTGACTAAGGGAAAGAACCATCCAAGTAAGTCTTTAAGAAGAGGATGATGTCTTGCAATGTAAGATTGCACTTCTTGAAGATGGAGTTGGCCCTGCAATCCCTAGTGTGTAGCCGATTCAGCATACATCTAAAAGCTGCTCCACCTTCGTTTCTTGATGACGATTTCAGCGCCATTGTCCCTTGACAGTTCCCTTCATTACATGGAATGGTGGTGGCCAGGGGACCATGCAGTCTGAACCACTCTTATACTTTATCATCTGTGAGCATCATCAAAGAGAAGAAATGCCAAGGTTTGCTGAAATCTCGGGTTATCATCTCCATCAAATTATGTCTTTTACTGTCTTTAAAACTTTCGCCGCTCTTTCTTGGGCCATCCATGGTTTGGAACAAAGAAGGACCAGTATTTCCCTCAATATAAATCCTGTATTAAATACTACTTGTCTATCACGCTAAATACACTGTTTGAACCCACTGCATCACATTTGTAGAATTCATCCCATTGATGTACACAAATGTTGCGACCAATATCCTTTGAAAGGGTTTTAAATTCTGTGTCCAAAAAGACGTCTAATAATTTAGCTGGACCAACAATGTCTTGAATGCACGTCCATTGGTTGAAAATTTCTTTGTTTCTAGTTGTCATTATTAAAGGTATTCTTACTTTCTGAAATAGTGTATATATGTAAATGATTGTATGCTTATAAAATGTAATTTTCCCGTGTATTTTTTGCTGTGTTTGCAACCATGCTGGCTAGTAATCTGTTTGGATTCTTGGTAACTATCGGTACGCTTGTCTCGAATTTTATTCCTCCCACATTTAGAATGATTCTAAATGTTCAATGGGACTTCATTTTTGTCTGTCGGATTGTAGGTTGGTGCGGTTACTTCATCAATGGTGTAAGGGATGATAATGGCCTTGGAGATTTTGAGAAACTGGTCATTGACTTTAGAAAATGATGTTGAAGACCAACTGGTTAAGTCGTTGGAAGATGAACTAAAGATGAATAAATGGCGTTTTCTGGTAGATGCAACGGTCGGTACTGGCGTTGAGTTCTTGGTTGGGTCGCTTGGAACCTCAGTGCAAGACAAAGCGACATTTACGGCTGTCGAAAGGGGACTGACTCCTAATGGACGATGACGACAACTTTGCAGTTTCTTCCTCCATTGGTTGGACCTCTTCTGGTGTTAGGAGAGCTGCCTCTGCGACCTGCTTGCGACCTGCTTGGTACGAGGTGTGTTGTTGGCCCCGGCGTCTCAATTACTCTCAGGTTTGGTGGCATATTTTTCTTCTCCAACACTATGTATGTTCATCATTTAAGTATCATAATGTCAAACTGCACTTGTATAATATTTTGTAACATATACATTGTGATTTTATTAATCTTTTTTCTGTCCACTCACCGATTGTAATTAATAAAAATGTTTAAATAATGTATATTATGTTATTTTTATCCCTATGAGTTGCACCACTTAAGGGAATAAAGTGAATTGAATTGGCATGTAGATAATGAGAAAAATTAAAACAATTGAAGAAACTCAGATGAGAAACACTTAAAAAAAACCTTTGATCAAACAGGTGTGGCATGCAACCAATGATGTTTTAACTAATTATAAATTTACTGTAAACGTTTTTATTAGTCCTATTTTATTACTTCCCATTTTTTCACTGTTATATCTATAATGAATATCTCGTGAAAGGCTATTGAGTTTTCTGGGGTTGTATCAGGTAGTTTTTTAATCATAAAATTTTTTCAATGCAAATTTTGAAAAGCCGATATATTATTAGCTGTCTATAGTTTTCTCGAGGTACAGAAAGGAGGATTTGTAGTATTTAAAGGTCAAAGAACAAACATACATTAGAAAAAACTCGCTGTTTCTTGATTAAATTATTCTTAAAGCTTAATGAAAAATGACCAACCTCTTATTATTTTATTTTGCTAATATTAAATTATAGTCCTACAGCTCTTGGCTTTTGCTGGATTTTTTCACATTTGTTCTATATTTGCTCCTTAAGGTTCTCGATCGAAATATTTATTATAAAAAGTGCTGAAATTTCCTTAATAGATTAGCACTTTGCCATTACAAGTTTCTCTTTAAAATTGCTTGATCTTTAGATTTGAATTTCTGGATTTGGAGATGCACATAATGTTTTGTTTCCTCTATAAAAAGATTTACTAAACACACTTATGCATACAAACTTGCGATTATATTTCTATTATACAAATGTGTAATTTCTCTGATCCAAAGATTAATATCAATTAGACTAGTTCCATTATCCATTATTTCGTATCACTAAATGTTTGATACATATTAATTCTAGACAAACACATGTCATTAATACATATATCATTTAGATGTATACCTTAAATTGTTGTATTTTTATTCTTAAAGGTCCGAATGCTAATTAACGCCAGATCAAGTGACCAAAAGAATGGACTAAAAGAACCCTTAGCAGTGCGTATGACCATAAGCAACGCCATTGTAGACCCTTAGATCTATATCATTTTGAGAAAAGAAAATCTTTTGAATATTTCAAAGTTAGTTCAACGAGATCGCAAAAGTGAATATCTACCAACAATAATTATATGTTTTACCAGGAAATCTACAGGAGTATGCGAAGTTTCAACTATATCAACATCTCGGACATGTTCGACCGATTTAAGAAATTGATATACATGTTTATATCGATTGCCAGATGCATTTATGTTTAGGCCTATCGTTTTTGTTTATGTTTATAAATCGTGTTCTTGATATATACATGCAATTGATTCTAAGTGTAATTTTTGTAAATTTTTTTTATGTTTCTTGATATAATAGGGTGTCATTTCTTTTATACACAACCAAAATTTCTTTTTAATCATCACATTAAGGTCAGAATATCATAATGATTGTTTGTTCGTTTTAAGTAACAGCATAAGGTTTAAAGTTATTCTTATACAAAAATTTCTTTGGTTTAAAGTGGTTCAAATAGTTAAATATCCAACTTTTTATTGCATACTTACTATTTTTCTATATATCCCTTACAAAACCTGAAGATTTTACTGATGTGTAAGGTAATTAAGACCCTTTTAACATGGCAATTGTGTGATTTGCGTTTCTTTGAATACATTTTAACTAAATATTGTATAAAACTGAAAATGTGTTATGTTTGCAAAAGCGCTATATTGTAGGCAAGAAATGGGAATAGGCGCTATACCTCTTTAGTTTAGTTTACAATATAAATAGTTATCACAAACATATATCTTACAACTGAATTCAAAAAGATGTTCACTTTTAATTAAATATGCATGCAAAATTAAAATAATTAATAAACTATGTTTGAGATGTTATAGCCTATAATTATATATATATATATATATATATATATATATATATATATATATATATATATATATATATATATATATATATATATATAAATATTTAATAAACTTAGTTTGAGAAGGTATAGTTTTTTTTTTTGCTTATCGAAGATTTTTTGAACGTTTGTCCAGGCTTCCCCATCCTCTTTTAAAAACATACTACACGTGTGTGATGACATCAGTACTTTTAATTCATTCCAGATTCTAACACGTCTGCGTTTCATGGCAAAAGGAGACTACCTATCTGAAACGACAGACATGTTGTGTGGTGTGGGACAACCATTCATATCAATCTCTTCCGTGATTAAGAGTTATGGATTGTATTGCGTATTCTTTTATCAATAACCTTTCTAAACAAATTGCATCATTTTTTCAATATACATGTAAATTATCTATTTGCATCATTTGTTAATATGCATGTAAATGTCCTAAACAGACCACAATTTCAAGATTACGTTTGCGCAAAACAGGGTCAACGACTGCTGGGTGTTAAAATTGTTAACACTGATTAACCTTCTGGGATCAATTAACACACACTGTATCGAGTCAGATTAGTAGATGTAGTTAATGATTTAGCAGAGGATAACTGAATCATTTGATTTTTTTCAGTTTCACTGTTTCGCTGTTGTACTCATTGTTTTATGCATTTTGTTTTTCCTATGCATTTATGCTCTATACCCACATTATTAAGAAACGGTAATATTTTTAATTAACTCCTTTGTACATTATGGATAGATAATTGATGATCAGTGAGCTTTTTCTTGTTTACTTAATTTTTATCAATTGCATTTTTGATTTCTTATTTCTTATTATATATATATATATATATATATATATATATATATATATATATATATATATATATATATATATATATTTGCTTATCGAAGATCTCGAACAAATTTCCAGGCTGCCCACCCTCATTTAAAAACATACTACACGTGTGTGATGACATCTGTACTTTTAATTCATTACTTTAATTCAGTACTTTTAATGCGTGTATCGCATTGATGAAAAAGTTTTGCGGTCAATTTTTCCTTTGATACGTCGATCAATAGAAAAATTATTTAATTCATTTCTTATTATTTAAAGAGGTTCGCTCCTCAGGTTTTGGGTAGCTATTTTGGGTCACCTCTAATCTGAAAATTCTGCATTACATATTTATTCTAGTAGTATATTTATATTTTACAATGCCAAATAAACTTTATTGAATAAAATTGTTTCAAAAAATTTCATTTTTACAGAGTTCAGTAAGGGACTATATTTTGTGGCGGAAGGTTTTCAAGAAAGAAATGAACAATTTTCATAACTCATTTGTTTTAGAGTACTGTTACTTTAGCTTCCTAATTTTCAGCACAGACCAAACTTCTGGATAGTTTGTGTATTATGATATATTCATGATGTTCTAATAAACATATTTAAACATTATTTTAATATTTCAATCCATATATTTTGGCATATTTAGCTTATATTTCATAGAAGTTAAGAAAAAATTAACTCCAATTTTGGCCTGAAATTAGCTTATTTCATGCTATATCTCAAATTTTTGAGATGTGACCCCTACTTGTTTTACTTTTAAATGAGACAATAAATGTATGTCTATTTGTATGCAAAGTTTGGGAAAGATGACATTACTATAATTTTTTTATTTGCGTTATATTTTGATTACTCCAAACTTTTGTAACATCTGTTGTGTGTTCTTCATGTACTGGCCTTTGAAGTCACCAGTAGAGCAAGAATTTTTAAACTTTGACTTAGATTTTACTTTTATAGTCACTACATGTGTTCAACCTCATACTGTATAAAAATCATAACCAAATAATAGTTCAAACTATAAATATTTGTTTGATTTCTTCAAATTATCAATTTCCATGTCAAATTTTAGCAAAAATTTCAGGAAAATTATCAGTTCTGTTTGGAGCCCAATATTTCCAAAAAAATAGCATGTGACATGGGTCACAAATAAAATAAATGAACATTTTAGGTCCCCATCTTTAAATCCAAGTGGTTTTCGGTTTATTGACATTACTATTATTTCAAGTGCCAAGCTCCTTAATAAAAAGAATTTCAAATCATAAAATGTGAAGTGTCATTGATCAAAGTGTATATAATGTGAATGAATCGGCGCGTATGAATACAAAACAATAACAGCAACAATATTCAAAATGGATGCACCTTTAGCTGATGCAGGGCTATTCGGTTGAATTTAATGGATTAAACATAAATAGAAAGTTGAAATCTGAACCGGCTGAATTAAAAACGAACGGAAAATACATGCGATGGTTTGTGATACTATTCACTGTGCAGCAAGATTCGTTAAAACTGGTTTTAATGTGAGTTAGATTGCTGGAATATGTAACTGGGCATAACCATGCAAGGAGACGGGATCGTGGACGAAAATGGTTATGTCGACAAATAATAATATGTTTGTGCGACTTTTGTAAATATTGTGGTAACTAGATAGCCAGTGAGGTACTTAAATGATATATCTGTCGATTGAAATACGAAAGATATCTTTGCTTTACGATCCTTTTTCTGATGACCGATCATGTACGTGTGTTAATTTAAAACTCATCGTTACCAATTTGAACAGCAGTGTTACAGTGAAAGTAGCCTACATGTCTGTTATAAGTATTCCTGGCGTTGAAACAGCCAGACTGAACCAGCCTCGCCGTAAATGTTGATCGTTGATCGCAAGCAGACGAAATCGTGAGAAGATGCTTAATTTTCTATTTAGCTAATGAAATAATGTGTATTTTTTATTTTTCAAGGTTAAACTTTTAATTTTTATATTTACAAATTAGTATTTTGTTTGCTTACAATTAAACAGACACAATTTTACATTTTGTTGATAGTATTTATTTTGGAAATTCCTGTTCTATAAATAGTGTCAAATCAGAACAGTAGAGAAAAGTAGATCCGGCAAAATTTTATTGATGCAGGTATCAAAGAAATTGTTAGATAAATCAGAAGCGCCTATATCTCGTCAAACTAATAAATATTGAATGATTCCAGATTCTAACACGTCTGCGTTTCATGGCTAAAGGATACCGGTACTACATATCTAAAATGACATACATTCATAGAATTTCCAAATCATCTGGTTGTCTGATTATACATTGAGTAGTCGATGATGTATGCCAAGCATTGAAAATCATCGAATTCCCTACAAGGAGGGAATACATTCCACATATCAAAGCATCTTTCTAATAGATTGCTAATTTCCCAAACGTGATTGGCGCTATCGATGGCATTTAATGCCTATACAAGGCATGGGAACGGATAATGAACATTTGTATGTCTGTAGAAAAGATTTCCATTCCATTAACGTGCAAGCGGTTATTGACGCAGATTTAAGTCTGGATATTACAACTCTCAAGTTAAAATAGATGAATTGCTAAATAAAAGTTTAAACGTTTATATATACACCAACGAAAATACTATTGTCTTTATTCTCCATATATTAATCGAGTTCCAGGTTCACAAATGCCGTCTGCAAATTTCCCGGAGCAACATTCTGCAAAACAGCTTCTTTCCAAACGTGATCGAAAGCCTTTAGGATGGAGGTTGGCCGATAGATGATTCGGGTTATTCCTTTAAAGAGTAAGGGGGCGATACAATTCTGCTCACTGTCGTACCAGACATGCTATTGAAAAGGCATTTGGTGTTCTTAAAGCACGATTCAGGTGGTCACTTTTTAATTAAAATATCAAATATACTTCAGATCAGTAAATGATGTATTGAAAACAGAGTATTCTTCTAAAAGAGGGAAAAGGATGAAACATTTCAAACTTATAAATCAACAGGTGCTTGCACAAACCTGGGGCTGTTTGCCTTATAGACCAGACAAATGCACGAAAAGAGAGTGCCTCTCATGGTGGAATCTTAGGATAAAGATATGTCCAGCAACATTTTGCAACAGTTATTTCAAACAATGGTACAGCAGCAATGCTAAGATAAAGACTTGTGCAAACATTTTGAAGAGGTATTTTGGTTTTAAGTTGCTTAAATGTGAGACTTTATTATGATTACAGAAGTTTAAAAATTATGCATCTACATGTACAATATATATCAACCTAAACAAAACTAATCCTAGCATTATGAAAAAATAGTAACCAGTTTACAAAACAATTAACAGATAACTAGCAGGTCCCAGTCTAAAAAAAAACTAATATACTGGATCCTTTAAATTTTTCTGTAATTTACTGTTCAAATTGAGTGCGTTTTACTTTTAAAAATGATATTAATCTGTTCAAAATTCAAACGTAACGTCAAGTGGATTAGTACGTTTTTGACGTTGGTGCATTATGGCATGTCTTGTGACGTGCAAACCAGGTTGTACAAATTTAAATTTTTTTTATCCAATCAACACCGCGTTACAACCAGAATTAAATTATAAACATATTTTTGATACTCTTGGAACTCTTTGTTTACATGTTTACCTGTTTCTCCCAACTCTTGAAATAAATGTCAAGGAGGGGTCCTCCACCTGTCTCCGTCATCTTTCTGATTCCTTTTGCTAGGTAATGCTGGTTACATCGGCCCATTTTTTCTTTATTCGTTACCAGAAATGTTGATGAATGAGACTGCATTGACTCTGGAAATTCAAAAAACAAATAATTATATTTTCATTCCACATATTTTTTGCACGTAAAGTGTGTGGAAAGCTACTGGAGCTATAAAAGCATTAAATCATTATTTTTTGAAAAATATATTTTCATAACCGCAGCGGTGTGTGTATACAAATTGAGTAATGCGCGTTAGCGCATTAAAGTAATAATATATGAAAAAATATTGATTCAATGCTTAATTATGTATTTTTATGATGTCTATTATGTACATGTATGTATTTTTTTTTAAATAATGCATACTATATAGAAACTGCAATATTTTTACTATTATCAGTCTTAATGAGTTTTGAAATTTAAATGTCAGTTAAACCACTATTTGGTGTTTATATCCTGCCCCATACCCCCCCCCCCCCCAAAAAAAAAACCTCACATACACACAAACAAAAAATAAACCCAAATACTGTCACTCCATATAGTTTCTGCACAAATCCCATAACTGTGGTAGAACGTGTTGCAAAACATATAACCCCCCCCCCCCTACAATTGTAATATGAAGAACGCATAGCACCAACTTTGAGTGATATCTCTCATGATTTTTTTATATATAAAATAATGATGAATGTTTACCAAAAAAATTTAAGGTTTGTGACTTAATTCGGAAGATTCTAGAAAACATAAATTGTTGAAGACTGTGTTTCCCTTTTACCAGAAACTGCATTGTCGCGACACGTCTTTCATAAAGAAGGCAGTTTAAAAGTCTTACTCATTAGTGATCTCCCTCCAAATCACCGTCTTCCCCCCACTTGTTACCGAGGGGGATAATTTTGCCTTCAGTATTCTGTTTCTGGGAACCACTGCATCCGCAGGTACCCCCAACTCCCGCTTAGTCCAGTTTGGTTTCCTTTTCTTCACGCTAAAACTTTTTTCATTGTAAAATCTTCGACGCAGACGATAACAATGCACTTGACGTTTGCCGCAAAAGTGAAAACGAAACTCGGGACTGCGCTTGCGCAGCGTTCGTATCTAAGAAAACTTGTACCTATATGACTAAAGAAATCCAACTTTGTATCTTACATATACCGTACTTACGAATGGCTTTGTAAAATAGATATATCGTAACTTAACTTTAAACGTACGAAGTTCTTAAGTATATATTTTTTTCGTAACTTATAAGAAGCTTAGTAAAACTCATGCCAGTCTGGCTCATTGGAATTATATGTCAGTTTCTACATTAAATTAATACAAATTTATATTAATTATTCATTGCTTTCTTTGTAATAACTATAAAGGTCATAATCGAATCCTTTAAGTTGACAGTGGTCAATGCAATACCTTCACATCTTTACTGACCCGGTGTTCTCGCTAGTAGTTTCCTTGTCTGATATTGCTCAACTTCTTTTAGTCTTCAATTATGTGCTACCTGATGGTTCCCGTTGTTGTATCAAAGACGTTTCCTAGTGGGGTTCTAACCATTAACATAATAATAAATCTATCAAAACCATATAAACAGTACGAGATGTTTAAGTCATATAAAAATATTTGCATAATCAAGGTCACTGGAAGGAAAAGTGTAAAATTCGTGTCCGGTCCATATCTTTCTTTTGGAAAAACATAAGAGGTTTTTATTTCACACAAAGATTGCTTATGACATGAGGGTGTGTCATGATTTTGACCCAAAGTCATTTTGGCAAAGTAAGGTCACTGGAAGGAAAAGTGCAGAATTCGTGTCCGCTCCGTATCTTTCTTACGGAGAAACATTTAAATTTCATACTTCAAGATTGCTTACGACCTGAGACGGTGTGTCATGAAGTAGACCCAAGGTCATTTGAGCTTATTTGTGAGCTTGCTCACAGTATTTCTAGTTGGTTTCACAATATCAATGAATCATTCTTCCGGTAATACATGAATCGTCTTTAAATGTTAAAGAGTTTTCATATATAGGTAAGAATATTGAAATAGTGACTCTAATAATGCAATCACTTCCGGTTGATATATTATTTTTTTAAATAATCTTTCACGGACGATAAAATTCCATTTTGTGAGATTGGACAGTCAAGTATTTCATTATATTTAAATTGTTGCGTCACAGTATCGTCGAAATCATTAGTATTCACTTTTTTGTTACGATTTTTTAATATACAATTATTGCTGTTTTTGAGGTCAATACGATGATTTAGCTACACGAGAAGTACAGTATTCACCGAGCCGAAGATGATTTAGCTGCCCAAGAAGTACAATATTCACTGAGCCTTTGGCTCGGTCAATATTGTTCTTCTCGGGTAGTTAAATTACCGTATTGATCGAAAAACAGCAATAATTGTTTTATTATATGATTCCGACGAACTGATTCAGATATATTAAATTGAGTGTTGTCAAGCGAAGAAAACTTCACACCTTTTAGCTTGAATTCCCAGCCGAAAACATTAAGAAACGCAATATTTCATTGGAAGACTTGAACAATGATAACCAGTTGTAGCATTTTGAAAATTCCATGGCTATTTTTTGTCAATTGTAGAAATATTCATATGTTAAATTGACCTCCTAGGTCACGTGCGGGTGAATAAAACATTTTATTGTTACTCGAGTGTTGGATGTCAGCCAGTCAGAGAGCTTGAAATTTATCAATCATATAATAAAATGTTTTGTTTTCCCTCGGACTGAAATGTCACACTTTTATTTGTTTAAACATAGCACGTAACTGCCTGATATATCTCTATGACCGTTCGGCGAGAATTAATATTCGGCAATATGACCGTCATTAGCCGACGCTTCGCCTTCTCTTCTCAACATTTCATATTATTCAATACAGAAACCGCGTTCCGTAAGTTTTTAAAATATTTAGAGAAGTTGCCCTTTAAAATTCTTTAAAATTAGAGTAGTTGCCCTTTGAATATTGACGTCACATTGTTGTTTCTGGAGAAGAACAAAATAGCAGCGTCGAGATTTGCTCAAACCTCTGTAAAGGAAAGGGAAAAAACGTTTTAAATTAAATAGCAACAAAACATTGTGAGCAAACATGGGTAAAGCGAGGATTTTCAAAGAGTATTTGAAAGGTGAGTTTGATGATTTTGAAGAGTGTAAATGAGTTAAATTGGACGAGATGTTAGGCAACTTGTACATGGATTCGCGTAGATCATCGCTTTTTGTGAATAAATGTGTCACTTGATAGTCCTCGGGAAAACAAAATACTAAATATTATTATTAGTATTAAATAATATATGCCATCTATATCAGTTGCACAATTGCTTCTATTTTGGCATGTGGGGATAGGTAGGATTAGATGCCATGGAGGAGTGAGCATCCTCTGCTGACCGGTTACACCCGCCATGTGCTCATTGTCGTTATCAGGAAAAACGGAAAGGTCCGTTCACATTATGGTCTAACAATTAGTTGGGAGAGGGCGGTCTAAGTTTTTGAACTTGTGCCCAATCCCAGTTGTAATTTTGTACAATAAAATATGTTCAAATCAACAATTAGTATAAAAAACGTCAGTCAGCGTGTGACCCAGTGGAAGATTTTATTTGCTGACATGGTCTTTGTATCGGCCATAGAACATACGAAAAGATGAATTCAAACGAGACTGTTGATAGTCCTGTTTTATCAACTTGATTGTCAGTAGCTTGCCTTGCTTGGGGCGCTATGGGCCAAAATCGGCCCCACTTCAAAGATAAATGATATTTTTCTAATTATATGTTGTGGATGTCTATTTCTCAAAAATAGCATCAAATTGTTCGGATAAGTCAATTTTGGGAGAAAATATAAGTTTGAAGAAATGACCACTCAAATGTCTCAATACGTTAAAATTCGGCATTATTACGTAAAATTCGAGCCTAGTGTACTTCACCAATATTGCTCAAGTTAATCAATTTTGATAGTATTTTATGTAAAAAAAAAAAGGGCAAGTGGTTTTATTAAATTTGAACAAATTCTTTTGTTTCATAATAAAAATGATTTTTAAATTGTTGCCATGACAACCATATACCAAAGAATTTGAATGCTTTAGTAATGGTAGAGATATTTAGATACATTATGAATAGTATGTGGCGAAACAAAAGACTATATAAAACAGTATTTATACAGAAAAAATGTTTAAGGTCGGTCGCGGGTTTAAAATTTTGCGCCCTCTGCGCAGGGTATTGCGCATTACTGCCGTAAAACGCAAATGTAAAGTAAAATGTTTAAATATACAGCTTATTATGTAACATTTTTATTTTAAAAAATTTTCTTTTCATAAAAATCACTTTTATTGAAATGAATCCTTAGAATAATGTTCAGAAGAATTTTAATCATTTCGCCGCTTCTTCAAAATCGACGTTATCCGTCGGAGTCAACGTGTTACGATGACGTCAGTTGAGACTTTGACGTAACAATCGACAAAAAAAAAACGTCGTGCATTTTTTATTGCAGCGTCAATAATTAAAATCGAAAGTATAATTTGCAAAATAAAAACATATGCGCGATCCTTTCATGTTCTGTGTGAGTGGAAAGGCAATTTTTTTTATCTATTACAAATGAAATTAAATTTGATTCGTAAACATACTTTTATTCTATACAATTCTATATGTAAAATGTCTACTAAGACACGTTTATAGGACCAAACTATGAGGGCGAATAGCATAAAAACCATCCGGTCAATTTCGTTTTAATTTGGCAAAAAGTTTACTTGTACGTTAACCTTCCATCGCTGAAAATTAAAAGAAAATCGTATGTTTGTAATTTATTTAATATTAAATTGAAAATGATAATCCCCTTTTTCTATATAATCCTATATAAAATGTCGGGGATACTTCGGACATACGACCAAAATTTGAGCGCGGTAAACAGAAAAACTATCCGGTCAATTTACTTTATATTTTGCACATAGTTTACTCATAAGTTAACCTTCCACTGGAAAAAAATTAAAGAAAATCGTATGTTTGAAACATTCTCCCCCGAGACTCCTTAAATAGATAACATGATTAACAATGTTAGAAATACTATTATTAGGTCCATTTTAAGAACGGATCGGTACATGCACGCTTTTACGTTAAAACATGGTTGAGGCAAAATTATACCCGATTTCCTTTTTGAATTTGGGGCGTTTCCGCCCGCGACAGGGTCTGTTTTTTTTTTAGATTTAGACTATCCCAGTTTTGCAATAATGCGAGATCATTTGAATTGTTGTGTGTTGTTTCCGGAGGAGGGGGGGGGGTCCCCAGTTTTGATTTTTTTAAGCATATGTGTAACTTCGACGTTAACAAAGTCTCATGCCTTGCTGAATGCACCGGTGATTTCTGGTACTAAATTGTTCATGAAGTGTTGTTTGAAAAGATGTCAAGAAGACTTTTTCCAGAAGTTCGTTTTGAATTTATAATCTCTATCTGAGGTTACGCAATTTTGGTAAGAATACTAGTATACATGTATAGTAAAATTTAATCTGTAGTGACACCATTAATGAAGTGTGCATGGTCTGAACGCGTTGACTTTTCAAATATTTCTTGTTCTTTTTTTTTCGGGTATCGGACTATTTAGAGATTTTGACAAATCTATCATAAAATGATATACTTTTATAATTCTTTTAACCGATGTTGTAGCATAGACTTTTCCCCAACTGCAAGGGTGCAAGTGAAAAAAAAAAGGTTCGGTTTAGATCCCCCCCCCCCCGAGGGGGTAAGCGCCCTGGCATATTAGTTTTCCCTTTTAAACAAAATCAGTAAAGATTCAGGCCGAAAAAGTGCCCTTAGGCTAGTAAATAATTTCTCCCTCTTATTATACTTTATATAGCAATTACATAGAATATCAATGCACCATAATATGTATACATTTGCAGTGATTATTTCTTTCTTGTGGGAAATTCTATACAAGGCTTTTATTTCCGAAAGTGGGGGTGTAACCCGGAACTCGGCTTCGTTTTTCCGGTAAGGATCTATGCTGGGAAGGGGGTCTATCATATATGCTACGACACTGGTAAAGACATGTCTAAATTACGTCGTCCTTAATGAAAATATGAATAAAAAATTAATCGGGGGTGGCTTGTTCTAATCAGGATGGAAATTTATTTTCCGGCCGACAAGCTTCCCTTACTTTCATTGTAAAAGGTGCTATCATGATATTAGAGAAAAGAGCAAACTAAAGCAAATGTTTATTTGTTGCTTACATATTCTCATTCTTTCATGATATAAGGTACATTGTAACTATAACACCAACCCGGATAGATAAAGGCAAACCTGCACTGCACAAGAATTTGAATATAGCATTGTCTGCGTTTTTATTTATTTATCAAACTTTAAAGTTGATATATCATACATCAATAAAATGATTTGTTATGTAACGTACTCGCTATCCTCTGTGGAGAAAACTTGCATGGTGAAAATGCAATTCAATATTTCTCATTTAGGCTGTAGATTTAAGGAAATTGACAATATGTTGATAAATCGACAATTTTATAAGCTTTCACAAACAGTAAAGGTTTTTCACAAAACCTATCAAATATAGACCTAATTCATACATTTCTAACCCCTTTCAGTTTAGGGACTATCGATTCACGTGTGTACACAATGACCGCACCCGAATGAATCAAGGCTTACCACACACGTATTGAATATTTCTCGTTTAATTTTTTGTTTGTTTATGCAAAGCAATGATAGTTACAATGATAAGAAATTATAGTTTTAATGTTAGGGCTATAAAAGACGAACTTTGTAGTGGCGGAATAATTCTGATCTCTGCATATTTTCTCTGTGCTTCTATGTATATATATAACGTGAACAGGCGATGCACAGAGGTGTATTTTTAATGTTTTTTTAATGTATTTTCAAAAGCATGGATTATAATAATGATTTATTTACTATTTTTTGACTGTATTGAAGTAATATTAACTAATTCGTTAAAAATATTATTTTTGTCAGACTGTTTTGTGCCAGTTTAGCAACTGATTCAAAATATCCGAACGTGACCCGCAATACCCTAGCTAAAGTGGTGGTGTCATGAGAACCCCTGTCAAAGTCGCTTTTTCGAAGATAAAAATATTTGGTGATAAAGATACAAAGATATGTTTCCTGATTTAATCTTCTTTCTATTGATATTAAACAATCAATTTTAAACATGCGTTTTACATATTTCGCAAACAAGTTGTAAAGTGATTCGGAATACCCTAAATGACTGTACTTGAAATAACTGTGTTTGATAATGGTAACACGTGTTGTGTACTTATTATATGCTCGTTTGATATAACATATAAAGAATACTGATAAAGTTCTTGTTAAGAATAGGTAATCAACGATATTAAAAATATTAAGGATGTTTTTCACAGATAATACGACAGCGCGGAAAGAGGGCAATAATCAGTAGTTCAAGAGTAAAAACCATGAAGGGAAATGACTGTATAGTTATTAAAACATTTCTGTTTGATACATGTACCCATGAAATAAACAGCAATGGCATTCTTTTGATGGTGCCTAGCAGCTTGATATGTGAAGACCAACATTTATAGACAGGTGTAGGACGTTTCTTCCGTTTAGTCTCTCTCTCTCTCTCTCCTCCTTTCGACTCTCTTTCTCTCTATAAATCATGATGAAAAGTTTTACCAGCATGAAATAATAATATAAAAAATTATTGCATTTCATTACATAAAGAAAATACACTTATTTTATTGAAAAAATAACACACAGTCCTTAAATTTTAATTTCCGTTAATTAAATGGCTATATCAATGCATACATGTTATTTTTCATTTCAGTTTTTTTAATCAAAGGTTTGTAACACAAAAAAACTCACAAAATTCAATATAGCCTGGGTTTTATAAATTAATCCTTGTGATATTTCTTTCGCAAAAATATCTAAGGATACTTAGTTCACCAAAGAGCGAAATACTAGTACAAAACATATAAAATATATATTTTATCAGTGAGAAATATCAATACTGAAAAAAGAAATGTTTCACAGGAATTTTATGAAAATGGGTTTTTTTAATACTCCACATGCGTGCACCAGACAGGTTAGATACTATGATAATGCACATTTGAGAGAAGTTTTACATTGGTGCACGAGTGCGGAGGTACTTAAAATCAGCAACAAATAATAGAAAAATTGAAAAATTGATAGTTTTTGCCAAATGACGTCACAAATACGTCGTGAATATGACGTCACAAATACTTCATTTTCCAAAGTTTATCTATTTATGAAATGTTCGAGTAATAAATATTAGAAAATGGGCGGGGTCATGTTTTAATACTTTAGTTTAAAATTCTAAAACTTTGGGGCCGATTTAGGCCCTTAGCGCCTCTAGCTCTTTAATTTTTTGCTTTTCATTTCTTGTTTTCTTTGAAATATGTTGTTTTAATTCTACTGTGTATACATTTATTTATGTGAAAATGTTTCCTCGCCGCTCTATATATACTAGTTAACCAAGGCTTTTCAGATATTCCTGCAGGAAGAAACATAAAGAAAATATACGAATATTTTGATTAATTACAAGTCGAATTTGAAACCGATTACTGTCGTTCAAACTGAGTAACCGTGTAGCAATAACAACCCATAGAACTTCAGTTACTGTTCATTGTAGTAATTAAAACCTTTTAGCAGATATCAGTAATTTTCAATACTATCAGTACAATATTAGTAAATACATGTATGTATTTATCAATTTATGTGACACATCAGTCGGTGTTCAACCGTTGCTAAATACATTGAATAGGAGCATTATGTATTGTAGGGGACACTATTTCAAAGTAAAAGGATTTTTTTTATTTCAAAGACTTTTATATTAGCTTTGTTTTACAATTTACAAGAAAAATATTTTGCAGAGTTAATGAAAAAGAAAGGTTCATGTGTCCCCAGTTAAGAACAGCGATCGATTCAGAAGTCAACATTCTTTGTAATAAACCTTTAATATTAGGACTTGTCTCAAACCCAACATCGTAGAAAATGTTCACGAAAGTGTTCAGAGCGTTTGTATTTCTTCTAATTCTTCGGAAATCTTCTAATTGTAAAAGATTATATAATAGTATATCTGATTTTTGTTTGTATTCTGTTGTTGGAGTGGAGAGCAAATGTCATGATAAAGATAATGATGTTAAAAAGGATGAAAAGAAATGTTAATCTTTAATTTTTGCATCGGAATCAAGAGTTTTTTTTTACACATGTGTGGGTTGCAGTCAATGATGTATTAGCTAATAATAAATATACTTGAAACGTACGTTTTTTATGACTTCATTTTAAATAACTTCCCTTTTTCAACGGTATTTCTTTATTGAGTATCTTATTGTATCTCTGTCATGGAAAGTATCAACATTTCAGGTAATTTTAACAGTTCCAACGCCACTGTTGAGCCAGTTGTGTCTGAAAGCATTGTACCTCCTAGTCTTCAGTATTTTTTTGGTGTGTCTGGAAACTTAATCGCTATGATTATCCTCTGTCGGTCGTCTGGTCGACATAAATGGAAACCGTTCTATAGACTAGTTGGAGGTCTAGCCATCACCGACTTCTGTGGTATAGCTCTAGTATATCCCGCAGTAATGATTCGATACATTTCTGGATTTACGTTCGATTTTCCCAAAGAACTATGTGGCTTTGTCTCGTTTTGGTTCTCCTTCTCCTTTTTGTCATCCGCTTTAATCGTCAGTGCTATGTCGTTTGACCGATTTCTGGCAGTGACTTTTCCAATATTATACAGGGTGTCTAAAGTCAAAAGGACGAATATAATTTTGGTTGTTATTTGGATTTTTTCAGCCTGTATCTCATCTCTTAATTTAGTAGGCGTTGGCTCTGTAAAAAACTTTTATCCGGGCTCTTGGTGTTTTCTGGACTTTGCGAACAAAGGAAAACTGGAACGAATAAACACGTACATATATTCAATTACAGGATTTCTTATCTTATTAACGACGATTTTTCTGAACATAGCAGTTGTTTTCTCTGTGACAATGAGACCAAACTTTTCAGATTCAGACAGAAGGAGAAAGAGGAATGACATTTTTATCATTGTTTTTCTCTTCTTGATAGTGACGCTATTCTCAATATGCTGGATTCCATTAATGGTAAGTTTATATGTACTTCTTTTTTTGAATAAACTGGAATTTGAGTCAATGTTTCTGGCAAGCTACATTAAAATAAACATGATTTTTTTTCATTTATACTACGTACATATACTTTAATATCAATTTTGAAAATGCAAGTTTTCATTTCGTGTTTGTATTGTTTTTGTATAAAACATTTGCATGATGTTTCTGTCGAGCTAGAAAATGACCATTCAATATAAATTTATATAATGTACACCATTTAATCTGATATGTCCACGGGTATTCAAGGTGTATTTGAGGCTTGTGTCAAAGTAACTAAAAGGATAATTCAAAAGAAATATTTCCTATTAATTCCACTTTCAAATTCATTTTCGAAACATAACCAAATCAATACACTATTGTATATTTCTTCACATTGACGGTAAAATTGATTATATGCTCATACCAAAATTCTTAAAATTTAAGAAAAAATTTGAAATCGCTACCAACAAAATACATCAGATGTTATCATGCAGGTCATCGCTAAATGGTTTTAAAGTGGATATATAATATTTTTCTAGGTGTAATTAAACACAAATCATTATTTTTGTATTATTGATACTCTGAGGAGGATGTATTTTCAATCTTATTTAAAGTGCATTTTTTGTTACTATACAAATCTTTTTCAGAGATAAGTGTTTTTATTTCCTTATCCGTTTTTTATATATTATTGGTATTAAGAAAATGGATGTTACTTCTTTATATTAGGATGGGCGTTTTCTATAACTTATACTAAAATGATTTGTTACTGATTAACGTCTAAGGAAATATATTGGGTTGACAATGCCAGCTGGCCATTCATAATCGTAATATTGATATTCATATTTCCTTCTTCTATTTTTCCATAAAATTTTGTCCAGGCAATTTCTAAAAAAACATATCTAACTGCTTCTTATCTTTTTTTCACAGAAGATCATGAATAGTTTCAATTTTATATGTTTTTAACATATTTGAATGCGTGTCATTCCGATTTTATTTTATCGACGATGTTCTTAATTTTTATGAGCCATTTTGTGAAAAGAAGTTGTCAGATACTATCCATGATATGAATATACTATAGTAAACTGTTCATGGTAAATAAACTATATATTAAAGTGAAACTAGTTTGCATTTTTTATGCAAAAGGCAAACACTATTGCTGGATCCAGAAAGTTGACAACGAAGTTATCGGAAATTTTTGGACAAGTTTTGATTATTATCTCTTTTCATTGAGATATAGAACAAAATATGTTAAAACTAAAAATCTTAAAACACTTGTTGGATAAAATGTGTCTAAAATTGCAAGTGTTTTCAATTATCGTCAAGAAAATGGCTTGACCCTTCAAATTAGGGACCCACAAAGGTGTTATATCTTTTTTTTTTTTTCTTTCTTTTTTTTTTACTATATAATTGGTTTATTCCTAGCTCTCTGATTGGCTGATATCCAACAATCTAGAAAAAAATAAAACGTTATTTTCACCAGTTTCTGAACTAGAAGGTCAATATAACATTTGATTTTTTTTACATTGCACTTAATATAGATTGGGTTTCCAAAATGCTATCATGGGTTATCATTATTCATGTCGTATTATATAAATAGTGCCTGTTTGGGAGGGTACCAGTTGAAATTGACACCCCGAGAAAACCATTGTCAACCGACGCGAAGCGGAGGTTGACAATGGTTTTCGAGGGGTGTCAATTTCAACTGGTACCCTCCCAAACAGGCACTATTTATTTTATTATACTGAATGTCATAATTTTTATAGCAAATTTTACTGCTTTTATATAGAAAAGACGTGAATTCTACGGCGAACCGTACGCGCATAATTAACGCGCATGTAACAATTCGTTCTATCGGCCCGTTGCTAAGCGTGCGAGGGAGAGAGAACGGATTGTCAACTGCGTCTAAACCAATCAGATTGCAGTATTTAACATGAAAGTATAATAAAATGAAATATCGCATTTCTCAATTTGTTCTGCTACTACTACAGCTTCAAATTAAAATGTGATGGAGTTAACTCTCAGTCTGATATGTTTTTATCAATTCGTCGCTGAATCATATAACAAAACAATTATTGCTGTTTTTTTTAGATCAATACGATGATTTTCTTAAATGTAGGATTATAACTATAAACAACCACAAAGCATTTACCAACGAGAGAGCACAATATTTACAATATTAAAGTTGCACACCAACTCTTGCTCAAGTTTGCACTCTAGACCTTATTAAACCAACAATATTCACCCTGTCCGATTATCTATATGTTCTAAGTAAAAAACTTTGAAGTTTAAATATCAGCTAATAATATTACATGTCCATGTAGTGCAAAGAGTCTAGCCATGAAGTCTTGTTTTTGAAGGTCCGTATGCTGATTAATGCTAGCTCAAGTGACCCCAAAAATGGACCGAAAGAACTCCTGGCAGTGCGCATGACCATAAGCAACGCCATTGTAGACCCTTGGATCTATATCATCTTGAGGAAAGAAAATTTGAGGAAGATTTTAGTACTGGTTCAAAGATTTCGCAAAAAGGAGAATCAACAGACTGTATTTTTAACAAGCGAATCAAATTCTACTAGAACGGAAGATGTTTCAAATATGTGAACAACTTCGACTTGTTTGCCATATGATTTATTATGGTTTATGGTTAACTAATAACATTTTCGTTTACGATAGTGTAAACAAATCATTTCAGACTTGGCTTTATAAAGTGGCAGTATTTTAAACATTTCTGTAAACAATAAATGTCCCTACCTAGATAACAATCTTAGATATCCGTACATTTTTATATTTGCAATAATTATTTTCATCATTTGTGTGTAAACATGTAATATACATAATATCTTTAACACAACAGGAATAGTCAAATTGTGAAGCGTTAGTTATAAACAAGTGCTACAAAATATCAAACCATATGATCAGTTTTTACCCAAAAAATGGGATCATATTGAAATCAACAGCTCCAATAGAGGTACCACTTGCATGTACATACAAAGTTTGTAACTTTTATGTGAAATTAAAGCAAATAACCAAATATACGTGCTGGTCGATGGAATAGTGTACAACGTCATGGAGAAGTTGTTGTTTGTTTAACATTATATTGGTTTAATTTGGAAGGTATTTCACTATACTTGTTAGAATGGTATTTATTATCTTCAATTCAAAACGTTTTTAGAAAAAAATAGCATTTGCAACATACATGTAACACCTTTATTCAAGGTATATGCATAAGAACTTTAAATCTTCCCCCTAAACGAACATCTTATTTTTACTGTACTTTTATGTTTTCTTCGTACATATGTACTTGTGAAGTTTTATATGATTTTCATTTTCATCCAATTGGCCTTAAGGTATCTCACTACATATAGACTTATACTTTTTAAGACACTACGTCACAAGAAGGCGATTTAAATGTTTTGTTAAACTGTTTATATCGTTCGATTGGATTGTATATCGTCGTAGCTCAGTGGTTAAAGTATTGGGATTCTGAACCGCAGATCATGAGTTCGAATTCGCTTGAAGCTTTTGTTCATGTTTACTGAATTAAATTTTCGAAAATGTAATTTTTCATCCAAAATTGCACATTTTTTTGCCTATTTGACTTAAATAATTCTTATCCATTATGATATCTATCATAATCAAGTATATTTCTGCTGATTAGAGAAAATATTTCAAGGTGTAGTGAGCCACCTTACTTCCGAACTATGACATCATTAATTCAAACTTTTCCCGCCATTTTGGGTGGGGGGTTTTTTTTTTTGGCATAAGAAAACTTATTTTTAATGCTGCGCTCTATGTTTTCCATTCAAGAACAGATGCTAAAAATGCGCATATTTGACTGCTTTTGATTGAACTCTTAATATAGCATCATTTTGACTTCATATACTACCAGTGAGTGAGAAAAAAAAATGAAATAAATAAATGAAAAATATATATTATACCAACTCTTCTACGAAATAATAAAACAATTTAATATACCTGACACACTTTTAAAAATGTTGAATCGTGGGGGCCAAATTTGTACACCTTTGTTGACAAATATATGTACCGATTCTGTATTTCTTTTTTTTTTAAAACTGTATAATTATTCATAACCAAATTTTATGAAAGGGTCTGACCTTTACAATCATAAAAATCAAGCTCTGCTTTCCTAGGCTTGTAATCTTCTATCACTTTAGGTCGACCGTTGATTTTGTACGTAGGTTAAACCCGTCGTGGAACTAAGACTAGCACTCTACAATAAAACAAAAGGGGAATTACTTCGAAATTAAAAAAGCGATAGTTGGTAACTATGGTTGGCAATTATAAGTTTTCCTTTTCCCCATCAAATTAGTAGAACTGAAAATAAAGTACATTAAGTAAATCAGAAATACGTGCATGTATAATAGTTATGAAGTTCATCAAAGTATTAAGTAAGTTACCGTTACTAACATTGATACAATTAAATATGAAAAGTCGAGAAATATATAATTACACATGTATTTAATCTTATTGATTAACAAAGCAAACTTACAGGAGTAGTATCAACGATATAAAAATCATTTCACCCATCACGATGTAGACATATCCCCTGAAATGGAGACGGTGTGGGAATAGATGGGTTTAGATATCTACCCAGTAAAAAGATTCCCTGTGTAAAATAGGAAAATGTATTAAATTAAGATATTTTACTTTTATTTTCCGATAAAAGTGTAAGTGTGTATTTTGTGTTATCTGGTATTTAGTGTGACCAGAGGTCACGTGTGAGTTTTGACTAGTTCTTGGAATTGCTGAGGAGAACCGCGTGTGAGTCCGCGTGTGATAAACGTACAGGGACTTTTGTCGTGACAACCATTTAAAGGCAAAAGAATCGCGTCAGGGAGATACCGAGACCCGACCTTCACGAGAGTTTACTGTTGGTGACCAAGTAGCACTCAAGACTTTAAGTGGCCCAAAATTCCGGAAAACCCATTTCCAGAGTGGTTTTCGCGTGACCAAAGTGTATGGTGATTTCCTGCGTATCCATTCGAATGACCGTGTCAATAGACAGACAATTATCGTTAGCAAGGACTTAGTTGTACCTGATGATTCTGTTTGAATTAACTGTTAACTTACAATTTGCATTTTATTAAGTTTTTAATTGATTTATTGTAAACGCTTCTTAAAAGGGGATGGGGGGGTGTAAGTGTGTATTTTGTGTTATCTGGTATTGAGTGTGACCAGAGGTCACGTGTGAGTTTTGACTGGTTCTTGGAATTGCTGAGGAGAACCGCGTGTGATAAACGTATATGGGCATTAGTCGTCTGAGCCAAGTGTATGCGTCTGTCGGATATATCAACTTTGTCATACTCTGTGTTTTCATCATTATTTTCATTTAATACACATTTTATTTCACAACCGGAGATATTCTTGAATCACAAGTCTTACAAAAGGCACCATTAGTAACTTACTTGAAATTTTATAGATCTGTTTTGCTTGTCGGCAACTTCATCCTGGGACTTTTCTTTGAGCTCACATTTTGTTAAGTCGTCGAAAGGGGCCAATTTCTTTTCCATCTTTCTTTGTCATTGTTAGAAGTAAATTGTTCTTTTATATTATTTTTAATATGCTATTTTATTATAAATGAAAAAGATTTTTTATTATGTTTTGACACTTGTAGGGGTCTTATAAGTGATACAATCCGGGTGTACAATGAATCACATAATGCCTTGGTACACCTTGTTTATCTGGTGACGTCATTCGTGACATAATGCCCTGATTATACATGTAGGTGGTGTCTGCACTGTACCTCCACAAACAATATATATTTATAGTTAAAACAATTAAATATTTATTTGCACGAGTACTTTGCATCACAAAATGAAGGCAGCATAAGCCTTTTGGAGCAAAAATACAAGAACATGCATGTACATGTAGCTCTTTCATCAAATCCGAGCGAGAAACTATTTCCCGGGCTTGCACTTTTCTGACCCCTTTCAAGCTTGTTATTAAGAAATTTGGCTAGTAGATTATGTGTTTTTTTAATAGTTTAAAGATTTTGAGATTTCACTATATCTTGATGTCCCAATTTGAATGACCACGCCTCTGACGTCTTTTAAAATACACTTTACTGTTAAAATTTTGGCATTGTGACGATCATAGTCTTGATTGAAACAAGATATGGGTTTTCAAATTTTTGGAAATGCGAAACAAAAAAATCTTATTAAAGGTACCCGCTGATCCTAAATGTGCACGTTGCTCTCCAATTAATGTTGGACACGTTGATCAGCAATCGCAACTTCTTGGACCTTTCCGTGAGAGTTCGGAAAACACCTCATATATATTTACATCATCAAATGTACAACTTTATGCAAAGTGCAATCGAATACTATCAATAAAGGTATTAAGCAAACAGCTTTGAATTTCTCTTCTATCATCATAATGGTATATTTTAATTTTGGCATTTAATGCTGCATAATCTCAATATATAATACCAAGGAGGGTCATAGTCGCCCGCTTAATACATTCGAGGTTGGTTTCTGCTTATTTGAAAGTTGCTCGTTTTGAGCTTCATCTGAAAAAAATCCATCAAAACAAGAATCGCAAATCAAAGAAACTAATTTGTGTATTTTATTTGATAATTAATACTTCTGTATTGGCATGTATAGATTAAATATCAATATTAATTTTCTATCATTTTATACGCTTCTAACAGATTAAGTTGATATATTTAAAGAAACAATACAGCTGATTTTGCGCAAATACTATATATGAAATAGCAGTTTTCTAGCAATTTAAATAATTTTTGCTGCAATGTTGAAAGTGTGAATTATGCAAAAATTATGCCTTGTAAAATTTAAAAATTCTCAATTTATTCCTAAAATTAATATTTTGAGCCTTTCCATGCAATAAATATTGCAACTCAGCCTTTCATTTCTCAGCGCAAATGCAAAGATTGTACATATTTCAGCATAGCTTTCAGCAAGATTTTGAACAGAAAACGAATTTTGACAGATTTGGCTAGAAAAAGAATCAAAAGAATTAATTGCAAAATTTTTGTCATCTTTATTAAATTTCCAATGACTTTGATCCTCTAATGCATGCCCACCTCATTACTGTTTTGCTTTTCTGTGTTCTTTTATCTAAAATATTAACTGGTCTATTAAACGTCAACTTAAAAAAATATTATTAATTCGGCAATGGTGAACTTTGGAACAGTTGTTGATATTGGAGTCGCTCAAGAAGTTTGAGAGAACAAGTTATCTACGGTAGCACTAGTACTGTAACCGCAGTGTTATCATTCCTTTTCCCATATATATAAATTATTACATGATAATTTTTATATCGCATCCTATCTTAGCCCGAGGTCGCTGTATATCAGCCCGAGAGCCGTCAGGCCCAGCGCTGGAAGAAAATTTTTGGCCCTTAGAACCCCTGATTAAATTCTCATTTTTCACCAATTTTCTTATATATACGTGTTACCATTATGCATTGCTTTGCGAGGCAGGGTTCGCCCACCTCTCGCTGCGCTCTATATAAAGTATGTACCGTATATATATGGGTAAAATCGTAGCATTTAAAATGCAACAGTTTATAAATTTATGCTAAAGAAATCAACCTCGTTTAATCTCTGATATAATGTATTGGGTTGATAGTTGTATATCATTATACATTTTTTTTAAAAAGGTCATAATAGTGGCATTGATGGTAAATAAAAGAACCCTACCTTATAGAACCTTTTTTTATACGTCAAACGTTTTTTCTTTTTTGTACGCAAAAAATCTTCCATGACACTCGAGTCATGAAGGAGGACCACTTTTCTTTTTCCCTTTTACGGTGCTCATGCAACATTCAGCAAGGCATGATGGTAAATATTTGTTACTCTAATTACATCATTTCTGGACCATAAATACATATGTTTGTCCATTTTTACTTAAATTTGGTGTAGAATGATATGTTGTAAGAAAGCTCATTCATTTGACAACAGTTACTACAGTCTATTCATCGAAATCATTTATTGTCTTATTCTTGACGTTTTTATAACTCAGTGTGCTTATAAGAACCTTTACATAGATGGTTGGCAAGAATATATACTAGACACAGTATATTTGTAATTCTTGAAAGAATTCGATATGCTGTTCCACTTTTGCTGCCGCGCTCAGGTACATGTGGCATTGGTCAGTTATTTTTCTATTTTGCTTTATTTGGGTACATGCAATCTTAAGTACCTAATACTTATATTTAGTACTTTATAGTTCTTCCTTAGCGATGGCATGACCTTGTAAATACGCATTATTTCCTTTCATCTCTAACTTTGCCCAATTAGTTCTATTTTTAAGCTTATCGTTACATATATACAAGGATGAGAACTCTATCCATTCTCTACTGCATTGATCAGGTATCTTAATCCCCCAAACACATCACAAGAAACCAAAGGTTTGTAGGAACGCATGTTGAAGAAACAATTAGTCATTATATCCAATAAAGATCAAACATAACAGATGAAAATGTATGCTGGCTGGCATATAAACCAATAGCCTTTGTTAGGAAACGTTCCCCTTGCTGTACTGTATGACGTCGAACATGCGCGACACATATACATGTGCTATTGATCGTAAACGGCATACTTCACACTGTTCGATGTACAAGTCAAACATTTTGCCAGCTTTTTTGGATGTTTTGGCAATGCTTAGGATAAAGGTTTATTCTTTGAACTATACGTAAGCTTGAAATTTTGTGAAGTTGCTATTTGCCATTCTAATGAAAGTGCTGTATAATCCAGTGTTTCTCTATGGGTTTTTTAGTTAAGATATCTTACATGTATCTTTTTAAAATTTATATTTTTGTACAATATTTGTCCGAGATTTATCATCTAATTTTTGATTGTCTAGAACTATGATTCTGTATACCTTTATAAGTCAAACACTTTCACTCCAGACAGAATATATCATGTCACCTTCGGTGACAAATAAGACCCATAAGATTAATTATGTCTGGGATGAAGGCAATTTTAATATTAGGCATTTGTCTTGCCAGAAAGTTAATATATTTCAGGTTTTATCTTGATGCCTATCAAATGGCAGCTTTTGTGCGATTTTAAAAACGGTGGCTTTGTTATGTTATATATATAAATTAATAGGAAATACAGTATTTTTCACGATTATTTAAGCGATATTTCTATTGAAATATAGATGTACAAAGTCTGTTTACAAAATAAACTTTACATAACAGTAAAACTCGTTATTTCGTCACGTATGTAGATTCGCCCAAATGTCGAGGCGGGTATGATGGTATTACTTCTTTGATATTTGCTAAAAATAAATAAGACAGTTCTCAAAAATCTTTTAGCAACTAAAAATTAACCTTTGTACAATTTTCACAAATTTTCTTAAATGTTTTCTTTTTACAATCGATGCATATTATGCGGGCTAAATAAGCTCAATCAATCGGGGGACGAAACCAAAGCAGTCCCTTTTTGTTTACACGCTACAGCCGTATTTTGTGCATTACCATACAGAAATTATTTTTATAACTTTTTAAAAAAGGAGACTGATTCTGCCGATTTAAAAGGTGAAAGTCTATATTTTTTTTGAAGATGATAGGTCATAAATGGCATGTGGTGATAACGAACAGTGTTCAAAGGAAAATTACAAAACAGGAGCAGAGCTAACACGGACCTCTTAAAACAAAATAGAGGTAGGATCAGGTGCCATGGAGGAGTGAGCATCCTCTGCTGAACGGCCACACCCGCCATGCGCTCTTTGTCGTAATCGGGAAAACCGGAAAAGTCCGTACACAATTAGGTGATTAATTATGGTCTAACAATTAATATAAAAATAACAGTTATTTTATCATTAAAGGGAGAAGTATTGGCCGAGTTGTGTTTCCAGTTAAACTGGTTTGAAAATGTCAGATCGCCGAAGTACATATCAATTTTGGTGTCGAAGGTTCTCGTATCTATGCACATTTATATCCATCTTCGCTAGCCAAGGGTTCACGATCCACTCTGCTCCTGTTGTAGAGGAGCAGAGTGGATCGTAAACCATTGGCTAGCGAAGATGATGTATATCGTGTGACATCTTTAATGTTTGAATGTAATGGACAAACTTTAAAATAAAGCTCCAGTATATCAATGTTTTAATTTTTTAAATTTAATATACTACTTAAACATCATGATAATGGTGATTGGGATACTTTTATATGTCGTTTTTAAATCAGCTGGCACTAAATATTTTTTTTACTATTATACGTATTTCTTTAATACTCTCTCTAACACAATATTATCTTTAAATCATCTTTATTTCTTTGTTAATAGAATGAAGAGCACAAAGTCATGCTATTTGAAAAAAAATCCTATAAAATATTTGTTAACACAGTACTGAATTGTTGTGTTTCAATTTGACAGTGCTTGAACACATTGGAAGATTGGAGGAACTGAACGGTACCATCCCAGGCACTTTTATTGTCGGGGGGGGGGGCATTCTCCAACGAATATTTATCATCATATTCAATCGAACATTTCTATGTCATGACATTGATAACAAAACAAAATCTGCCATCATAAGGTATTTTGGGTGGGTTTTTGTTTGTCATCCTTCCACTTACTTCTAATTTGATTTAGCAGTATTTTTACAATGTAAATATTTTAACTTTTGTTTGTCTTGTGCCAAAACAGTAAAAGAAAAATGGCTAATTTGAGTAACATAGCCAAGGGAGTTTACTCCTGCAACCAAAGTACGTGTTCGTTAATCATATTTTTCTCGCTTGGTAGGTCGCGTGTTCGAAAAACCTAATATATGAAATGTAGCAACTGTTCCTTTGCTAAGCACTCGGCATTCTATTTAATGTTGTTGGTCTTTCGGAGAAGACTTTAAAACCGAGGTCTCGTAACGCGGTAGAATTTAGCACGATAAAGAAACTTCACTGTCCATATAATTGTATTGACTAGAAGGTGAACTAACAATTAATTTCATAAAATTTTTATAGCATTCAAATTAAATTTGATAGTTTTGAAAGATATGTGACACCGGGATTGGCAACATCTACATTTATAAATCAGCATTTTGGAGTTGTATCCCTTTGTATAGTTGCAGTAGATCGTGTTGTGCTGGGTGACCATGACCTCACCACTTATCAGGGAACAGAGGTCATCCGTGGTGTTTGCCATGTTGTCGAGGTAACTATGACGTATAAAAATTTATATTCATAAAATAAATAAGTTTGAGGTTATATTTAATCAATGTACATGTAGTAATTTCGTGTTTAAACTATCATGTCTTATTCTAAGAATACTAGTATGTCTTGTTTCATAATTAGAATTTTTTACTTGCTTTTAAAGTGTTCATCTTACAGAAATTTACAATTTCATTCTCTTTTTCATTTGTTTGAACCGGATTCCGTCAACATTTGAACATATAATATATTTACTAGTATTCTATCCTTGCTTCGTTCTATTTTTGTTATAGTAGTTAGCTATGCTTGTAGATAATAAAATTAATTATCTTGCGTTACGCACAGTTACCCACTTAATCATATATTAAAATAATATTTAGGACACTTGGGCTTTTTTTAATACAAATAACAGAATGACAAAAATTATTATTGATGTTTAAGGTAAAGGCGAAATATACAGACAAAGATGGATGGATGGATAGTAATCCTTAGCCAACCTTAAACGTTGAATTTAATTTCTGTTTGTATTCATTTTTTAAAAGCACCCAAGCTTCCAAAATTACGGATCATATTCAAACGACATTGATCTGGTCAAACTGGACACCCCTGTCTCCTTCTCTGCTGCTGTACAGCCCATCTACTTGTCTAACGAGGGAGACTCCTTCAGCAACAACGCGTGCTGGATAACAGAATGGGGCGAAACTAGAAGTAGTTGGTCGTGAAATAAAGACACAGAATGTCCATGTTTTAAAAATTCGTATGTGTTTGGCTAAACCCTTCAGATCAAAATTAATATTTTTGGGGTCTTCGGACTAATTAATGAGCCTACGGACTACTGGGCCGTGGTCATATTTTTTTTAATTTAATAATCTTTTATCACATTTTTAGCTCACCTGAATCGAAAGTTCAAATGAGCTTTTTTGATTACCTGTTGTCCGTCGTCCGTCTGCCCGTGAGTCTGTAAACTTTTCACTTTTGACTTCTTCTCTAGAACCAAACTTGGTACAAAGCATCTTTATGGGAAGGGAATCCTAAATTGTTAAAATAAAGGCCAAAACCCTTTTTAAAACGGAGATAATAACGAAAATAGGGGGTGTATCTTTTACTGCTCCAGAAAAGCCAATATTTACATCAAATCTTGTATATATAGTGAATATTCTAAATAGTTTAAATCGGGACTCCCGGACCAATACTAAGGCCCAGGAGGGGTTCAAAGTTTAACATAAAATTATATAGGGAACATGTTTAAAAATCTTATTCACAAGAACGACATTGCTACATTTTTTGAGATTACTATGTTAGTATCCTCAGATAGTGTAGATTTAAAATTATCAAAACCGTGACCCCCGGACTAATACTCGGGCCCCAGGAGGGGTTTAAAGTTTAAAATAGAAATATATAGGGGAAATGTCTGAGAATCTTCTTCTCAAGAAATACGATGTTACGTTTAGTTATTATACTATGTAAACACCCTTATATCTTCATATCCTCATATTTAGTTGACAGAGAGCTTTCACTTTTTAAAAATTTTTAACAGTTCATTTTTAAATTACAATTTTGTTATCTTTAATAGGTTGAGGCCTAGGATAATAATATTGGTCATTTGATGCATCTTAGATTTTAAAATATATAATGTCTAAAAAAATAAACTTCTTTTTACGTATTGTTTAATGTATTGACAAATCATGGAAAATGTGAGAGTTTTACAATATGTTTAAAAATTCTTATTTAAACATTTCGAAATGAAATGATACACGAAATATTGTTATTTTATCAATAAATCGACAATGACATTCGGAAACAATTACAAAAGAGCTCTTTTACAAGTGTGTGGTACACTATACATAATTATGTTCCCCTTATTAATAGATGAACCTTTACGTTCCTTTATCTTTTCAGACACTGGTGATCCTGCAAAACTGAACGAATTGGCGATCAAAGTGATTGACCAGCAGACCTGCACACGACAATGGCAGTCCACGGCGATCCTGAAGAACAGAATACAACATCGCCGGACACCCGCGGTTGAGAACTTTTGCTCCTTTCTACAATTTGTGAACAATAGAAAAGTATGCACATCTTAGTGTTTTGGGCAAAAATTGAGCCATATGAAACCGTATTTGTATCCCCATATGCATCCCAAAATAAAATCTTATTTTTTAATTACGCTACGACCATGAATATCACTTCATAATGATTCCTTATTACATGAATTTATATTTATATAATTTTCAGCAATTGTATGACTTAATATTAAAATCTTAACAATTATACTCTATTTTCATTCGTATAATCATGCAAACCCCGCTTGTGCCCGACACTACGACATTTGCGTCATTGATAAAATAAATCTGGACTATGGATCACAATTCTATTCGTAGTGTTAACACTGACAAAGACACAGGGAAATGTAAATATTTCTCTATAATTCAGTCCGTTACAAAATCTTAGCCTTTTTGTTTAATCTTAATGCTCAATTCACACTATATTACTTTTCCATTAATGAATTTATTACACTTTTGGTTTTTAATCAAGTTGTCTGTTTTTGTTGTTGTATTTTTTTTTTACCTTGCATTCAGTTATATCGAAGGCTCATAAAAAAGACAATTAAGTGTTGTCCGAAAACATCGTTGATGACGCAAAGCAAAATCCTTAACTTTACTTTAGGCATCTGTCTATAATACATCTTCGGATGATTTCTATGAATCAAAAGCAAAAATGGATCTCATCTCTTTTCGCACGTCTCGCCTTCTTGTTCTTTTACTTTGAGATAAAAGGCACAGCGTAAATAATCCAAATAAACAAAACAGTTCTATAAATGTTTAGAACAGTTTGAAAAAGTTCATGCTGTATCTAGTTTAAAATATTTTATATTTTGGAGCTATTTTAAATTTTTATTAGTGAAATATACTATGATATAAAAAAAATAATAAAATTGTCAATTCATCGTTTATTAATGACGCGGCAATGTCACATTTGGTTAACGTTTTGAACATTAAGATAACTCCAGTGTTTAAGAAATCCGTGTCAAACCAAATACTTTTTAATTTTTCTAGTTAAAACAACTTATAAACTTACTATAGAGACCAAAATATTTATAGCTTTGCACGTTTGTTTTCCTACAGTGAGCTTCAGCTCACAAGGTCCAAAAATTAAACAGCCAAAATTTAACACCATGATGCATTATCTCATAATTTATTAAATTATGCACCAAAATACATCATGTTGGGTTATAATTTAAGCAAATCAATTGATTATCATTAAATCAAAAAAAATTTATTCATTTTCTACAGAAAATATTAAAAATATTACATTTTTTCTTGCCACGACCTTCCCCAAAAAATCACAAAATTGCATATTTTTGAAAAATTCTAAAAAATTATTCAGTTTACATACATTTTTAAAAGAATATTTATTAAGAGCTACATATTGTGTTAACATAAAAACATAGTTTATCAAAACTGACCATCTAGGTTTTGCTCGATAGTCTCTTGAACATGTGTACCCCCATATTCAAAATGTAAATTTTACAAGTTGTTTTTTGCAAACTTTGGAAAAAAATGGAATGTACCCCAAAAAAACCCACAATATAACAGTCACTTAAATTGATATACTCAATGAAACTGTATTTTACATATAAAATTAAGGTCGAGACTGCCAAAAAACTCATATAGTTGAGTGCAGTAGTACCCCCTTCCCCTTTCTGTCAAATACTTTCTATCCCAGTTTTTTAACATATTTATCAGTAGATTAAACACCAATCAGTGTTATGTAGTTTTAATAACACAAGTACTTACTTATCCTCTCCTTGTCCAGGAGGACACATGAGGTCGTCAAGCTATATAAACGCAGTGTAATTGTTGGAGGAGAATGCATACAATACGTACAATTATATTACACACTCATTTACCTTTTTACATTTCGCTGCTTTCCTTGCTTTCTCCAATCCCTCTAAACGACGGAGATGCTATATTTTAACAAATTTTCCACTTTTTGACAAACCATAATTATTTTAAAACACTTGTTGTGTGCCAAAATTATAACCGGAAATTTAGCACGCTGTGTAGAAAAAGAACCGGATCCGAAAGACACTGGAGTTACCTTAATATCATCTTAATTATTCAAAAAAAATTTTATTAATTTTTAGTTCTTTAAATTAAAAGATATTTTTCTTGAAGGTCAGAAATGGTATCAGTAAAATAATCAAGTTAATGAAACTTACATTTGAGGTGCTGAATTATCTGAGAGAGGCTAAACCTGAGCTATTCTTTATCTAATTTCTCAAATATATCAGCTTTGAATACATATTACTTCCTAGCTGTATATGTTCATGAAATACCATCTATATATCCAGTAAAATTATCATTGTGGTATAAAATATCATATTCTATAATACAGCGCCCATGAGAAGCGCAATTCAATGTGACATTACTTTTGGATCAACCCTTGTACATGCTTATAATACGTTTCATTATCACAAGCGAATTATCTTAATAATTTACATTTCTTAGTTAGAGATATTTCCTAACAACGCTAATACATGTAAACGCCACAAACATATCTGTAATTTATTTTCCAATTACATGAATTAAATTTAAAATAAATATTGTTTTTCGTACTCTAATTTAAATGTTTTAAAAAGATATCGCTTATTCACAGAAATTTTTGTCTAATTCTTCTCTTTTTTATTCATATATTATGTAATCATCCATTCAGTTCAATTCAAATCTTGTTTATTTCCAGTAGCTTTTGTATATTTCTAATCCTGATATGTTATATGTACATTTTCTTTTATCATCTTTAGTTAATCCTGAATCATTCACATATCTGTATATGGTTGAGGCTCGACTTGCCTTTAGAATATTGGTTCATATAACTGATACATGTATTACTTCACTTAAAGAAACATTTATTATGACTTCTTTTGTCAGTCACATTATGAATTATTATTGTCTTTCTTTACTGTTCAAATAACGATGCACCACTTTTCCCCCACATACACACGGACTCTGTAAAGTCAAACTATATTTATTTAACATACTTGGTATAGAAAGGGCTTTGTGTTGTAATGCCCCATAAAAAGCCGTCTAGTTTTGCTTTCCTAAAATTGGAGAATTTACTCACTTTCAGTTAAATTTTAATCACACATTTTGATCGTTAATTTTGTACATAGATGAAACCCGTCGTGGAACTAAGACAAGCACTCTACAAAAAAAATAGTTATTTGAAAATTTCAAAATAGCGACAGTTTGATAACTATGATTCAATGTTAAGTTCAATGTTAAGTTGCAATTATAAGTTGTCCTTTTCTCCCATCAAATTAGTATTATTAAAACAAAGTCCAATAAGTAAATCTAAATACTTACATGTGATATATGCATGAAGTTTAGGAGTGAGAGTTCATAAATATTGATAGAATTCAATATTATATGATTATCTTATTGATTAACAAAGCAAACTCACATGAGTAGTATCAACGATATAAAAACCATTCCAGCCATCACGACGTAGACATATCCCCTGAAAATGGAGACTGTGTGGGAGTAGATGGGGTTGAATATAAGACTACCCACGATATAGCATGACGTCTCTATAGCTGCTATCCCACCAAAAAGTGCACCTGTGTAAAAGACAACAAATGAATGAAATTACGATATTTTGATTTTATTTTCCGATGAAAATAAAATGACTTACTTGAATTTTTTTTAGATCTGTTCTGTCTGTCAGCAACTTCATTCGAAGACTTTTGCTTGGCCTCGCCATTTAAGAAAATGCACATTTTGCTACTTCATCGATGGAGGTAAATTTATTTTCCATTTAACTTTGAAATTCTCATTAGTTTTATTATTCGAATTTGATTGATCTGCATTGACACTTCTAGGGTCTTTCAAGTGATAGAACCCGGGTACACGTAACCTAGTATTTGATCACATATGCTTTGGTATACCTTGTTTATCTGGTGACGTCATTCGTGACATAATGGCCCTGATCATAGGTAGTGTCAGCACTGCGCCTCCACCAACAACGGCAGCTTATGAATAACAAAGTTATAGACCGATGTTAAAAGCCAAAACACAGAATTTTAAAATTTGCATGATTACTTTTAATCACAATTAAGATGAAGGCATAGACCTTTGGCAGCAAAAATACTAAAACATTCAGGCACAAGTATATCAAATTGCAAAATTGAGAAATATGTAAATCGCACCTAAATATAACATAATGTCTGTTGATGCGAATGCTGTAATCATAAAGCCAGATATTCCTGACAAAGAACCAAGGATGGAAACCCCTTCATCGTTAAGGCAAAGATGAAAGACTTTGATCATTCCCATACAGATAACGTTCTGGAAGAGGCCAATTACAGCTCCCAACCATCCTACTTTCACAGAGTCCCAACAAAATGGCTGACTTATCTGGTAAAGTATATCTACTCCGCTCCTCCCAACAGCGGTTATTCCAGTTGCAAAGAAGATAAGAATACAGATATTATATTTCCAGCGATCTGCACTTTTTGAAACGTAAAAGGAAAATATTTTCTCCACGTATTTTAGGCAAGACGTCTCGTTTGACGCTGAATCTGTTTTTGGTTTCCTCGTTTCTGGTAAAACAAAGATTATTATTATAATGACAAATGTATATATGCAACATGCTGCTACTTGTGGCCAGACAAAGTTTGTAGCTTTTATGAAATATCCCGTACAGAATCTCCCAATGACTAATCCTAGACCAACTGCAATCTCAAGAAAGGCAATGGCTACAGAACGTTGTTTATTATTTTCTGTAATGTCTGCTATATACGAAAATGCAGCCATTAAAAGGCCCAGGAATCCTCCGGTGGAACCTTCGATGGCACTGCCAATCAGAATAAAATTGATATCAATGCGGTAGTAAACAATGAACAGCAATATTAGTTTACTGATTATTTGACCAATAGAGGGGGCTAAAAACAGAAATAAACGTCCAAAACGATCACTAAATGCCCCAAGAAAAACAGAGGCAATGACGGCAGGAATACCGGAAACCAATGATACGTATATGTTAAACACAGTTGCCTTTTTTTGAATGGTCTCAGACTCGGGTGACGCTACTGATTCGTTCACAACACATAGAGATCCCGTGGACACGGGCACTGTTCTAAGAGGAAACAGGGTTGTAGAAATATAAAAAGGAACGTAAAGACCAGTTGTGGTGAAGGACATTACAAATGCAAAAATATGTAGAAACAGAATTGGTCCAGTTAAATAGTTGCGCCAACTCCTGGTGGGTTTAGCAGTACTTTTTGTTGGAAGAGATTGGTCGTCGTGTTCTGCCATGGCTAATATTTTGTGAATCAAACACTGTACCTATAATTTCGTCCTTTTTCATAACGTTTTTAACAACATCCTTTTAGTCCACTGATATCACCTTTCCTCGTGTGTGAATGTTAAACAAACCTAAATAGTTTTCCAAAAATAGGTTCATTGACAAAATCAACTGTTTAATATATAGAGAGGTAAGTAGTATACTCCATCGATATCATAATCAGCATAAGCAGTGCAATGGGTGACAAGGTTCAATTTTCTTTTATCAGTAATATCATATTCATCATTTTGTTGGTCATTTATGATAACTATTATATGTCACTATACATTGAGTACATTATGAACAGTAACTGACGGCATGCAATTCTTCAAACACGAGCATCTTTCTCAATGCCAAAACACTTTAAAAGGAAGTGATATCTAACACATATAATCACACGAGCATCGTTTTGCTGTTTCTATTTAGTGCGCGCGAGGTGGTCATAAGTAAGTATATTTTTGCACAGTGTAATAAACATTTCAAGTGTTCAACTAGCGAACTAATATAGGCGTCCTTGATTTCATTGTATTGATTCATAATATTTGATTTCGATGTCAGTATTTCGCAAAAAGGCCATTAAATATAGGGAAATAAGTGTTTGTTAAGTTTTGAGGTGAGATTCTAACAAAACTCTTTATCTTTCGTCAAAATTTTGCTTCTTATAGTTTGTACAGTGTGTTCTAACTTAGCATCATATAAAACTGAACGTGACTCAGTATTCAGTCCTTATTTATAAAAAGGAAACGAGCAAGGAAATGAATCGTCTTAAAAGCGTATTTCTTGCTCTTTTAAAGTCGGCATATTTTTAGAGGCTTTTAGGATTACGTGTGCACTGTTCAAATAAGTATATGTCATCGACTTGATTTTCATCAATAAAAATATAAGTAGCTGGTCGTCGGATGAAAGCGCATAATCCAGCATCATTATCAAATGAGCGATAGATAACTAAAATTGGAATTCAGAAATGACATCTTAGATCTACACGAATTACCGAAGTACAATAAAAATATATTTTTCCCAATCTTATATGTACATTTTAATGGGGTATTTTTTTCCTTAATTGATCAACTGAGGCAGTTCATAGAGAAGTTGTAATCTAACTCAATGTTCTAAATTTCAAACTTGCAGGTATATTATTAAAGAGCAAGTTTTTTACTTGAAATTATTTGTCGAAGGGGGATTAAATCACTGAACACCAAAAAGCACTTGTCCTATATACAACTCAAATCTCGTGAGAAGTCAACATTTTGCTGCAAGGATGTGCTTGTGGTTTGAGGAAAACATATTTTCTGATTTCCTATTCTACATTACATGTCCTACATTTTTAACTCCTGAAGAGTTTGATCCCGACGAAAATCGATAAAATATCATAATTTTATGTACATATACAAGTGTACTTATTTTTTTTAACCCCCTTAAGAGTTTGATCCCGACGAAAAACGATAACATATCAGATTTTTTTATGGACGTATACAAGTGTACTTATTTTAGTTTTGATTAAAATATACCATGTTTGAACATGTAGTAGTTTCACATTTTGATAATTCCTAAAATAATTGATTTTCATTTCAGTTTATGTGAATCTTTATATTACGCGACCTTTTATAGCATTCGTCATTAGAATATTTGTATCTATAATCTGTCCCAAATTCTATCAATTTTTGATGATTTTTAATAAAAATACACATACCTGTGAAAGAAATACAGTTGAAATCGATAATCATTTTTCAAACATAAAAGTTCACAAAAATCAGAAATTTCTTATGGAGATTAATAATGGGAAATGTTTACATCTGTTCACCATTCGGAAACTCTCGCTTAAATATCAACGTTATCATCCGGGCTATTTCATGGCTGATGCAGTGCAAAATCCCCGTAGACTTTTTATTTAAGTTGTGTATTGAAAACCTGAAGCGGTAGAGAGGGCGTTTCAAAACAGATTATCTTGATATTTTTTATATTAGAGGATGAATCACTACTGGCTCTAAAAAGTACTGAAAGTGCCATTTTTTTACTGATAATTTCTTATATTTACTGATATTGTACTGTTTTTGTTAAGAATTGCTGATATTTACTGATAATTTTACTGTTGTTACTGATAATTGCTGTTGGTTCTGATTTTTACTGATATTTACTGTTGTTTTTGCTGTGTGTTCTGATATTCTGATAATTACTGATATTTACTAAGATTTACTGATTGTACTGAGAATTGCTGATAATTACTAAGAATATTTTTAAAAGCCTTGGAATTTTCAAGAATTAAATTACATGCAAATTGTTAGGAAATTATTACAATTTAACAAAAAACAAATAAGTGGCATTTTCTTAAAAGAAAATAAATGAAAGATCTAAGTTTTCGTTGATTTTATCAACAGTAACTTCTCTTTTACAACCAAGAAAAATTAGGTTTGATTATTTTCTCTTATTCTGATGTACGTAATTACGACAGTCATATTTAAAGCAAATGCGCGGATTCTGCGCAGAGGTGCGAAATTAATCTTGAATTGGGTCCGTCGTCCTTAAGGGGCGTGTTTAGCACAAAAAAACAAGATACGATGGGTATCGTATTCTTTTATTTAGCATGTTTTATTTTATTGAGAGTGAACCTTTTCCTAATTTTTTATCCCCGACACACTTTTAGAAGTCGCTGCAACAGGTTTGATCTATGATCTAATCCAATCTTCTTACAGGTTCATAATTCACAACGAATCTAAAAATGTATGCTTGTGTTGAATGGGCCTACATGTAGCTGTCATTCGTTCTGCTTTTCTTTTTATATTTTTAAACACAGCCAAATATATTCACTATTGTTGTTCGTCACTTTTTTTTCTTTAATATAATTGAGGAGATGAATAACAATAAATTCTTCGGGAATACGAAATTTCTCAGACAGCTACCTCAACTAAACAAATAACAAACCATTATACTCGAAACCTAGAGTATTAAGTTTCAACGAAGAATGTCACTTACTTTACTGATTTGAAAATAATTTTTCAGTTCGAGTCATTCCAGAAACTGAAAGAGAGCTGCTTGCGTTGAACAGAATACTGGGAAATAACTGCCAGTTAGAGGTGAGACTTCCCCGAGAACGATGTAATTAAGCTAATCCGAGCCAGAAGCTCAAATAAGATTTTCTGATCACAATTTGTTCAGCGTCTGTATTCACGGCATCGTAAAAATCAACGGTCAGCCTTTCCTAGTTACTGAATTGCATGCGATATAGACAATGAGTTTCCGACGTCGTTTTTGCTGTTTTATATGACAGTTTTTATTTTTAATTAACAAATTATATTTAACAAAGCATTGTCATTTTGTAATCATGTCCCAAAGCATCATTGGTAAAGGCAAGGTCAAAGAAAGTGGGCGCTTAAGATGTAGATTCGGCAGGAATCTGGGCGCACAAGGAGAGTGGAAATTTCATCAATTAATTTTGCACATTTTCCGAATTATAACCGTTATTTGGTTTCTGCTGGACGTGGAATGGGTAGAAAAATGTTTGTAATGCAAAAGGTTTTATCATAATATGGGTCTAAATATAGCAACACGATGCAATTCATGCAAAATCATACTTATTTACAGCTGTTTTTAAATGATTTTTTTTGTCTCTGGGTCTTCTCTCCACAAATTTGAAACGTGCAAAGATGACATATTTCAACATTAAAGATGTCGCTTTTTAAAAAAAGATGGAGAGATGACCCAGAGATGACTAATTATGTACTTTTTCAAAATATTTTTGGGAAGATAAAAAACAAGGTCCATGGATATGACAATGTTGTTTCAAACACTACTTTATACCGCATATTGTTAAGTCACTCATGGCTCAATGGTTTCGTCCTGGATTAGTGAATACATACATGCGGTGTTTGGGGTTTAAATCCTACCGGTGACTCCTTTTTCATTTTATTTTTTCAACTTTTTTGTTTTTAAATGTATGTTCATATAACATTATGTTGAATTATAGAATACCGGTATATTTTAATTTGCCGTTATTGATTTCTGCCGTTTGAACACTATTTTCTGTTCTTATTACTAGTTTATTAAGATATACGATATAAATGAATTAAAATATGTATGCATTAACATTTCCAATATAACTAGTTATCGGTTTACCCTCTCATTGCCATTTTTAGAAAGCTTGTGAGTTTTTTTTTAATAGCCAAATAGACATGTACTTCAACTCTCAAACATAATATAGTTTGAGTAATTAATTTTTGTTCAAATCTGTACATAGCCTTTCGAGGTTATAGACATTTAAATCACTATTGATTCGTACGATATTTATGATATGATGATTTATTATGATATATTTATACGATAACTAGTAAGTAGATGAGGAAGAAAATGTACCTATATGCTCTCATATATTTTGATCGCTTTATAAAGTGGGGGGGGGGGGCAGAACGAAAATATAGGGAATTGAAAGTTAACAGTGTACCCCTACCAAATGTTTAGTTTTATATCTTGCATAGGATTTTCTTATTCTGCCTTAAAATAGTTTTCCATAAAGATACAATGTCAAAAATTACGTGTATGCAAAAATAAGTGTAAAATTCGAATACTTTACAATATTTATTTTTTGTTATTCTACTGAGGGGCCACATGGCACAATATCTTTTGAACGCCAATTGTTGCTCAGGTGAGCGATGTGGCCCCATGGGCCTCTTGTTGTTTACTTATCGGGATCGTCGTTTAAAACATATTCAACTAAATTTTCTCCAGACCTATTCAGCACATAAAACGACAATTGTCTTATAATTTGGGTGTCGGTAGGGGACCTTATGTACTCTCAAAATGTTTGTTATACAAGGATTTCTGATATTCGCCTTTAGACAGATGTATGGCGATTTAATTGTCAACATGTAAACATCAAGATCTCCCCAAAATATTTCTTGCAACTGAACCAGACCCTTACATAGAATGGGCTTCCACCAAAGATCACTGTGCGGGTTGTACAGAAATTGATAGTTGAACAGGAGCTTAAAGGCCGGGGCCCAGGTATAAATAGCAGCCAATCACAAAATGAATGGGAAATTCAATTTTCTCTGCAGTTTCAGTTCAGAGAGAGTATTTTCAAATTAGTTGCATTATTCATGAATAAAAAATTATAATTTTTGGTGTGGAAGTAGCTACCAATGCTGTTATCAATTGACATTAAAATTTTTACATACAAAAAATTATTAAAAGAGTCTTCATCTTATGAAGTTCTGAAGCAGCTCAAAATTTTGAATTCTAAACAAGTGATTGACATTGGAGGCGGAGATAACCAATGTTTTGTTTACATAGGAAGTGGCTGTAGCCATGTGCTCTGCAGGTTGCACTACAGTATTAAATTTTACTCTATATTCTTACCAAAATTGCACAACTTTAGGTACAGATTAAAAATTCAAAACGAACTTCTGGAAAAAATCCTCTCGACATCCTTTTAAACAACGCTTCATTTACAATTTTCTAGCAAAATACACACGTGCATCCAGCAAGGCGTGAGACTTTGTTTACCTCGAAGTTACACATGTGCTTGAAAATCAAGCCCGGGCCTTTTCACCCCCCTCCGGAAACAACACGCATCAAAAATTCAAATGACCTCGCATTATTACAAAATTGGGATAGTTAGACCTCTTACACATTGTTTTTCATCTCATAAAAAAAATCAGCTCCTGTCGCTTGCGGAAACGCCCCAAATTCAAAGGGAAATTCGGGAATTATTTTGCCTCAGCCATGTTTTGACGTGAACCTTCAGTGAAATACTGTTATGACACCTGCAGATTACTCATCACAGCATGAGAAATGTATCGGCAAACATCTTTTACCTTAGCATTGATTAAAAATTAATCCTTCACATGAATAACACTGTTAGTGTGATAATTATTGAAATTTATTTAAAACCTGAAATTAAATTAATCACATTGCTTTTAGTTCCACTTAAAATTCTTCACGAGTCCGCAAAAAAGATGCATTAATGTCCCATCCGTGGTAGATAAATTGTCAATAATGCGAGTTACTTCCTATTTTCTTAATACATCTGGATTATGTTTTATCTCTCCCAAAAATTCCTGTGTCAAAATTTAAATCAAGCTACAGTATCTGTCCTTCCATTGGTGTGAGCTACTTTACTTTGCACATTCCACTAGCCACCATTGTTTTGTATGTGATGCACGAACAACACAAGCAATGCTGACATTCTTCAATCTTCAGTCTCCCGAACCTGACTTATCACAAAGTCATCAAAATGTGGGTCACTGTCCTCAGAACTTAATTTGTAATAAACCCGTTCTTGTTTTTCTTAACAGCTTCGTTAAAATCCCAACTCAGTGTCAAAAGCTAACAAAATGTTTATCCACGACGTTTAGTTACTTCCAAAGCTAAAATATACATTTTTCCCAGCTTATTGTGGTGTTTCTGCCATTTCCCTCCATTTTCACTCTGGTTCCTAGTTCCCACCACAGGATGATTAATATGAGGTAAATAAGGGGTATATGAATATTTGTTTGCTTGTAAAAGCAAATGAAAGTTTTATAAACGTTGTATTTGAGTTCTCAACAACCAGCTGTTAATTAGTGTTCATATTTTCTTCTCACATCCTAATGCCGATCTACTGGGGTTTTAATCAGTTGAATGAAAAATGTCCCTAGTGAACCACTGATTATTCTTTGTAAGCTTTGTCGTTTTGGTGGGGGAACTGCTAAATGTTATTTTGATCAAGTTTCATGCTTGAAATCATTATTGTTACAGGGATGCCATATATTGAAATTTTATATCTTTACACATATATGATACAACAGTGAGTTACAACATAAGTAAAATTAAAACACTTATCAAAATCTCTATATATAAGAATTTATACAGCCCCTCTTACAGACTGTGTTTTCCCCAGTGTATAAACAAAGCGGACTGAGCCGCATGCAATGTTTACTCTTATCAGCATCACCGACAGTGATGGAGGTAGTCCCGCCTTTCTGCCCTTTTAGGCTTAATTGTCTACCAAGTGGCAGAAAATCTAGGTGGACCCCGGCCTTGAAGAATCATGAAGTGAAAGAAACTGCTGGTGTTTTTGAATACGGAAAATATCACACTTTGGAGGAGGTATGGGATTTATACTCTTGTATTGATTTAAAATCGATATTATTGATATGAGATGATTTGTTTTTCAAATACCGAAATTTTATTTTCGTAATATTGAGTCACAGTTGAACAGCTAAACAGATTAATGTCTATACTTTACAACGATATTTATGTTATTTTTAGGTCAACAATTGGATTGACAGTATTACTAAGTACTATCCAAAAATCACATCTGTTTTTGAAATCACAAAATTTTACGAAGGACGCACAATTAGAGGAATTAGGGTAAGGAGCTCTTTATAAACTTAAAGGGGTTTTTCATGTCGTAGAATCAATAATTCATGTGACATGTGTTATTGAAATGTTTTTTGTCACGATCAAATCAAAAATTAATTAGCACTGAAAGCATTGAAATGTTTTTGTTTTGTCAAGATAGTCGATAAAATCAAAACTTAATTAGCACTTATTATACGTTTCATTTTATTCTTTCTTTTCTTCTTTTTTTTTTTCTATCTCCCTTAACTAATGCCACTTTTTGATATGTTTTTGTACAAAAATGTCTACAACTGAGGTTAATTTCAAGCCCAGCTTTTTCATTCAGGGAGGTATTTATGCCAGAGAATGGATTTCACCAGCCACAGTATTGTTCATGACAGGGCAGGTAAGCAATCTCATTTACCTTAGCACAAATTTTTATTTCTTTATAAAAGTATATATTGTAAATATTTTCTATGAAAAAGCCTTATGCACACTTTTTTTTAACAAGAAAATGAATTTGAATGACATTTACTCAAGTTTTCAGGATTTTATTTGATATAAAAAGTTTGGGGTTAAATTGAAATTTGATTTCCATTGTCTTTTTTATCGCAGATGCTTGATAGATATTCAGACGACCTACGGATAAAACAGATAGTGGACAGTTTTAATTGGTTCGTTCTGACTGTGCTCAACGTTGATAGATATATATGAGTTTACGTGGACAAAGGTGAAAACGCATTGTAAATCAAATCGTTATACAACCAATTACATGGCATTCTTAAAAAATGTTTTAATCAATTATCGATTTTTGGTTTTTGGGTTTTTTTTAGTTTACTTTGTGTCTTTTGTTTTTCTCCTTTTTTTGATAGAACAGAGTCGAAATTCTTTTGTGAGTCAATGTAGGAATAGAAAATAGATATTCCTAGAATATAATTTTGTTTTCTATGGAACATAGTGCAATATTTTGACAGAATCGTAACTGGAGAAAAACTCGCTCCAAGCATGGAAAGTGCACGGATTCTGTTGATCGTAACAGAAATTGGGACTATGAAGGGTGCAATATGTACCCATGGCTTTCTAAAGTTACATTTATGCCAGTGGATTTTCTTTTACTTGTAAATTTTGATTTTTTATTAATGTTTCTTCAATCGCAGGTTGTAGTGTTAGGATTTTAGAGAAAATACAAAATAATATAATGTAATTATTATTTGTCATTGTTCTATTAGAAGATGGAGCTAGCAAGGACCCTAGTTCAGACATGTATTGTGACTTTCACAGTTACGGTCAGATATGGATGAGTCCATGGGGATATACCAAATAGCTCTCTCCAGATATTAAATACCAAGTACTTATTTCAAACTAATCTCAAAGATTATACAAATCATTGGACAATTTTAGTCCAGATTAACAGTTACTGTATTACAAAAGAAAAAAAGCTTATTATTGTATATTATTATCGTATTTTTATTTGGAAGAATGTTTAATTTGGAAATGAATTATATCCTGAAAAATAATTCATTTATGCTAGATACTATTCATAAGTCTAATTATTATGCAGGCTATCATACTTTTTCCGTAAGACAAAGGTTCTGAATTAGCAGTGGAATCCCTGGAAAATGTGTTTGGAACCAAATACATGTACCAGCATGGCAGTATTGCTAACACTATGTGTAAGGCTAATATTGCTTTATAAAATAACTTCGTGTTTTGCTTAAAATATAAGAGAAAATAGCTGTCTAAGACTGTATTTAAGACTTATTTCAATCTATTTCTATTTTCTGTTGATTTTAGACGTTTCTAGCGGAAGTATTGCTGATTGGACATATGGAGCAGCTAAGATCAAATATTCCTACGCCGTTGAGTTACGTGACACTGGAGAATATGGATATTTCCTTCCACCAGATCAAATAATTCCATCTGGAAAAAAGACTTCAAAAGCTCTTATTGCTTTAGCAAACTTTGTAGTAAATAATTGATTTCAATGAATTTTACATGTGTATTTAATGATTAAAGATAATAAACCTTCAAATGGTCTGTCTTCTTGTCTTTTTCTAACCTATTTTTTTATAATTAGGGTATTTTTATGCGTTATTTTTTCTGAACATGTCAGGACTGTGATTGATCTCTTAGTTGTATATTTTAAAGGAAATAGTTCTACGCTTTGTATATATTTCAAAACGCTTGCAACACCATATCATAAATTGAAGCCTGTTAGTTTTTGAGATGATTTTTAAAAATTTTGCCCGTTATACGTTTTTACAATAATTTCACGAGTTGTAGCATTATGGTTCTATAAATAAAATCATTTAATGAACATGTAAAATTATGGATATTTAGATAGAGTTATTTGAAGTATTTTTCAATTTTTATTTACTTTTCACCCCCCCCCCCCATCCCCCGGGAACGGATATTTTCTAAAGCCGGGTTGTCACAGTCTTAAAAAAGTTACGATGGAACACTATATCAGTATGTACCAAGGATGATGAGCGCTATGACATTTTAGCTCTTTAGCAGATTGATCTGGATTGTTCTCTGTATTATTTGCTCTTACATGTAAGTAAACATTCTTTTTGAGGCAGAATATTAATCAGGAAGTCATTAAACAATTTATATGTTGACATTGGGATGATATCAACAACATTAGTCAATGATATAATGCAACACAAAAAAATATTATCATTTCCTTTTTGACATATATATTTATGTTGGGATTTTTTCAGAATTGAAAACTCATTAACAAGCAATTACTATAGAAGACATTGTATCCTTATTCGATGTTCTGCAAGTTTGAATCCCAAGCTTCAATGTGTAAAGTTTGCACATGTATAAAAAAAACTATGTCTTGTACTCGAAAGGAATTGGATCAAGACGATCAAGGCAAACCGTTCTTCCATAAACATAGGTGGACAAAACATGAAGTACTGATCACTGAAAAGCACGTGAAAAGCAAACCCCGTGATAAATCACCGCTTTCCCGTGAGGTTGTGCTCGTGATTTGAAGACCTAATTTATAATTCTACATCTTTTCTTTATTTAATGCCCTATAATCTCCATGATAGTTTGACCCAGCGGAAATCGATAACATATCATACGGTGTTAGTACATAAACAGATAATTTTAATACTTAGAGTTGTAAATCAAAATACCCCGTTGGCACAAATAGTTGCTTTTATTAGATAGGTAAGCATTATTCTCATTTTTGTGTGTCTTTGATAACATTTCTTTGTGTTGCGGAATACAATTTATATGTCATTATTTACCCCCCCCCCTTTTTTATAGCAATTGACATAAAACAGAGTACTTGTTGGTTGTATACCAGTCAAAAAAAGTTAGTGTTTAATATCTGAGCTAACCAACACATCATTTACTTTTAGTTTCACTTTTTAAAATAATATTTTGCAATGCATTTATAATTTAATACTTTTTTATTTGATATTGCAATGCTGATTTTGATCGGAAATAGTTTTTCCTTCATATATACTCCTTCCGACCCGTTTATATTTCAGTATTTTACCTAATATTTTTTTCCGGTATGTCTCTTCCTTATATTTTTATTGGTTAATCTTTAAATATATTTTTTTTTTCAGTTTAAAAAAAATGGACTTAAAGTTCTCACTGTGCCTTGTGGTGCTGTTTGGAACTTGTCTAGCTCAGAAGATAAGATATGATGGGTATGTTATACTTTTCTAACAAATTACTGAAACAAGCCTGATCTTGACTTAATCAAAAAGTACATGTATGGCGGACAGTAATGATCAATAAGTTGATATAATATATTCGCAAACGTCCAATTGACAAAGATACCTATACAAGTTTTGTAACCTTTTGATTATATGATTAATCAAAAATGTAGATATACTTGCAGGATTTACACATTTTAAAACACTTATAAGAAACTTACCAACGGTTTAAAAGTTTTAAAATATCTGTCAATAATTCTGTCAACAAATAGGAAAAATAAGGTGTTTAACTTTTTAAAGATGGGGAAATAAACAACAGTATTTAAAATTTATTAGAGATATGAACGTTCTAAGATAACTAACTAAATGTAAACATCTAAGAAAACTTAAAATATTGAAGCATTCATTCAGTGATTTAAAAATAGTTTTTCAGTGCTTCGAGTAGTTCCAAAAACTGAAAAAGAGCTAGGTGCTTTAAAGAGAATACTGGAAAATGACCGTCAGTTTGAGGTGAGATTTCTTCTCGGACGATGTTAATTGAACAAACCTTAAACCAGTCAATTTCATATTATGACGAAATCTACACTTGTACATTCGTAACAGGAAATAGAATTTGATGAATTTGATTACCCGAGCCCCAGTGTCAAGTCATTTTTTTTTATCACAGTTTGTTTGAAGTCTTTCTTCATCGCATTATCGGAAACCAATTACGGTCAGTCTCGCATACACCTACTGAGCACCCTGCATTTGTTTACTAAGTGTCTGGTATACTGAGTACTATACGAGACCGACCGGGAGTTTCCGACAGTGTCATCAAAAATTGTGTTTCAACCTCTTATATAAAACCACTTAGCCATTTGAATACAAAAATATCAACATAGCTCCTTGGGCGAAGAGTTTTCGAGTTTTTTCAAATAAGGGTATATAATCAACGTTATGTTAAAATTGTTAGTAATATATTTTTCGAATACATGCCCTTAGACAGATGTATGGAGATTCTCTGGTGTAATTGGCCAGCATGCGGACATCCAGGTCTCCCCAAAATATTTCATGAAACTGAACCAGACCCTTACAGAGAATGGGCTTCCACCAAAGATCACTGTGCGGGATGTACAGAAATTGATAGCTGAACAGGAGCTGAAGAATCATGAAGTGAAAGAAACTGCTGGTGTTTTTGAATACGGAAAATATCATACACTGGATGAGGTCTGAAATATTTTACATTTGTTTGTTTCGAAATCAATATAACTGATATGAAAAGATAAAAATTTTCGAATATCGAAAATTCAGTAAAATTTAGACACATTTGATAACTGACAGCTAAAATTTGGCATAGTATTAATATTTATAATTTAAAGTAATCTCAGTGTTATTTTTAGGTCAACAATTGGATTGACAATATAACTAAGTATTATCCAAATATCACTACTGTCTTTGAAATCACAAAATCTTACGAAGGACGAACAATTAGAGGAATAAGGGTAAGAAACATTTTTAAAAATTAAAAGTTATTTAGTTGTGTATCATCATCTTATTATGTTAAATTATTGATATTATATCTATAATTGATTGTTATTTTGATAAAAAGAGTAGAAAAATGCTCTTAAAATACGTAAAATATCTCTCTCTCTCTCTCTCTCTCTCTCTCTCTCTCTCTCTCTCAATTTTATATCACATTATGAAGTGTTCTTTGCATAAAGATTTCTACAGCTGAGGGTAGTTCCAAACCCAGCTTTTTCATTGAGGGAGGTATTCATGCCAGAGAATGGATTTCACCAGCCACAGTATTGTACATGGCAGGACAGGTTAGCAATCCCATTTAATTTTTACGGGTGTTTTCATATAATATACATTCACTGTAAATGTTCCAAATCATAAACATCATAATGAAAAATCCCTATACACAAAGAAAATGACATTTGAATGTCGTCAACTCATATATTTTTAAGGTTTGAGTTGATTTGATTGAAAGTCGATTTCCATTGTATTTTTCATCGCAGATGCTTGATAAATATTCAGCCGACCCGCGGATAAAACAGCTAGTGGACAGTTTTAACTGGTTTATTCTGCCTGTGTTCAACGTTGATGGCTATGAGTATACTTGGACAAAGGTAAAAACTGTTTGTCATTTGCATCGTTAATTAAGGTGGATTAACACACTTGGAAAAAGTCACTCAAATTAACAGTTAATTATTTGATTATGAAAGATACATGTATAATGATAAATAAACTGTACATATTTCAAATAAGCGAAAAATTTTCAGTTTGGGGATAAAAATGAATATCTAAAAAATTCAATTCTGTAAGTTACTTCAACAACAAAAGCTCCTGCGGGATTCGAACTCGGGAAGTACAGATCACAAGCCCGACACTTTATCCACTCGGATATGAAGTAAGCTTCATGTTGCGATCAATAAAACCCTTTCAATAAAACGAAATGTCGTTTCGATCAGAGGCCAGCCATATTGTGATAATGTGTTATTCCACCTTTGTTTTATTGTTGTTTTTGTTTTGTTTTGTTTTTTTTTTAATGTTGGAAGGACGGGTGAGGGTTTTTTTAGAAGAATTTGAACAAAAATAACAAACTTCCGTATATGGTGATTTTTTTTTACATGTTACATAGTGCAATATTTTGACAGAACCGAAACTGGAGAAAAACTCGTTCCAAGCATGGTCTGTGTACTGGTGTTGATCCCAACAGAAACTGGGACTATGAATGGTGCAGTAAGTATGGTCCATAGATTTTTTAAGAAGATCTTTACGTGGATGTTTTTTATTCATTATTTTAGTGACTTGGCAAAAAGATTTTTTTGCGTAAAGTACCTCACCATCAGGTGCAATGTAGTTAATTTGTCGTTTTATCATTAGAGGAGGGAGCGAGCAAGGACCCTTGTTCAGACCAGTATTGTGGCCCTAAAGCATTTTCAGAGGTAGAGGTTAAAGGTGTTGCTGATTTCATAATGAAGAACTCTAAGTTGATGAAAGGTTTCATCGACTTTCACAGCTTTGCTCAGTTATGGATGAGTCCGTGGGGATATACCAAGAAGCTCCCTCCAGATTTTAAAGACCAAGTAAGATTTCAACGACTGAACAAACCATTTGAAAAACTAATATGTTGTCTAGATCAACAAATATTAAATTTAAAAAAGAAGGCATCGCATTGCTATGTACAGCAAAAAACGTAAACAATCAAGACATTAAACAAACAATTATAGGTTTGGTAGCTGCAGGTGTGTAGCTCCCAGTTTATAAAAAAATTGGATCGACGACTTATGAGCTATCTACAGTTACTTACATGTACCTGTTATGAAGTTGCAATTTATGACGCTCAAAATCTTGCGCTTATTTTGGACTGATTAACATTATGCCAAATTATTATACAGGCTACCGTACTTTTTTTCCATAGGACAAAGGTTCTGAATTAGCGGTGGAAGCCCTTGAAAAGGTGTTTGGAACTAAATACCAGCATGGCAGTATTGCAAACACTATATGTAAGGATAATTTTTAGCATATTAAGCGCTTGTAGTGTGTATACTGGCTGAAGAGCAGTGTAAAACTATATTCAAGACTTACTTAAATCTATTTTCTGTTGGTAATTTCAGACGTTGCGAGCGGAAGTAGTGCTGATTGGACATATGGAGCAGCTAAGGTCAAATATTCCTACGGCGTAGAGTTACGTGACACTGGAAAATACGGGTTTCTCCTTCCGCCAGATCAAATAATTCCATCTGGAAAAGAGACTTTAGAGGCTCTTATTGCCTTAGCAAACTTTGTAGTAAATAATTGATTTCTATGAATTATAGTACATGTATATGAAAAAAATTAATAAATATTCAATGATATACCTCTTTCTTTCTTTATATATATATATATATATATATATATATATATATATATATATATATATATATATATATCATTGGGTTTTTTTTTTCAAAATATGATATATCTGTATATTTATATCTACCGAGTATGATTCCCTCTTTTTCTTACGGAAACTTACAGTTAATTCATAGCTCTATAGAAACAGCCATGCAGACTGAAATCTACACGCCCTGTTTTATCGATTGGTCGAATTATACAGCGGCTGAAATTGAAATGACTGTAATCGACACACCCTGTTTATCGATTGGTCGAAACCTACAGCGACTAGAGTTGGGTACTGCCAGTGAAAACCATATTGCGATATATTGCAATATCATACTCTGAATGTTGCGATATATTGCAATATATTGCAAATACATAAACCTTGATATTTTTATAAACAATCTAATAAATGTGATCAAAATCTAGGGTTTTCAGTTACTTTGTAACATTGTAATTTGGTTCTAATGTGTGTTGTAATATATAGCAAATCAGTTCATATTTAACAAGGGCACGCCGCACCACTAAGTGGAGCATCCCCTAGTGACATGAATCATTATGTGGAAGATGCATTATTTAGGAATAAACAGTAAATGCAATTGAGGAGACCAAAATAAGACAGGGCATACATTAAGCATATATGCCAATAACTTAATCAGATCAGAGTAAAAATGAAATTAAATGTGACGCAAGGTATTCATCTTCTTAAAACTGGACTAGTTCCATTCTAAGTACCGGTAATATGGGAAAAATTGACCAAAATTTGATGTACATCGGATGAATTGCTGAAGTATTATCAAAACCGCTTTGGTTGGAATTTTCCGATAGCGTCACAATCAATTCTGTCAGCTACGTCAACCATAAACAATACACGCCGCCGGTGTAAAACCTTTATGATTGGTCAACTCCTTTTCTTAGGCGGAGTTACCAGTACACGCTTATGCAATGCCAGAGCTGAAGGATTTTTCAGAACAGTTCATTTTCCCCAATATGGAGTTATTATCGACTATCCTCTACAGTGTATGTTTATAATAAATTCGTGCAAAACTCTCCCCCCCCCTCTCTCTCTCTCTCTCTCTCTCTCTCTCTCTCTCTCTCTCTCTCTGTAAACGGGCGTTAAACCATAGTCTCAAACTACGGTCTCGAGTACGGCGTTAAACAAAATATAATACTTAAAAGTTGCATGTGCTCCGCGATCATTTCATGTACTAGTATATACCTTAAATGTATAATGTACATGTATTACCTACCAACTCAACAGTCGAAGTGATACACTAGATATGAATTCCTCGATTACACCTTTCGATCGGCAATCGACAGTCAATAAACGAATTGAACGATGATGTGAAAGAAAGAGACGGTTCCAAGTGGAAAGTGCAAGGGGGTATGAATATGTGCCGTCTTCACTAGGCAAGTGTCCGATTCGTTTTTTCTTCTGTTACCCTACCACATTCGGTGTAAATATAGGCCTATATACTTTATAAAAATATCCCCAAACAATTTACCGCAGGTTTCATTATTTTACTTGGCTCTGAATCACCGATCACAAGCTCCATACAGTGGCGTGGTTTCACTGGTTTGTTTACATATAAAAATGACAGCTCTTGATCCGCTTTCCGAGTAAGCCTAAAAGGTTGTTTAGTAGGAGAAGGTTCTGGGCAAGTAAAGCGACATTTATTAACAGTTACTGTAGTAAACTAAATGAAGAATTATTTAAATGGATTATTTGCACAAAATGTGGTATGATATGATGTTAATCTTTTCAAAACCAGCGTTATTTTCGTGCGCCGTAAATTTTTTTCGTTTCGTAAGTATCGTATGCACTGTAGCTTTATAATTTTCCTCGTAGAGCTACAGCTATATGTACTGTATGTATGTTTTATTGCAAGTGTACACTTTCGAAAAATACCCTAATTTCGACAGTCACGAGAATCCCGGTGAATTTTTCATTCTCCGATAAGTTGTTGTTCTGTCCGTGCATAATTTAGTCTGAACCAGCAGCCAATCAGCGGTAAGCTGAATCAACCAATAAAAAAGTTTGTGGTTAAGGTGCGGGTATTGTTTATGCATGACGAAGCTGATAGAATTGAACGCGACGCGATCGGAAAATTCCAACCAAATCGGTTCTGATAATAGACCAGAGACATAAATAACATTAATTATGTCTCTGAGTAGACAAACACATAAACACGCACAGCAGCGATGCTATATTCCCTTCGCAACAAGTTCCGCGAGGGGATAAAGACATAACAACTATTTACTTATTAATTAATTTTACTCAAAAAACGGTAGAAATAAATAAACTTAAGAAATACTTCCATGAGAATTTGCTCACAAATCAAATAGTTGTTTCGTAATCATCAACCATTTTGAATAAACAGTGTTAATACTATTCAAATCGGAACGGTATATTGCCCTTTCCCGAGAAAATACAACTTCGACTTAAACCAAAAAACCCCAAGAAAATCAGGTATTATTAACGTTTAATATTTAAGTCACTCTAATTATCCTATACTGTTTTCTATATTTTACGTCCATAAAAGAAATGAATAAAACTAATAACTGGATCCTCTCCCGTATTCACACACGCCTACCATACACAACCGTAGTTACTATCGTTACATTTACATCCTGTGCCTTGTCGATGTCAGGGCGAGTTTAAAACACTTTATTTAGTTTAAATATCAGCTGTTTCTTTAATTTTATTTTTTTTTACTATATATTCATATACCGGTATATCGTAAAATACCGGTATTTGATTTTAATATCGAGATATATTATCGGCAAGGATTAAACCGCAATATACCGATATACCGGTAATATTGCACACCCCTAACAGCGACCTCAGAAAAAATCACGGACTGCACGAAATAATCATGATGATGTCAGACTCAAAGTCTCACAGGAGACGATTTGGCTGTTTCTTTTAGCTAACGTTCTTATGTACATTAACATAATTTAGTGAATTTTACCTACTTTTTATAATCAATTTATTAATAAGTTGAAAGATGTAAATATGAACAAAAGAATGCTTTCTTTGGAGTTTCATACAGGTTATGAAGGTAGAGATCATTGCAGAAAAAATTTACATAACCCGCCTACGCGGGTCGCGAGTTATGTATTTTTTATGCAATATCACCACCTTCATATCCCCCATGAATCACCAAAGAAAACATTTTATTGTTTAAATACTTCACTTTTTTAAATAATTATATCAAAATTACAATCGACGAACGACCTGATAACAAATGAACGTGATTCAAAATAAACGTACATTTAATTTAGAAGACTAATTGGCCACAATGCCACCCGAGTATTAGTTTTCATGTGCATGTTTGTGTCTCGTAGTTGTGCAGTTTTGAGAAAATAATTTTACGCTTTGTATATATCAAAACAGTTGCGTAAATATTCATAGTTTCTTCTTAAGATTTTAGATTTTACTTGTTGGTTCTTTTGTTCAACTACTTCGAACTTCTTCCTGTGCTCCATCGGTCGGGGATCACATATTGAACTACAAGAGACTTATTATTTCGTAGAAACGAAATATGGGAAGTATCTCGAGAAAACAATATTTCCTCTCGTTAAAAAATTACATACAATCTTGTGTGACGCTTACAATATGATATTTTATCTCGTGATAACGACGTTTTATCTCGTACACACACCTTATGATTTAGATTCATTTATAAAATACTTTGATCGAGTTTAAGACGGCATTCTATAATATCCATGTGGTGCATTTATTCGATGGGAGAAATCATTTGGTGCTATACCTAAGTGCAAACTGTTACATTGTAATCCTTGTGTATCCCTTTAATCAAGGGGACACTAATCCTGTAATAAACTTTCATTTGATAATACATGTACAATGAAATTATTTCGTGCGCACGAAATAATATTTCGTTGTTATGAGATAAGTTGTTTCGCGAAATAATATGTCGTTGTCACGATGTAAGTTGTTTTCGCGAGATAATAACTCGTGCGCGTGAGATAATATCTCGTTTTCACAAGATAATTTATTCCTGGAGTGTTAAAAAAACAATAAAAAACAAAACAATCCTTAAAGGACCGCCCTATGGTTTTTCTCTATATCTTTTTTATAACTCAGCATTCTTCTTGAGGTCACGATATAATTAGAAAGTCACGTATGTATAATTATAATTTGGAATCGACATGTTACTTCGTATTGACATTTCTGGTGTAGTGGTTATTAAACAGAATTTTTAAAGACACCTTCCATGATTTTTTTTTTTCATTTTGCTTTTAAAAGGACTTTATCCTTCATCTTACTATTTCAACCTACTTCATTTAAGAATGCTCTGTGCCAAGTTTGGCAAATATGGTCACACTGGTTCCAGAGAAGAAGTCAACAATATAAAACGTTCACTGACGTATGCTGACGGAAACATATGACACTGAGCAAAATATATAAAGAAACTTTAACTCTAGTTGATAGAGCTCAGGTTAGTTTACAGTTAATACAGGTGTATTATTACAACCTTTTAGATACGTGGCAGACATTTAATTTCAACATAAATACATATACATAATTCACTCGTCTTTGTCAAACTACAAATCAATTAATATTGCTAATGATGAGAATACAGAGATGCACATGTGTTACATTAAAAGTTTAAAATTTATCAATTCAAACTTTACTATAACAGTTTTTGTTATAGTTAAGTTTGAATTGATAAATTTTAAACTTTTAATGTAACACATGTAACAACTTATAAAAAGAAGACATTGTTTATTTATACATATCTAAGTTCTGTTGTTTCTTCCTCACTATTTAAGTAGTGATTATTAGGAAGTATTATTTATATAAAACAAAGTTGTTTCATTATCAAATGAACGATTGAAAACATGAAATATTTTAACTATTGGGGAAGGTGTTTTGTTTCTCCCTTGGACCTCCATGTGTGAGACGTTTAAGACTGATTTAGATAATTGTTAACCTACATTGCGAATGACTGAAATTCATGTCTGTTTCAATCACTCTAAACCTACACTGCGAATGACTGAAATTCATGTCTGTTTCAATCGCTCTAAACCATTTCTGATAATTGATTATACTGGGATGAACATTTGTAAAAACAGTCAAACATTATGCGTGCTATTTCAGTGTAAACATTTTAAAAACATTTTAACAACGTGTATCGCAATAAACTTAAAATCAAAGTTAAATAGAAATTATTCTATAAAAGTATCAATGAAATTTTAAAAAAAGGAATTCAAAGAAGATAAAGAAGCTAGATGGTTCAATTTAATTACTAGTATCATCTGTCAGTGGGTTATAAAATGCAGCTAAATATTGCAATGGAGAAATTTCTGAGCCTTAGTTCTGTAACAATTGACCTAATAAATAAATATATTTTGAATAATTGTGACACATTATAATTTTTTCCTTTTTTTGTATTTTCTCGACACTGTATCCATATCAAAAGTTATGATTGATCAATTTTAGTAGGGGGTTCAAACTACGGTTTCTTTTTAAATTCTTTCAAGAGAATGTCATTACGTTTGGAGCCTGCATAGTTTAAATAGCCACAGGTTATTTTTTTCTGTAAATATTCATAAAACATTGTCTTGACTGTAACTTATGTAAATGGCATATATATTTTAAATTAACTTCATATCCCATGTTTCATCTTGTGAGGCATTTTATTCACAAACTAAAAATTAACTTAAATTATTAATCATACATGGATTAAAAATTAGGTCGGCTTACTCAGATGTACTTAATATCTAAGTGGCATATTACATTACATATTAGACAAATAAACTTTCAGGTATGTAAATGTGTTTTGTTCACACATATAAACTGAAAAAAAAAAAAAAAAAAAAAAAAAATCGAAAACAAAATTAGGTTCGCCGTTTTTAAAGTTAAGTACCTTTAGTTCCCTTCTATATAAAAGGAAAACGACATTGGAACACATTTTAAATGTGATATCAATAATTTATTTAAAACAAACAAATACTTTAAATACTAATTTTATCAAAATATTTAAAAAGTAAAATTATAAATAAAGCTAAACATATGATTTAAAAAATTCGTATTTACACATTCAGCAACAATCAATCATCGCATTTTAAACAAATAATGAGTGAACGACTTTCATGCAGCTGGTATATAAATTAATAACACCATAACACACAACAACAATATGCAATGAAAAAAAAATAGAATTTGTGAAAACCGAAAAAGTAAGATCACCCGTATGGTAAATTGTTATGGTTTTGGTTAAAGCATCGGAATTCCTGTAAAATGATAATTCTTTACCCAGCGTTTCTATTCCCCATCCACAAATGTCCTAGGGGCACGCCATCCAACTCAGCCCAACCCCGTACAGTTTTGTATCATGCCACGTTGACATCTGAAGAACGGCTTGATATCTGTCGATATACACAAGAGAACTGTTGACTCGGAAGTTTTCTGCATAATTGACATCGATGAAGTTCAGGCCGTACATCATTTGTGGCTTTTCGTCAAATGGAGGGTCAAATACGACGATCTCCTTGACTGGATACTCGGGTGCCTGTGGGTAGTCGTATGCTCCAACGCTTCCACTTTGGCCTATGTGAAAGAGGAAGAGTTTGTATACTACTCACATAAAATATTATAAACGCTTTTGCATAAACTACTACTGTGGTTTCATCAATATTCGCTGAACACCAATTTTCGTGGATGTCGTTGTTATGTTTATCCACGAAATTAAATGTTTATTAGAGTGCAATATCAACTAACATTTTGTATTGATAGGATCACGGGCCACGAATTTACGTATAGCTATCCTTGAAACTGTGACTTTCACTTTATCCTCGAAAAGTGATGCCCACGAATATTAATGAAACCATAGTATTTCAAATCAAGTTTACGATGTTATATTAATGATGGAGGGGTGTTTTGGGAGGATATAACAGTCAATATTAAACTACTGTTTTAATTTTTTATAATGATGACAAACTGCATGTCATGCACGCTTCAATAGCATGTAATTATATTTTCTTTCAATACTTTAATGCTGTATTTTGTTAAATAATAAACACTAGCTAAGCCTGTTAATGGCCGTGTAAACCCAATTCCTTTTGAGGGTCGACTGGGCATTCCCGGGGCTTTATCCTTACTAAATATGAAGGCCCAAATATGGGATACAGGGATAGCCAGCCCCTGGAAAGATATCCCATTATAATGTATTATACGAAATTTCCTATTTTCGCCAGGCTAACTATGCCTGTTAATGGCCGTGTAAACCCAATTCTTTTGGAGGGTCGACTGGGCATTCCCTGGGCCCCATCCTCACCAAAAATGAAGGCCCAAATGTGGGATACAGGGGGTTAGCCAGCCCCTTGAAAGATATCCCACTATAACTGTATTATACGAAATTTCTTATTTTCGCCAGGCTAGCTAAGCCTGTTAATGGCCGTTTAAACCCAATTCCTTTTGAGGGTCGACTGGACATTCCCGGGGCCCCATCCTCACCAAATATGAAGGACCAAATATGGGATACAGGGGGTTAGCCAGCCCCTGGAAAGATATCCCATTATAACTGTATTATACGAAATTTCCTATTTTAGCCAGGCTAGCTAAGCCTGTTAATGGCCGTGTAAACCCAATTCCTTTTGAGGGTCGACTGGGCATTCCCGGGGCCCCATCCTCACCAAATATGAAGGCCCAGATATGGGATACAGGGGGTTAGCCAGCCCCTTGAAAGATATCACCATTGCAATAGAATATGATGAATTTTTTACCTTGTCGCCAGGCTAGCTAATTTTGTCAATGTTCGGGTCAGCAAGTTATAATTTTAAATATCTTATTGGTTCTCTCCGTTAAAAAATAAAGTTTATATGGAATTTTGAATTTACGTTTATTAGCATGTTTACGGTAATTTGAATAGCGAACCGACCAGAGAAATCTATTCGCTATTCGAATAGTGAATAGCGAAAAGCGAATAGAACTCCAACTTCTGAATGCCGATTTTTTTTAATGGGCATGATACTTGTGATCGCCATGCTACGCATAACGTTCGACTGTAAAAGATCTCTCTATTCAAAATAAAAAAAAAATATCTTTTTAAAAAAACTTCAATAGATCAATGCAATTTCCTTAATCACAATTTATAGTTAGATAATTAACTGATCGGCCATTCGTGGCCATTTTTGAGTTTTGTTACTCATCTACAACTTTATTTTAAGAATTCTTTGATCCGGTGTCGATTCCTGGCATTGATTTCGTTGAAAATGTTATGACGTATATCTGTTAAATCATCAAAGTAATTAGTACACCAAACATTTCCCCCCAAAAATGAAAGTTCACCGAGATATTGTAGTTTATTTGAGATATGTATCTTAAAAGTGTTACCTATCTACATGCCATTTTTAGTAAAATTTTAAGTTTTTAACGCCGATTTATCAAATATTAAAAAAATTCCTGCGTTTTATTACATGTTTTGCTGAAGTCCACACACATTCGAACAGATTGGTATATAGAATTACATATTTCCAAATGCACTGAGTTAGAGTTATCTCCCGTATTTTCTTTGATGAACAGAATATATACATGTAGCAAACTTTCAATGAAAATTTACACGTATTTGTATTATCGTTTCTGAGTTTATCAATACAAATGTGATATTGTGGAAACATAAACTAAAGAGCCTCCCGTGATTGAGCGTGAATGTAATGCGCATGCGCAAGATTGTAAAATTAAAAAAATCCAGATGATTTCCGGATTTTAAAAAGGAATTTTCGTTGATTATTAATTAGCGAAGCTTGATTGAGGAAAAATAAAAACAAATTGGTAATCTTCAAGTACCAATGAACTTTAAAATATATAAAACAAAAGACAGTACTCTTCCGATTTCTCGGTATTAAAGCCCAAAAGTTCGAGTCTATTATTTTAATATAGTAGTATAGATTATATGAAATGACTTCATTGCGTTTATAATTCATGATCCGAAAATTTTACTTACATTTTGCATGGGCTGCTGATCCAAAAGCTACTAGTATTACTGCAAATGAACAAAAATAACATATTAATTTTGCATAGTGAAGAATCAGTCCACTGCTTTAAAATATTTAAAATTCAAGTGAATGGATTTTAAATTTTAAAATATATTGAATACCAGCAATATGTAATACGCCGTTCAGCATGCTTTGTTTTTTAGCCATTGTAATTTCCTTGCTACCTTGCTACCTGTACAATGTATGTCAGTGGTTCTCAATTGATTATATATATATATAGTAGATAAAACGAGAGAAGTCATGCATGCTTGAATGATGGACCTTTATTGCTCTAAGTAAATATACGTGAATATGTGGGAGGTAGAGTTAATGTTTTTCGTTCACTCACTTGGTTTCTGAAACGATCCCAAAATTTGAAAATAATATAAACGTATGAAAGTGGTTTCGTAGGACTGGTGCGTTTGGTTATACGCAAAGATCGTTTTGATGGTATAATCCCTTTATTCGCTCGGTGAATTTGCGTAATGAATTAAAGAATTTTAATTAAGATTATGTCAGAAAGTTTGTTGGTAAGGTATATGCGTATATGAAGTCCTATGAATGAAGAGTGATTCATGTCCTTTGATCTAAGTTTCTTCATTTTTTTTCCAGTGGGAGGCATTTCCTTCCCAAAGAAACAGTTCATAAGACGTCAAAACAAACAATCATATGTATTGCATCACAGGACGCAATTATATTTTCCTCGATTAAATTATTGTCGGAATCAAAATGGGAAGAGATTGATTTTCAAATTTTTAAATTCATGGTAAAATTTTCAACAACTGTTAATAGTTGTTCAGCATGGAACACGTCATCAAGATATGGAATGTTCACCAAATGACGTCGATTAATACTTATCATGACATTCGAATACGTTTAGGAAACATTTTATGTGGGTTATTGCATTAATTAATTTTACAAAGCTAACAGGTGGATGATGTACGGAATTTACGACAAGGAAGCAATAGGAATGAAAACATGTTCCTACAATTTTTGACTTTATGATTATATTTTTTTCCATTTGACAATGTTCAACCATAAGTGATACGAATATTGAATAAAATATACTTACTTTAGTCATCAAGGTGGTTGTTAGACAAAGGAATTTTTCGAAGCTTAATAACGATTATTCATTATAAGAACTTCAAAGTCAATATTATGTACTTATAAGCTTAATTGTTAAATCATATATAGTATTGCCGAATGGTTTATGATACATGTATCATGACATGATATAAGTTAAGAATATGAAATTTAAAAACTAATTAATTCAAACAAAATCAAACCAGTCTGCCTTTGTTTTTGTTTTTTACAGTGTTGGCATATATGTAATAAAACAAAATAAATACATTAAAAATTGTCTTGTACAAAAACTTATCATTAAGCAATATGTTCTGGTTTTTTCCTCAATACGAAAGTACGTTAAAAAATCTAAATAACTCAAAACAAAACAAAACAGGGTTGTATATCTTCTCTGCAAATAGTTTTTCTCCCTAAATTAGGCTAAATACAATGTATTCATCTTCCATCTATATCTGAAAAAAAATCCGCTTTTTAAATCACTTAAAAGCATTCATTTTGGTCAAACCTTTGGAAGTAATGGTCTGTTTTCACAGGTTTGTAACTTTCGTTTTCTCCACACAATTATATTTGTCACAACAACAATGGCAATCATTATAAAACATAAAACTGCTGCTACAATGACAGAGGTATTAAACGCTCTACAATCTGTTGGTTTGATTTTTCTTGCGAATTCCAGCAGATTCCGTCCCTTCCATTCCCGTGGGGTTGCGCAATGATATCGATAATACCAGTCTGTCATAACTTTTACATCTTTTTTCTCCCTCTCCCATAGTACATACTGCATCAGTGAGCATTTGCAGCTAAAGGGATTTCCAGAAAGGTTCAGATCTGATACGCTCTGTGGTATAGAACCAGGATCTAGCGTTTCAATGCGATTCCATTGAAGATGCAAGCGTGTCATGTTTACAATGGTACTGTTTCGTTGGGGGTCTAAACTTGATATCTTATTATTACTCAGAGTTACAATATTCAGGTTTGGCATTTCCCATATAATGTTAGGAATCGTTTCAAAGCCAACTTTTGAAAGTTTTAGGGTTGTAATTGATTCTTTAAATGGTGCAAACAGAATAGAAATATTTAAAGAACTCCACTGACTTAAATCCAAGTTGCTCAGATCTAATACACTTAGTTTTATGAGATACTCGAAAGCGTTTGTATTGGTTTGTGTAGGTGGAAATAGAAAGGCAATACAATTCAGTTTCAATGTTGTAAGGTTCGTATTATTACTAAAAGTTGGCATTTCAAATTGTTTGTTATATCCTAATCCACTAAGCTGAAGATACGTCAAGTTTGGAAAATTTGAAAAACTATCGTTGTGTATGCCATCCTGAATATGACTATTGCTCAAAACAAGCTTCTTTAAATTGTTAAAGCAATTGTCTATGTCTATATCCGCTAGCCGAAAGCGAATGCCGTCAAGACAAAGAGTTTTTAGGTTCGGTATATTATTAATTTTGTTTGGACAAAACGTTGAATTTAAGGAACGCGTGTAAGAGAGATCCAGTGTCTTTAGGTACGTAAAAGGTTTAGAAGTCTGAGGTGAAAAAACCAATTGATTATTCCCTGAAAGAATCAGACTTTTGATTTTGAATAGATTATCAATGTTTTCAAATGAAAAACTTTCAATAGGATTGTTTTTAAGACTTAAAACCTTTAAACGTTTATTAAGTTTGGTAAACAATGGCAGGATTACTGCTGTCGTAAGGTTTACATTCTCTAGACACAGTTGAGTCAGTTTTGTTATGTTGATGTCTTCAAATCCACTTATTATCCCTTTACCAAGCATAGGTATATTTTTCATATGAAGAATTCGTAGACTGCGGAAGTTTGAAAACAATGCCGTTTCTATTGAGTCAAAAACGTCATCTTGAAAGCTCATGCATTCTATTTTCGACCATTTACTGGTATGTTTAAACGCATCTCTTGTTAGATGTCGTAAGTTTTTATTATGGATTTTTGTACAGTTGCGAATTTCACAGGACGTGGTCGTTGATAGTGTCATTCGAATCATCAAAGAAAACGCGTAAAAAAATAAGAGTCCGAATGTCACCTGTGAAACAAAAAAAAACCCAATGATTATTCCAATATCTGAAATGAAACTTTCAAATTGTTAAGTTTGTTTTATTTCATATTTATGAGTTTGATTATGCGTAGATTATTTTGCGATCGATCGAAATTTGTATACATTTTGAGCATATACTTTAGTGAGAGCACGGACAAACGTCGGAGTTCCATGGGACAAGTACCTGTTGTATAACTTTCATCTATGAATTCCTGTCTCTTGTTTGTAACTTTCTAATTAACAAAAACGTTAATGCACGTGTTTGACTTGTTTTTCATGGCTATTTGAGAAATGTTTAGAGATAAATAAAAACAAATACTGTAATACCTACTTTGATGGTTCATACGGGCCAAGAAGTTGAATGTAATAAAAGATGCATTTTTGCAATGCTCGTTACCTTTATTTTCACATGTACCATCCAAAAAAAGCATTTTTAATTAGATAAACTTAATAAATCGAAAATAGAAAGCGGGAATCGAGAGATAAACAAAAAAAGAGAAACATCAAGGTCCTTCGAAAGAAACAAAAATATTTGGTAAAACATGTCCAGAAAATTTTCTCTGAAATTGCGTTAACTGTAAAGAATTTTCTTGTGATGTGAAATCGTAGGGAAGGTTAGGGTACTAAAAATGACACTATATAAATAGCGCCTGTTTGGGAGGGTCGGTTGACAATGGTTTTCTCGGGGATGTCAATTTCAATTATTGTCCTCCCGAGCTGGCAATATTCATTTTATCATACTGAATGTCTTATTTTTATCTTTACTGCTGACGTGAATTCTACGCGAACCGTGTGCGCATAATTTACGCGCATGTAACAATTGTGTTACCCGTTGCCAAGTGTGTTGCTAAAGCTGAGGGCAATAGAACGGATTATAAACTGCGTCTTAACCAATCAGATTTCAGTATTTAACATTAACGTATAATAAAGTCGTATGTACCATGCTATCACAAATTAATATCAATATTTTGCACGAGGTTTCTTATTTTCTTTAAAATGATTTAATTCGAAGAAAAAACCAGGTAAAAAGGTAAAAGTTTAAGAAACTCTCTCTTTCTCTCTCATACAAAAAAAATCAATATAAAATCAAATATAAATATCAGCATTGAAAGCATATTTTTTGGATATCGTCGGTTCGATAACACACTAGGCCGTGCAGACAAATTATCACACCGCGCTAAAGCCCGGTATTCAATTTGTATACAGGGGCTAATGTGATATGAGGTATCTCACTCCTCACGTTTTGATTTCATTCCGCAGAATTTAAAATGAATATGATTTTATATATTTAATCATCACAGAAAGATTAATATTTCATAATTGCACAAAATTAAAAAAAAAAAAAAACAACATAAAGCAAAAAAAGCAAAACCATATGTAACGTATTCTAAAGGGTTTGTGTGACATGTACAAAATTAAATCTTGAGAGAGTGATAGACGTCTAGCATAAAATCATGCAAATATATATAGAATGTCTGAATTTTTTGAAGTAAAATTTTTCGAGAAATTGACTTTTGAAGCCCTTTATCTAAAATTTGACATCACTGACCCCCATGGTCCATCATGTCAAAATGATACTGTATATCTAGGCAAACTAGATAAATTCTTGATAATCAAAAAGTTTTTATTCCAAATCAAATTGTAACTTTCATAGAAATTGTCTATTTCAAGTGCAAAAAGGTCACAAAAAAGTGTATGCAGCTTCGTACATAAATTTTTCATAATTCCTTTATTCAGTGTGACCATTGTGCATAATTAAAAAAAATATTTGAAGAAATAAGTTTGCTTAATCAAAAATACTGACAACAAATCCTAATCAGGCTGAAATTGCATTTCAAGTGCAAAAAGGTCAAATTAAATGGGCCGTAACTCAGAGGGATGATATACTGACCCCCACCCCCATTATCTTTGTATTTTTGACGTCTGTTTTGTCAACAGATTTCATTGATATACTTCTCAAGAAATTCTTTATACAACAACACTGAGGAGTGGGATACCTTAAAGGACCGACGATATTAAAAAAAATAAGCATTGAATGCTGAAAAGGAGATAAAGTGATAATTCTAATTTACAAACTTACCATGATGGTGATCTAGACGGCGCCCTGTTATATACAATCTATATTTCGTACATTTTTTAACAGGAAGGACGTTTCTTAATTGTGTTGATGATACTCATACATGTAGTGCCGCATGATGTAGCATAAGTTTGTTTCCGGATAATTCATGACTTTACCCGGAACCATTAAGTTAAGCAGATAAATGCTTTGATGGGTGCCAATACAAAAAAATACCAAACCTGTTAAAATATTAGGCAAATTGCAGTTCTGGTCGACAATACAAAAAATGCCATACTAACTTTGGTGCACAAAATATTCTGTCTCCAAATGTATGGGTATAAACTTAACTTTTAGTAATTTTTTGAAAATCTGATGCCAACAAAATAATTTTATTATGAACTAATTTCAACTTAAAGGCAGTCTGTTTATGGCAGTTAATTTCGGAACCAGAGAGAAGGCATATAAAGTTTCGGCAAACTTTTTCAAACAAAAATTATCTTACACAATCCGGAGCGTTTAAATAAACTGATTCATAAAACTAGAGATTGTTTCATGGAAGAAAAGTATGGCTTATAAGTAGTTAAATGGGTTTTTTTCAACTTTATTTCAAAAAGTAAATAATGTACCAGTATTGCTTAAACTTTTTTATACTGGACAAAAATTTAGTTTAAATATGCTTATGAATTACTATAGACGGTATTATTTTAAGGTTTGCATTTTTTTTAAGTCAAAGGCTTTCTAATATTATAATTGCTACCTTGAAGGTCTATTTCTAATGGTAAAATGGTGTCAAAACATGTATTTTATTTAAATCTTAAACATTTTATGAATGTATAAATCGTCGGAATCCATGAGTTTCTGGGGACTTCGTCCCCTCGACCCACCAGGGCTTTTCCACTGGAATCACAGGGGGTTTAAGGACGGCTCGTAGATCCCCATCCATCTTGAGCATTTGCTTTCTTCTTTGCTTAGATAGAAGCTACCCCATTGACTGAGGCCCAAAAAAATGATTCACAATCCAGGGCGTTCATAAATGCAGATATTCATTTCATAGAAAATAAACTGTGACTTATCAGACCACTTTAAACAACCTTAAATTAAAGGTTGTATTTTCATTACTTGTCGAATTTAAGAAATCGGAATTAATTTTATAAAATGCATGCGTTAGACATAAAAGCATTGTACAAATTCCGGCGGTTAAGGTTTCGCATGAAGGCGAGAAAAGTTGACAAGGGGTAATAAAAGAGGGAAGGTGAATATCATTCTGTTCCATATTGAATTTTCCTATAGGATTTTTTACGTCATGTGTGTTTATCAATCTTATAAGTTTTTTTTTTCATGAATACTTCCTGCAATAATACTTGTTTCGATTTTCTCTCATTATATTTCTTAAGGTGGAATAACACACCGGGAAAAAGTCACTCAAATTAACAGTAAATTATTTGATAATGACAGATATTATGATAAATAAACTGTACATTATGTCAAATAAGCGAAAAATTTGCAGTTTGGAAATAAAAAAATGAATATCGAAAAAATTCAATTCAGTAAGTAAGAACAAAAACTCCTGTGGGAATCGAACTCGGGATGTACGGATAGGAAGCCCGACACTTTATCCACTTGGCAATGGAGTAAACTATATATTGCCGTCGATAAAATCATTTTGGTAAAATGATATGTTGTTTCAATCAGAAGTCAGCCATTTTGTGATTATGTTTTATTCCACCTTAAACAGCTTTGTCCCTTCGTGTGATTCTATAAATAAGCACCGTGGCTTAAAAATGAAAAAGAAATCATTTCATTGTACATTGTAAGTTCACACATTCTTAAAATAAAAGTCTTAGATAAATCAAATTTTTTGATATTTTCCTAAATTATTTTAAAGATAAGCTATTTGATCTTTCCAGGAACCATTATCTCTGTTCCAGGGATTTCAGCTTGAAATAAAACCTTTCATTGCAAAGTAAAGTATGTAAGGTATCTTATCCGTCTCGTTCACAGCTCATAACGCCGCACATAAATTCACCTTAATTATCAGCACAAAAAAGTTACCATTTCAATCGCGCACCTTAACCAATGAAAGTATTATTCTAAAACCAAGAAACAGATCTGTTTCATGGAACACTATATTTTAGTGTGGAATGTATGGTTGCCCTACGGAAATCACCCGGTTATTCTGACTACATCCAGTGTTCAAGTTCCTCGTTTTAGTTGTCAAAATGATATACCATATCGAGATCACTTTTCTAGTTAATTGAATTGAAGGAATATTTAACTGATATTAACCGTTATGTATGAGACTATTTTCCTGTGGTACACTCTGTCTTAATAATGAAAAAGATTTGTGATTGTTAATTAGCTAGAGGATAAAAGCTTTTGTCTTTCACTGGAATCGTGGGTGTACTGAAATTTCTTCAGTATGTTTTGTTTTCTTCGTCGGCTGTAAATATTTGTTGCTATGACAATGATGACCATCAAAAAGCACAGCACAATGGCCGTGATAACGTATGCGTTGAACTCTTGACAGTCCGTTATTTTGGGTCTGAACTCATATAGAGTGTGTCCTGCCCATTGGCGAGGTTTGGAACAGTGGTATTTAGTGGCCCAGTCCTTAACAATTTCTCTTAACTTTTTTTCCTTAACCCAGTTCTTGTAGGGCATCAGCTCACATGTGCATAAAAATGGATTGCCTTCAAGATGGAAGTTTACGACTCTTTTAGGAATGGAATGCGGATCCACGGTTTCTATCATGTTCCTCTCCATAAAAAGAGAAGTTAAATTTTTATTTGTATTTTCTGAAATTGAATTCCATGACGATATGTTATTGCTAGTTAAAATTAATTTCTTTAATTCATTCATTTCTTTTATGACCAATGGAATTGTCGATAGACCTGTTGATTTCAAATCCAGATGCTCCAGGGTTTTAATCATTGGGCTAAAAAGAACAGTGAGTTCAGTTTCGTTCCACAAGTGTAATTCCCAATTTTGCATTTTCAACCGTCGCAATTTATGCAGATTCTTGAAAATGTTCATGTTTTCGAGAGTTGGATTAACGAAGTATTTAATGTCGTTTAGACTCAGTTCGGTAAGAAGTTCTGTGTTTTGAAAAGAAGGAAACTGTTCTATGTTTGAAATTCCGTCCAAATATAACGATGTTAGATTTGGGAAAAAAGAGAAACTTTCATTGGTAATAGGCTCGGTTAGATCGCATAAACTTAGATTCAACGACTTCAAATACCAAAAACAATTTTCGTCGTTGCGATTGTCAAAGGTAGACAGATTTAAACGATTTCCCTCAAAATTCAATGTAAGCAAGTTTGGTATTTTACACACAGATTTGTTTTCTGGAGACGTCTTCCACTCACAATTCGAATGTGACAGATCGAGATGTATCAAGCTTAATGCTTCCTTATCTAACATCATTGTGATATTTTGGTTTCGAGAGAGGTCAAGTGTGTCCACTGTTGTATTCGAAATAAAATCCGTTGAAAAATATGTGAGACTGTTGTTCTTAAGATCCAACAATGTCAGAGTTTTAGGCAAATAAGGAAGAAGGGATTCCAATAGTTTGTTATTCAGTCCAACGTTTTCCAAGCTCAGATGGGTTAATTTTAACTCTTTCCCCAAACTATTTTTGATTGCTTCGCCTTCCAAAGGAAGGTTATGAAGGGAGAGTTTTTTCAGTTTGACAAACTTTGAAAAAAGTTCTTTTTGAATGAAGTGAATGTTAAGATCGCTCACTAAAATGTTTTTACAGCATTGCAAATCTTTTTCCTCTAAAAATTCATTTTGTGTTAAGTTTGTCGACTCTTTTTTAAGTGTCGGCGTACAGACTTTTTTGTGTGATATACATTTATCTTTATCCATCCAAACGATCTTGAACGATAGGACGATGATTGCAACCTTTATTAATGATTGGAGCTACAACAAAAGACAAAGTACCATAAAATGAGAGTGAATAAGCTGAAATTAGGGAAATCTGTACAAAATTCAACATGCATGTGCAGTAGAACGCTTTGTGAATTCATTCATACTTATATGCTGTACGTTGATTATAATATGTATAGGTTTGATATCTAAAGTTCGTAGTTTACTTTTTCGTTTAATCTCGAATTTCCCTTTTTACTTAGATAAACGTAACATATACCTCCGATGCACAATCTAAGAGGTTAGTGCAAATATATATATATATAAATGAACCAAAATCAAGATAAGGATATACAAATACATGCATACATTTTATACTCGAATCAATTAGAAATAAGTTTGTCTTTTTAAAAATGAAAGATATAACTTCCTGTCTGTGACAGTGGGTATTAAATTGGTTCACAGCCCAATGGTCACCATAGATTTACGTAACATACATGTAATACATAAAGAGTACATTAATTGGTGTCTATAATCAAAACTAATCAAAATACAAGTGTATCTTCTTACCATTATAGAAATGCAGAATGTTCAAGTCTGTACCTTGCTATGCACAGTTTAAAGTACAACGTAATTTACATGCTTCCTCGTTACGATGTCGATGTATAAACATTTCTGTATTTGATACTTCCTCCACACGGGACTTGTGCTTCCTTGTAACAATCTAACTGCTCTGATAAAAAGGTTTTTCCTCGTTTTAAAAATTCTAGAATCGGTTCAAATGCAGATCATATTTTCATAAGTTGTTAGCATACACTAAAACCAATGGGTTTTTTAAAGTGTTTCAGATCTATTGATTGAAAGTATGCATGGTAGTTTCCAGGGGTGGGGGGGGGGATTGGTTCCGCAGGATAATTGTGTTTGCCGGGGGGGGGGGTGGTGGTCCGAGGCATATTTGCAATAATTTATTTGCAATAATTTTACTATGTAAAGAACTAGGTACAGATTCAGTCATATTTTGACCTGTTTTACAGTGATTTTTAAAGATATCACAAGAAATTGAAATGTAACGTTTATTTACATAAAAATACCCATAAATTAAGAATCCATAAATAGCTATATATAGTTACCTGATAATACTTTTACTAGGTTAATTGGGACGTCACAAACAGTGCATTTTCCCGTAATTTTCATAAAACTGAGCAGAAGACACCAGTTCCTTAGTAGTTTTTTTTAATAAAAAAAATATGTCCGCAGCTGTCGCCCACGATAAAACTCACATAACTTTATTATTTGATATGGCATAAATATATTAAGTTCGTTGCGGGCGACGGCTGCGGACACATTTTCCTCTTCAAAAAACTATGAGAAAATGTGCCATTTTTTATTATTTTTTATCAAATCTTAGAAATATGTCAAAATGTTGAAGTCATAATTATTTTTTGAAATAAGATAAATATAAGATCTCATGATTTGCGTTGGTATATGATTTTTATTTTATCCAACGAGTTGTGTGTTTCCTATCCCCGAGCCTTGGCGAGGGGATAGAATACACTCAACGAGTTGTAAAAAATCATATACCATCGCAAATCATGAGAGATTCTTTTGATCACGTGGTTAACCACAAGTTAAACCTCAATCTTTTGTTAAAAATCAATCTTTCTGTAAACATTATAAATGTGAGCCGCACCCAACATATTCACTACAAGAAGTTAACAACTTTACGCATGGAAAAAGTTCCTTAAAGATTAACAAACAAACATATCAGTTTCTGGTATATTTTTATCAATTGATAAAAAAAATGAAAGAACATTAAATGCTGCACATTTATAACTCTACGCTTTTCAACTGAATTATTTTGTTACTTTTTCATTCTACGTCAATAATCTGCCTAAAGCTACGTAATGTTTAATTTATATGACGTCACGTGGCGTAAGAACACACAGTGGAATATCAAAAATTTATCCCATGAGTGATATCCACCGTATATTGAGGTAAACATGTGATAAATATAGATTATTACATGGCAATTTTTATATCGCACCCTATATTAGCCCGAGGTCGCTGTATATCAGCCCGAGAGCCGTCAGGATGCGATATAAAAATTGCCATGTTATGATTTTTATATCATATACTTATAGAAAATATTAAAGAAGCAATCAAAAACATCATGTGATGAATGATTATTGTTAACTAATCGCTCCGTGTCTATTTATTCGATCTCTAATAAGCTTCTCTGAATTTTTTGCGCCAGATGTTTGTGTACCAACTATGTAAGGTTACCAACTATTTTTATAAACTGACGGCTCTCGGGCTGATATACAGCGACCTCGGGCTAATATAGGGTGCGATATAAAAATTGCCATGTAATAATCTATATATATCACACCCCTAGGGTTTATATCGCACGGGTAGGCGAATTTTCTGTTTATATCGCTCCGGGCGGAAAAGGGTATATTTTCTATAAGTATACGATATAAGTGTATAACTTGGTACTTTATATACACACAGGTTCAAAATGGTATATGTGTATTTTTAAGAGATTTAAACAACTTTTGAATTTTAGGGCAAATATTGAAAGAAACTTCCTGAAAGTACCTTCTTCTGACAACTATCCATTAAAGTGACTATGTGACACGATGCAGTAGAATAATAAATAGGCAGTGACATTGCACCAATACATCCTTGCTTATACTCAGTATATAGCAATATTAGCTGTAGTTTTCATAAGTTTGTATTTTGTTCCCAATTTGTATAATCATGATAATACAGCTTATAACTTACATTCTGTATAATTATAAATTTTAAAATATTGTTTAAGTCTCTTAGAAGAAATACACCCAATTTTTATACAGTACGAGGTCAATTTCATTTTACTTTATTCAGTGCCTCTTCATGATTTGTTAAGGCTCAATTTTACCTTACAAGATAAAGATCACGGACATCCAGCGAATGGCAAAGAAAATGTACAGTTTCAGTCATATCTTGCCCTGTTTGAAAGTTTTATTCGACAATATTACCAAAAAGAACAAATTATTAAGTTAACATCAACTTCAACCATGGCACTTATGGCTTAGTCATACTGTAAATCCTACGGTTGGCAAAATTTTCAATCCATTCATCTCCATTTGCTTGCGTTTCTTCTCCTTTTCTTGTTCTACAAAAACGTAAAGGATGATCCGATGTTTTCCGTTGTTTTTGGAAGAAAGGCTTGAGCATACATGTTAAATGTTTAAATCTTCTTTTCCTCCCGATGTCACCACGGCCACTATTCGATTTGGCAGTGTCAATTCCAACTCGATTACGTTAGTGGAGATAATTTCCTATATCTAGGTTTTCTTTTTACCTTTTCTCTTCTCTCTCTATAACAAACTATTATATCGGCAACACATACTACTATCACCATTAGACCACAAAGAATCATGGCGGTGATCACGATCTGATTGAATGGCCGACAGTCGGTAGGTAACGGATTAAAATCTGCAAGTGACTTGTTTTTCATAACCAATGGAAAATTACACTTATATCGGTTTGGGTAGTTCAGTATATCCGAATACAAATTATTTTGCTTTGCCCATATTATGAATGGAACCAAATCGCACGTACATCTAAATGGGTTTCCTTTAAGATTCAATTTTTTAATTGAGGTAGGTAGAAAGTCGGTGTCTAGATATGCTATCGCATTGTTTTCAAGATTTAATTTCTCAAGTTTCTTGCTTTGGAATGCTGGTTGATGCCATTGTGGTATGCTATTATTCTTTAAGATAACGGTCTCCAACTTATCCAGCTTCAAAAATACACTAGGCAAGAATTTTAAGTTATTATTGCTCGCAATAATACATTGAAGATTTGTCAGTGGACCTAAAAGAGTTCCAATGCCATCATCACTCCATGTACTCAAGTTTATATGACTAATCTCCAAGTGTTTAAGGTTTTTCAAATTCCTGAAAATATGCAGATTATCTTTTGTTTCACTAAACTTCATTTGGATATTATTCATTTTTAATTCTTTTAATGACGTATTCAGTATGGGCAGCTGGTAGATATTGAATGATTCGCTTATATTCAGATGTTGTAGGTTTGGTAGAAATCGAAAGCTGTCGTTGTACAAACCATCTTCAAATATACAATGATCTAAGTCAAGTACTGTTAGATTGTTTAAACAGTTGTCTTTTACATTTGTTACTGAAACGTTTACAAATGTGGATGAAAGATAAAATTTGGTAAGCTTTGGCAATATACACGTTAAGTTGCTATTTTTGAATAATTTTGTCCAGAAAAAGGATGTACCCCTTACAAACAGGTCTGTTAGCGGCAATGCCTCTCTGACGTTATCAGATACAAAGTGCCTAAATTGAAGACTGTGGCTGAGATCAAGGCTGGTTAAGTTTTTCAAGCCCTGGATCCAGTTCAATGGAAAAGTTGTTATATGGTTCGACCGCAATGTTAGATATTTGAGTGTCGAGGGGAATATAGTGTGGATAGCCTTAAACTTTTCATCGTTTAATGATATGTTGTTCAGTGTTAACTCTTGTAGTTTTGTTTTATCGATGCCAGTCAAGTTGTTAAGACACTGAGATATATTTGGGTTTGTACTGATTTCTAGTTTTGTAAGATGTGTAAAATTGACAAAGAAGCCGTTTTCAATCCATCTGGTGGATGTGTTAATAAAAGAAAGAGCTTCCACATCTTTCATGCATCCCTCAAAACCCTTTATTGTTAAGTTCGGTAAACGTGTATTTGCAACTGTGCAGACAGTAGTTTTTGAAGGAAGTACATGACTATTATGGCTGTGTTGGTTACATGGACAGTTCTGTTGCCTTTCTGGACTGCAATCTCCTTTTTGAAAGGGAACCAAAATGACGTAATACAGGGTAAATATCCAAAATATCAGCAAATTCTAAAAGAGAAAAAAGTCTTATAAGTTTTGATGTTTCTTGTGAACAAATTACCCAAAATAGCTAATTGTTTAACCAATAGTTTATTGCAAAGACAATGCATTGCCCTTTATCCTGCCTTCGACCCTTGCATTTACGAAAAATGGAAACCCAATAAACCAAAATTATATTCGGTCAATATCCCAATGTAGCCTAGTTCGTGCATTCATCCGATTCAATGTTTCATTCAGCTTGACGTTACGTTGTGTACGTATTTATTCCGTTATTTATAAGGAGAATTTATCTTATTGTTGTGCTTAATTATACAGACTTAAATTATAAATAAGGAATGAATACAGTTATAGAATTTATAATTGAGAGAGAGAGAGAGAGAGAGAGAGAGAGAGAGAGAGAGAGAGACACCGTTGTTTCGTCAATTTACAAGAAATGATAATACATGTATATAGCTACATGCAAAATAACACTCAAATCTTACCATGTTTATAGGCTTATAAGTTCTCATTGTTCCATGAAATATCCTCTGACTTGCTTGTAAAGGAAGTGTTTGGTTGTGTAATTTAGTTTAAACATTGTGGGTTTTTTCCGGGTTTTAAAAAGTAAATAATTATCATAAAATACGAAAGACGAATACTGTCATAAAAAATAATTCAATTCGTAAAATTACGAGGAAACTGGTAAAGGCAAGGAAATATCTCATTATTACTAGATAATTATCTCGTTATTACGACATACGGATCGCGAAATCAGATCTTGTAATAACAAGATAATGATCTCGAACATGTAATGACGAGTTATTTACATAATTAAATGCTAACATTTTTAACAATAAAATGTATTTAAGGATGCTGGATGGTCAACAAATTAATTGTCACATCTGCCTTAAACTTTTAAATATGATATTTTGGGCTATAAACTATAATTATTTAGTAAAAAAAAAATCAAATATGTTAGCTTTAAATTTGAACATTTTTCTATATCTTTATACAGAGCTCTTCAATTAAATGAGTAAATAAAGCCTAAAACTGGCCAAGACCATCCAGCCCTCTTAATCCCAAATGAGATATCGTGCTTCACAACAATCAGTTTGATGTAACACACGTAGATCTGTTATGGTTCACTTTGCAATGGGTGAAACCGTATGGCAATTTGATATCTAAAATTCCGAGAAATAAGATTAAAACATGAAATTCTCTTCATCTTCTTGAGACTTGTAACTATAAGTTAACGAACCGGGCACAATAAATATGATCAAATGACAAAACTATCTATCATAATTGTCCATTCATGCACAGATCTGGAGTAGGGTCGGGGAGAGGGCTTGAAAATTCTAACTTACTATGTTCACAAAAAACTATCCCCCCCCCCGGAATTTTTTTCTGGATCCGCGTATGCTATCTCTCAATAATCTGGTCTGTTCACGCAACTCGTATTTACGGCACCTTCTCTCGTGATACCGAGAAAATGTACGAGTTTTTCGTGATCGCAAGACTTTTTCTCTCATACATTTTTTTTAAAGCAAAAGGATTAGTGAAATACAAGTTAACGAAGATCACTTTAAGAATTAATAGAATTTAAACTTATTTGGTTTTATATATAATGTATCAACAAAAAATAAAACAAGATATGGAAATTTGACCTAAAGGTTTTTTTTAAATACAAATAAATAAACATGAAAATGACAGAAAGGATGTTCAGTTAGTGAAAACATTGTAAAATACTAATAACTTATGTAGTATTTCATCAATGTTTTCTTGAATCCTCTTTATTTTTTAGACTATCATTATTCTCTTCTCTTGATCTTCTTACATGAAAGTGCCATTGATATTAGTCATTATTACTTAACCCCACTAAAAACACACTTTTCCTTTTAAAAAAAACACAACATGCATGAATGTATTTTTTAAAAGTTTTTCTTTGACTAGGAAACAAAATAAATGAAGATAAAATACAACATCTTGCATGTGATTTAGTGCAAGCATTATAAGACAATTAACATATAGCATCAACAAGTCATTCACAATGTTTGATTTCCTATTTAAATTTAGTCAATTTATTGTACAACCTGAACATCAAAATATAAAACATTGTCTGTGTAATACTGCATTTAAAATGATGTCAATAAATTGCTGTTTTAAAAACATTGATTGCCAATTGTAAAATAATACATGTACCTGGTACTTCTCAAAATTTCACAAAAAACTTTGAACTCATACAACATTATGCTTCAATTTTCAATTAAAAATGTTGAATGCTCAACAAATATAACTAATATTGATACATGTAATACATACACTGTTTGTACAATCTTACGGTAAACTAACTTTTCGTATTGCACACTGTTTATACTGATACTTGAATCATGAAGTATGCAAAGAAAACTTTGCATCCACAAAATCTTTTCTCAATTTGTAAATCTATGACCTTGTTTGTTTTCAGTCCCTTGAGTAAACAATACACTGATAACTCAACTATTATCAATTAAATTAGCTCTATGTGACTCTAAAGTAAATGTAAAAGTAATATATTTTTATTTAAACTTTAATAATAAAACCAATGAAATGACAATTTGAGGCCTTTATCCTGTCTATGGGAACGACTAGCAAGTTGAACAAAATGTTAAATATTTAACTATTTCTTCAAAAGTTTTTTAGTTAGATTTATTCAAAGTATTTTAAACTTAGCTACTATTATTTAGGACCAGATATACAGCAAGTTGCATCTTTTGTAGGTAGCAAAGACAATTGTATAAAAACTAATACACATAAATAATAATTCTTTACAATAAATTAATACAGGTCAAATAATGATATGAACAACCCAAGAATATTGCAATTTTATTTTCAGATGAGGGACTCAGGATTGCTTCATTCCCATATGCACTGAGTATTGCATTAGTATATATTTAATACAATAACAAATTTAAGGTATCTCACTCTTCACGTTTAAAGTTCATAGTGCACATGATCATTATTTTAAAAATTAAAGTAAGATTGTATTGATTTAATTAGCACACTGACAGAAAGAAATTCCATCTAAAATTAAGAAACAGAAAAGTTTTCGTTTTAAGCCCTTTTTCTAAAAATCCCTGTTTTATTATGTGTGAAGTCATATCTGGACAAACTGTCTTTAATTTACAAAAATCTTATTACTTCAAAAGCTTTTATTTCAATATTTGAAATATATGTTTAACTTCAGATTTCAATGATATACTTGCCAAGAAATTCTTGATACAATGTTATTAAGGAGTGAGATACCTTAAAATAAATCAATTCACACAAATGAACTCCATAGAAAAGTTTTCCAAATAAAAACCAAAAATAAAATGATATTTCTTCAGTAACAAGCAAGAACTCTCATTTTATACACATGTAAGTCACATTTGTTTCACATATAATCTTAATAAATTACTTTCAGTTCTCAACCAAATCAAAGGTGCAACACACATAAAAAGTACATGCACTGGTATTGTGAAAGAATAAACAAACTTTCCATCTGAATTTAAGGAAATAATCAAAAAGAGCAGGTGACTGAGGCATTTATGAATCATCCAACTTTAGTGAATTTCATTGGACTTTCTCCAGGTTTTTGAAGTAGTTTCAATGATCCTGTTTTAGAAAACCCAAGAATAAGTCTGTAACTTCCAAACCAGCATGCAACAGCCATAAACACTGCAGTGACTTTCTGTGAAGTAGTGTGGAATCGGTAGATGGTAGAAATAATCAGCATGAATTCCCAGAGCACCATAAAAACTGCAGCAACTACAACTGTTATGTTAATATATGGGGTTAGAACTCGATAACTCTTCCTTCCTTGAAGAAAGTCGCTCATTTTAATATCCTTATTTTTTGGCAAATCAGGATCTTCAAACATTTCGCCAAGCTTTTTCCAGTCTTTAAATATTTTTACCTCTTCAGAAATGGAAAGTAAGTTGTGTATTAGCAAGAAGACATGTCCAGAGATCTCAAATCCTAACCATGATTTTCCATTCTTAATGCATGCATCTTTCCCAAAAATTCCTTTCCCAGAACATACTCCAACTACATTTTCTATGTAATTTATGATAGAGACCATTGTGTACCACCAAAATGTCCCCATGCACAGTCTCAATAGGTGAATTTTTACTGAACTCGTCTTCCCTAAGCAGTAAACATAGCTTGTCAGCGTGATAAAAGCTGTTAAAACCAAAAGCGTCCATCCCCAGCCAAGTTTGACGAAATATTGATTAAATACATTATCTTTGTTGGATAAGTAAGTTCTTGGAAGCTGGATCATATCAGCCAAAACTGAGCCAATAACGACACCGGCAAAGTATAGTCCTATTTTCACGGATGTGTCTACAAGTAGTATTTTTCTGCATATTGTCATCACAAGTACCACTATAAAATCCCCTATGTGCGTAGGAGGTGGGACTGGCTTCTTTTCTTGGGTTTTATCGGCAGTTTTCTTCGTGGATCCTCTGGTGGACGCCATATTGATTGTTTACATATTTGACAATTAGTCAAAAGTATAAAATTTAGCCAACCGGATATATTTGAATAAGGTTATGTTTTTAACACAAGAAACATTATCAGATTTAATTTCATTTATATAAACCTTTATTAATAAAATTAAAAGATTGTAGTGTACTTAGTTAAACATCGAAGTTTTTTAATGCATAAATTAAATTGAAACTGCCCAAATATATCCGAAGGAAATATTTTTATTTTATATAGTTTAACAGTTGCGTTCTCGAGCCGCCATTACCTAAAGCAGATATATATAACAGTTATTTTTCCTGAATAAGCCTTAAGGTCCTCTTATGGAAGAACCGTTAAAGTTTTGGGGTCTGTATAATGAAATTTGTATATATTACAAGATAGGTATACCCAGCATATTTTCAATGCAATGCTGGCTCTAAGTTAAAGTTGAGTTGTTAAATGTGATATACGGATACAAAGTTTCGCATTTTGCTCAGTTACTGTTCAACTTGTTGGAAGTTTGATGCGCTTGTCGATCAAGTCAAATGCTATTGAGCATTTCCTTGTATCTAATGCAACGAATTGATGAAACTCCCAAAAATGTTTTTAAAATGATTTTAGTGTTGTACAATAAAACTATACCTATAAACAGTAACGGTAAAGATGTTTTATAGCTCACCTGAGCAAAGTCAGGTGAACCTAAGTTGATTCAGGTAAACCTGAGTTGAATCAGGTGAACCTTTCAGGTCAAATTGAAGAAGCTTGCATTACCTTTTTTTTAAATTTCACATTTTTAATTCAATACGTAAAGATGCCTGGGTTCAAATCTTGGCCTGGTTTGTCATGCTATACTCTGTCCCGAGTTTTTGCTTCCACCACTTTTCGCTTGATATTTCTATAATAATAGATACCTTTATGCTCAAACTACGTTCATCCACTAATATGAAAAATGTCCAGATTACCTGTTGTGAAACGCCCTCTCTACCGCTTCAGGTTTCAATACACATCCAAAAATAGAAAGTCGCGATCTACGGAGATTTAACATTGCATCAGCCATTATTACGCCCGGATGATAACGTTGAAAAATTATGCGAGGTGTCCCGAGAACTTCCGAATGGAGAAAAGATGTAAACATTTCCCATTATAAATCTCCGTAAGAAATTTGTTTTCGTTCCTGTGAACTTTTATGAGTGAAAAATGATAATTTGTCAATGAAGATATCTTGGATATTTTCCTTTTTATCGATTTCAACAGCATTTCTTTCACAGGTATGTGTATTTTAATAAAAATCATCAAAAAGAGATGGAAGCAATAACTTGGGACAGACTATAGTTTTTATAGCTCACCTAAGTTGAAAGCTGAAGTGAGCTTTTCTGATCACATTTTGTTTGTCTGTCGTCTGTCTGTAAACTTTTCACATTTTCAACATCTTCTTCAGAACCACTGGGCCAATTTCAACCAAACTTGACACATTGAGCACCCTTAGACAAAGGGGATTCAAAATTTGTGAAAATTAAGGACCCCACCCTTTATCAAGGGGAGATAATTAGAAATTGTTAAAAAAAAGAGAAATATTCAAGAATCTTCTTCTCAAGAATCATTTGGCTAGGAAAGCTGAATCAAAATATAAAGGGATATTGACCTTTACCATACAAGTACATAGAACATTTTACACAGGTCCAATTTAAGTAATCACTTTAAAGGGGCATGGTCACGATTTTGGCAAAAAATTATTTTCCCGATTTTAGTGTTTACAATGCTTCAGTAAGGTATTTTTAATAGGCAACCAAAATTTAAGTGTCATTCGTTGAGTTATAAGCGAGTTACTGAGCTAACAATTCTTTGCTATGTAAACAAAGCTTTTGTTTACATTTTGAACGTTGAAGTGAAAACATCAGTTTTAGACCGAAACTGAATGTGGTAAACGTTAAGATCTCATTATTTATGCTTAAAATGAATAAGAAGATGGAAAAATCAGCTTGAAAAAGAATTTTTACCTGTATATTGAACTAATGTAAACAAAAACAGGGCACGAGCCTTGTTTACATGAAAAAGACTTGTGAGCCCTGTATCTTGCTTATAACTTCACTACTGACTCTCTAATTTCATTTGGTCATTGGAAATGCATTCCTAAAGCATTGTAAATAATAAAAACAGAAAAATAGAATTTGACCAAAATCGTGACCATGCCCCTTTAAGGTTGTAGCAGATCTCAAATCTTCACTATAAGCAGGTTACCACTTAACCAATGTATATATTTTCCACCCTTTTTATCTGTCACCTTTTGCCTTTTGTCAGCGGGCAAATTTAGACTAGTAAATTCAAAACAGTTTTATTATTATATCTGTGTTAATAGACATAGTCCATGTATCTATCATATACCAGCGGTGTCGGAAGCAAATTGAAAGTTGGGGGGGGGGGGGGGATTGGGGGGTAGACTCATCATCAGAAATTTTGACAAGCAAATAAAAAAAAGGGGGGTGGGGAGATAGAGAGAGAGAGAGAGCGAAGTGTTAACCTATAACTCCAAAAAAAAATCTTAACAAAAAAAAGAAATAATTCCCAAAATCATAAAATTCCTAATCTGGGGGGAGGGGGGGGGGTAGTATACCTATAACTGCAATCAATAGTCTATTATCTAATGACAGTAAATGTCTCAATAATTTTCGAACAGCCCTCGTATTGCACTTAGTATACCTGTAACTGCAATAGTCTATTATTTAACACAGCCCTCGTATTGTACTTGTCAGGGTGAATTCAAGACAGGGCAAAACTGTTTACAAGTGTTGAAGGAAAAAAAAAACATGGGGCGAAAATAACCTTGTATACAGTAATCATGAGCATTCTTTTCATGGGTAAAGAGTATGCAATGACCTTGAAACAAGTCTCTTGGTCAAAGAAAAAGTTTATTAGAATTCTACTTTCTGTACTGATTGTTTTAGACCTTTGTGATGTACTATAAATAAGAATATGTTCTTTATGACATCATAATAAAATCATGAATTAAGATTTATTATATTGCAACTATTATTTTAAATTTTATCTAAAAACATTTTTGTTCTGTCAAACTTCATTTGATAATTTTTCTTTCCTAAACAGTTTGAAGATTGACAGGAGGTACCGATATCTTTCTGAAAGCCAATCCTTGTATTGCTATGGACACATTTATCTGCGGGTCATGCCAGATGACCTTCAATGACATTGAGCAGTTTGTCATTCATAAAAAGGACTGCAATGTCAACCTTTTGTCAGCGGCCCCTCAGCAGGAACCACAGGGAGAGGGCCAGAATGAGGGGCAGGTGGTGGTGGCCACTACAGGTGTGTTATATGTACTGTACACTGTCAATTACATGATATAAGCTGCATGTAGCTTAAAAATCGTACCCTGATCAGATCTCTACAGCCAGGAGAATTTAATATCTAGTAGAACATATATATATTTTTTAAAATTATTAAGATACAATTAAAGCAAATGTAGTTGTTACAGATTAATTATATGGTAAATAACCTGATCATTTCTATCAAATATTCTGCATTTGATAACAAATTGTTGCTATTTTCTAACTCGTTTGTGTAGAGGAATGTTGGACACTGCAACAGAAGTCAGACTTAATTGTCATATTACTGACTAGGCCAGCCCTACACATACATGTAAAACATTCAATATATTACAGATTCCAATGCAGAAAACCAGGTAATGGCATTCCCAGAGGGAAGTCGTGTGATATCTACAGAAATGGTGGATGCCCTGACAGGAGAGCAGCAGACAGTTATTATCATCCAATCAGCACAGGGAGCTGAAGTTCAGGGATCAATGCAAGGTGTCTCCATTACACCACAAACTCCAGGTTCTTAAATTATTCCACAATACATTTTGTCCTTAAACATACATGTATAACAAAGTTCATTCAAATTATTTGTATAGTTCTTTAGTGCTGAATTAAGCATGAAGTGTATCAAAATATCTTCTTCTTTTTTTATTAATTCGTAGCAACAGGGAAAAAAAGAGGAAGACCAAAGAAGGAAAAATCAGAGGTTTCCACTTCAGCAGCAAAAGTTGAAAGAGTTGAAAAACCTTCAACTCCAGATATGGGTGGGTGTTAACTGTTAATATGAGTAGATTTTAAAATACTGGTACACAGAATATATCTCTCCAGTATTGTATTTGTATGGCACTTAGTTATGTAATAACTCTATATACACTGTAGATGTTCCACAATATGTCTTGTTAGAGGATGTATGAAGTCAGTTTGTTTTTAAAAAGTTTTTGAATGTCCAACTTTTTTACAGGGGCTGATGGGAAACTTTACTGCAAGGCATGTAAGAAGTCATTCCACAAGGAGAGGTTTTTCAAGACACATAAATGCATGCCAACAACTGACTATGTGGACATCACCAAGAAAAGCGTCCTCACTGTCGAATATGGTATGTCAGAAAATTTTTATTTTTGATACTAAAACAACCTGGTTTCAGGTGTTATGAGACACGTAAGGATATCAACGTGGATATCGCCATATTCAAAATATAATCCACAAGATAGAATTTTCAAATTGTTCAATTTTTTTTACCTTAAAATGCACTTGAAGAATCTTGCAGATCAATTATTTATGCTTTAACAAAATGGGCTTTGCTTTTAGACAAGAAAATAGTATTTTAAAAAAAAAATAATAGTGAATATTAATTTAGAATCAAAGTACATCACAATATGGAGTGTCCCAAAATTCTTTTAGGTATAGAGCATAGCCTTTTCTTTGCTAGGTACTGTTGTTGCACTTTTACCTGTACATGTTTTAATATATGGAGAATCTTTTTTTTTTCGGGGGGGGGGGGGAGGAGGGGGAAATGAAAATTTAAATCTATGTGGCTGCTGGTATGTAGGATTTTCATTCATCTAGGCCAAAGTCAATTCCTCCTCAATTAAATATGGTACTAAGCATATGCATTGCATTGTAGCAGTATCTTGGGTTTATTTTTACTGTATACATGTATTGATGCTTGTTTATCCAGGGGAAAATGAGGAAGCAGCATCAGAAGATGATGAGGAAGAACTGGACAATGATGAAGACAAGGACTTCAGGGTCAGTGATTATAAAATAAAGGATGTAGAAGAGGAGGAGGATGAAATAGAAGAGGAAGATGATGAAGCTGAAGGCCCCCCAAAGAAAAAGAGGAGATCATACAAACTGCATATGGACGCTGATGGTGAAGAAAGGGGAGCTAGGCCAACAGATCAGATAGGAGATGTACCCATCTTTAAAACAGAAGCTGAAAAGTCACAGTTTGAGCAGAGTTTGAATGTGGATTTGAGTTTTGTGGACAACATGTTTAGGCAGCACATGATCGAGCAGGATTTAAATGACAAGGCGACCGTGGCATCTCGGATGACCACCAACACACTGAATCTCTACTCTTGTAATATGTGTGATAAGATCTTTAAGACATTGTCTCATATGAGATTGCATTGTTTGACTCACACAGATGCCAAACCTTTCAAATGTCCAAAATGTCCCTACAGGAGTAATGGGAAAGGTATATATTTACCTGTATATATTGAGGCATATTTCTGTTTTACTTTTGGATGCACCATACCTGTACTATAGAATCTGATGTACATGTATGTATGTACGTAAAACTTTTGTTTGAAAAGAAATTGAAATTTTTTTTTAATCATTTGATTAAAACTTGCATGCATATTTACATACAAGTCTTATTACTTCTTTTCATGCAATTATTTTCATTTATTTTAGGCAACCTGTACACCCACATGAGGAAGCATACAGGACAGTTTTTCCGATGCAAGGTCTGTGATTTTAAATCTGTGAACAAAAGTCATGTATTGGAACATGAGGCAGTCCATAGTAATGTAAGACACCAGTGTGACATATGTAAAAAGGACTACAACACCCTCAAGTCCCTCATCAACCATATCAGAAAGTACCACAAAAACTCGGGAAGGGGTGAGGAGTACCTGTCCTCATTCCTCCAGGGAGGTCGCCAAAGGGGTGCTACTGTCATTCATCAGTGCCATGTGTGTAACAGAAAATTCAAGAAGAAGATTGACAGAGACCGTCACCTGTATGTACATGATATCAAAGACATTCCAACCATCCAGATGTGTAGCCTCTGTGACTATACAGCCAGCAGAAAGGTTTACCTGGAGAAACATTTTCAGAAGCACAGGGTGATTTACAAATGTGTGAAGTGTGAGGACAAGTTTCTTAGCACCATTCGCCTGATTGATCATCTCACCACCTCGCATATACAAGATGATGAAACCACAAAATGGGAGAGCATGTTTGAAGAATGCATCAATAACAGCTTGTATTTACCTGAGCCAGATGAGATGTTAAGCTCAGCTGAGAAAGAGTTTGTCAGTCTGCCAGCAGAGCTATCTCAAACAAATCTTGAAGGAAAGGCCAGAGTGGAAGTGGAACAGATGCCAGAGGAGACCGCAGGGGCCATTGAAGCAATGAAGACTGAACAGAAAACAATTCAGGAAGAAAATCTCCAAATGAGTGAGACAGATGCCGATTCCCAGAGCAAGAATAATGGTTATAAAGATTAATGCATACATATTGATTTGTTAAATGCTTAATATAAGAATGCAATTATAGATTTACATGTACCGGTACATGTGAAGTAGGAGTTATACAGTGGGGTGTGAATTTTGATGCTTTAATTTCAGAGATGGAAGCTGAGGATTCTGTGCCTAATGAAGATGGGAATGACAAAGAAGTAATAAAGGATGAGCTATCAAATGAAACCAACGACCATGCTGATGATCTTCTTCCTTCCTCAGGAGTTGATACTACAGTATCAGATGACATTCCTCTTCGGGAGAATGAAGATGCGAGGACCAATTCAGATAAAGATGAACAGGTTTTATCCTCAACTGACCAACCTGGTTCAACCCCAGTAGAGGAAAATGGGGAAGATGAAGAGGAGAATCCTAAAGAAGACAAAGTGGATTCTGCTGACCTCATTAAAACCCTGGGATACCGTCCTCTTACTCTGCAGATCTTCCACAAGATGAGGGAGACTTTTGGTCATGAGGAATGTGAATATTGTGGGAAGTTGTACTACAACAAGATAGACTATGATCAGCACATCAGAACACACACTGGTAATAAGAGGAAGCTGGAAAGAAAAGCTTGTATTTTCTATTTAGCTTCAATTTTCCTATATGTAGATATGTCTGACCAAAACAAAACTTACCATACTAGTCATGTACTCTTATTTTATCCCATCACATATAAACAATGTTAATATGTACAATTGTTTTGAAAAAATTGAGTAATTGTGGTATGCAAAAATGAATTTTTGCCAAATACTGTATATGCATGTACATCTTGTAGGAGACAACCCTTACCCTTGCTCTATATGTGGTTTCCGTGCCTTAACTAGGGATGGTCTCCAGTCCCATAAAGCCAAAGAACATGAGAAAATGTCATTCCCCTGCAAGGAGTGTAGTTTCACAGCTAACAGTCGATCACAGCTGTGGAATCATAGCCTTGTCCACTCAGGGTTCGGAGAAGATATGGGCATTGAGTGTCCTGAATGTCAACAGAAAATTGGCAGGTACAGAAACTACTGAAGTGAAATCTCTGAGGATTTTACATTGTAATTCAATGCGAATCTTCAAATTCTATTTCAGAAGAAGTTTGGCTGTATTTCTATCATTTATGACTTTATTTTCTTGTACAGTTGGTCGTTGTTTAAAGAGCATGTGAATGAGGTTCATCCAGATAGCAAAAACAAAGAACTTGTCAAATTACACATCTATGCAGGATTTGAGACCTCTCCCAAACACAAAGTTCAGGGCAAAATAGGTATAGTGGTCATTGTGTTCATTACTTTCAAATACAATATACATGTAGTTCTAAGTATGATGAAAAAATATATGTTTTGACTAAGTACAAACTTCTATCACTCTTCATGAAAACAGGTAGTTGAGCATTTGATACTTTTAAGTTTTAAAACAATTTACAAAAAATTGGTGATGATGAAATTGTGAAAACCCTAGATATACTCAATTTTATAAAGCAAATCTTTTAATATTACATTTGTACTTATAATATGTACCGGTAAATACATGTATGTGCACAGGTCGACGAAGCTACAAGTGCCCTTACTGTGATAAAATGTTCATTCGAGCAAACTCAGAGCTCCAGAAACACATTTGGATCCATGAGGGAGTAAAGCCATTTAAATGTCCCCTCTGTCCACACGCCTGTAGGAGCAAAAACAACCTGCAGGCTCACATGTTGAGGCATTCCAATGAGAAACCTTACACATGCTCCGAGTGTAACAAAGCCTATAAATCAAAAACAGCTCTTCGCTGGCACGTACGATCCCACAAGGCAGGGAGACTCTTTAAATGTACAAAGTAAGTGTGTAGTCCAACTGAGTAAGATAAAAACACCTTATGATACTATAGTATCAGAAATCCATTTTCTTGTACAGTGTTAACAAACTTCTACTCTACAAGAGACTCATCACTTAAACATTCTATACATTTTTTTTCAATAACTAGATGAACATGAAACAAAACTATTGTGAGGAAATAAGTTTTTTTTTTATGTGTATGTAAACCAGATGTCCTTATGAGGCCACACAAGCGGCCCATCTGAGACGCCACATGGAGATCCACAATGTCATCAAAAAGTATGCCTGCCAGCACTGCAGCTACACCGCCAACACTCTGAGCTACCTGAAGGTTCACCACACCAGGAGCCACAAGGGGCTGCCCTACAAGAATGTGGATGTTCCCGTGGTGGAGGAGACAGGCATGGGTTCATCAGGTGCATCCCAGGTAAAGATATATACAGTAAAATACAGATACAGCCAAAACAATTATATTGAATTCAAGTTCACAACAAAGCCAGTTTCATCCCCCTAATCTTCAAATTATGTCCAACTTTTTGAATATAACAAATAACATTTAAGATGAACTGAAGTTACTCATTTCTGGAGCTTTGCTCTAAGAATGTTTCACTATACAAAAATGTACTTTTAATTATATACAGATACATGTATTGGTTTTGTATATGTGATTATGATAAAATGTGTAGTTAATATAAACCTTTATTTTTTCTCAGGTTTACAGATGTTTGAGTTGTGATTACCTGTTTGGAAACCTGACAGATCTAAAAAGACATTTAAAAATCCGGCATCATTTAACTCTTACCAATTTTGTTGGATTAGATGGGGAGAAAGGAATATCCAATCTATCAGAACAGGTACTGTGAGACAGTCATACTTTCATTAACAAGTACATTTTATAGCTTACATGTACCTTTGATTCTCTAACAGGTAAATATAAATACTTTTTAAATGGTAAAAAAAGGTATAAGAGGCATTTGTTAAGTTTTCAGTGTACACCATACAAATCATTAAGGAATAAGTTACTACCTTCTTCAATAATTACATGTGTGTTTTATTGTGAAGTTAAACTTATACCGGTATATTTATGAGTATGTGTGTATGTACAGTGTATATCACTTTTTAAATTTAGCAAATGACCTATTCTGAGGAGAATATTTCTGATGGCATCATAACAGAGGAGGGTCAGGAGGGATCTGTCCCAGTAATCAGTTCAGTCCAAACTATTGATGCCACATCATCTGGTATGCTTTACATGTATATGTACCATATGCTCTTTTGAAAATGTTCCATGTCTGCATTTAGAAATTGGGTTATATACTGTCCTCTCTGCAATTTTAGCCTTTCTATAAATCTTTGTTTTAGATGTTAACTCTTCACATTTGGATGAGAAAACTGCATCAGCTGTTAATATCTTGCAACAGATTTTTGGAATGTCACAACAGGTATTTACCATAAGGAACAATTTGGGATGGATACACAAATTGTTCATTGTAATATTGTTCTAATTTAATATTATGTACATACTGTATTAATATATTAATTCAGTAATGGTATTTATGTTCAAAATCATAAATTTTCTTCTGCACTATGGATCAAACTGATTCACTGTTTGTTTATTTACTTAAACTGTATTAATTAAAAGAGCTCAAGATTTGTTGGAAAAATTATCTTATTGAATCAAATTAAAATGACACACTGTTTGTTGATTTAATAAAACTGTGCTAACAGAGCTCTGGAGGACAACAGCAGTTTACTATTCAGTCAGAAACAGGGGAGGTAATGACTGTCAACCCGGAGACCATCATTGTACAGGAGGGAGACGAGCAGGTGCTGGTGACAGACGGAAACCAGCCTGAGGGCGGGCACCAGCAATACGTGATCCAATACGTCAACCAGGAGCAGATAGAAAACTCAATGGTGGAAATTCAGACCATCCAAGATGTGCAACATTTTCAGACCATTGAACAAGAGATCATTCAGTCTATGGAACCGCATTCTATTGGAGACAATGTTGTGGAACAGCAGATTGTGCAGAGTTGATGAGTTTATATATTGAACAATTGTACACCATTGGGAAAAAACTGGAGAGAATTCATTTGAGAAAAATCAAAATTTTACATTTTATTTGTACAGTGTACATACACACATGTAAATTTACATTTTGATTGTTTAGAATTTCTAGGGGTTTTTAAATGTACATTCGCAATATATTTCTTCTTTGATTTAGAAGTGATCTATGTGTAGCAAGCCATATTGACATGAACAAGCTAGCAATATTGGCTTATTAAAAGTACCTTGAATACATGAGCAGTAGGACGGTGATAGCGATTTATTTCTCTGGAATTACAGCTTACAGTAAAGAATGGATCAGATTTCTCAAAGCATTATATTTATCGATACTCACTTAAAATATACATGCATGTTAACTTTGTTAATAAATGACTTTTGGGAAGTTGTTGTTTAAGTCAGTGATTATGAAGGAACTTACCCTGTACATTGTACATGTACATATGTTTGACTACATCTTTTCATTACAGTAAGTGATCTATATATTCTTTTACCTTTTTATTAGCTCTGGTCTGAACAGATGGTTTAAGTGAGCATTTCTGATCAAATATTTCTATTGTTCTCAATGTTGGCATTGTTGTAAATGTTTCACATTTTCAACTTCTCATGAACGACCAGTACTGGGCCAATTTCAATCAAACTTTGCAAAATGCGTCATTTGATGGAGGGCTTTCAAGTTAATGGCCATACAGTGTTAACTATTGGAATTAAAGACAAAAGGCCAACATGCCTTGATGGTCACCTGAATACCATTGCCCATAGATGGATCTATCAGTCTCATGTTTGCATTTTAAACTCAATTTTGGAGTCTAAACCCTAATCTGACACTCCTCTGACTAATACCCCGCTTTCATTATTTGATGTTTGCAAACATCAATTCATAAATGGGGAGCAAGAGTCAGGAAGAATTTCAGATCACCTTTACCCTAGCTTCAAGGGCCAAATTGTAAACTTTTGGTCAAAAAAGACATGCAGGGCTTTAATGGTCACACTAAAACAAAAACATCATAAATGACTGGCTATTTGAATCAATGAACAATGTCACACAGTTGTAATTTTGCATTGTTCATATTCTCCCAGTGTACAATATTACTGTCATACTGGTAATTAACATTACTCATTGGTGGCAGGTCCTGTGTACCAAAGTGGTAATGTCATTTGACTGAAAATAAATCTGACCCATCCTCTTAGGTGTTGGAGGCTACCACATGCTAGCACTCTGTGTTCTGAACTTGCATTCTTGCCAATAGGTGATTTCCATTCAATATGTTGCCATATTAATGGCCCTATCAAAAGGCCTGAACCCCTGACCCAGGGGTCATGAATTTTACAATTTAGGTAGAGGGCTTCATGGACCTCATAACCATGCATTTAGTTTATCTCCCCCTTGCTGTGGAAGTAGATAAGATTTTCTAAGATTAAATACATTTGCACTATTTGGTCAATTTGGGTTGCCTTGGGGCCATGCAGAACCCCTGACCCAAGGGCCATGAATTTCACAATTATCGGTAGGTAGAGGGCTTCATGGACATCATATGCATAACCATGCATTCAAATTCATCTAAGAGAAGATTTTCTAAGATTTAATACATGTTCACTGTTTAGCCATATTGGCCCCACCCTATGGCCGAACTTCTGACCCAGGGGCCTATATTTCACAATTTTGGTAGAGGACTTCATGGGCATTATAACCATGCATTTATTTGCATATGTGGTCCAGCCCAAGAGACCCCAGGAGTGGTAAGGTCATATATTTCACAATTTAGATTCCTCTTATCCTAGAGATGCTTTGAACCAAAAGTGGTAACAAATGGCCTTATAGTTTTAAAGAAGTTAATAAATAAATGTTAATTTTTTTACAGATGACGGATGATCAACAATGGCAATAGGTCACTTAAGTGACTCAGGTGACCTAAAAATTACTTTTTCTGAAGCTTCCTAATATGTATATGGCAAATTCATACTTACCATATGCAATAAATGGATTTTGTTTGTTTTTAAAAAATTAAAGAACAAAGAAAATTTAAATTACATGTTTATTTGTTGAGACAATAACATAAAGCTTCATCGGCAAACTCAACATTCTCAGGGGAGACAAACCTACATATTTGGTAGTTACCAATGCCAAATTGAACTAAATCACAAAGACACTCAAGAATCGGGATCATTGCTGCTCTTATTAATGACAAAAATTCAATGGGGAAAATTTCAAAAAAAATAGCAATATATGTATTTCTTGTGTTGAATACTTGATACTAAAATAATTATGGTTATAAAATGTATGTCATACAAATATTTTCTTTTTTAAAACAGGTATACATGTACTTGTCAAAAACACAAAAAAGTAGTAATGATGTGAAATGTACATACATGTACCGGTACATGTATTGACTTCCTTCAAAGTTCCATCAAATTCATCAAAAGATTTGTCAGTTATGTAACTTATGTTCAAAGACTCCTTGAATGGAACTAATATGATTTTATGGTTACATTTATAATTTGGCAGGAACTAAAAAAAAACCAATACAGATACTGTACATTGAAGAGGGAACAACATTTCTTATTAAAGAAAGATTTCCTTTTATAAGAGATAGACAAAAATTACATCCATTGAATGTCACTAAGATAATGTATTAATGTGTACATGTACATTTAGGCAACAATGAACTTGACATCTAATATACATGTACTTATATGAATCCCATTTGGTGAGTGTATTTCATTGCCGTTTGCCTTTCTATCTTTTCAATATGAGAGTCCCACCAGAAATTAACTGGAATGCCATCAGGATTTCTTTTCATGTCCACCTTTTTCAGCAATTCCTAGCTCTTTACGCAATTCCTTCGAGTCATAAATCCTACAAAAAATTTGAATATAAATAATACCTTAAGTTACACAATGTTTGACTTGTAATTATTGAAAGACAGACTTCTGGTAGCTTACTTTGACAGCTGGAGACCACCAGTGGTTTTGATGACATTTCTGACTTGCTCGTGACAATGTGCCATGGTGATAAACAAAGACAGAACACATCTGATTACTTCCTCTCCAACATCTCGACCTGAATTAAATTTTTTTTGTATTATTCCTTTAACTACATCAAAGCCAAAACAAGCTGTAACATGTATAAACCAACTTTAATTTGTGCAAGTAAACATCGTCGGCATCATGAATGCCTTGTCACAAACATTTCTCCTCGTGCACAAACAAGACATTAAATATCCTTTGTAATTGTTCCATCACATCAAGTGAACATAATAGGCTTGCTTACAAACATAGCGGCTTGCTTGGATGCTAGCAAGTTTATCACATGCGAAAATGAGTCCTCCTGAATTAAAAGTTGGTTTATTTATATAAAATTACATACACTGTATTAATTAAAACATTAATCTATACATTTCAAATGACTTCCATTTTTTTTTAAAGACAAATGAAGAAGTAAAGATAAGAACTTCCTTCTTGTGAAATGTGTAATGAATTTCTGACCTTGCACAGCAATGAAGACCTTTGCTAGCTGTGGCATCATTCCCGAGACGAGAGTGGCCTTAACCAGTTGTGGATACATTGATGTGCAGGATGTCATACCTATATTGATAAAATATCTTTTAATATAAACTTTCTCTCCTGTATCTTACTGTATATGCATGTTGAAAAATTTTTCCATCAAATATTTATTGATCTTAATAAATAAAATACATACAGCATCATAATTCATCTTCATCAATATGTCTTACATTTTTATGTACCAGCTAGTACAGTGTCAAGTACTGTATTGCTTACAAGTATACTTACACATATTTATTGATAATAACAAATTAAATAATAATATAGCAAAATTTGAATATGCATTTACAACAAAAGCAACTGTATGCTTTTGGTTTTACGTAATTTTATGTATAAATATACATGTACATGACTTCTATTTTAAATGTTTTCTAACCTTTTAAAGTACATGATTATATTCTAGGTAGTTTTGTATAGCCTTATATTGTACATATAGCCAATTTATTCTCAATTGTTGTGTATAACCTTGTATAGTACATACCATAAAGTCTCATGTACATGTACATAATACACATGTACACACTTTTTTCAGCCAAAATTTGATCACAAGTATAATACATATAAACAAAATTTTACGCCATTTTACAGAGCGTGTTTCTGGTTACCACCGGAGTAAGACTGCAAATATCATGTGTAATGCGACTTGTATGGGTTTTACTTATTCCATCAAAAATACCTGACACATAGTTTTTAAACAGTCTCATCTAGTTCGAGATAACGAAGTTTGTTGATCTGTACATTGGTGACTTTACAAAAATCTCGGGACCTAAAATTTCTTCATTTTTGAGGAATATCATAGTTACATACATGTAACTATGTGCAGTTTTTTTTCCAGCATTTTACATCCAATTTTAGGAGGTGTATACTATACATGAGTGTGTACCTGAGACTTTACAGTATACACTGTATATGTACATGTATTCTAAGCGTCTAACCTTGTATAGTAAGGAACCAGAGCTGGGAGGCCTCCTCCCAGAAAGGAAGGTAATGAGGAGACACGGTCAACACGTCCTTCTTCCTGTTCTTGGAGCTGTTGATAAAGGCTCCCTTAACAAAGGTACAGGCGCAGATAAAGAAATGAACCAAGATGTCATCAGCAGCCACTAAAGACAAGAACATGTCTGGTATTTAAATGTGACAAAGCCCCTGATAACTGTAAATAGGTATTAATTTTTTCATGGACCACACTTGCATAAATCAATAACTTACCACTTCGTATCGCAGAGCTTTGATGTCGTAAATAAAACATTCCCAGGGTAACCATCTTGAGCCATAGAGGAGTAAACTCTGTTTTACGACCTTTAAAAAAATGATAAATCAGTTAAACATTTACCTATTCCTTTTACATGTACATAAAAAAATTCTTCTAACAAACAATTTTATTCTTATTTTAAACATGAAAAGTATAAATGGTTAACACATTTATAGATTTTAAAACGAGTTGGTACATGTACCATATAAATTCAAAGTAAATGTGTACTAGCCTACTAGAGGTACAGCTTCCATGACAACTATTGTTACATTGATTAGATGGTCACTTTTTCTCACCAACCCTGGCTCAATCACAGCAAAGTTCAGGAAAATGTTACACAGAAGTTCCAGTGCTTTCTGAAAAACACAAATTGAAAATACATGTATAAAGCATGTGTACATGTATGTACCATACATGAATATCAAAGCTGTAAACATTGCCTTTTTTTATAGACTTTAATCATTTTCATCATTTTAGGTTTAAATAAAATAACAAAATGACAATAACTTTCATATTTCATATAATGCAAACCTTACATTTAATACTGTAAACGTACTACATTTGGCTGTGTATTCTATTTAGCGCTTTTGGCGGAATGCGGCTTCCGCTAAATCAAGTACATCGCTAAATGTCATGCATATATGTATAAGAATAGCCACATTAAAGAAAACGCTAATTTAAATCCACGCCAACTTGTTCAAAAACTAATTTCCACCAAATATCGTACACGCCAAATATAATACGTTTACAGTATTTGATGACATAGAAATATCGATTGCAAAAGTTACTTACTACAACATTATCATTTGAATCATTCCTGAAATATCTCTTCAACAAACGTTTCAAATAGAAGTTCAGCATGGGTAACAACTCATTATCCACTAGGATTTTCCGTGGATCGTCCTCAGACGTCAGGTGACACAAGCCCGGCAACAGAAATCGTAGCAGGTCCACACTCGTGGTGCTCTGATCCATTAAGTACACAGACTCCTCCTCAGCCTCTTTCTCCTCAGCCTCATTTTTAGAGGTTCCATTGACCAACTGCTCTGTCTCTTTCCCCACCTGCACACCCTCAGAATTTGCATTGTCAACACAATTTGGTTCAGAATTTTCACCATCAAGATCAGTTTTGAAAGTGACACTTTTCCCTTTTGTGTCCTTTTCATCCGCTTCTTTTCCATTTTTTATAAATTTGGATTCACTCTCACAGCTTCCTTTCTTTACGCTTTTGTTTTCCTCCCCACTCTTAACTTTCTCATCATTATCTTGCTCAACTTCTACTTTTTTTGCATTCTGTTCTTCCAGACTTAGACCTTCTGATAAAGCATCTGACATAGCCTCTGTGTCTTCATCTATCTCTCTTTTGATATTTTTCAACCTATCGGCATGAATGTTTTCTTCCTTACTGCTTAACTCATTGTAAAATTCTAATTGCAGTTTGCTAAAATGAGATCAAATATAAATACGTCAAGACATCGATACTGGTACAAGTACCTCAATATTGACTTGTAAATACATGTACTCTAAAAAATGATTAGTATAGACATTAAAAGACAAAACTAAATAGGAGGGAAAAAGTGAATAAGTATTCAAAAAATCAAACATAGATGTACACTGCATATAAGCCGATTTCTTACCATATCTGTAAAAGAAAAGGAAGGATTTCGTAAGTCTTGGTACGCAGAGCAGAGGTCTCCTCAGCAAGCCACGCTCCTAATACTCGGACTGTAGCAATCACAACAGGATTCTGATACTGAAACCAAACATTCAAATTACCAGAACTAAATCTGATGACATATCAATTTGCTAAGAATGAAATAATGCAAAATTTACATCAAAATATAAAATCATGATCTTTTTTTTGTCCATGAAGTCTAAAGAGGTATACTTGTAATAATATTAAAGTAAATCCAAAATTCTTTCAACCTTTATGCCAAAATAACATGGTACTCCGACCCAAAAAAGAACAAATAAAGACTTCGACATACCTGTCCCTGTGGATTGTTTTCGTCTGACAGTTCCTTTAGGAAAAAGATGATGGAATGGAATGCACCCAACATGGCAGAGTGAAGCTGTAGAATCTGTTTTTCATCCAGGAGAAGACTGGGAGATGTGGTCAGGTAGATTATGATGTTTTCCAACAAGTGATAGCAAGCACATAGCAAGTCTGCCTTCTCACAAACCTAAAAAACCTTAGTCTTTTCATGTGGAATTTAAAAATGCATTGACCAAAATATGTTATTCATAAATTGATAAAAAATGACAAAAAGTCTAAAAATTTAAAAAGAACTTCACCAATGTATTTTTAAGATAGGACATCACAGATAAAAACACATGATTAAACTTTGGGTACTGTACAAAGGAATATGACTTGACAAACTTATTGTAACAATCAAGTTCACACTAACCTTTTGTATGGGTAGGTTTTCTAAGGTTATCCTGACTTCTATGCAACTCAAGTGAATTATCATTAGAAGGACTTTGTTATCCTTAGTGTTAGGTGGCAGAATAAACTCCATTCCTACTTGGCCTATTAGTGAAGCCACCAGTTTCAAGGCTGGTTCTCTTTGAGCCTCCCCTTCAAAATAAAAGACAGAGCTATAGATAAATGATAGAATAACAATACATCTGTGCTCCAATGCTCACAAGTGATATATTCCCGCTCTGATGTGAATATACATAATAAGCAAAGTCGTCATTAAACAGGAAGTTGACGTCTGATTAGTACAAAAATGAATCTTATTACCATATGGCATGCCTAAACAAAGAGTGTGTTAAAATTTGAAGCAGCAGTGATTAAAAGTTACTGAGAAATCTGTGACAAAAATTTGTTTGAAAATTTGGGCTAAAAATAAACAAAGTCATCATTTATCAGGAAGTTGACGTCTGATTAGTACCAAAATGAATCCCACCATCCCAATTAACACAAAGAGTGTGTTAAAATTTGAACCTGCTGCGATTAATACATGTAGTTGCTGAGAATTCTGTGAAGAAAATTTGTTACGGACAGACACACAGACAGACAGAAACACAAGGGTAAAACAGTATACTCTCATCTCCTTCAGAGCGGAGGCATAAATACAACACAATTCATCATCTGATTTGATGACAGTGTAATTCTGTCATGAAATTATTATTTATTACGGTACATATTGTAAACTGTATTGTACATATGAATGCTCATACCCAATCTACTACTGAATATATCTTGAATTCCTTTCAAAAGTGAAGTCTTCCATGGTTGTTTTTCTGTCTTATCAATCTAAAATTAGCAAATGTACATGTGCAGTAGGTATATATGACAGGAGAGTATGGAACCATGTTTTTGAAATCCAATAATCTAAAAATATTCACAAAGCTTTTCACAGCAGAAACTTTTAATGTTTACCTCATCCATGGGCATCACCCTCAAAATCAAGGCTATGAAATTGCACAATTCAAATTTTTCTTGGTTCTGAAAAGAAAGTGATTTTATTTTCAATGAAAAATTAAAGTACTTATGAAAAGATTGAACTTTGTGTATGATTGTGCACAGTGTATACATTATATGTAATACAATGCATATGTACATGTACATCCCTAACAGAACAATATGAAAAAGAAAGCATTTTCTGCCAATATCTGCTTATATTAAGCAGGTTTTCTTTAATAAATCTGGATGTACATGTACCTGATTTTCTTCCATATTCTGAGCATAAAAATTGAGAATCTTTTCCAGGGCCTTTCCTTGACCAGTCCAAATACAGGGCCTCATGGCATGGAGTATGTAGGTCATCAAGTCTGAGGCTTTACTGGAACCTGTTCAGCAATTAATTACATGTACATGTACATTGTATTAGACTGACAAAAACTACATACATTATCACTATACATATTGGAAACAAAAAACAAAATAAAATGAAAACAAGAATAGAATTTACAACTTATGTACAATGTTGAGCATTAGAAATTAAAAGTCTATTTGCATTAAATGTGTTATATTGATAACTTCATGTACATGTACATGTGTATGTAGAAAAATCACATCAACTATGAGCACAAATCATTCAAAGATTAAAAGAAAAGGTGGCTTTATACCATACAAATCTTTAGAAATGACTTTAGCCAGGGATGAAATGGTCCCACTGTCCATTAATTGCTTGATTCCCTGCTGGGATCCAGCAAACATCTTCAGGACCTCAAACGCATCGTTGACCATGTTTTCCAATTCTTCACTGTTACTGTCAATGACAGGAAAAACCCAATTTACTGCAACCTAAATCTTTTACATGTGTATTACATTTTAATTAAAATACAGCGCATTAATCTAGGAAGTACTGCCTACCTTTGTTTTGTTACAATTATCTCATTCAGGGGCTTCAGAATACGATATAGAGAGGTACTTTCAACCTGTGAATATCAGAAAAATTATTTTAAAATGATTTAGAAATTAAACACAATATTATAGCATGTGTTAATGTTATCAAATAAAACAAAGCCCTAATGTTTCCTCATTCCTACTGATCTTACCCACTGCATTTAATTTTACTTCCTATTTCAAGTACAAAGAACAATTGCTACATGTTCTTCAAAATATAGATCTTTGTGACTGGGGGATAAACTGGGTCACAATAATTGTGCAGCAATTTGGGATATACTAAACAGCACACATATAATCATAAATGTAGTGTACATGGCCAGTTGAGAACATATCCATATACATATACATGTATAATTAATAATCACCTTTCAATATAAGAAATGAACAGCTGGTTCAAATATATGCAAACAGATTATTTAAAATCAAGCATATATATAGATTATATATCAAAGGCATAATATACAGAGTAAATACATAGAGTAAATGATCTATCATGAAAAAAAAATGTAAATAAATAAATGCTAAAAGTGTCCAAATGCATCTTCAAACAAATAAGATATACATGTATAAAATAGCAGACAAGTCTTTGAAATTAATTAAACCATTGAAGTATGATTTTTCTAAAATAAAAAAATATTTCTTTACCAATTTGGAATCTGCACACAGCCCAGATAAGACTGACAATGCCATAGATTTGTAGATATTGGCTGAACAATCTTCTGGATGTGAATCTGAAGAACAATATACATTGTATGTACATGTACATCATATAAAAAAATGAATAAAAGTTTTGTGTGAAATATTCTGGTATCAGCTGTGTAATGTATGAAAGAATATATCTTTGTCCAACTTGTAAACACCATCATTTTTAAACTTGAAATTGGTGTTCTAATATATAATAGCTCATCAAATCATAAAAAGATGAATGGAAAATGGATCCCCATGTGGCAGTATTGAAAAGGATCAACTTTTCCACAAGTACTAAGCAGATGAGCAGACATGATCCTTCTATGTCTAGAAAACTTTTACTCTTGACCTTTATGCTTCTCAAACATGCCAGTGTCAAGTTTGATGGGTTCTCAAGATATTGAGGGGGATAGTACTTAAGTCTACATGACAATGTCCAGAGTACTTTAATCCTTGACATTTGACCTTGTGACCTTAACATTGATGAGGACCATTTACTCCATAGGGGATACCTACCATTTGTACCCTATTTGTTGACTGTTTAACAAATGGTTCTTATGAATTGTCAGATTCAACAACACTTAGTCTATATGTAACAATTAGTCAATATGTAAATGTCAGAGTGGTTTGCCCATTTAACCTTTCGACCTCCATGTCAATTAGAGACCTCTTTTTTTAAAGGCACCTGTAAATGTACCAAGTTTGACGTCTGTCAAGTGATGGGTTCTCAAAATATTGATTGGAAAACACTCGATCTACCAGTAGATGTCTAGAGCAGTTTGACCCTTGACCTGTAACCATCGACCCCCTTAACTTTAAAATCAATAAGGTTCATCTGCTCCTTAAAAGGAACCTGTGTACCAAATTATGGTCTGTCCAGCAAAGGGTTCTTTATAAGTTATATGGACAACACTTGATCTACAGGCCAAATTTACCAACCTACAAGTGCAAAACAACAAGCTAATTTTTCAAAGTGTATTTGGTCCCAAATGGTTTTTTATATCTTTTTTCAAATTTCATTTTTTTTTTATAGAAAGACAGACTGAAGAATTTCATATTTTCAAAAAACAAAAAGCTTTAAATACATAACATGTCAATAAACATAATAAATAGTTTCACAAAATTGTGTAAAATTACAAAATTATAAAGATGTTTCCTTTACTATTCTGACTATAATTTTCCAAACCTGAAAGTTCTTTTTAAAATCAGACTTGTAAATTTGGCAATGAAATGAATGCATGTGCACATAATTAGAAATTTATGACTTCCTGAGTGTGTACCTGATTTTAAGAGTCTGATGATAAAGGTCAATCCAATGGCATCTAAAATTCTCTTCTTTTCCTCTGTAGTCATTTCTGAACTCTTTGTTGTTTTAGCTACCTATTGAAGAGATATGATACAATTGTAACATTATGATATTATTCAAATCATTGAAAGTCTACAAAATTTTTAATATGCTTAAAATGTTGCTGGATGTTTTTCTATCAGTGTAAAAATTGCATACATGTACCGGTATATGTAACCTTCTCCAGTGTAAGAATTGCATGTACCGACTACACATGTATTCATCTCTATATGTAATCCAACATCGAGATTTTCTTCCCGAGGAGAGATATTTTGTGTAAACAGTGTAATTATCAGTTAATTTGACCTTGACATTGATGAATGAACTAACTTTATTATATTGGTTCTTTATCCATGACATACAATAATTAGTGATAATTCAAATCATAAATTCTATGAAAGGGTAATAACAAAGAGACATTAAATCATCGACAGGCAAAGAGACAAATCATAGACTGGCATGAAATTCAACTGTGGTTTTAAACCACAGTTGAATTTCATGCCTGTCTAAAACCACAGTTGAATTTCATGCCAGTCTATGATTCCCAGGACATTTTTAGATCTATCTAACCTAAAACATGCAATCTACCGTAAATAAATATCTAGCATTGTTTTACTGTCATTTATATAAACATTAAAATCAACGGAACAGTGCCAATACATGTATTTCATTGATATTGATTATGCATTGATTAAAGTTGTTACTGATTAATTAGGGACATTACCATCAACATAGCAGCAAATTTTTCATTGTCAGACTTGGCCTCTTGAAGCTTGTCTATACATGTCTCCAAGTTTCTTTTCTCCATGGTGTTGTATGGGATGTCTCACTTCACAGTCTAAAAATCAGTTTGCCAAACAAAATATGTACACATTATAAATTTACAGACTCGACAGCTAGACAGCAAGCAACCAGGGCAGAACAAAAATGAAAATACAATAAAATTGATCAGTAAAATAAAATTTAAAATATTGCTGTTCTACATGATATGGTCTTTGTTCGTTCTGCATTATGGTTTTCAGATGTATTTTTCAGAAAAATTAGATAAATTAATAAGATGTTACTTCATTTTATGATAAAAAAAAAAAAATGCTTGTATTACAATTCTTAATTATTTCAGTGCTTCATCAGCTTCTTCAGTTCTTAAAGACCACTGATTATCTTTACAGTTTGTCCCAAGAAACCGTTTCAGCAATAATTAACGAAATTACATTCATAAATTACATATATAAATATATAAAAATACAGAGATCCCTTACAGAGATTTATAAAGTCTTTCGATTCGAAAGTCTCTTGAAATCCATACAATTTTTTAATTTTATCACCCCAGTGCATTCATTATGCAAAACTAATGTACCAGGTAGACATCTTTTTTGTCGTGTTCTTCAACTTGAAAAGATAAAGAGGCCCGGTGATTCAACGAAGAAATCTGTAGAATTTTCCTTCTACTGAAAAAATATTAAGTGTACCATGAGGTATTTATGAATATTGAATAATTTGAGAAAATGTGCAGCATAAATATCTTTTGGACAACGTTTTGATATCTTAAAATAAACCAACATTTAAAGATGTCAAATCAATTGAAATGTGGGATCTGATCATCTCAGACATTTTAAGTTTGCAAAATTGTTAGGTAATGCTCTTTGGATTTCATGCTTCATGCATGTTTTGTTGTACATATATCCTAATCAATATGTAGGTCCCTGGATAAATGCAATGCATTACAACGTGTGCGTTAATCAGGTTGGGACCAATCGCCTGTTTGGGATTTAATATCCCGTTTGGGATTTAACAGCCCAAATGGGATATAAATTTAAAGTGCAAAAAATAAAAATTCTTGATTTTGAATTTTTTTTTTTATAAATCCGCATTAGAATAGATGAAATATAACAACTTTTGGTAAACAACTTTTTCTGTAACCGTACTATTACGGAGATTGATCCTTCAGTATGATTTACAGTCAAGTCGCACACAGACCAACTCGTATACAGGTCAACTCGTATACAAAAATTTCCGCATAAAAAAACAAAAGTAAGCTTGCATGTGTACAAGGTATTTTTGAGTCATTATCGTTAGCCTATTTACAGAAATTGGATACTTACAAATGTATCACCGTATTAGACAATGAAAGTCATCTTTTGCTGTAAAATATTACATAACTTTTCTTAAATGATATCATCTGTTGTAAGAATATTTGTTAACGTTATATATATTAATTAACATGTTTAATATTTGACATAAATTATATTTGATTATATATGCATATGAAATTTGTGTATACGAGTTGACTTTCGGTTTAGCATACCGGGAATTTTTGTACATGAGCTGACTTTTGATTGTTTATAAGGAAATGTTTGTATACGAGTTGACCTGTATACGAGTTGGTCTGTGTACGACTTGACTGGACTCATTCAGTATATCCAACACTTCTTGGGGATCAATCTTACAAACTATAGACATAAAGAAAAACTTCTTCTGACACCAGAAGTTGTTGCATTTGATTCACATAATTAATGCGGATTTATATCAAAAATTTTAAAATCAAAAAATTTTATTTTTTGCACTTTAAATTTATATCCCAAACGGGCTATTATATCCCATTTGGGCAATTAATGGTCCCAACCTGTTAATCTATTCTCATTGCTCTGCAGTGTTTGATGGAATATTGAGGTGATTTTTTTTTCATTAAATATTCAACCTGGCTATCCAGTAATTAGATAAGTAGACAAGAAGCACAATTAATATTCCTGCTCAACAGGAAACATATAATAATATAGCGCACGTGCAATTTTTATTGACAACTGAGAAAATTCGAACAAATGATCTCGTAAAATTTGTGATACGTGATATCAAACCGAACAAATAGAACGATGGTGAAACTCAAGAGTTAGCTGTACCTTATTCCCGACTGCCAAAAATGTGGACGGTTACACAAGTTTCCCTCGCCCTCGGTGCTCCGTTTGTCGTCGAAGATCTTTCTATCCTCCACCAATCGGAGTTTACAAAGGAAGATAATCATGATAAATTTTACGACAAACGGTTTTAGAATGTTTGGGCCTATACCACAGGCACCTGACAGACTTTATATATTTTTCTCATAATAAAAAAATATTTACACACTGCCTAACAATACATAAGGAGGAGGGTATATATATTTATTTTTTATTGTGAGAAAAATAGACATACATGTAAATTTAACTTTTTTTTTCAGTTTTAAATGTAGGACTGCTAACAAGTTATAGGCCTATATAGTTACTAGTAACTGGCTACTAGTAACTGGCTACGAAAAGTAAAAAAGTTAGCTACTAGTAACCATGGTAACTGGCTACGAGAAGAACTAGTAAGTGGCTACGAGATGTAAGGAAAGTTAGCTACTATAGTAACTGGCTACGAGAAGAAAGTTTAGCTACTATGTACAATACCAGTAACTGCTACGATATGAAGAAAGCTGGCTACTATAGTAAATAGTAACTGGTGAACCTGCGTTTTCTCTCTTAAACAATGGTCAATACATTTAAATTGCTTTTCTGGCAGTTTATATTTAATTCAATATACAAAGTATTCATAACTACTGATATGTTTAAAAAAATATCAGAAATATTTTAGTATTTAAAGTATGAGAAAAACAATCAATACCGTGTATCTTGACAAACAATTATCCTTTTTAGTGTAAATATGTATTTATTTATATAAAGGGGAAATGGAAAAGGCCGAGTGATGTTCCGATTGTCTAAGTTAATTTAGTTTCAGCTAGTAGGATCCCAAAAAAGATAATGACCGACTTGACCTGACTTTCCTGAGAAAATAAGATAAGTCAACAATTATTTATGATACCATTACTTGGTAACGTTGTCTGTTTGTCTGTGTGATGATTTAGTGCATTTGTACGAGACAATCACAGGCACCTGACGTTATATACTTAAATGCCCTATACTCAATAGGTAAAGGGCATTTATTTTTATTATGAGAAAAATATATAACGTCGGGTGCCTGTGGAGAAAACTCCTTCCTTATCAATATAGCCTAGTATAGTCAATTATAGCAAAGCTTGGTTGTCTGCGTTGGGTACATCATGACGTAACAATCTGTCTACGTCTAACGTTTATGACATCACAATGGTTATTCAGCAATACTGAGCTCGAGTTCTCGTCGACAACACCATGGGCTTGTTTCAGAGCTGTTTAGCTAAAAACAACGAACTGAGAGTGGTACCAGTTGTGAAAGAGGAGATTGGGTCGTATGAAAAGGTGATCCGTGCACTGGTAACTGAGGACATGACGGAAAAGAGGAGTGGGGTGGCATTTGATCTCACCTTTTTCTCAGAAAAGACCCCAAAGATGCCATCACCAAAAATGTTAAAGAAAGCGGATTTTGAAAGTGAAAGGGTAGGTACAAAAATTTATTCCATAATCATACTGAAGTTGATAAAAATCGTCATGATAACACTGGGGGATTTATTTTTTCCCAAATTTGTTAAATTAGAATCGTAGAAAGTCAAGAAAAGACCCTGGCTGAGAAACAGAAAATGGCACAGCAGATATAAGAGATGAGGCTCGCGTACAGAAAGAGAGATTGAAGTTGCGCCCAAAGAAGTAAAAAGATTGCAAAATATGTAAGCAATGGCGCTGAAAAATTCGATGAATGCGATGGATATTTATTGTAATCTTTTCCATGCGCATTAAAAAAAAATCATTTAATATTTCCTCGACCACGAACGATAGAAGTTGCAAAAACTAAACGAAATTGTTAGTTATCACGTGCACACTTAAGTTGGACTAATTGCATCAAGGAAACTACAGTTATTTCCTTAATTAAATCTGTTTTGCAAATTTATTTGAGTGTTATCCGATTTAGCGCATGAATTGTTTACTCTGAAAAATGTTGGTGCTCATGGATGTATTATGGTATTTGCACGCTTCCTTGTGAACAACGAGATTGCGACAGAAAACCCCCCCCAAACAAACAAACACAAAAACAAGGGGGAAAAAACCCCCCAGATCGCTTAGCCCCGATTTGCCACAAAGAAAAATCGTTTACATATATCGGACTTTTGATTCCCAGAAGGTAGTCTTGTTCAGTATTTATATAAATATTCAATAAAAAGATTCACTATGTTGTTTTGCGTTTGCTTTCTTTGTCCAATATGCACATGCAATTTTCTGAAGTTTATCTACCATATATTCCCGTCGATTTTCTCTATATTAACGTTTGGCATCGATTCGATGATTGTAACCCATATAAATACAAAACTATCAGTCTGATTAATTTAATAGATGATTATCATTTTCAACGAAACTAAAGAGATCTCTAATCAAAAGGAGGGAAACTTTTTCAATACATACAGGCGATTTGCTTTCGTTCTCACTCCTGTAAAAAACCTCGTAGTGTAATGTCATCATATTCCCAACAAGAAACATTACCAGGAGATTACATGCGCAATCGGGAAAAGGAAAACTTACTGTACAATCCTCAACTGCAGACTAGACTAAATACCGGTATATATAAAGATATTGCTCCAGATAAGATAGTTTAAGCTTAATTAACTCAATTTATATCTCTTCAAAAGAAATATTATTGAGAGCCCCAACAGTCAATGTGGATTTGCAGAGGATTCTTATCATTTGGTTGGGTTTTTTTTAGGGTCTTTTTTGTGGGGGTTTTTTGTATGCAAAAAAATAAAAATACCAATGCTGGTAATGAATTGTTTACAAACTTTTTAAATTTAACCGAAACATTATTGATCATCTTCTACTTTTATGGAAAGACGAATCATTGGATGATTCACTCAAACCCATGTATCTTTTCAACAATTTAATAGACCACATGGATCAAAGGAGCTTAGAATCAAATTTTAATAGCACTGTTCTATGTATATTCATAAACTTTTATACAATAATATGTATTTATCTCTGTGCTTACAATTTTGATAACAACTGTAGTATTTTTATAAATAAAATGGTAAATGGAATTAAACATAAAGATTCATTCACATTTCAATCCAAAAAATCATGAAAGAATGATAAAACTTGACAGATTTGAATACAAAATAACAAGAAATGACATGACATGTTATCATTTATTTTTAGTCTATCAAATCACAAAAATAACACTGCTGCAACAGCACAAATAATCTATTTATCAAATACATGTACAATATTTCTGTTGAGTAGTACAGTCCAGTCAAAAAAAGGTGTTTGTACATATGGAAAGGAACAAGTTGCCATCAGGCACAAACTCAAGTGTCAAACACTTTCTATTGCTGTTGAAGAATCCTTACATGATAATCTTTATTAGGTTTCATATCTATGATATTTGAAATTCAGCCATTCAGATGTTAATTACAGAATATTCAATCAGTACTGTTTATTGTCTTAACAAAAAATAACCACCTACAAATAAAATCTTCTTCAGTGACATCTATGCATGTTTACATTATTATGCACCCAAACAGATACAGTACATGCACTACATGTATATATGTATTTAGACCTGAACAACACAACCCATGCTTATTTTAAAAGATATAAACAAGAATAACAAAATATCAATTTCATAGATTCCTTCAAGAAGCACTGAGGCAGATGACTAGAGCACTGAATAGTTAAGTCTCATCTGCCAGTTTTACTTAAAAGATTTTATTGTGTTACATCAAGTTTAAAGTACATGTATGTATCACTAATTCATATACCAGCTGTTTCTTTAGGACTGCCGTCGTAACCATAAGGATATGCTTTATCGTACTGGTGAGAATGGGGTGGGTATCAAAATTCTGGACTTCATGTGGCGTATAAGAGGTACTGAAAAGAAAACCATGATCATATTCATTACTGATTTACATGTACTTCTATGTCTATGGGAAGTACAGTATGTTCTGAATTTACATGTATTTTATTACCTGTCATATCAATCTCCCATGTTAACTATTCGTTAAGTCTACCACACCCTTACGGATCAAGTAGATAATATTTTTTAGAAATAGGGATGGATAAAAAAAAATTCACTTTTATTTATAGACTTTCGTTGTTACGTTACTTTTATTTAAAGGGAAATAAAGTGGCAGTAGCATCAATTTAAATTTCTAAAAAGCCTACAGTTAAAACTATATTAAAATATCAAACAAACAAATCCTACTCATTCCTAATGAAAACTGTACAAAATGCAGTGGGAAAAAATATGGAAAATTAAAAGGCCTATAGCCTGAAAACACTTGCACTTTATAATCCGAATTTCCTTTGAACATAGTACAAACTCCCACATAAGTTACACAGATACTTGAGCTAGAATAAAAAATGACCAATGCCAGAAGTCAATTTACCAGTATAAGCCACACATTCATCCCATCCTGGTTTACTCCAGGCCATTTCTCTTGTCTCCTTCCTGGTCTGCAAGTCCTTATAACCTGTCAAATCAATATATGCATGTAACATGATGACGTTCACAAATTACAATTTAAAACAATTATGTATTGCTTCATAGTTTTATGTATGTACAAATTACTGTAAACCAACTTTTATTCACGTGCGAGAAATTTTCGCGAGAGCCTGGTCATCGCGAATATTTCTCACCGCGAATCGGTCCCTGTCCAATTATTTTAATAATAACACTAGTGTTGATAAGACTTTGTCGCGAAAATTTGTCGTCGTGAACCAGTTCATCTCGGATAAATCACGAAATTAAGTTGTTGCGAATAAAAGTTGGTGTACAGTATTTGCTCTTATACCAGCACTACAGTTGTTGTTCTAGAAAGTTATTGGTAAAAAAAAAATTTTTCTTTTTGTTTAGATGCATAAAAAGATCTTTTTTTTTTTTTTTTAAAACTCTTATGTATGCCTGATTTAAATTATTCCATGTCAATTTCAGCTATGCATTTCAATTTTGGAAAAATGCTTATCTTATACAGTGTATCATGAAGAATGCCTATACATTGAAGTTCCAGACTGTCAACATTTTTGTCCATATTTTCAATGCCCCGGGCCTTTACTCTCATGGATAATCTATTATTTTATCAGACTGGAGCAGAATACATGTACTTTGACAATTTTTAAACTTCTTGAAAACCACTGAAATAAAGCAAATTGCATTTTGGCAAATTTCAAACACAATTATCAAAATTCTCTTATCTTATAACAACTGTAATTATCCGGTACTGATTCACATGTACATGTGTATCAATTTTACTTATATCTATATATCTGTAAACTATAACAATACATTGAATTCAAAAGAGGAACACTAAGTTTTCCTGAAACTCCACATCTTTAATGTGTTCTCATTCATGCATATACATGTACCTGTAGGGTTACAGAAGAGTTATCTTCACTGAGCAGCATTCAGGAAATAGTGAAAGAATGTGGATGAAGACATACCCCATAAATGATGTACAACATTTTGCTCTCCTATGTGGGTAAAAAATCCAGCAACTGGTTCATTGTTGCTTCGCCTGTGTTCTATACCCCGCTTCCTTTATGAACAAGATAAAGGCAATGCTCACTAATATATCTATATGTATGGATCAATAACGTTTCTCAAGATGTTGTATATTTGTGGCAAAGGCATCAAAATGCTGTCAAATTCAAGGTTTCATAGAACAAATGAAGTTTTTGTCATAAACCATAGAGTATTTTTTTATTTAATATGGATGCAGAGATAGAAAATTGTGGAAGTAGAGAGAATCAAGAGTCCAAACATTCATGTAGGTTAGGAAATGACAGCATTTTTATAATAGCAATGTTAATACCGCCTGTGATGACAATGAGGCTTATGCACAATGCATAGTGGAGTAAGTCTACATCATTGACTCAAAGATCATGTTTCATTTGTAAGATGAAACAATACTAGTAATATTGTACCCTTTGGTATCCTAGCTATGCACTGAGTTTTGATTATTTTAACACTTTACTAAACACTTAAGCCCTATTTAAAGATATACAACAGTTTTATATTCAGGAGCAATTCTCTGGGGCACTTATTGAATCTGTATGTATATAAATCTGAATCATCATACTACTGGCATACATGGAATGTTATGATTCTGTGCTTTTAAATTGTATTTTTTAAATTTCAGTGATTTCAATTTTCATTTTAATTAATTAATTAATTTTAAGACTTGTGACCATCAAGCTGAACACCACTCATAAAAAGGCACTGTCACACAGTATAAACCCTTAATTTTGTTACACCCAATTGCACACTTGAAACTTGTGGTTGACATGTAGTATTCCTTTTGTGGTCTCAGTTTTTGTGCATTTATTTCTTGCTTTATGTGCATTAACCTGTATATTTGATGTAAACATTCTCCTGGATTGGAAAAAGTACGTAAAAATTTGATAATTTCATCGTAACCCAGTACCACCGTGATGCAAGATGTATGAGACCTCTACAGTGAAATACTTTGAACTGTTAAAAGGTGACTTAAAGGTCAGGGACTTATATAGGGGTTGTAGGGATAGCAACAATGAAAGAGAAATATGACAGACAATCCTTTTATGAGTAATGTTCAGCTTTCAACAAGTTATAAAAACAAATTCATTTAATCTCTATGTACCTGTTGAAACCTCTGGAAAATGTTTACTGATTTTCATTAGTAATAAAAACAGGCAAGGTGTGAAACAAAATTGAAATGCAAAAGTAGGAATTAGGCCGTAATACAAAAGATTTACAAAAACAAGTATAGTCCAAAAATACAAAACAACAAAATACCACACATCTAAGGTCTATCTGGGTATTGCCTGGTAGATAGACTTACCCCACATGTGGTGCACTGTGAATAAGTCACCTAGATCAGTGAACAGTCCACAGACTGCCACCTCATCATTATCCTGGCGGTATCGTAAACCTTTTGCCCTTCAAGAAAATTCTCTGTTACTGATTTTAAATAATTCATTTGGGAATGATTGTTGTCTTATTTTATAGTCTGTCCTGGATTCTTCAAATATTTTCATTTTCTGGATGTCATATTACCATATCTTCAACTAATTTTAAATCTATGCAGAGGGAAAATATTAAAGATTCTGCATCTTATACAAACTATATGCATTTGAATTGAATTCACAATTGTAAATGAGTTTTTGGGAGTCACCAGCAAAATTGTTTAATAATTCCTTGTACAAGTTGACCCTTTTTATCAATTAACTCAATATTTTGAATTTACAGACACATATTGAATTTATGTCACAAAGAGATGAGAATGATGAAATTAAATTTTTTTTCTTTGTAAACAAAATTTGGACCTAAATGATGAAAAGTTTTTTATTGATGAAAATTGTTGCCAGCTATATAAACTTCTAAATCCCAATATAGAAATTACACCGGTCCGGTAGTTATCCAGTATGTTTTGTTTTCAATACTCCAATAAGAATACCTTATAGCCATAAGAATGGAAAGACATGTATTGCAGATTTGCTATGAACATTTTTATGCATTTGTTTGTTTTTTATTAGGAATGAGGGTAGTAACCAAGTTATACACAAAGTTTCAAAGGCAAAATCTTTGTCCTCAAACATAATTATTACAGACCCTGAAACGTACTACTACACCACACGCTCTCTGCACGCTCGGTACACGCTCGCTAAACGGTTTACACGAAACGCTGAACGGTTTACACGAAACGCTACACGCTTTCCCCGAAACGCTAAACGGTTTGCACGAAGCGCTGAACGGTTTACACGAAACGTTTCTCACACGAAACGGTTTGCTCGCTTTTCACACGCTTTGGACACGCTTCGATTTTCGTTTCAATCGGGTTCTCTCGGATTTTTACTTTTATGGTAAGAGTTGTTTTAAAATGTTACGATATGATAGAAATAATGATATTTCACATATAAATCTTTTAAAATCGGCAATATTGATCTTTAATGAAAAATATTTCAATCACATAAATAAAAAAAAGCTACAGAACATGCACGTACATGTATCATTGCTCGAAAGAAATATCACTCGTTTTAATGTCGTAGGAAAAATGAAATTGTTCCGTAAAAATAATAATAATTAATACAGAAAATGTAGATGGCTTATTAATTTTAAAACATTAAAATTGAAATCCGTATCATTACAAACGCAAATCCATTTTTCGTTTTTCGGCGGCTTTATTTTTCAACATTAGGAATTGTTTTGAAATGGTTTGTGAGAATAAAAACGTAATACATGTATTTAAATAAATAGTTATTCAATTACATTTATAATTGACAATTATTTAGAAGTAAATTAATCACCGAATTTAAAAGAAGGCTATGCAACCTAACGATTATTTTTTTATATCGTATCAACCACATATTAAAATATGCTCCGCACATAAAACCAGACAGAAAACGAGACGATTGACATAAACAAAAAAGTTTGTATCACTATTTAGGATATCTATTTCTAAAATAAATTCAATAAATTATATCGGATGGAACAAAATCAATGAATTAAATTTCAGACTCAATATACATGTACGCATAACGTCGCTTTTACCACAAACTTTTTAAAAATAGTACCATACATATATATTATGTTTACACAATATTTTCCCCTCTATTCTTTTTCAGTTTTGTTATTGAGTTGATGAACGTTATATCATTAAAATGATGTTCTTTATCAAATACTGAATCCGACTGCTTTAAAGTCATTAATTTTTTTATTGGCTGATAACAAAAAAAGAGACGCGTGACCATCCAATGAAAAAAATACACAGTTTGATTGACAGGTTTAGTCAGCTGCAGGTATGTTTTACCCGTTGTCCGAGTGCTAATTGTACACTGTCGAAAGGTTTCAGTTATCGATGTAAAAGAAACATCAAATACTACATGTTTATTACGACTTGACAGTATCACAAAGAGTTGATTTAATTTTTACAAATAAAATGTCAATAGTATACATACATAAGTGTTTTGTTAATCACAAACCATTCCGGGAAGTCTTAAACTCGGGCGCCATTTTGAAAGAACTAATAACTGAGAAAAGTTCCGAATGAAATCTGATGAAACGTTTCACACGATTCTCGCACGCTTTGCCCGAAACGCTTTACACGCTTTGCCCGAAACGCTGCACGCTTTGCCCGAAACGCTAAACGGTTTACACGAAACGCTTCACGATTCACACGAAACGCTAAACGGTTTACACGAAACGCTAAACGGTTTACACGAAACGATTCTCGCACGAAACTCGCACGCTTTTTTGGTGTAGTAGTACGTTTCAGGGTCTGTACTATGGGTTTTTATCAAAGAAGCTGTTGGTTTGTAATACGTATTTAAGAACCAGGAAAGACTATAAATGAATTAATATTTTTTAAATACATGTATGTCCATAAATAATAATCTCTGCCAATTGTAAATCATTTATCCAATGGTGTGAGATTAAAGATAAAACTATACTAACCAGCAATTTGACCACTCAATCATTGATCCTGGCTGAAAATTTCAAAAACAGTGAAAATGCATTTAGGAAATTAAAATAATACAAAGCTAACTCTAAAACTTGCATGACAAAGTATTTACACCATGTATTCATTTTCAATGAATCAGCGGTTTAGGATATCTAGAAAATGCAGAATTTTATGAATTGATTTTTTCAAAGAAAATAATACAATGTACATGTATATTGCTATTCCTACCTTAAGTGTGTAGCTTCTCATTTCATAGATATTTTTCCCTTCTCTGGGTACTGGTGCTGGCCAGAAATTAAAAGGTAGAAGGATCTGATTCTTTCTGTATCGAAGCATTTTGTTCCTGCTTGTTCGAAAGTTTATAAAATCCTGTTAATGAAAAAAACTTAATTGTTGAATTCATCTTCTACTCCAATATTTCTAATTAAGATCTATGGAAAAAAAATTTTCTACAGAAATGGATCACAATCATTTGATCACAAGTCACATAGTTTAAAGTCTTAATTTTCATTACTTCGTGCATGGTAACAATTTTACCATTACATCAAATGTAAACTAGTATGTACATCTAAATTTATAAAAATGTATTACGGTGCATTACAAATTTATTACCGGTATACAATCTAAGTGAGATTTGGGAATCAATGAAATACAGTAACGAGACAAAAAGAAGGCTTTTCTAATAATAAATCAGCAACCCTTCACGATCAAATCATACTTGCTTTTCTGGTTCTGGAAATAGACAAATATTAATGGCATCTTATAAACACTACAAATCAACTGGACAAAATAAAAGCGGCTGGCCTTTTAATCCGGTTACCTGGTCAGTCCTGTAGATTTCCGTCGCATTATTTAAAACCGGATACCCTCCTTTGTATTCCCAAATATGAACTGAAACAATATAACATTGGTAGCACGGACGTTTCTGCCTACTCAACTAAGCAGCCAAAGAGAAAACAATTCAATCAGAAAGAAAAGGTGAGGAAAATGTATTGACAATCTTTGGACTTTTTAGGTCTGTGATTTATTTGCCAAGACAATAGGCCATGGGGCCACATCTCTCACCTGAGCAACAATAGCCATAGCTGATCATAAAAGCTTTAGACCATTTAAAGAGTATAAAATACAAAATATCTAAACAACTTAGCAGAATATATCTTGTTTATAAAAAATTTCAAATTTTTCTCCACATATAAGTTAAAGGGACCTGGACACGATTTCAGATGAAAATTTTATTTTTGATTTTTTTATGTATTAAATAGTTTACTTGTGTATTTTGAATGATTTACCAAAATTTGAATGTTAAAATTCATGTTACAAGCGAGATAAGAGGAAAGAAGTCGTTGTTATGTAAACAAAGCTTGAGTCTTATATTTGTTTACAAATAATGTAAAGTAAAGAAATTACCATTTCTTTGACAAAATAACTTGTGGAAACAAGATAAACTTATTAAATGTGCTCATAAATAAGTTTATCAACAACAAAATGCAACATTAGATTGAAACTTTTACCAATTCAAGACATATGTAAACAATAACAGGACTCGAGCCTTGTTTACAAAACAACGAATTTTAACCTCTGTAACTCGCTTGTTACTCGATATTTGACTTTCAAATTTTGACAAAGCATTAAAAACATCCATAATGACCATTCTAGACATTAAAAATGAAAAAATAAATTTTGAAAAAAGGACACGATTTTAGATCAAAATTTTCTTTTTCTTATTTTATGTATAAAATGGTTTACTTGCTCATTTTGAATGATTGACCAAAATTTGAATGTAAGAAGTCAAGTTTTAAGAGAGATACAGAGGTAAAAAGTCATTGTTATGTAAACAAAGCTCGAGTCTTATAGTTGTTTACAAATAATGTAAAGTATGGAATTACCATTTCTTTGACCAAATGACTCGTGGCAAACCAGGTAAACTGATTCTAAGTGTTCATAGATAATATGATAAACAGAAAAAAGGAACATTTGATAGAAACTTATAGCAATAAAACACATATGTAAACCATAACAAAGCTCGAGCTTTGTTTACAAAACAAAGAGTTTCAAACTTTGTATCTTGCTTATAACTCAATATTTGATTTTCAGATTTTGATAAAGCATTAAAAGTACCCATATTAACCATTCTAAACATTAAAATTGGAAAAATAAAATTTTAAATTTTGAGCTCAAACCGTGTCCAAGTCCCTTTAAACATTGATGTTTCAGTTTTTAATAAGAAGATTTTCAAAGATTTTGATATATTCCCGATTTAAAGTAAAAATAACACCCCAATTGTGGCCCACCCTACCCCCAGGGATCAGGATTTAAACAAACTTGAATTTACACTTACTGAGGATGCTTCCACACGTTACAGATTTTTTTGGCCAAATGGTTTTTGAGAAGATTTTTAAAGATTTTTACCTATAAATTCTTCTGTAAAATTCGACCCCCTACCATTGTGGCCCAACCCTAACCCCCCCCCCCCGGGATAATGATTTAAACAAACTTAAATCCACTACCTGAGGATGTCTCCACCCAAGTTACAGCTTTCCTGGTCAAATGGTTTTTGAGAAGATTTAAAAAAGAAAATTCTCTAAATATCCCTTTGTTAAAATTTGACCCCCTTTGTGGTCCCACCCTACCCTGAGGATGCTTCCACACAAATTAGTGATTTTCTAACTAATTGGTTTTTTTTTTTTAAAATTCTCTATATACTAGTTTTCCTTAATAAGGAATAATCCCCCCCCCCCTTTGTGGCCCCCACACTACCCCTGGTGATCTTGATTTGAACACTACCTGAGGATGCTTCCAAACAAGTTACAGATTTTTTGGCCAAATGGTTATTGAGAATATTTTTCTCTATGTATTCCTATGCTAAAATTTGGGTGAATTCTATTGAAAAGGGATCTGGCCATTCATTTGAACAAACTTGAAAGCCCTTCCCACAAGGATGCTTTGTGGAAGTTTAGTTAAAATTGGCCCAGTGGTTCTAGAGGAGAAGATGAAAATGTGAAAAGTTTACAAACAACAATGACAAATTTTGATCAGAAAAGCTCACTTAAGCCTTCCGCTCAGGTGAGCTAATAAAAAAAAGAAATGACTTTAATTTCCTACTACTTACTTGCTTCATCTTGATCTCCAATTTCCACTGTGAAACTGCCAATCAAATGAGCACCTGTTTTCTTTTCATGCATCAGTTCTTGAAACTTAGAGCTGTTGAAAACATTTTTTTTAAAGGTTTTTATTTCAAATCATTTAATTCTTTTAATTACTTGTGAAAAATTGGCACTTGTATTGAGAACTAATGAAAATCAAACACATTTCACATTACAGCAATCTTGTATTTGGTCTTAATAGTTTTGATTTTTTAACAATTGCTTTTAATTGGGATGGGGTTTGGTTGTGGTGTTTTTTTCTTCATTTTTAAAAATTTCCTCTAATATTATTCTATGAAGGTTTGAAAAATATCTTACAATTGTTTTAAATATTCTTCCATATTTTCAGGCTTCACAGCATGAACTGAAACATATAAAACAGAAGAAGATATATACAATGTAATTAACATTTTATGTGCATGCATGTATACAACACTATTAATTAAGCCTTCACATGTCAATGGATAAATACATAACATTGACTGCATTCAAGATTGCAGCAGATACCAAAGTTATTAGGCTAGATATCTAAGTTGTATTGAACGCAAGGTACAAACTAACCCTTGTTATGGTTAATCTTGCATATTGCTCAAGATCATATAGGCTAGCAACTACAGAGTTATACTATTACATATTAGGTTTGTTAATTACTCACTACAGAAATATATTGGGTTCATCCATCTCAAAGATGGCGAGGTGAAGAGATCGATCAACCCAATATATTTCCGTAGTGAGTCAGTAACTAACCGAATAAGTGTTTTGGTTTCCCGAGGACTATCGAGCGACATATTTATTAAAGAATTTCAAAGGGCAACTTTATGGTATGCGGTTTCTGTATAAAATACTATGAAATGTCAAAATGAGTAGGTGAAGCGTCAGCCAATGACGGCCATATAACCAAATATTAATTATCACCGAACTAACATAGAGATATATGAGGCAATAACTTGTTATGTTTAAACCAATGAAATGTGACATTTCAGTCCGAGGGAAAACAAACGTAGATGTTATGATTCTGAACACAGTCAATAAGTCAGTAGGCAGTCATACTTGAATACATCTGAATGCCATAAAAACTCATTATTCAAATAGAAAGACTTACACTGGATTTCATACACATTCTCTTTATCTGACAGCTGACTCGAGTGAGATTCCTTTTGAATTTCATATGGTCCAAAGTCTGATTTATCAAATATTGACTTGATAAACTGAACCTGCCTCGTTGCAAAAGATTTTTTTCCACCATCATCTTGTAATACTGGTGATGTTGAAAGGCATCTGTCAATAAACTCAGTATATTCATAAGAGATATATTAAATATAAATAAAGTATAGTACTTTAATTCCATGTTTGTTTTTTAGCCTTACACCATAGGCTAGATCCTATGGACCCAGTTTAACGATAGAATTCGTCCCATATACTCTCTTGGTAGCAAATAAAGAAATATATTTTGCGCTGTATCTCCCCTAAATTTTCATATGATTGGTCTCAAATACCTACATTGTAGCTCTTTTATAATCCCATTTTATCACATTAACTGTTTTTGCAATGAAATTACTGCCACTTGTAACATCACGTTTAAAAATTTGCTGTTTACGGTTGCCATGTTAATAATAAAATCTGAGACATTCCGAGTGCGATTTCCGACAAAATGGCAGGCAAATTCAAACGTGTATATTAACAAAATGCCTTGGTACGACCCATTAAATGGACTAAACTACATATGCATGCTTAAAAAGGTTTGTAATGTATAAAATGTGTTTTTCCCCTGCAGATTATTTTTAACAGACTTAAAATCGACACGAAGCAGATCTGCTTCGCAGCTGCTAAATTGCAAGTATTTGGGACGAATTCTTACTGTGAACTAAGCGTAGCCTGGTCACGGTAAGATTATTCTTTCTAACCAAAGGCGAGTTCGGCAGAGCAGGTGCTCGCGAGAACTTCTCAAATTTGTGTTATTGGAAATTTTGGCAATGGCTTGCAACCCGTTCTGATGAACACGCCTCAGACCTTAGAATAACATTTCCAAGTTTGGTTTGAAAGTGGCCCATGAATGAGTGAAGCTACCGGTTTCAGAAAAGAACCTTCACAACAATTAATATCATTGACCGTCAAATAATCAAGACATATAGCCATGACAAATTAAATGCCAAAAAAAAAACAACACCATCCTATTCATATTGGTGCAAGCAAGATATCCTTTGGATTAACTAAAAACTATCAAAAAGACATTGCTGCATGCTGCAAGTAAGATACACTTTGGATCAATTTATTAAAAATTAAGTTATAAAGAATCAGAAGTATGGGCTACAAGAAGTTAAATTTTTATTTTTCATTGATTAGTTAAGTTTCCTGATCTTCATATCAACATTTATCAACAAAGTAATCCAAACCTTTGTGATAAGAAAGATGCTACGCATGTCTGATTTCTGAGAGCAAAGCCCGTGGTACTCCGCAAAACTCTCGCCATAACCGGAGTGTTCATGTTTCCATTACCTCGCTCTCAAACCGAAAGTTGAAGGTCAAAGCGGCAATCGACAAACCTCGGCTTCAAGTTATAGAAACTTTATAGCTCTGCCTAATTTAAATGTTTTAATATATATAATTTTTATAAAATCACACATTATATTCATTTATAATAATAGATGTTTGGAGTATTTTTAAAAATTATTTTTCAAGATTTGTCATAAATACGCGAAAATTACCCAACTATTCTGTTTGTAGTCAACATATTTTAACGAATACTAGAAGGCGACGTTTTTATCAATACTATTTTTAAATATTTCCCCCTTTTTCAGATCTGAAATATACTGGCAAGAAAAAAAATTAATGGGTAAATTTACATTGTTCTCATTTCTTTGACATAATTATGTTCAGATATTTCGTCAGAAGCTTGTATTTATTTTTACAAGGATTAAAATAAAAATATAAAGTTATGATTCGTAGTAAAATTATTTCTTTTAAATTGGAGACGCGTTCTCAATTTTACTTTCAGTATTTGACTTTACTCAGGTCATCCTGTACATCACCTGACATTAGACTTTTTTTCACCATAACAACAAGTGTCAAGCTTTCAATGGCGGCGATGTAAACATATTTTGAAGATTAAACATTTGAATTATAAGGATTCTAAATTCGCAGAAAGGGAAATTGACAAGATTTCAAGATGACAGTAAATTTAGAAGAATACTTTAGAACAACATTTGAGGATAAACTCCTCGTGTAAGTAGATTGTGTATCAAATGAATTTGTGTGTTAATATACATAGCTAGAATTTCCTCGAAATAAAGTTTTCAATTAAACGAGGAAAGCATTTGATATTTTAGATATTAATTTTGTTTATGTTGATTTTGCCTTAATAAATGTTTACAGTAAAATGCCTGAGAGAGAAGATGACCATCTCACTCCAGCTACAAGACTTCTTGAAAAAAGAAGAGAAATGCAAGAAGTGGAGCAAGCACTTGCAGCTCAGAAAGAGGTAGCCCATAACGATTGAGATGATTTTTTTATAATTCAGTAAGAGAAAACCATGCATGTCGGTCCACTTAGTGGACAATTTATCAACCCATACATACCTTTCATCTAAATTTTAAATTATAGTTATAACAGTATTCTTGTATTGAAATAGGAATTTCAAATGAAAATGGAAAGCTTGCAACAGAGAAGAGAAGAACTTGAAAGAAAGGAGTGTCAGCTAAAAGAATCTTTATTAAAGTTTGACCACTTTCTAAAGGTATGTTAAACCAACAAATACTAAATATTTTTTATCAATCATGATACAAATGTATAAGTTTGAAATCTTCAAACGTGTTATGTTACCTAGATCTTTTGTTGTGAATTTCCAGGAAAACGATTCAAAGAAAGCCAGGGCATTAAAAAAAGCAGAAGAGGAAAGGGATTCCAAGAAGCAAAAGGATAAAGAGATTGATAAGTAAGGAAACATGATCGATGATTCTCAGTGTCAAATCTAACTTGGTCAGAGTTTGAAGGGTGAAGAAAACTCACTTAAAACTACGTTGACCATACTTGCCAACTGACCCGATTTCGTCGGGTCACACACGATTTTTCAACCCTCCACCTGATTATTTTTGATGACCCGGCGGGTCAAGCTTTTTACCCGATTTTTATCGAACAACCCGAAAAACTCTTGATTTCCAGATTTGGTTTGTAAATTATGTTGCGCATTGGACATCCAGTTATGAACTCAAGCTGAGCTTGGATTTACGTAAACAATGCCGATGGCTATTACAGTTAAGTAATTGTTAGGCTTAATTGTTATTGTGAGTTGTTTTGACAAACCGAGGGTTTAAATCATTAAGTGCGATGGCTTCCAAAAGGAAGAGATCTTTATCGGGGCCAGCAGAATCAAAACCAAAAATGACCTTTTTTTCCATACATAAAATAATCCGAAGCTTTTTGAAAAATAACATTTAGAAAAAGTGTGATCTTAGAAACTCATGTACTTTTAGAGACAATAATAAATGATAAAAAAAAAACTTGCACTCAGAAGCAAAAATTTGACATAATATATACTAGCCTTAGTAAAGACTCTTTCTGTGCTGCCAAACAGTAATACTGATTCAGAAAGAGCTTTTAGCATTGTTAAAAAATCACACTTTTCGCTTGGAACTTAATAATGAAAATTAAATACCCTACTGTCTTGTAAATTTAACCAGAGTGTTGATTGCTTTGAGTACATACCAACATTGGAAGTATTAAACAATTCAAAATCAGCAACTGGTAACAATGCTTCTTTGCAATAAAATATTACACACATATTTTAACACATTTCTGTTGTATACACCTTTGAAATGCATAGTAAATATGTCGTGAATGTCGTTACGCGCTATGACCAGATTTTTTACTTTCCAAATCTGGTCATGACCAGATTTTTAAATGTTGGAGGTTGGCAAGTATGACATTGACTATTGCAATTTTAGAGTCTATAAAATGTTTCACAGAGTGAAGGCAAATTTGTATTATTTTAACATTGAATGTAATCTAGCTGCAGGTCTGTAGCTCCTGGCTCAAAAAATTCAGATGGATGACCTGGGAGCTACAGTGCCATCCATTGAAAAAATTGTGTATTTATTGTGAACAAAAATGTGGGCTAGTTTTGATCTAATTAACCTTTTTATACACAAATTCTGTGAAAACAATAAGTACCATTAAATTTTTCATGTAATTTACTACTGATATCGTCTCTTTACTTGCCTCACACTTTCTCGGAACACGCTACTGACCTCGGAAAATCAAGCATGATAAATTTTCATCGAGATCGAGTCCTGATTTTTACATGTATACAAACTGCTCCACTTCACTTTACGGGGCTGGTGATGGTGTTTATAAATAAGTCTATCAGAGTCAGGTAAAGAAACAATACCAGTAGATGACAGACTCCCCTTGGGGGGACTCTTGTAGTATGCAGGTATCCATAAATATGGCGCCAATATATATGCCGCTGTAGGCGGTCTCTCATATAAAGGTGAGCGATAAAAAAAAAAAATCACTTTATCTAAAAAAAAAAAAATAAATAAAATAAAGCTGCCCAATAAATAAGTATATCAAATTTTGTCATTGTCCTGTCATTATAGGCTATGGAAAGGATAGAGGCAACCTTAATTTGTCTGCTTTTTTATCCCTGCATATTTGATAAAGATGATCAATGTGAATTAGGCCAATGCAAGTTTTTTCTTTGTTTAGCGTCCTCCCAAAACTCAAAAACCTATCTTTCTATCAGGAAAAAAACCACAAACCATAGAAAAAAACACAGAACTTTAAAGGTTCAACAAAATTAAATTTACAATATATTTTAAAGTATTTTTTTCATTTTGTAACAAATATAACAAATAACCACTATGGTTTCCATTTTGAATGTTATAATGAATATTTTATTTCCGATTCGATTTAAAAATGCGATCCCAAGTCCGGCATGTGAAAGCGATCTAATTTTATGAAAAATGCTTGTGTTTTTTTTTTATTTTTACATCTCAAAACCAATCCGTCCGCGGACGCTAAACATAGAAAAAACTTGGAATGGCCTTAGTAAAGGATTGCATGTTCTTTACTAACATATTATAGCTCCCATTTAACTTGATTTAAGATACCAGTGTATATATGAGATACTGTATTTTATATAAAAAGAAAAGGGCTGTTAATCTTAATTAACCATTTTTAATTTTCACATGCTTTTTGTATTGATTACATTTATTCATTTTCTTTCATTTTCAAAAAAACAGACTGAAACAAGAAAGAGCAGAACTAGTTAAGTCAAAGGAAAAACTCCAAGCTAAGTTAGAAAAGTACAAAATTTATCACAAATATATGGAAAAAGCTTTGGAGGCTGGAGAGGAATTCCATGAAATGAGGGATATAATTGCCAGGCATGATACACTGGTAGCCACACACGAGGTAAAATGATTAAAAAGGATACAAAATGTAGTTAATTAATTCTACGGTGCAAGATCCATTAATTACAAAGATTAAATTACTGAATGGTATTTATCAAGAGTAACTCTCTTTGGGATTTATATTCAGTTAGATGTACTTGCACTCATTGTGTTGGTAGTAAAAAGAAACCATTAGTTTAACATTATTTCTGATTACCTTATGATTGTGGATTTAATTTCCATTAGGAGATAGCAGACATACCTGTACATGTAAGTTCCAGATATTATATAGACTACCTGTAGTTAATTTTTCTTACCACATTGCAGGATTTATTGGAAAGGGAAACAAAGAATCAAGAGATAATTGAAAAGCAAAGACAAAACTTATTGAAATACATAGAGGTAAAGTTTATACTTTTTTATAATGTCATTTTTTTTTATTAATTAATGATGATAAATGAACATTATTTTTCTCTATTAATAAGAAGAATAAGTATTTTAATCTATTAATAAAAATAATATGTATTTAACATATCAATAATTAGAATATGTTTATTATTAATAAATGGAATAAATGCATCACATTTAGAAAGCCTTTTCCTTCAAAATTTCTAAACCAACATATTTTTTTATTCTTCAGGAAAAAGACAATGAAATTCTTTCATTTAACAATGAACTCTCAGGACTTCAAACTAGGTTAGATACAGCTCAGAGTGAGGCTGTGAAGTGGGAGAATGAATGGACGCGTATCAAGAATACTTCTGCTGAGAAAACATTGGAACTTGGGAGAATAAAAATGTGAGCAAGAAAAATGCAGTTTAAATTTGCTATGAAATTCAATTACAAAGGCATTAAACAGCAATACATCAAAAACAAATATAAATATCTGATGACATAATTTTTTTTATTTAATTGTTTCATTTACCATATTGAACCTATATGTTCAATATGAATTTTTGAATGAATAATTTGGATTGTCTCCCTTGAAAAAGCAGTAAATGGCAAAATTACTTAAAGATGAGTTAAAACAAAGGTTTTCATGACAAACATTTGCTTTTTTTATTTACAGGGCAGCCCATAATTTGTATCAGTTAGTCAAGCGTCACCAGAAGCAGTCAGCAGATGAGGAGGAAACATCAGAGCAATTGAACCAGGTATGTTGGCATTCTAGTATTCCTTTGAAAAATCACTTATATATATATATATATATATATATATATATATATATATATATATAAGACAACCTTCCCGACAATCAAAGAGCTTGTGCCATCAAAATCTGTTTATCACATCTCACTTTCCCCGTGTTCATTTTCCCTTGTTTGTCCTGTTCAATAATTCTTAAATGGTATAATGCGTATAATTCTAAAAATTTCTGTTCTGGTTTTGATGTCCTAACCTTCATTCCTCTCCCTTTTTACTATCAACAATATTACTGTAACATCATTTCACAAACTCTTCCTGTAACCAAATTAAACTTTGAAGAATTTCCAAATCTTTTCAGAATCCAATTCCATTATCATCGACAGTTTGAGATAAAATTCATGAATGATTAAAAATAATAACTTGACCAGTAATTATCCTCTAGAGTTATAAATTTCATTAAAATCATTTGATAATACATGTACCATACCACAATAGCATGTCATTTTTATCTCTCAATTATATTTTCCAAGGAACTGCTACTTTGAAACCACACCCCTTTATCTCACACATTTTTGGGAATACTGTCATATTTCTTTCTTTCTTTTGTCACAAGTTAGCGTATACATCTATTTAAACAGAACAATTAAATAAAGAGAAACTGTTAGACCATATTCTAAATAAATGTACTCTCTATCTTCATGTTTTTTCTTTCAATTTTTTATATATTATGAATAAGTTTTTGGTTGTATAATATTTATATATTTTATATTAATTCTCTCAGAACAGTTAACATAATTTATGTTGCATTAATATTTAGTTTTCATTTCAGTTATTGAGTTCCAGAATATTGACAAATTGTGATAAATGCTTACTAATGCTCACATTTCACAAGTTTACGTGTTTTGTGTTATATGCATGTAAATTACTTACCAGCATATCTGTGTGTATATATATTAATCAGTGTTTAGACTGTATTTTCTGCAAGAGCTATTGATATTACTTAATCCTTATCACTTATTTCAAAGTACAGTTGGCTATCATCTGAAAATTAATGTAAAACAAGATTTAATTTAGGAAATTTCGAAATTCCTTTTTTTTAATACCGGTATGTGGCATAATATCATTAAAGCATTGTATGATAGACTAAAAAAAATTAAGAGATGTGGATTTTAAGCAATACGACCATTTCAAAGTTGCTTTTCCAGAAAACAAATTAATACGTGTACTAACATGTGCTGCACACATTTTTTTTTGCATAAAGTATACAATCATTTAAAATATTTACAAGTTTATATATAAACCCTTTCAGTTATAGATTGTTTTAGAGAATGGACCGAATATTGTGTCTCCATATAGATATATATTTCATAGAATTTGTACTAGTTATTTATATGGCAGGTACATGCAGCTAGTATACATGAAACAATGCGTTTCAGCATTAACGGTATACAGAGGTGGTACTTCCTTTTTTGTAAGGGAAAAACTAGATTAATAACATGTACTGTACTACATGTAGAAGCTTCAACACATTCAATTTTGTCAAACATCAATAACCCCAAGTGGTTTCTTTCTGCTGCAATCCATTCATGAGTGGAGTGCATGGATTGTAAAAGCTTATCCAATACCCATCAGTATTATTACCAAAAGTCCTAATGAAAAAAAAAAATAGTAGAAGTTTCACAAAATATTTTTGACTGTTGATATAACTGACTGATATTTCAACATGACAGTATTTTAGGCATCGTCGGAGACCCAGGGGTGATCGCTTCTTTTACTTTGTGATATTTTAAAAGTAAAAGATGCGATCACCCCTGGGTATCCGACGATGTTTTTTAGGGTCATAGTGATGTGAGAAATGATGGCAATAATTTCCTACATACCGGGTAGCACGCCGCCCAAGGCTGAAGTGCATAAAGATTATGGTTGTAGATCTGGGTGAGATTCTGACTTAAAGGAAATTCATTGAAATCATATTATTAAATTTGCAGGAGGGAAATTCAAACAATTATGGTTTTCACAAAATTAAGTACCGGTATTTTATCCTTTCTTTTCTGAATGATTCATGAAAAGGATTTACAACAGAAATTTATAAATCGACACCAATTTAGAAGTTAGATATTGACCTAGAATAGTCAGGGTAGTAGACATATGTCATGCCTTTGGTAGCTATGTACATGTCTGAGCTAGTGTGATGCAGTTTGTGATAAAAATATAACCCCCACAATGTAACTTCACTTACTAATTATCGTCTCCTGCCAGACCAGAAGGGCTGCCACAATTTCAGATTTATTTCAGGTGAGACGTCATGTTATGTAGTTATGCTGTGCTTGCCACTCGCATGGTTATAGTATTAGTTTGCGCAATTCTGCCCTTAGTTTTTTTTTAAAATTCAATCTATACCCTTCTGCAATTTGGTTAGTAATGTCAACCGTAAAATTTTGGGGCAATATTTGCATGGCTGTCTTGCTTTCAAGCATTGTATGCAGCTTCACAGTAAAGTGACAATAGTTGCTTTCAAAAAATCAGTAATAAAAAAACTTTAATTTTGTTCTTGACTGATAAGAATTCTTTTTCTGAAATACAAATATGAAATTTTTTAGGAATTCAAATTTTTTTTGGTCCAAGCTTATTTCACACTTTTCTTTTATTTTTCTTTTATAGATTCAAATGTTTTTGGAAGATCTGACAGACATTGTGAGGGAATTAAAGCGATCAGACACCTACAATTCAACATACATTCCTCCCTCCTCCAGTTGAAGAGTTTCCATCATCTTTCACCAAAAATATATGTCATCCTTTAAATCTATGAACTATTATATATATTTCTTTCAGATAAAAATGTTTGTGCAGGATTTAACAACCATTACCAATGAAATCAAGCGAATGGAATTGCCAGGAACTTCGATTGTCCCTCCCTCTTCCAGTTGATTTCAGTCATGTTCAATATTAAATGTTACATATTTATTGTTTTGGAGATTAAAACAAAAACATGCAAAAATACTTTTATAATGGAAACTGGTGCAAGTTCATTTGGCACCATTTTTATTATATACTGTACAACATTTGGTCACATTTTACTTGTTTTGAGTGAAGATTTATAAGCAGATTCAACAAGATTTTATTTTAAATTAATTTCTTTTAAAAAAAGAGTTGAGGAATTGGTATTCCGGCCACCATGTGTGCAACTGTCTATCACCTACATGTAGCTGTGATACTGTGTATACCTGTGAATTCTAGGAATGAGTGGATATGATGAATGAAGGGTGCAAGTTTTTTTTCTTTGGTTTGTTAACTGAATGTTTTTAATGTTTATAATCAGAAAATATACATTTTGTTCACTTTTGTTATACAATATACAATAAAATGAATTATAGATGTATGATTCGTTTGTTAATTGTAATGATTGTAATGTTATGCATTTAGTGCATGTGTCCCTTTTAACAGAATAAAATCAAGAGATGTTTGTGAAACACTTATGCACCCCTCCCTTGAAAACATCCAAACGGAAACTGCAAATATTCAGAATTTTTCTAAATCTGAGGGGATAACTCTGTAGAAAAATGCTCAATCGTACCCAAAATTGAACTTGACCTAGATATTGTTATGATAAATCTGTACACCAAATTTCATTTCAGTAATTGCAACCTCTGCGAGGAAAATGAACAGAAACTGCAAATAATTGGAATTTTTCTACGTCCAAGGGACATAACTCTGTCAAAAACTGTTTGACCGTAACCAAAATCAAACTTGACCTAGATATTATTATGATAAATCTGTATACCAAATTTCATTTCAATATGTGCAACCTTCACGAAGAAAATGAACGGAAACTGTTGGTGGACCGACTGACAATACAGCAGCAATATGCCCTCTCTTCTTCAAAGGAGGGCATAGTTATTCAAAAGCAGATCGAGGAATTATCACAAGAACCTTGCCCAAGAGGTCCCTTTTAATCAATTTTCCGCATGTATACTATTCAGTGATAATTTAAATTCTCATTGATGTATCAAGAATCACAGACAATATTTCAACAAGAATATCAATGATCATTGTTTCCTCAAAAATGCACTGCATAACTCCTGGTGATAGATTCTTGATTTAAGATACTTAATGAGCTACATACGCAAATTTATTTAATTTCATGATTTACAGCTTACACAGATATAAATCTATGATGTTGACCATTAATTTCAGTTTAAATTCATACCTGCAAGATAGTAAATATATGCAAATTTAATAGCATATTTAGCATATCAACCTTGGATACAACTTTATGTCCTTCTCACACTCCTTCTAAAACGTTCAACAAGATCAAAATTGAAAAGACTCTAGTTGCTTTTAATTAATTTTTAATTTTTTTCATTTACTAGCAAACATAACATTTGTTTGGTAAATTTTTAGAACATAATAATTATAGTAGACGTAATCTACTTATAATTAATAACAAAAATGATATACATGTAACATAAGTATATACTGGGTAGAGTTTACTTTAACAAGTCCAATTATCCTCAAGTCTCCCATTTCTTATATGTAGGAAGTGTGAGAGATGTTTTAAAGTCTTTTTGAAGCAATGGATGCATCTATAAAAAAAAGAGAAAGAAGATCATATAAAATCAAAGATTACAGAGCTGACATAGTCAAGGCATCACCTTAATGAGACCACCATTATCAATCATAGTTAATGATATATGTTACAATATGGTATTGTATGATATTGTACCATACTATCAGTGTGATATTGTATGATATTATATTTTATTACATACTTAGTAATAAATACAGGTTTTTTGCATATGTGATACAGATGACATCACACAACTCATATCGGCCTCCGGGGCTGATACAGGTTATCAGCCCTCTAGGGCTGATACGGATCCGTATCACACCCCTTGCGGAACTTCTCTGCCTTTTTTCATTTCGGCATTTGTGCATGTTTACAGAAGAAAATAAAACATTTGTTACAGTCGTCATTTTTAAGTGCAGGTTCTGTAGCTACCTGACTAGCTGTTTGTTAAAACAATTAGACCTCATATTTTATTCAATACATGTACAAAGTACTTTCAAATAATATTTAAAATTAATTTGTTCAAGTTGGTGGTTTTTTTTTAAATTTTATTACTAAGTATGTAATAAATATAATAATAAATGCCCCTTTTCCATATCACAGCCTGTATCAGCCCTCGACCAATATCATCCCTCGGCCTTTGGCCCTCGGGCTGATATTGGAGTCTCGGGCTGATACTGGCTGTGATATGGAAAAGGGTATGTATAATTCTCTATATACAATACACATATAATACTGAATCATACTATACAATGATATTTATATGATACAATATCATATTGTATTATTTATGATATGATATTGTATCATGTGATACAATATGATATTGAAGTTGAACATGTAAGATACACTATTCTCTGGTTCACGCACTGAATGACTCCGTATTATTACCAAACTGACTGTGTAACGAATTTATCCCACTGAAGACCTTTACAAGATTTTTTAAGAGTTCAATAACAGTTGATTGTGTTAATTCACATTAAATCTTTTATGTTTCACTTCAATGGTCTTCTGTGCAAACTGTTTACTAGCTGTCATGTCTGTTTGTAAAGTCAGAACAGAATCTCACACCTGATGATTAATGCACCTCCTCCAAGAATTTTCATTATGAATTTTCAGGGCATCATGTGATTTGCTTTTATCCAATCAATTACCTATAATTTTGTCTGAAGCGGGATAAGATACAATATTATATCATACTATATTATACAAAATTGAAACATATGATTTGATATATGTATTCTATGATACATATTGTTCATCTATACAATATGATACTGTACATATAAGGCAAAATCAAAAGAATCGGATTTATACGATATATCTGTTATATCATATATCAATAATGACCAGGATTTTCATCATTATGTAACCAGCTCCTAGACTCTTGACACAATTTGAGTTGTTCTAAAATCTTAAACCAGCCAAAGCATCTCTATAATAAAGATCATTCTAAGTATCTGAAGCTAGCACTGAGATTCATTTGCAACATAGTTTTAAATCAACCATGCAAGTTCAAATAAGTAAGGACCATTATTTAATACCTAGATATATTATATCTAGGATTATATGACCTGCTCCAAAAACCTTAACCTCCTCCAGCATATGAAATCTATGGCTCAGACCTAGCATTAGAGTCTGTTGAGTGCATCAGTATCACAAGATACATCATCAATTTAAGTTTGGTGAAGATAGAACCAATAATGACTTTGATAAAGCCATCAAAGGGCACCTGCTCTGAAAACTTTAACCAGCTCAAAAAACCTTAACCTCCTCCAGCATCTGATATTTATAGCTCAGATACACCATCCATTCAAGTTTGGTCAAGATAGGACTAGTAAAAACTTGGTAAAGGACCTGCTCCCAAATCATTAACCAGGTCTGGATGCTTGTGGTTAATTGTGCTGCATGAGCAATACATGTTAAGAACATTGTATGTTTTTTGAACTATAATTATAGATAAATGGTTAATACCTGAGAATTCTCCATGGTTGCTACACTTTTGTCCAACTCGTCTTGAAGTTTTTCACATGCACTAAAAAGATAATTGAGACAAAGAATTACATATACAAATATATATCTGATGAATCCAATAAAAATAACTCTGATATGTATAAAAAAAATTATCATATGAGCACTTAAAAAATTTAAAATACCATTCAAAATGTAACAAAAGTTCTTTGTTTAAAAAATAAAACCTACCATACTTTTGTTTAAACTTGTACAAGAATTTGCAATACTAGAGTGCTGAAATATTTTATACTTACTCTTTCTGTTTTGAAATCCTAAATTCAAGTTCACATTCATGTAACTCTAATTGGTCAAGATTTTCAGCTGCAGCTCCCTAAAATAAATTTAAATAGAGCTATTTTAACAAGAGCCTGAACTTTGTACAGTCATGACAAACTCTGATTTGATGAAGGCAGAATCTACTCATCGTTAACTCTCCAGTCATTGACTGATATAGATATGAATACACTAAATGCAATGAAACATGTCTGACTTCATCCAGGGATGTATATTTCAGTTGAAACAGCATCAATTTCACACACCAGAGCAGATCCCGGGGAAAAAACTGAAGATATTGACAGTCTATGAATATTAATGAGCTTCTCTTAGCAAATTAGATGAGAGAAGGTCAATACATGTATTCGACTGCTTGTTTAGATGAGCAAACTATAAACAAGTAGTAATATCACACAGAAAGTCCAAGCTCATGTTAAAACGGCTTTAAAAAGTTTCTGTAACATGTCAAGGGTCCATACCTAGTTAATTCTAGGGTCTCAGTGTTGATTAAATAAATGATTTTCCTCTCTAAAGGATTGCTGATTATAATTGGCCTACAAATATTTTCAAAATGGCCTTCCCTTACTTAGGCTTAAATCACACAATTTATGGTTGGCCTGGATTGGAACCTAAATAATACCCCGAGGTAAACACTAGTTAATGCCTTATTCAGGAAGTAGTGATTACCCGTGGAATGCCCTTACCTACACAAGTGGTCAACCCTTAGTAGAGGCAGTCACCGTGTTAGTGCCTTATGCAGGACAGACGGTGTACTACCTCTAACAAAAGGCGTACCTCTTCCCTAATGCTAGTAGAGTACCATCAACGACAAAGCTAGACTAACTTCTAAGAGGACAGCCTCTATAATACATGTAACTAATAACAAACTAGTGGTTGGCCTCTAAACACAACTGGTCTTAAAATTATCAATGTGGCAAGCCTCTGTTACAAAGCAATCCACATACTAAACTGAACTTTAATCTCGCAATTCCTCTCTTCTGTAACACTGCTAGGGGAATGAACATCGAGGCTGCAATGTGTTATGTACATGTATGCTTTGTATAATACCCTTTGTGGGTCACCTGACAATCTTGATGCCAAAAGCGTGGTTGCTTAGTGACTTTACAAACACAATCATCACAGGTCGTATCACATAATTAAATAACAAAATCTTTACTACACTTTAATGAGTAAAACAAAAATACAAGTACATGTACATATTAAGACCATATTGATGTTCTACATTTTCAGCAAAATCAAACCAATACTACAGTATCAAATTAATGTAAAATAAACCTGTATTTTTACCGTAATCTGTTGGAAAGTTTTTTGTCCATGTTGATGTGGCACCTTAAGCATTTTCAGACTTGCCAAGACTCTTCCATAAAAAAAAAAAGAAATTTATAATTAATCCTAGTGAATATCTGTTTCATTATTCTGACATTGAAAAAAATCTGAAATCTGAAAATAATTTGTCATTCAATTTTATTTTTGTTAAATTAACTAATAAAAGACACAATGACATTTATATAATAATTACAGATCATTTTTTTGGTTCTAAAAATAAATCAATTTTCATCAAATATTGATATATAAAACAATCTACTAAAATTAATTCGTTTTATAACTTACCTTTTCTCCGATATATTGACTGCTGATTTCACACTATCATAATACAGACCATGTGACCTATTAAGAATTAACCTGTAAAATACAAAATAAATAAAATTATTCAGTGTACTTATTAATTCACATTCTGTGATATAAGAAATAACCATGTAAGTCTATAAGTAATCATAGATAGACTGTCCTTATTCAAATACAGTCTTTTTATCGAAGTCGTTAATTTATATATGTCTCATTTGTGCAGATTGCAAATGAGTTCAATAAGATTATAATTACTGTTTTGCTGTTTCAATAGTTCTGGTCACATTCTTGAATGTTTCCTCAAACAAAGGTTTCCAGTTTTCCATTTGTTCCTGTGTGAAAGTAACTTTTCTTGTGTCTAAAACATAAAAAAAGTTCATGTACACATGTACCCTTATTTTATTTTGTTTCAGAATGTTATGACTTCTTTTAGTATTCAACTTCTCTTTAATACAACTACAAGTAACAATACAATATTTAAGAAATGAACTCAATGTCTACCCAAGTTATATGAGTATAACCTGGGTTGGGGCAGTTTACGCTTTATAATCCGCGAAGCGGACTAGCATGGTCAAAAAGAAAAAGCAAAAAAACACAAATAATACTTACTGTATGCATTAATTTTCCTCTTTAAACATTGCTAAATTTCAAGATTATGGTTCACCAGAGGTGAATTAATCTAAACCAAATGAATTTAATTTTATGGTCGATCAACTATGACTGCATGTGCAGGAAAAGCAAGAAAAAGCTTATTTTTGTGGCAAGACAATTGTTGACAGGATGTAGGTGAGGTTTTCTTTAAAGAGAATAGTTAAATTAACACCTGCTTAATTGGTTGGATTCAAACTGAATGATTTAAAAAAACAGATAAACGTAGACTTCAACACTGTTCACACTTAGGTCAGTTTGTCATTGACACAACCATTTAAATTTTTTACTATTCTCTCTCAAGCAAAATAATTATACATGTTTATATTATATATATGACATCCATTTAATTATAGTAGAAGTTTGAACCTACCATCTTTATCAAATTCTAATCCATATGTGGCATTAGATTTGTCTACTGTTGAGATATTTACAGTCGACTGTTCCTTATTGGTTTTCGTCCGATTGCCTGAAACCTTTGTCGGTTTTTTCTTTTTTTCATTTTCTGAATTTTGTTTATTAATCTTAGATTTCTTGTCGGCAGGAAACAGCTCCTTTTTCCTCTGATTTTTCTTTGTGAATTTCACCTTTGCCATTTGTTAAGAAATCATCTGGAATAGACATAGACATTTTTTCGTAAGCAAAACAAGTTAATGTGATTCCTATACAACAGGTAAAGTTATCGGCTACTCTTTTATTTGGACTTTTGGGATCATATATTGTATGATATTCAACGAAAGAAACAAACCCACCTATCTTGTCAATCTCTCACCAGAGGGCGTTCCGCAAGCTTCACTAACACCTCTGTTATCGGGGACTGTATAATGACCTGATATGTATAATGTCCTGATGACCTGATGGCGTGTATTTTGTAAAATACTGATTTGTGCAATGAAATAAGAAAAATATTTTTACATATTTATATAGATAATACTCTTTTCTATCAGAAAACACAAGAAATAATTTATAACTTCTTTCAAATTAATTTTACAGGGCATATAATTTATTCAGGGGTATAATGTCCTGATTTTTTTGTATAAAGACCTGATGACCTGATGATTTTTAAAAGGCTATTACTATAAAATCTAAGCTTTATGCCTCAGTATTTATATTGACATAGTTTGATATGATCACCTAAATGAAAATTCTGAAGTTTGAACAAATATTGATGGTTACTTTTTCCAAAAAATCACTTTGATCTAAAACATGGGGTATAATGTCCTGATTTCAGAATGGCCTGATTGACCTGATCAAGTAGATAATGAACCAGATCATATAATTCTGACAATTTAAGAACCAAGAAAACATTCTAATAATATTAATAATACAAATAAACTAATTAAGATTTTATTTTTAAATCTTGGTTATTTAGACTGCTCTCTCTCTCTCTCTCTCTCTCTCTCTCTGTGTGGAACAGTTGGTTTTCTGGTTTTTTTTTGGTATGGGTAAATCTTTAAATAACTTAAATACCACCTTAACTTAGTATAAATGAGTGTGAATATTATATATAAAATGTGATCTGTCCACTTATAATTTTTTTTTGAGGGGGGGGGGGGGGGGGTGGGGGAAGTAAGATGAACGTAGGTATTATAGGCTATATATTCAAAACTATAGTCAATATAGTATATCTTGTTGATTTTAGATTGACATGTAAACCTATAAATATATTGTATTTATTTTCTCTGTAAGTTATAGTAAAATGTATATGTAAAACTGAAAAATATACACGATAACTGTAAGAAATAGGTATATACCATGATCTTTAATGGAGAGAACTAATCTTTTATCGTTGATTTTTAAAAATATAAATCATGTACACTTAATATTTTGAGATGATAAATCTTAATTTGTAAAAATATTTTGAGCAGTTCAAACATTCATACAGAAGTTTGGAAACTGATTTACTGGTAACTAATAAGTTATTGTATTTGCATAATTTTCTTATTCAACTTCTACTATGATACACAATATTACAGTAGTTAAAACAAGTGTTTTATTTCTGTTTCATTTGTTTTGTACCACAATTGTTATAAATGTTTATTATATATATGGCAATGTAAAAATAAAAAAAATAATGTAAGTAACAAGGAGAGGACCACCTATTAAGTTTTAAACAGTGTAAACTGTTAATTGCTATCAAAACAAAGGAACCCAATTTTGGTTCTTACAGAAAAAAAGGTGTGAATAACACCCCGGTATACCATACACGTATACAGGCTACTGGATATATACAGAGGGGGTACAATCTGTCAAACATACTGTACGAACCGTACATCAGCTGACACATAATACCAGAACAAATAATATATTGAAACATTTATAAATTAAAAAAAAATATCATAACAAAATAAAGAACATAAAAAATTATATTTTAGAAAGCAATATGTGGGTTTCTCCCGAATACCTTTAATATTGTCCTTAATTGGGGAGAGATTCAAGTGGTCTATAATATGAATTATATATGCATATATTAATTATATTTCATTTTTCAAGAAAATTTGGTTTAAATATAAAAATGTCACAGATTTTGTATACATATGTGTTAAATTCATAATGTTGAAAATTTTGACTGAAACCAAATTTAACTGATAGTATTTTTTGTTTAAAAGTATTGATATGTAAACAAATTTGAATTTTGCATTTATCTGATCATGATTGAATTAACGGAGTAGAATCCTGTTACAAATGAAGACTTTTTATACATATGCAGCAGAGAGTTTCCTGATTTTGATCATTTCAAAATTATCAAATTCAACCATTGTGAGATATATCCCCTACATTCATGATATCAAATCAAGTCAATCTGGGCATTGTGAAATAATGACATTATGTTATATTCCATTTATACGATCAAAGAAACATGAAAAGATTAATTAAGAATTTTCCCCACAAAATTATTATTCAAAAGATCATACAGGTCCCTCTTTTATTCAAATTTTCAGATATATAGCTGAAAATGGTGTTTATAATAAACTGTTGAAATTTATCAGGTCACCAGGTCATTACCAATTAAAAATCAGGTCATTATAACCTGGATTTTTTTTAACTGCTTAATAAAAATAATTTAAAGGAATTTTCAAAATATTTTTTGTGTTTTTTGTAGGAAACAGTATGATCTATACAACAAAGTAAAAATATTTTTCTTATTTCATTGTACAAATCAGTATTTTACAATAAACATGCCATCAGGTCATCAGGTCTTTATACAAAAAATCAGGACATTATACGCCTGAAAAAATTATATGCCCTGTAAAATTAATTTGAAAGAAGTTATAAATTATTTCTTGTGTTTTTCTGATAGAAAAGAGTATTATCTATAAAATATGTAAAAATATTTTTCTTATTTCATTGCACAAATCAGTATTTTACAAAATACACGCCATCAGGTCATCAGGACATTATACATATCAGGTCATTATACAGTCCCCTGTTATCGTCTAAAAAATAGTCCGGTTTATCACGTGAATATCACATTGTTTTGCTTGGAACAAAATGGCGGCCTCGACGCCAACTAAGAGTGTGGCTATTGACTGTTTTTTGTGTTTTACAAAAAATGCGACTTGTTTTAAACTTTCTGGAAGAAAAGCGATAAAAGAAAACTTTCAGGAAAAGTTGAACAACATAATTGGACATACATATCAGCATGAACTAATGCGCAGAGATGCAATGGTTTGTAGGAATTGTTATTCTCGTGTTATCAGTGTTAATGATTTCATTGAGAAATGTAAACATTCAACACAGTCTTTTTTAAACGTATCCGTGTGTAAACGAGGTGCTCTCTCTCCTTTGACACCTCGTTCTGCGTCAAACATTCAACTTCCTGTATTGCCTAAATCGAGGAAAATGTTGAAACTTGATTCTGTTACTGTTGATTGTGTCAGTGCTGTGAATCCCAGCGTTTCCCCAGTCATTGAACATGATTATGTGTCCAAGCCTCTATCCCAGACTGAGACGGAGACGGAGAATAATGTAGTTCTTGATGTCATCTCTGACGTTTTCAAGGAAATGAAAGAGAAAAATGAGGAGGCAATGCTAGACTTGAGAAGCCAGTGTCAGAGTTGACATCAAGAACAGCAGTATTTTCATCAGTGTTGCAGAAATACAGAGGAATTACAGATTTGTTAGACAACACGGAACATTTTCTGCAAGACATCATTTTGGAAATGAGGAAAAGGTAAAATTAAGACAGAAATAGTGTAATATTATACATAAACTGACACTTAATAGTCTAATCAAGAGATTTATACATCTATAAAAACCATTTATTTATTTGAAGAAAATTCTCAGTTTTCTTTCTTTGGTTCAGTTAAGGATTATTCAGTTGATAAAAAAATCACACCAGTATTTATAGTAACTAAATATCTACATTACAGATTTATTGTAAAGATCTCTATTATATTTACTTGATTAAGGCTGTAAGTAACACAATTATCATTATTATTGTAGAGTTCCGTTGTTACTGGAGGTACTCTGTTGTGCTGCCATTCCTGCAAATGGAAAAGTGGCCCCATCTTTGATTCCCATCCTTGCAGCTTCCTATGCCATATTGATGAAACACAGGTTTCATAACCTCTCAGCATTTCAGAGGCTTACTACTGCCATTGCCATCAAAGGAGGACTAGATGATAGGGTATCTACCATTTATTGAAATGTAACTAAAGTTGGCTCTGCATGGGCATTTCAAGTTCATAATTAATTATTTTCCAATTGTTAAATACTAACATTCATTTAAATTTATTGTTATTGGCTTGCTTATCTCTCAATTTATATTTTGTCTACAAATAAGCTTTTTGATTGCTTTTATACTGGTAATTTATTCAAATTTATGCTCATAAGACATTACATTTATGAATTCTATTAATTTTTTCAACCTTACAGTGAAACATATTTAGTTTACGGTAATTAAAATTAGCCCTTAAATTCCTATCAAATTATACGTCAATATTTTGCATTAACAGAATGAAATAATTAGAAATCTACAGTGGCTTATTTTAATTTAATTTAATTAATACACTGAACAATATTGAGAGATGTACAGAATTTGCATTATTTGAAATTTTGATCATTTATGCTTTATAATTTTATATATATATATAGATATATAAATTTATCACATGTTTGTAGCCTTGGATATCATCCATTACATATTTTTTTCATATTCCAAGTGTCCTTACGTGGCGTGACGCCATAATATAACACAACACATTGAACACAACAATATGTGTGTCATTAGTTTGTTTAAAAATATGTCAAGAGCAGAATTACTTATAATTATTACATATTATACACATTTTTGTAAACTTGTTTTTGGAAAAATTTTAAATACACTTTAAATAATTTTTTGTTTGTTTTGTAAGGAACTTTTTCCTCTTTCCAACATGAAATGTAAGAAAATAAGAAATTTACAAAAATATGTGATAAAAAGAATCTTTCATGATTTGTAGTGGTATACGATTTGATTTGAGTTTTGTGGGTTTTTTTAATTTTTTAATTTTAATTTTTGCGAAGGCTCAGGGGTAAAAAAACACACAACTTAATGAATACAAATCATTATGATATAGTATCATACCACACATTAGATCCTATATTTATATATATATACACATATAATATACATATAATATACATGTGACATTTTTCTTCTTTACTTTTTTTTCGTATCAAAGTTTCATTCAACATATAATATTAAAGTGTACTGTAGTTAGGTATGATATGCATGTAATAAATTACTGTATCTATTTATTAAACAATGTATACCGGTCACACACTAACACTTGTTTCTGAAAAAGAGATAAAACAAGTTGAATGAAGTGAAATGAATAAATTTCATTCCTGTCTATTTGTTTTATCTCCGTTTGATTTTTAGATTTGTTCAGTTTTGTTGCCTGTTGTTCTTTTAGAGCTGTTTCTTGGGAAAGCTCCAGTTGATTTGTTTTACTGTTCAGAATTCTTGTGGACTGTACGGTAAGAAATGTGAAATATATTTTTTGTTTCAAATTAATTATTTCAAGGTTACTTATAATTATATTTATATTGACTTTTCCAATTTATTGGTAATTTATAAAGGAAATGTAGGGTGATAATTCTAATTTAAAAATATATACCGGTAGTAATTTCCAAACATAATTTTAAAATTAAAAAAAAATTTTAAATATATATCACAATCACTTTCACTTTAGACCATTGAAGATATGCATTCTTTGAATTTTAGGCACAGACAAGGTTGAACCATCTTGGACTGACATTATCAACTTCAAATAGAATAAGGTTCCAAGAAAGTGTGCACGACTGTTCTTTGAAGCTGATTACAGAGAGTCTAAAATCAAATCCACTAGTCAAGATAACAGGTAATTAATATTTATTGATAACTTTTAAAATACCTTATTTATAACATGCATTAAGTTAAAAATTGAGATTTGTAATTTTCAAAACATTCAAGATTAGGAGGTTGAAAATTATTTTGCAACATCTATGATTGACCATGATCAAATATTTTTCTTTTAACTCAGAATTGTAGCTGATTGCTTCCTCATTTTAAAAACAATGAAAGAGGTCAATGAAGATATCTGCTCTAGGTTATTTAAAAAGGATTATAGAAAGCTTGTTGATCATTGTTAATGAATAAAAAAAAACAACCTTTGTTGATAATGGATTTGAAATACATTTTGAAAGTATGCTTATTATAAGGACATGGTTGGTATGTTGTTTTTGTGTATGTGTGGATGATCATCCCCTTTCATGGCTGCTGTGTTTCTTTAATTACAATAATGACAGCATGTGGCAGAATTTTGAATATGGGACATTTTTTTTTTTTTGGTAGGTGATAACCTTGATATATATGTGAAAACCTCAAAACTTACATCAGAAAAAAGAAACCAAGACCTTCATCTGTTTACATCAAATGTAATATTCAGCCGAATTGCAACCACAGACATGTCGAACACAAAGCCAAATGTTGAAGCAAACAAGCTCACAGCTGATGATGTGCTGTTGACATCAGGAAGTCTGAAACAAGAGAGACTTGCATATGCATATAGCGTTTTACTGGCAAGAATCCTGTGTAAGCTGCCTGCATTCCAGAGCTACAAGAAACTTATTCCTGAGCATTTGCCCCATGAGTATTCTAAGAAGATGGAAGCCAAGTCTTTGGTGTACCCACTTCCTATCCAGTTTAGGAATGAAGCCAAACACGAGGACTGCCTGTGTATAATGGACACATATGAAGACCAGCTGATCAAAATGTTCACAGAAGCTTTTGGTAAGTGTTAAGACTAACAACTGCAGATAGTGTTTACATTTACATATAAATAGCAGATGTTTTTATGCATCTTTTAATTATCAACAGGTAACACAGATGTCTTGAGGAAGTTTGGTGTACCAGTTGGTGGCGACCAGCTGACCAGAGTCAGACTACAGGAAGCAAAGAACATCAGATGTCTCTCTGTTACTCCTGAGAGGAGACTGGATGACCTACATCCTATTGTTTGTGAAATGTGGCACAATAAGCAAGACTTTCTTGAGGTAAACTAAATTGAATTGCAGATAAATTTCAATATGTATACCATGTTAAGTGTACCAGTAACTACAGTATGTTGCAAGTAAGAATGATATCCTTAGATACATGTAATACGCCATTTGGTGAGAGATTTGCAGACTGTAATGAAGATACATGTACCTTAATTTTTCTTGTATGCAAAATATGATTTAAATATTCAAAAATATAAATTATTTGGCATTGATTAAAAATCTTACTAGATAATCTCACTATACAGGTTTTTTTTGTTATCTGTACTTTAGAAATGCTTTAAAGCACTATACAAGACAAGCAATACTCCTCCAACTCTGGCATACTTCAAGACTCTGCTGCAACGCTCCAATGTGAATGGCAAAGTTAAAGGAAGGTTTCAGCCTCATTTTGACCTTTTGATGACAGTTGGTGAGGGAATGATCACAGAGCAGTTCATGGAATTCTTCAACATGGAGGACATGGACAGTAAGCCTCAGCATCGAGACTTTGACGATTTGAGTCATCAACCAAAAGATCAACAGAAATCTTTTCTTTTGGATATCATCCAAAAATTTATGAAATACTTTGGTTATGGATTGTTGGAGACACCACATTTGATACCCAGAAGAAATGAATATCAAGAAAGAGTGGAGAAAAGAAGCACCATACTTGTGAATGGGCAACAGTTCATCATTCAGACATCCGAAGACAAAACATGCTACAAAGAAGAGGATGAAGTATACAATTACTGCATGCTTCTATGTCACTGGTACCTGCATGTTATTGAAATGCATGACACTGCTAAAGAGGGAGATATCCACAGAGCAGTACTTAACTGCAAGTATGCCATCCCATTTTTTTATTCTCATTCGAAACTAAGTAAATACTTGGTGGAAAATGTCAATTATGTCCTCCAAACAGAACACTTATTATCTCCTCTGCAAAGTTTGCGAGTGTTAGAGGGATCATTTGTTAACACCATTGGTGGGAAGGGTAAATGTGTTGAGAGTGATTTAGTGCAGGAACATTCCGTGTGCAACCAAAAGAGCCTTATAAGAAGTCTTGGCGCTAACAAGACTGAGAAATCCATTTCAAGAGCCACAGCATCAGCAGATGCTATTGCAGAGATTTGTTCCCAAATGGACAACTGCTTGCAAATTAAGCCCAAAAGTGGTCGTCATTCCAAGACGGTTTCCGTGAATGATCAAATTATCGTTAGCAGGGAACTTCGAAAAATTCGCCCATTTCAATACATACCTGGACGAAAGTGTCAAGGATTTTCATCTCTCAATCCAATTCCTGTTACAACTGAAAATGTGCCAAACATGAAAGATTGGGTAAATCACCTTATAAGGAGGCTTACTCGTGGACAGGTAGTTCCCGTGGAGGAAGAGGAGGATGAAGAGGAGCAAGATGATTGGGAAGAAGACTAACTTTATTAAGTTTAAGTTTATGATCATTTTTTTCCATTTCGATTTAATAGGGGATTTTCATAAAACACTTTTGGGGGGAATATTCTATCTGAATTTTTATTACGAACTATTTCATTTATTGATAAAGCATGCAGTTTTAATTAATATATGTACATTTTGACCAATTTTAATTTTTAGTGATTTTTCTTTTCAGTTGGTATTTTATAGCTTGTGTTTCTGTAAAAATAGTCAGTGGTATAATACAGTTATTATGGTATATGCATATAATGCATATAATGTTAAATTAATGTTTGTATATTGATGTTTGTATGTATTGTGTATACCTTACACTCCCTTGATTAAATCACCTGTGATACACAAATACATGTAATGCATTGTCATCACTGTCAAAGTGATCAAAGAGTTCACAAATATTTGTTTTCTGTTTTATACCATGGATCATATGAACATTTCAGTTCATTGCAGATAATCATTTTTCTTCCTCATCTTTATCATTTGCTTTATATTACTGAAGTTTTCTCTTTTTTCAAAGGTTGAATTATACATCATACAGTCATTTCATAAGCTTGGTTTTTCATATAGAAAGATATTTAGAAGTTTTGGCACCTTTACTAAATTTTTAGCCAACATTAATTTTGGATATGTATGTAATGCTATACTGGAAGCTTGAATGGATGTTTCTTTTGTGTGTAATGAATTTAGCTGAAATATCATAATTGAATATGTCTGGTATTACATGTACATGTATAATACTTGATGTTTGTCTGGATGGATGGATGTATATTATAATTGTTTGCATGTATATAATTATATTTTTCAATATATGTATAGACAAGTATCAAAAAGCTAAAAAAAAATTAAGGAATTAAAGTTCATATTTAATTTGTTCATATGGCATCTTTCTCAGAACACTTTGTACATTGACATTGTGTAATGCAGCATGAACAGCATTCACAACCAGTGATGGTTTTGTCTTTTGTAAAACCAAATGTAGATAAAAGCTGATCTCTTAAACACATGGAGTTATTTTTGCAGTAATTAATAATATTTTCATGGATTCCTGGTAAATTGCGAGCAATGTCCTGATTGTTGTAGTAAAGAACTGCATGTGATCGCTGTCCTTGGCGGCCTGCTCTTCCCACTTCCTGAAAATACTGAGATAAATCTCTTGGAGGACAGGCATGGATAACTTGGGTAACATTACTGGGGTCAAAACCCATGCCCGATATAGAGGTGGTTAGCACCAAACGAATTCTCGGGTTTTCTTTTTTTAATTCATTAATTGTTGCATCAATGACTTCATTATCCTGTCCAGTACATAAGGCACTGTATATGGAACTGTAAATATTTTGAATGCCAAATATGCTATTTAGGTATCTCAGTGCTTCACTCATATAGAATATTGGAATAAAAAGTAATGTCACAGGATACAACTCTCGCTTCTTGTACAGCTCATCACATACTTGATATATTATCTGCTCGTACTGACTAAGAACATCTATACCAGACTGTTTTTGCTTTTTCTCAAGAAATATATTTGGTCTATCTGGTGTTGTTTCTATTATTTCTTGTTTCACTAAACACAGATGTTTTGGAATAGTAATCTTTTGTTCTCTAGTGAGAGTACCACTAAGGGCAACAAAAGGAACATCAGGGAAGAAGACTTTGAGGGTTCCTAACCTCTTAAATGCAGTTCTGAATTCATCTCCCCTTAATTGTGAAACAAACAATAGTATTTTAAATACAATTAGAAGACTGTTAATATTGTTAGATTAATAAGATGATGGTGAGTTGTACATTAAATAACAACAGAATCCAAAAAATAGATAATAATGAAAAGTCTATTTAGATAATTAAAATTGTCATGACAGCTACAGTACCGATCAGACCAAACCTAACACCAGAGTAAACCCCAACTAAACCCCGGGTTTACTTTTTTGGTTTACTTGGGGTTTACTTTTTTGAAAATTTGGGTCCACACGGGGTTTACTTTGGGTTTACTTTGAAATTGCTTTTGAGGTCAACTGTATGCACTGAAGTGTGAAGCAGACAAGTATTTTATCTTACCATCTTACTGCCTGCAATTCCTACCCTCTGTATATTCTGAATACACAGTTAGCGTCTGCTTTCAGGGGTATACTTCTGACTGGGTTTACTCTCTGTGTCCACTCTGGGTTTACTCTGGGTCCACTCTAGTAAACCCGAAGTAAACCCAGGGTTTAGTTTGGGTTTATTTTCTGTTAGGTTGGGTCTAATCGGTACTGTACATTACATGTATTTATTGTGAATTGAATTGCATACCATTTTTCTATTATGTGGCATTCATCTACCACAACGCCAGCTACGTTTTTCTTAAAAGCAGGGTCGATTAACAGAGAGTACCCTTTCTTAGTGTTAAGAAGGGCCTCTGGGTGACACAATAATACGGAATATCGGCCATGTATAACATTATCTAAATCAACCCCCGTCGAGTCCAATTCAAATGATCCCATATCTTCATCATCCGTAGTCTCCTCAACTTTCGAACAGATGTTTAGTCTACATGCAGAAATGCCATGTTTTTTCAAGTCTTCCATCTGGTCTTTATGAATAATATTTAAAGGGGACACTACTATCACAACGGGGGATATTCTGTGGGTTGCTAGGGCCTGCGGTAAAAGATGGTATATTAGGCTTTTTCCAAAACCCACGGGTAAGTTTACCAACAAATCACCTTTTTCTTTCATTAAAAACAATAGAGCCTGTTCTTGTTCTTTTCGTAGCTTAATATCGGGATCGTATGCAGCAACTATGTCTTTTAACTTTGCCTCCATGTTTTGAAGTGAAAGTGAAAGTAAATACCGAATCAAAACAAAATAGTCCATTAAATTTTTGAGGTTTAATAAATATATACCACGTTTAAGATGCAAAAAATGTTCATCAAATCTACATTCTTATTTTTACTTTTCAAAATTAACAAAGTTAGTGAATAAAATAAAATACTTTAGTTTTTACAAGATTCTTGTAATTTAGACGATAACAGAGGTGTTGAAGCACAGCGTAATACGCCCTCTGGTGAGAGATTGCTATCTTGTAGTTGAAATTTGCCGCGTTTTAAATGTTAATTCGTACCACGGATCGATTAAATCTCAACAAGTCGTACGCAGTCGGTTTTCAAATTCACACTTTAACGGTCAAATTTGCTTCGCAGGATACGGTAAATAATTATTATCTAAACTACTTCTAAAAAATAATTTATTTTACTAGATACATAAGGAATAAGAGATATAAACTTTAATAAATAAATATTCCAATGACATTTTTATTGTAGCCTGAAGATGATGAATATGTAAGAATGATGAATCGGTATATTGTCAGAAAAAAGACATTCATTCTATAATATTATTTTCCTTACCGCTTGAACGAAGGATTGAAAAAAACCATTCGATTGCCATGCTGTTAATTTACAATATATAACCAGTTCATTAAACATATACTTTATAAACTACATGTAATACAGAACATTGATTATTTCAAAAGTGATCATATGGTTATTATGGTTATAGAGAATCTATAAAAAGTAAAACAAAAAACAAAAAAAACAAAAATTAACCCAAACAAACAAACAAACAAGCAAACAAACAAAATCAGGCCCACGGGTGCTTGAGGACAGGACCGAAACCCCACCTCCATCCCCCACCCCAAGTATCTAGACCCCCAGGACCGTTACTAATATTTTTCTTTAGATTATATATACATGTTGTATTAGGCCTATATATAGAGGGGATATGATTTTTTTTTTAAATGTTTGTTTTAAGTAATTTTGTTCAATGAATGTATACATTAGATTTTAAATATGTCATAAAAAGATAATCTAAAGAAAAAAAAAACGAGTAAAGTCCCGGAGGTCTAGATACTTGGAGGTGGGGGATGGGGGGTCGGTCCTGTCCTCAAACACCTGTGATCAGGCCCTAGCTCCATATATGAAATCAAGGTTTGGATTTTATAACGCCACACAGCCATGCGTAAAAGGGAAAAACGTAACGCAGACCTGTAACATATACTAGTAGATCTTGATTAACAATTTTTGCATTTTATCTTCTTTGTTTTATAATCACTGGCCCATCAGATTTCATTTCTTTTTGGATGCATGGGTAACTTGTCAAAACTTATTTTGAACATGTCTGAAACCACCCCCCCCCCCCACATGAATGTGGTTTATAAAATATTTAATATTGGTCATAATATGTGTCATTTATGCTAGAAGCGTTCTCTTTCACAGGCCTATGATGACAGATCAAGATTTAAAGAATTTATTAAGATCAAGATACTGTATGTACTCCACATTACATTGTGTTATTTTAAATGGTAGAAGTAATAGGAAGTTCTTATTTTCTTTCCTATTCATATGCTTTGAGGTCATTTTTCCACGGCGATTTAAACCCCAAGTGCTGTGTTGGTATCAACAGTATCTGCAATGAATAGGGATTTAAAATCGTGTCATCGTTTGTTTATTTGTTAAAAACTGTCAGAATTTTATCCTTCTACTTTCGTCATGGTAGCTATAACGCAACTAAGTCTTTGGATTTCTGCGCTGGTCGTACTTTCTTGTCAAGCTCTCTTGGTAACGTACACCGTGGAATCAGAGACGTTCTGTGAAATCAACTCTACGGAAATCGACAAGGTTTCGAAATCCGTATCAGAGTTTCTTGATGACGTGTCAACTAGTGCAAAACAGATGAATTTAACAAATGATTTCATTCCTGTTTGCACTTTAAATAAGGTGGAAATAAACAATTCTACGGATTTGATAGGTAAGAAGCAACCTTTGGTGCATATGAATATAAATGTTTGCAGTAGTAATATTCAGAAATTAAAGAAGGTTCTTTAATTGCTACACAAATAACATTGAATATGTGTTACACTAACGTTTTGTATTTCAAAGCTTTCAAAACTATCTAACAATTTTGTTATATATAGTTTTGAATTCTTTCAATTACAAATGTAACATATGTATTTCAAATTTACAACTGTAAGATGGGGTATTTAAATGCTCGATCAATTGCAACTTATCATTTTGTTGAAATATGTACTTGATAGATTACGTAGTGTTGGATCTCACTCCAACTTAATTTTATATATTTTTTTTTAAGTTTTTATGTCTGAAAGAAGAACGTCCAAATTTCCAACCTATTTGATGAATTCGTCTTTTCCTATAGTAACCAATACATATGATGAAAATAGAAACGCAAGGTATTTCTTCAGGTTGACTGCAAAACACAGTATCATTTTGTATTATTATAAATACATTTCGATTTTCCTGTTTGTTTGATCCTTAATGCAAAATGTAATGTAATAAAATATCCATAATCTAATTCATTCATCTCTTCCATGCAGTGTTTCCACCCTATACAAAACAACGTTTTTGGGAAACAGTATATACGCAGTACTTAATTCTCTGGACTGGACGTACATTCAAGTGATCCTGCAGCCGACACCATACTTCCGAAATATTTTGAGTGAATTTCAGAGATCTCGTGACTCTCCATACATATGTGCAATAAGAATCTTCGAAATAAATTCGACCTATAATGTTGAAAACATGATGACGGCACTTCAATATGAAACTAACACAAGAGGGATTCTTGTGTTGACAGACGACATGATTTTAGAGTAAGAATACTTTATACAGGGAAATATTCGCCCCCGTTTTATTTTCGCCCCATTCGTCCTCGTTGTCAGCGGGAGAATTTAAGACTAGGCAATTTTAAAACAATTATTAAATTAATGTTAATTAGGGAAAAAAAAGGTTTTCATTTCTGACTGTCTCTGGGCGAATCCAAGTCGGAGCGACCCATTTGCAATTGTAAAAGGCCGAAATAACAACCTTGTATACAGTACATGAAACATTTTGAGAATTATCAAAAGCGAAATAAATGTGTCTCTTATCGTCGAAAACACAGTCTTGATTACGTTTACTGACTATGAACCAACTCGATCGCTGAATACTTTTTGTTTTCATGAATAATTCATGCCCTATTCCGATTGGCTCCATCACAAATTTGTTTTAAATTTAAATATATCAGATTCAATTGAAAACAAAACCCGTATAATAACTCTTTGGATTTTTTTTCTCTTGTAGACGAATCATTCAATTCTGGACATCGATGACGGACCAATTGTACTTTGTAGCTCTGTATGAAGACTCAGCAATTATTCAAAGATACATGGAATCTATTTTAGGTATTTAAGAAGTTTTTCTTAAAAATGACATGAAATAACTTGTGATGAAGAAAAGACAAATGTAATAAATATATTTTCTTCTTTTTTTTAAGGATGGGTTTTCATACCTAGACAGAAAACAAACGAAATATTAACAGGTAAAAACTCTACATTGATTTCTATATAGCATAACACATAATTATTTAAAGTTCTTTATGATTTTTTATAATAATATAAACCAAAAAATCTTCAGATATACCAGGCGGTGTCATAGATAGTACAAACCTTCCTCAAACCACACTGAGAGAAATACAGAGTACTGTGAACTTTCTCACGGACACATGGCTTCATGCGAATGTCAGTGGATGTGATAAATTAAATGAAGAAGAAAACGACAGCTGTATAGTATTGAAGTGGATAAAAGAAATGAAGCTACGAGAACAGCGAAGTCATGTTTACAATATTCAAATCGACGAATCAAATGAAGATACTGCCACAAATACAACAAAAGCAAAGTTTATTCAGGTAAGAGTTATCTTCATGATTGATGTCGCAAAAAACAAAACCCGCTACTATAGATAACAAATTATGTCAGAATATCTTTGATAACTTTATGACCCTTTAACTTAAGTAATATTTTGTTTTCTATAACTTGACAAATGTATTTGAAAATTTTTCTTTAAAAAATCAATCAATAATTGGTTTGGATCATTAAGGTCTTCCGTTTCCAACGGAAGACCTTATAGTTTTCGTACAGTTTCTTATTATTATTATTATTTTTTTTTTTTCCACAAATCTTGTGCAAGCGTTTTCTCGAAAACTATTTGACCGATTTTGATCATTTTTTTTACAGATGATTACAAGTGGTCTGAATTTATTTTGTTTTTAAAATTTTTGCCGTCGTCACTTCCGGTACCGATTTATTGCTAATTTTGTAGACTTTTACGACCCATTTTGTGAGCAGTTGATCTCGAAGACTATCAGAGATATGAATATGAAATTTGCAGGATAGGTAGTCCATAGTTTGAAGTTGTGCCTATTGTTTTCGTTTTACGCAAGTGGCGCCATTTCTTGGAGCTTGCTAGGGCTCGAAAATTGGGTACGAATTTCAAATCAAAATTTTGATACATTTTGATCTATATCTTTTTATCAGTTGATATTTTGTTAAGACATATATAACAAAAGTGGTAGAGAATCAAAAGTTCTTTCCAACAAAATCAAGAAAAAGGGGCTGGCCCCTTTAATTAGGGGCCAATAGATCCGTAAAGTCTATTACAAATAACTTAAAAACGATAAAGATTTTGTAATGCATTATAGAAGCAAAGTTGTTGATCGAAACAATATCTATTTGAAAAACTTATTGTCATGCCCATTTATGACGTAATTAGGGATTTTTAGGGGCCAAAGTTCTCAAACTTTGACACAATATATCTAAAGAACGAGACATATTTTGTTAAGCGATGTAGAAGAGAAAATGCTTGTATTGATAAGTATAATTGTTTCCAATATTTTAAACACCAATATCTGTCCCCATTTAGGATCTACAGGGCTGGCCCCTAATATATTCAACCATTTGTATCTTAAAAATGAACAACAATTTGAGATGGGTGTAAGAACAAAAAATGTTAGTATTTGAGAGATCTATTGTATAAAATGAACTAAAAGGGGCTGGCCCCTTTAATTAGGGGCCAATAGACCCGTAAAGTCTATAACAAGTAGCTTAAAAACGATAAAGATTTTGTAATGCATTATAGAAGCAAAGTTGTTGATCGTAACAATATCTATTTGAAAAACTTTATGTAACGCCCATTTATGACGTAATTGGAGATTTTTAGGGGCCAAAGATCTCAAACTTTGACACAATATATCTAGAGAACGAGACATATTTTGTTAAGCATTGTAGAAGAGAAAATGCTTGTATTGATAATTATAATCGATTTCAATATTGGAAAAACCAATGTCTGTCCCCATTAAGGATCTACAGGGCTGGCCCCTAAAATATTCAATCATTTGTATCTCAAAAATGAACAACAATTCAAGATAGGTATAAGAACAAAAAATGTTAGTATTTGTAAGATCTTTTGTATGAAATGAACAAAAAGGGGCTGGCCCCTTTAATTAGGGACCAAGACCCACGTAAAGTCTATTACAGATAACTTAAAAACGATAAAGATTTTGTAATGCATTATAGAAGAAAAGTTGTTGATCGTAACAATATCTGTTTGAAAAAATCATTGCCACGCCCATTTATAAAATTATTAGGCGCCAAAGTCCTTAACTTTTGATGCAATGTATTAAAAATAGGAGACATATTTTGTTAAGCATTGAGAGAAATTGTCTGCATTGATTATTCTAATCGATTCCACTAATTAAAACACCAATATATGTCCCCATTTAGGATCTACAGGGGTGGCCCCTAAAATATTCAGTCATTTATATCCTAAGTTTAATCGATAAATCATCGTATCATTTTAAAAAATCAAACGGAAGACCTACTCGTTACTCGTAACGAGATCGTGTCTAGTTATAACTGTATTTGTATTAAAGTTTTTTTTATAAGCATACTTCATGTAGTTTGAGTTAAAATACATAACACACAAATTTGAAATATTCTAAAAGGGACTTGGAAACGATTTGAACTCAAAGTTTAAAACTTTATTTTTTTTCCATTTTTAATGTTTAGAATGATTAATATGGGTATTTTAAATGCTTTGTCAAAATTTGAAAGTCAAATATTGAGTTATAAGCAAGGTACTGAGTTTGAAATTCTTCGTTTTGTAAACAAGCTCGAGCCTTGTTATATGTGTTTTTTTTTGGTATAAGTTTCAATCAAATGTTGCTTTCTTTTGTTGATAATATTATTCATGAACACATTAAATCAGTTTACCTTGTTTGTCCGATTTATTTTGTCAAAGAAATGGTAATTCCATACTTTACATTACATGTATTTGTAAACAAATATATGACTCGAGCTTTGTTTACGTAACTCTATATCTCTCTTATAACAAGACTTCTAACATTCAAGTTTTGCTCAATCATTTAAAATGAGCAAGTTATCCATTTTACACATAAAACAAAGAAAATAAAATTTTGATCTATAATCGTGTCCAAGTCCATTTAATATGGATATCTTGCCTAACAATGTAAAATACAAAACGCCGGAAAAAATCTGAACAAAAACATTTCCATTTTGAAATGGATTAGACTGAAATTACATTTTAAGGCTTGCAATTGGTGATTGTTGTAGGTAGGAAAAGTACATAATACCCAGTTTACATCACTCGGATCCTGGATTTTGTATGACAAAGAAAACAGAAGATTAAAATCTACCGCCGTTTCGTGGAATAAAGCGTTTCACTACAAGTGCCGATCACATTTGACTTTTGAACAACTCACGTCACCATTTACCTCCGACATTCAAATTGTGGGAAACCTACCCCTGCATTATTCTTCATATACTCCAGAAGGCTGTGGAGAACTTAGGAATAACTATGTTCTGTTCAGCGAGGCCATAGTCTTTGCTGTGGACTACGTTAACAATCTGACAGATATTCTACCATCTGTGAAACTAGGGTATGATATCATTGATACGTGTTCCGTACCGAGCAGGTTTATTCATCAGATGGACGTTTTGTATTCACTTGGGCTAAAAAATGCTAGCGTAAAGAGGAAAAATTACATAGGCGGCGTTGGATTTCCGTTTAGTTCAGGAGTTGAAAGTCTAGCACATTACAGTTATTCAAAGAAAATACCTACCATTAGCATAAGTGCTACTAGTTCAAAATTTTCTGATAAGAATTTGTACCCATATTTTATGCGTATGGTTCCATCTAACAAGGATGAAACCTTAGCTATCATTAGTGTACTGGAACATCTAAAGATTCGTAGCATAGGAATTGTTTACAGCAACGATGCTTTTGGCTCCGACCTCACAAAAAGTGTCTTAACCTTTGCAAATGTGAAAGGAATAACTGTGAACTATATGTTGAGAATTGAGGATAGTTATGTTGAAAATACTGAAATTCTAAATTATTTAGTTGATATGTTTATAGTAAAAAATAATGAATATGTTCAAGCTGTGTTATCACTTACACAGAGTCAACACATAAAACCAATTTTACAACGACTTAATGATATTGAATTCAAAAGCATATTTTGGATTGGATGTGATACTTGGATAGCAGGGATAGAAAAGACATTTCTAAAGAATAACATTGACGTTGTATCAAATGCTATTCTCATTGCATTTGAAACAAATATTTCAGAAAAGTTTCTTAAATACATGAGCGACAAGGCTTACTTAATGGAACAAAACCCATTCATCAAGAAACTTATAGAAAAGGAAAATAACTGTACTGTTGACAGAAGTCAACCAGCAAAAATATTGTGCAATGATGTTGTTGATTTCAAGAATTTATTCGAGAACGTAGATCCTCACGGCGAAACTCATATAATTGATGCAGTAATTTCACTTGCCCATGGAATAGATACACTCATACGAAACCACTGTCCATTAATGGATTATTGTACGGAAGCTAATTTACACATAGAGGAGTTGGCGGAAATTGTTCAGAAGAAACGAATTACGGGAATCGACGGCGGAAAAATATACTACGATAGCAAAGGAGATGGCAAAACTGTTTTTTACATTATGCAGATAGATCCAACATTTCCATCTTTTCATCGAAAGGTTAGATATTCTTTGGTTGAAATGAATTTGAATAATTTAGTCTATAATTTCCATCTTCTTATCTTCTTTCATCTGATACTTTACTTTGTATTGATATGAAGGTTTTTTATGTGCAATTTCCTATTTGCAGATAGGAATGTCTCTGGAAAACAAAATATTGATAGATAATAGCACACTGAAAGTACCTAAATCAATTCAAGATAAAAGATTTACTCCATGCACCGGTCCTGATTGTTATTCAATTCCGACAAACCTGATAGAAATGCCCTATACCTTTATTGAAGGGGATGTCATGATCTATGCTTTCATAGAACTTTATGAATTTAATGGAGTCTGCACAAACAATCTCATTCTGGATCATTTTGAGGTGGCTACTTCAATTTTATGGAGTATTTCAAACATCAATAGAAAGCAGCCCAAAGGTTTTCCTAAAATTGGACTAGGGTTATTTGCAGCTTGCGGTCATGACACCACCTTGGCAAAAAGTGTTTTTAAACAGACATTTGTTGTACCAACTATTCCATCAACCCCTTATAAGAAACCTATTATTGGAGTTATTGGAGCAATAACAAACCCTGTAGCGTCGGCAATGTATGACGCCAGAAAGTCATCGTCTATGGACTTTCCGATGGTAAGTATTTTCTCATAAGTAGTGGCAATTATCGAATATTAACTAGACAAGGCTGAGAAATATTACACAAGTTTAATGTTTTTATTTTATTTTAAGATAATTTCAGCGTCGACAGAGAGATTCAACAATAGGGAAGGTCATCCGCGTGTTTTCAGAACTGTAATGTCTTCGACATTCGACGTATATCTTTCCATAAAATTAGCCAAAAGACTTGGCTGGAATTATTTCCATGCCTTATTTGGCAATCGCGACCAAGAACTATTGAATCTTATGAAAAGAGAAGCATCAGCTTTAAACATGTGCTTGGCAACTAATCGTCAAATTATTATGCAGGACCTTGAAAATGAACTTAAAACCGCTGTGGATGAAATGTTGCAGTATGATGGTGCAACAGTTGTTATGGTTTTTATTCCAACAGTTGCTATTGAGACGTTGCTGAAAATTGCTTCAGAGAAGAACACCGCCGGAAAATTGGTTTTTATTATACCTAAACACGTAGAAAACATTCAAACAATCGTTTCAAAATACAAGAACCCTTCTTTAGGTAGAACTTTCATGTACTGTATTTCTTTTTGCTAATTATTAACGATGATATAATTGACTCCATTATGACTGAGATATTATATAATAATTTGTATTCATTTAACTTATAGGATTGGTCGTAATACAGAACAATTTGTTGGAAAACAAACAGTTCACCTCATACTTCCAACATCTGAAAATTGATGAAGGAGACTGGACAGAAAAATTGCCATGGGGCAAAACATTTTGGGAGGATGTTCACCAATGTAACCTAAGGTTTTCGAATCGATACACCAAGGACTGTGCAACTGATTTAAACCTAAATGGGCTACACACGAAACGGTCTCCTTTTGTAGCGTCAACAATTCATGGAGTATATGCCCTATCTAAAGCTTTTCAAAATGTTCTGGACAAGCATTGCAACTCATCATCTTTCACGGAGTGTGTCAATGGGAATATGTCAGAAATCTACCACCAACTTGAGCATGAATTGGATCGCGTTACGGTCACTCCTGATGGGGGAATGCTATTCAGTTTTGACAATAGAAATGCAACAATACCTATGGTTATTCTTAACTTCCAGTATGGACCTAAAGGCAACCCTCGATTAGTCGAAGTATGTATATATACAAGATTAGATATATCTAATTACCGATATACTAAGAAATGTTTACTTATTGAAATTCATTTAATGTTATGTTGAAAACACTAAATTAGCTATTCCCATGATTCTTTTAATTTTAGGTTGGAAGTGTACAAAAGGAAGAGATAGCTCTAGATTTACGAAAACTTAGCATGTACAACTTGAATGGTGAACGGCGAATTTTTAAATCAGAGTGTCCGGATGATCAATGTTCAGTTTGTTTGGATCCAAAATTTGTATCTGATTACAATGAAAAGGTGCAATATCTTTCGTCCATTCCTCATGTCACTCTTAACAGTTTTGAAAGCGGAGTTGGACTTACTACTATCTTTCTTGTTATCATTGGTGTCGGAGTAGCTATTGTTTGTACTTACTACCTGGCCAAATTTTCCTCTCACAAAATATTTAGTCTTTCTGCCGACGGACATGCTTGCATAATTATTGGAACGACCGTTCAAATCCTAGGAGCAATTGTGTATTTGTTTGATGGATCACCTTTAGCATGTGGAATTCATATCGCACTACCAGGTAAATGAGTAGAAAGGTAACTTGTCCAATATGAAATTTGATTGCATGAATTTGTTAATTGGCGTTGATTATTGATAATGATGCTAATAATCATTTTAGGAAGCGTCTATAGCATTACCCTGACTGGCTTATTAATAAAACTCAACAAAACAGCTTGCCTTCACGCAATCGTGAAAACAAATATTACTAAGCTACCAAAATGGGATTTCGCCTTCACGTATTTACCTATTGTAATATCGGCGCCAATCATCATCTACATCGTCTGGACTTTGGAGGATCCTGTGACTATGACCTGGTCTGTGCCATCTCTGTTTCAGATTTCAAAGATTGACGATATATATATCCAATGGTATTGTGAATTTAATAGGTATGATATATTTAATTTTGAAAAACTTACCAATGCCACTGGTTGTATCATTCTATGATAAAAAGAAGTTGAATTGAGTTAAAGAACAATTACAAAGCAGAGCATATACTTTGAACTAAAAGCAACAAATATTTAAATTTTTTGGTTTTGAATGCAAAATGTTTTTAAGTTTAAATATCTTTTATTTTTAGGACGGAATATATCATATTTATGTGCTTCTTTTGGATAATTCTATTCCTGTGTATGACTTTATCAGTCATCTACAAATGCAGAAAAACAGGAAGGAAAGAGGTCAAACAAGTTTTGTTTTCCGCAATCTGCTATTCTCTCTTCACTACTGTCACAACTGTGCTCCGTTTGTTGACTAATGATCACGTAATGTTCAGAGTATTTATGGCAATTACTTTGCCTTTAAATGGAATAATTATCTTGATTATAAATTTTCTTCCACAAATTGTCGATCTCATGAGGGAAAAGAACCGGGAACTTCTTTTTACCAGACTTATGTCTGATAACAAAACAAGCCAATTTGCAAACCTTTGGAAAGAATTTATTCACAGTGAAAACAACAGAACAAAAACGAAAGGTAAGTAGAAATCAAAAGAAATGTTCAGTCATATTGTGAACTCCTTTATGCAATTTTTAATCTTATTTTCAGCATGTTTTATAAGTTCTCTGACCAGTCTAAAACAATTGGTTTTTTTTTTAAATAAAAAGAAGTTTGCAAAAAAAAACCCATGTGCCCTATTAGACCGGGTTTAGCGACCTCAAATTATCACCCTAGATTGGTCCAAATAGAAATACTCAAAACATCATATACACTGCAGGGAAATCAACAATATCGTCGAAATATCATGCTAATACATCTAAAATTTATTTTTTTTTTATTGAAAAACTAAACTACCTTACATGCAATGTAATTTCCACATAACAATTAATGAATACGACTCAGCACAAATGTTAAAATTTTTCTCTTGTGTTTCTTTCACATGGGATATAGAACATTCTCTTTAGAAATGATTTTGCAGAAAAAGAAGAAACAATAGATCAAATTACACATAAGCAAGCAATTCATACTGACGTCAACATTAATTTGACCGAAAAATATTCTGAGAGACAGATAGTTTTCTTTTAACTCCAGTGTCTTTTCTTCTTTTGAACAAGATCAAACAATCAAGTATCTATGTAACTAAAGAAGGATAATAGTACGAATTGATGATTTCAAAATCAAATGTACAAGCCCTAATGCATATCTATATCTAGTATTGTGACCTTGTGAAATATCGACGGCTTTTGACGTTTCGTATTAAATATTTGATTGCGATTAAAGGTACTTCAAAGTAATGCTACTTTAATATTAAGTTTTGAATAAGCTGTTTATGAGAGTGAAAAAGCATTTAGTAATTTGGCAGCTCTGCTTGTAAGCTACAGAGGGAGTTGAGGATGCTATGGATCGTACAGGTATCGCCAGGCAGTAATATGTAGACATTTACTTTGCGAGCAAGACTTTAAACCCCTAAATTTAGCCTTTCATTTCAATTCACTTAAATTATGTCATTACACTAGAAACCGTTGTTACTTAAGTAGAAATGCTCATAACTGACTACTGAGTATTTAAACGTAAGACTTGATACACTTCTTTTTTTCAGTGAAAGTGTTTGGCAACATAAATTCATAACAGTATAGAAATATATTTTGTTTCAGATTCAAAACAAACGAAGAATGAGAAAGGTATACTTATATATCTATTACATTAATTTGAAAGATAAACGCATTTATCATATGCCCATTAAATAACAGAGACATTTAAGTTTTACCTTTTCCCGTCCGCCTTTTGTCATTTCGTCAAAAATAGTTATCGGCACTTTTCCTATTATGCATATAGATAAATGATTGCATGGAACCTTTTATATTTAAGGTATCCGATCCATAATAGCCCCAGATTCAATGAATCTGGATGCATAACATATATGTATGGGCTTAATACTCAGTATACTTGGACATAATTTTCGTGTTTAAATACATCAGTATGTAGGAGTGGAATGTGTCCTAATAAATGACCTTTTCCTGTTCTTGAAGAGTTGTCACCCTTTGATTTTAATATTTAAAAATCAATTTTAAAAATATATATAAGGTATAAAATTTATTTAAAAAAATTTTTATACTCCAAAAGATTAAACTCATCTTTTCACCATTTTTTTATTTTAAAAAATGTGCTTGTCTCCATAGACCTTAATGCAATCTTCATTAATTAATTACTGCTTAATTAATAATATTTTTGAAAATTTCTCTCGGTTAAATTTTTTCTACTCTAAAAAGCTTTGAATAAATACCAGAGTATTTAATGTATGATGGATAGTCAGGGTTAGAAAAATTAGGTCCTAATATGGGTCGGATACCTTAAGGTCTGACATTTAAATTTCTTGTTTCACATTGTTGATATACTTTCGATAAGGTTACTTTAAAATTCTTAACCTATTTGTCTATGACCAAGTTGATTGACCCATTTCCATAATATTTGCCGGAAAAATTTGAAATAATCATATTCTCGGAGTTCATCTGATTTTTGGCCAGTTCGTAGACATTAATTAAGGTGTATCCGTTTAATTTATAAAAAAAAAAATTTATATTTTCCTTTGAAGAGGTTTATATGTACACAAGTAAACCACTAAATAAATCTAAAATAAAATAATAAATTTAATAAATTTCTCTTTTTGTTTAGTTTCATTGTCCGTAGTTGGACTCTCAACAAAATGGCGTAAAAAGACACAGAGCACGTCTACACCTATCTCGACATCTGAGGCATAGCAGCTGTAAATTTCTCTATTGAATAAACAACTGGTTTCAATTCTAGGACCTTTTTGTTAAACACTCAAGTCCCAGCACTTTTTATATTTTATATAAGTACATGTACTCGTATTTGTCTTGTGGGGACGCAAGAACAGTAATTTAACTAGTAACGTACATAACGTACATGACTGTACTTTATTTCTTATCAAGCATACATATATTATTTTGAAATATAACAATAGTATCAAAGTTAAAATACTTTAAATAATTTGATAATGACAAAGATATTGTCATTTCCTGCTCTTTTAAGGTCATACATGCCCAACGAACGGAAAATATTGTAGCATGGTTTTACATGAGGCATGGGAAAGCTGTTCAATCTTTGTAAAAATAAAATAAGTTAAAATGAGACATTGTTTATCAATCCAAACAGCTTGTATTTGGTTTTAATGTGTACATGTATGTTATGCAAATGTGATGACCAAAATATGACCGATTATATTGATCGATAAGTTCAAGAAGGAATTGGGTCTTCTTTAGAAACTTATTTAGACATGTCTTTGTTAAGGAATATTGATGAATAGTTGTATTTTAAATGTAGTTTAACTTGATAAATAATTCATGTATATATCATAAATCTCGTCAAAATTGATTGCTTATAAGATTTAAATCAATTAGAACATTTCAGCAATTCTTTTATTTGTTATTTTTTGACATTATTAAAAGGTATGTTTTTTAATATACTTTTATTTGTGTAGTTTGTTATTTGTTGGTTTCCTATTAACCAAATATTTTTGAGGCATATAGAAAAAAGATGAATTTGTGTGAAACATGCTAAACAGGTACAATAAAAAGGTAAAGAGAGGTATATTTAGATAGTAGCAGACCTGTAAACAATCAAACTGTACTGGTGCTGTTTTATATTCATACACAATACCCCTTTTCGACTCGTTTTAATGGTTCCAAGCTATATCAGCCTCGTCTATCAAACGTCTAGTTCATGCTTTCCATATTGTCTTTCTATATCCAATAATCAATGAAATACCACGAAATGTTGTAAAGGGGTATATATATTAAAGGTTTTTTTTTCATAAATCCACTTGAACATAAAGCATTATTCGTACTTTTATTTAGATAGTATAAATCAGACTAATAGAGCTATACAATACATGACTGATAGAAAGGATGATGTGAAACACGGTCCCCAGTAAATTGACCAAAAAAAATTTTCGGAAATTTACTCGTCACATTTTTCACTCTCATTAGAAAAATATCAAAATCATGGTAATATTTTTTTCGATAATTCAATAATTAAATAGGGACAGGTGACACATGTATAATGTTTCATGTTTCTTAAGACAAACCTGTCATTTTACCAGGCTGTATGCTCAACAATTATTTTTCAGATATAAGGATGATTGCACTTAAAAATTGCGACAAAATAGATTTTTTTTTAAAAGTATGTTATATGTTTTGTTCCGAAGCCATTAAAATGGTGAAATGCAAAGAGAGAAAGAAAGATAGAGAAAACGAAAGAGAGATTTGTTCAATTACGGTACCGCTATTCTAGTTTTGGGCCACTCATTACAATATTAGTTCCACCCTCCATGCATATTTATAAATAAATCTTCAGTCAAGTCTAAATTCCAGATATTAACAGATCATTTAGGGTAAGAAAACAACGAATTATTTTATTGTAACGCAGTTTAAAACTTTCATGGCATAAGTTTCTATTGGAAATTGACCACACTCTTTAACATATGACGAAGTAAAATTAGAACAGGAATAAACGTAACAAATACGGCGTTAAGTGCAGTCATCCTTTGATTAAATTTTTAGCCATAAACTATAACATTTAACAACAACAAAATTAAATTTAAATAGTATAAAGAGAATTGAATAATCCAAAATGGCCAAGACCATTCAGTCCTCTCAATCAAGAAAAATTAAAGTTGAATGTAAACAATAGAAACTTAATGACAGGCGATGCACAGTTTGCATGATTATGTTTTAAAACACAGACATTAAACTTTCGCCAGAACAACAAATGATTTATTTGGTGAAAGTTGCAGCTTGGTTACAGTCGATAATTGTAATCTTAGAAGCACGTTTTGTCCAATATACACTACATGTATATATAAAATATCATAAAACGATAATATGTGCCTCTTTTCCTAGAGGAAGAATTTGAATAAAACATTAACTTAAGTACATAATTGGTTAAAAAAAGGTAACTTATGGCAAAGTCAACAGTCAGGTGAAACATTTGACTTCGAACAAATGATGCTATTTATCTTCTTATTCCCTTTATTCGTATTTTCATTGTCTTTGCTTCCCCAAACTTTGGAGTAAGCATAAAATAAAAGAAAGTTGTTGACAAAGATTGGGATGATAATCGCTAGGAGACATACTCCCGTGACAGCGCAGACCGCTCCGATGGTTTTTGAAAGAGGTTGCGTGGGATATATATCGCCGTATCCAACAGTTGTCATAGTAACAATTGCCCACCAGAAAGCGTCTGGGATGCTAGTGAAAGTCGTATCCCCCGAAAAGAAAACGAATGCTGAGAACATTAGCATGGCAACAACAAGAAACAATGACATCAGAAGTACTTCCCAGATACTGGCCTTCAACGCATATAATAGTACACGGAATCCAATGAAGTTTTTCACCAAACGGAAGAGTCGGAATACCCGAACTATCTGAAAGCAGTGGACAATATCGAAAACAGTTGCTGTGTATTTTTCTCTTGGGTTAATAGCTTCTACAAAGTATTTAGAATACATGACAACGAGAGCAAATATATCTACCAGATTTAGGAACGATGATATAAACTTTTTTTTGTTTGGGCAAAATATAAATCGAAGGATAAATTCCACGGAAAAGAAAGCAGTGGTAATGAAATCGAGATATGACAGAAAATCAAGTGGTGCTTTAGCGTTTGTTGGTAAACGAGAAAGGGTTATATTAGTCGATGATCCAGTCGAGTCAAAATGTCCTGAATATTGTGGGTATTCTTCTCCAAAAAACTCTTCCCACTCTGATTCACGAAGTGATCGCATGAATGTCGGATGGGTTCCACATACTAAGGCTGTAATGGACATGATGACAAAGAACGCACTTATATAGAAATATCCCTGAAAACAAATAAGAAACTTTTTTATTTATCACCGATAAACAATTAGGAAAACTATAGACAATTGTACACTGTCAACTGTATCTAAAAAATACTATTAGAATTAAAATTCGACCTCAGCGATTACTATAGTAACATTCAGCTGTATGAAATACCGAAAATTCGATAGCTTTCACAGAAGTGCAAATAGTTAGATTATAGGATTTCCAAACAATGAAATAAACTATATCAGATTGTTTTCAAACAATGTCCTATGTTGTGTTATAGGATTATTTCATGACAATCATACCATTTTATGTTGATAATTGCTACGCGTGTTAACATATATTGTTTTCGAGACCATTGTATTAACTTTGATTCATCATGCTGAGAGCCAATATAAAATTGTTGATGTATATTCTAAAATTCATGTATACCATGCCTTTACGATACAGCGGAGTTGCAAAAACGATATCTAGCTTTTGTATGTGCAAGTTTTTTTTTATAGATATTATAAAAGGACAATAGATTTGAAACATGCTGTAAACCAACCTTTTTTGCGTGTGAGCAATATTCGTGAGATTTGCGACAACCTTTTTGTCGCGAATATCTCTCGCCGCGAACTAGTGTTTGCCGTATTGGTGTTATATCAAAAAGAGTGTGAATAAAACGTAGTCGCCAAATATAGTCGTCGCAAACCAGTCTCAGGTGAAACGCGAAAATGAATAGCCGCAAGAGCCTCTTTGTCTCGAATATTTCTCGCCGCGAACTAGTGTGCGCCGTATGGGCGTTATAGCAAAAACGAGTGTGGATAAAACGTAGTCGCGAAAAATAAACGTCGCTTACCATTTATCTCCGGTGAAATGCAAAAATGAGTAGCCGCGAAAAAAAGTTGGTTTACATAATCTGTGTTAGTTCAGCGTCTAGCTTTATAAAATTCATTTTATAGAAAAGGACAAATAGCAAAACCGTTTAATAATAATAACAAACTTTCTTGAATACCGACCTTTGCAAAAATATTAAATGATGGTTCTTCTAAAACAGACCATACTTTAGCCTGAAAGGAGATCCAGCCTTCTGCTTTAACACGGCGCTGTAGCTCTGTGCGTTGGTTGATACGCTCAGTTTGGTCATCTGTTAGGATTGTAAGTGCTTTCTGGTCGTCGAAAAATCCGATGTATTTGCTATAACAACAAGGCTCTATTTCTTGAGGATCGATTCCCCAAAAGTCTAACTCCTTTTTGAATTCAGCGATGCAAGTCAATGCAGGAACATGAAGACCATTTCCTTGAAAGTAACTCAGAACTGCGGTAAATACTTCAAAGTTTCTTTCTAAGAAATAGCATGATGGGTTATTTTCTTTCAAGATTCCCAGCTTCAATTTTGCATCACTTTCGGTGGACATCATATTATTAAAGGTATTTCTAGATATTTCAAATTTTGTTCCACTGATATTGATGACGACTGTATTATCCATCTTGTCCTTTTTGTTTTCGACTTCAAACTGACTAGCACTGTAATCTGCAAATGAAGAGGTTTTTTTTTATTCATGAAGATGAACCAATAGAATTGGAATGTTGGGTCCGCCTTTGCATCCGTGCCAGATTGTTTACAGTTCATGAGAAAAACTTGCCATATACTAACTATAACTGAAACAAATTTCCCTATATATAGAATTTTGTTTGTAGAAAAAAATCAATAAATCAGTGTGGTGAAACTTAGAAATCATGATAAAATTATTCGAATGAAACAACACAGCATGAATTTTACTGTAAAAATTTTTCATTAACATTTTCTTGCATTAGTAAAGAGAATTTTCAAAAGAAGTTTCACGTTTAATGTATTTACTCCAAAATTTCAAATACTACTAATTAATTAACTTACTTTCCTGGCTAGTTATGCTTTTAGATAGATTTTATTATCTTAATCGAAGACAGAATTGTGGGGTTTTGTTATTTCTTACCTTTAAAATTGTAGGGTAGAAAAAAATGAGCATTTAATATCGATCCTTTGTGAATGCGACAGTTAACAAATCGATATATCGAGGTATTGATAGCGTTCATAAAATATCTCTTTGTCACATGAAGCCACCACAGACAAAAGAACATGAAAAATGAATACACGTAGAACACTTTCGAAAGTAGCTCATTTATTCTCTCTAAACCAATGCATTTCATTTTTAATTCATTTGCTATTTATTCATCTATTTCGACTGTCTTACCGCAATCAATATATAACCGGTGCTTGAATCATTTCGTTACCAAATTATTGATAAGCATCAATGAAATACTAGAATGTCTTATAAGATTTCGCACTAAACAAATCAAACACCGGAGGATATCTACTGAAATAAGCATAAATTAATTGCACACAAGTGGGTTCATTTGGGGTTCGGAAATGGGCTGGGGTCTAATGTTCAGTGTTGATTCATGCGAAATAAGCTTAGCTTTAGACTATATTTTGCATAGTATATTTCACACCACAATATAGGGGGATTGCGAAATGATTTGAAATTCTAGAATGTTTTAAAAATTATATGTTTGATAAGATCTAGAAAACCTTCGTATTTTAATAGGGTCAACCCTAATTTCATGTTTTGCTTTCATGATTACAAATATAAAAATTATTGCTTTTTGAATTCGAGAGTAAATGCATTTTAAATACTGATTAAATCTCTCTCTCTCTCTCTCTCTCTCTCTCTCTCTCTCTGTGTGAGAGAGAGAGAGAGAGAGAGAGAGAGAGAGAGAGAGAGAGAGAGACTTTACGGATCATTCGCATATTGTTAATTCGGTTTTTATTGTTTATTGGAATTCCTCAAAACAGATGTTTTAGATGTGAATCTAGTAGCATCTATAAACCTAATAAGGAAACCCCACTGATGTTAACTTCAAGCTTAAAGTAACTACTGTTATTAGTTCAAAGTAAATACATGTATAGCTCATTTATAGTGCTTTTCTCAAGGACATTGAGGCAAAAGTTTAATGGATTAAGGTGAAAATAAGCCCTTTCATTCTTTTTCATAAAAAAACTTTATAACTAATTTACCCCAACTGAGTATTAATAATAGATGTAATAAAAGATGTAATAAAAGGCAGTATTGAGATTTCAAGTTTGCGTCTAAAATTGAAAATAAAATAAAGTAAAAATAAAGTGTTTTTTTTTATTTTGAGCTTATGCAAACACACATACAGCTTTATATACGAATACACAAAGAGCTACAGACATTTCGACATATACTAGAACAAAAAGATTACACATTTATAGCATGGAAGTTTTTAAAGGAAGTATATTTTATTATTAAGATAAACAGGGAGTAAAAAAGATACAAGTTAAGTAGTCAGCAAACGGTAACAATTACTAGTATATGAAAATTACATAGTTGTACACTTATAATAGTATTTTACATACTACACTGTTACCACATTGCAATGCGTCTTTACGGAAACACATTATGTTAAAATTAGTTCATACTTTGAGAACATGCAAACGTTTTTTTCGGTAATAAGGAATCATTTTGGTCGGGGCGTTTTTAAATCTATAGATAGATATGATCAAGCCCCGACCATTATTTTCACATCTCAATATTCAAAAAATGATCACGTATTACATATATTTAATTAAATTTCAGCAACTGTAGAATTAAATATCAAATTATTGACATTTTTACGTTGTTTTCATTTTCAATAACTACCCGTATGCGCATTTGCGTTATTGGTAAACTGTATTTAATGAACTGTATGTACACATTTTATTCGTAGTGTTATCACATACAATGACTCTGGAAAGTGTAAATATAAGAGAATAAAGACTAACGACATTAACAGCATTGAAATTGATGATACACAACTTGTAATGTGACCTTACTTATACTTTACGTAAACTATATAGTTGTAAATGATTGTGAAGGCACAGATGATGTAAATTCAAGACGTGCAAAAGCCTACGATGCATTTGACATGCTTCGAAAAGCATGAAAATCAAAGAATACAACAGCTAACTCCAAGTAAATTTAAATAATTTGGGTCTAAAACATGATCCATACTCAGGCATACCGTGTTAGATTATAAGGAATAAGGGGTCATACTTTGAGTATTATCAGGTAATAAGTTTGATCAGAGCGAGATCAAATCTAATCACGCCCTGAACGAAATTATCACCTCATAATATTCAAAGAATTTTTTCTTATTACTTATATTAATATAATTTTCAGCCATTGTGCGGTTAAATATTTTGAATATAAATAAGCAAACCCCGCTTGCGCCCCAGTTATACGTCATTTGAAGCTGTTGGACTGTGTAGTACAAAATCGATACGTAGTGTTATTACAGGCAAAGACACTGAAAAATGTAAATATTATCATATGAAACCAATCCAAACACAATCACATGAAGACATTTGGCACAGGACAAAACAAATGTCCATTGCACTAATAATAAAGAAGAGAAAATGGAAACGGGTTACACACATCTTACGAACAGGCAAAATTAACATCACTTGCGATGTTCTTTAAAGGGACTTGGACACGATTTGAGCTCAAAATTTAAAATTAATTTTATTTTTCCAATTTTAATGTTTAGAATGGTTTATATGGGTACTTTTAATGCTTTATCAAAATCTGAAAGTCAAATATTGAGTTATAAGCAAGATACAGAGTTGAAAATCTTTGTTTTGTAAACAAAGCTCGAGCTTTGTTATGGTTTACATATGTGTTTTACTGGTATAAGTTTCTATCAAATGTTGCTTTTTTCTGTTCATCATATTATCTATGAACACTTTGAATCAGTTTACCTGGTTTGCCACGAGTCATTTGGTAAAAGAAATGGTAATTCCATCCTTTACATTATTTGTAAACAAATATAAGATTCGAGCTTTGTATACATAACAATGACTTTTTACCTCTGTATCTCTCTTAAAACTTGACTTCTAACATTCAAATTTTGGTCAATCATTCAAAATGAGCAAGTAAACCATTTTATACATAAAATAAGAAAAAGAAAATTTTGATCTAAAATCGAGTCAAAGTCCCTTTAATTGACACCTAAAAAAAAGACAAGAAAATAATAAGGGCGAGACCAAGACTTCCTGGAGAGGAGTCCTTGAATAAAATGACTGAGAAGCTGAACTAACAACATTAATTAATAAAGGAAGGATATAAATTGTAAAGAATTGTCTTAACCTATGCTCTTTAAGCGACTGAAAAGGCTTCAGTCAACTCATGAAAGCTGTTTTCTAAAACGCCAAATATGTAATATGATAAACAGCTACCAAGAGACTTTACTTACGTTGTTTCTCATCTGACAGATGAAATATTTTCCTTTTATGAAATAATAAACCATGGGAAATGAGAATTTCTGTGAGAAATTCAATTTCCGAAAGGATATATAAAAATCCTGTCTTCTATTATAAAAAAAAATATTTCTATTGGATTAACGTATCAGATTGGCAAAGATGGTTTTCTCATCTCAAAGAATATTGAGTTTCCTACAGGATATTTAAAATCATATAAGTTGCTTTTAATAATATCAAAATATTTACGCAGTCTGTATTAGTCTATCACGTGACACGGATTAAATGGGAACTACATCATAGGTTCTTTGAAGAAAATGAAGCCATTTTTATCCGACACAGTGTTAGTTCAGTTTTTTTCATTTAATTTAATGGAAAATCTAATTAATATCAGGAATATCAAAAGTTGGATTATGCAAATCAGCTTAATTCTATGCGTGAGTGGTAAAACACTTCTTTTGAAAAACGTCGACTTAATAACATTTTATTTTGGAAAAATAAAGGTTTAATCTAGACATAAATGAAAAAAAAAATCAAATTCTCTTATACTCTGTCCCGGGTTTTTGCTTCCACCACTTTTCGCTTCATATTTCGATAATCAGAAATACCTTTGTGCTCAAACTACGTTCATCCACTAATATGAAAAATGTCCAGATTATCTGTTTTGAAACGCCCCCTCTACCGCTTCAGGTTTCAATACACATCCCAAAATAGAAAGTCTACGAGGATTTTGCATTGCATCAGCCATTAATAAGCCCGGATGATAATGTTGAAAAATTGCGCGAGGTGTCCCGAGAACTTCCGAATGGAGAAAAGATGTAAACATTTCCCATTATAAATCTCCGTAAGAAATTTGTTTTCGTTCCTGTAAACTTTTATGAGTGAAAAAGGATGATTTGTCAATGAAGATATCTTGGATATTTTACATTTCATCGATTTCAACCGTACTTCTCTCACAAGTATGTGTATTTTTTTTTTAAATCATCAAAAAGTGAAGGAAGCAATAACTTGGGACAGACTATAGAATATCATCCTTTGATTTGGGAGTTATATAGGATCTCTCGTGATTTGCGATGGTATATGATTTTTATCCAACGAGTTGTGTGTTTTCTATCCCCGAGCCTTGGCTTTTGTTTTACCACGTATTTTGTTAATCTCATTCATTTTCTGTAAAAATTGTAATTGTGAGCCGCACAACACATTAACTACAAGACGTCAACAACTTTACGCATGAAAAGATGTTCCCTTGAAGTTTAACAAACAAACATTTCATTTTTAAACAATTTTTTTATGAATTCATGACAAATAAATGAAACAATATCATATGTTTCACATTTACATCTTAACACCCCTCAAATGAACTAATTATTTTCTTTTTTATTCTACGTCAGTCAACCGCGTAAACATACGTAAAGTTTGATTATGACGTCATGTGGCGTAAGAACACACAGTGAAATATGAAAAATTTATCCCATGAGTGATATCCACCGTATATTGAGATAAACATGTGATAAAATCAAATATTATATAGCATCATCAATATATTAACTTCCCCCATTAATTACAAAATCCTGTAAAAGTCTTAATCATTCCTTAAATCCTTCAGTTATGTCTTTTTTTTATATTTGTAGTTGCAAATGCGTGGATTAATTCTTGATCCATCGAAACTAAAGCTCCATTTAGAGCACGAACTCCACGGACTTGCACGTGCTGAACTCAAGACTTCCAATTCGATGTGGTACTAGTAACCATGGTAATCTGCACATGTATGGAAAAGTTTGCTGTTCCTTCGGTGTAACGTGCTTATCGATAATGATAATAGTTAACGTACTTGTATTTACTTATTATAGATGTGTAAAAGTATTTTATTAAGACTTAATGCATATCACTATTGTAAAATGCATGTATCTTTATGTTTATATTGGTTATATCAATACTTTACTATAAAAAATTAAATCACTTAGAACTGCGCAGCTACAGACTTAAATTTAAGATTTAAAAATCTGAAAAAATAATAGTAAGAAAGGAGGCCATTAGTGTCCACTCTACAACCATTTGTTGAGAAAAAAAGTCAAAGCTTGCTTATTTTAGTTGTAACTTTCTCTCAAAAGAGGGTACCCTATTCTTAAAATGAGTCTCAACAACCATCAATTTGCACAAGATATATGTGTGTGTGTGTGTGTGTGTGTGTGTGTGTGTGTGTGTGTGTGTGTGTGTGTGTGTGTGAAGGTACATTGAAGTTATATTTTCATTGAAAAATATATGTATATTTTTATAATTAATTTTTTGGACCCCTAACCTTCTTCTAAAAATAATAATAATTAATTTATGCTTATAGAACTAAAACAAAACAATTGGAACTGGTATAGAGATGTCTGTCACATTTGAGGCAAAGTTTTCACATTAATGTGCAATATTCAACCTTTTTCTCAACTAATGGTTGTAGAGAAGAAACCAATGAACCCCTCTGTTACTTTTTCAGATTTTTAAATCTTCAAAATAAGTCTGCAGCTGCGCAGTTCTACAGCTGTTTTAAGTGATAAAAAAAAACCATTGTTCTGTTCTTAAATGAATAATTCATTTTGCATACAAAACAACATGTAGAACCTCATATTTATTGCTTTTTCAACTTAAGACAACAGTTTTGGCTAATTCTGTGCAGAAACAAGCCAGTTCAAGAAATGTTCACATTTTTATTCTCAAATGTAAAATATGGCCACACATCCCCCATAAGGACCAGATATGTTTGGCTTCAAGACTAGTAAACCTGTTGGCTTAGAGTTTATAAACATTGTACCTAACTTAATTTTTAAATTTTAACTGTTTTTTCTATCATAACCGCTAATATTCAATTGTCGGCCAAAATAAGTCCTAACATTTGAAAGTAAAATTGAAACAGATTTGATCTTAAGTTTGTAATCGCCAAGACCACATATGCAGGTATGTAGACTTAAGTAAATAAAGGGAATCCACATTTTACGATTTTAAAGAAGTGTACAAGTTTTACATAGGATCAATGTTACATCGCTGTCTATCAATGTTACATAGTATTTGAGGAATAAGGAATCATTCTGTGAGTATAATTAGGGGATAAATTTTTTTCTCGAGTCGGTGTCAAATCCAATAAAGGCCGAATGACTTTATATGATAGATTTGATCACGCCCCGACCGAAATTATCACCTCGTAATATATAGAGAATAATTCCTTTTTACTTAAATCAATATAAATTTCAGCAATTGTACGATTAAATATTAGAATATTGACATATTTATGTTACTTTCATTTCTTTTAATTATGCAAACTCTGCTTTTACCCCAACAACAAGTCATCTCAATTTATTGGACTTTACATTACAAAATCTATTCGTATTGTCACATCATAGACAAATACACTGAAAAATATAAATATTAAAAATTAAAAGAATTCTCTTAGAACACATGAAGACTATGAATAACGCTAGGACAGCGCACAAGCGCCTGAGCTTTAGATTCGATCACGGGTAGCTTGGAGCTTTGGATTCACGGGTGGCTGGGTAGGTGAAGAGTCATAACATGGAACGAATTTTATTTTAAACAAACAGCAAAATATGAATTCAAAACACAAAATCAGTCTGTAAAAACTGCATTTATTCTCTTAAATGGCATATGCAGTGGCGTATTCATACCCTTGAAAAGTACATGTATTTGGATGTTTCTCTCGGAGGTGGCACACCTGAAATATGTATACAAACACCTGAACACCATGAATGACACTCTCTTGCAGGATCTCCGCCTATAAAATCTGATGGAAAAAAAATCTTTTTGAGAGACAATGTAAAAATAGCATGGTTTCGGCAATACTTTAAATACCAAGTAATCCCTTTTTCAAATGCAGATCATCACCGGTTAAAGGCTAGTTATACATTTAAACAATAAAATTCTTTCTTTGATGATTCATGCGGGATATGAAGGTGGCGAAATTGCAGAAAAAATACACAACCCGCATGAGCGGGTTATGTAATTTTTTCTGCAATGATCGCTACCTTTATAACCCGCATGAATCATCAAAGAAAGAATTTTGTTGTTTTGGTTTTATTTACATCTTTATTATAACAAATTAATAAATTTATCGTAAAAAGTCAGAAAATTAACCAAATGATTGTTAATGTACATCAGAACTTTAGCTAAAAGAAACAGCCAAACTGTTTCCTATGGAAATTTGAGTCTGACATCATCATGATTATTTCGTGTAGTCCGTGATTTTTCTTAGGTCGGTGTAGGTTTCGGCCAATAGATAAACGGGGTGTGTATATTTCAGCCTGGCTGTTTCTACAGAGCTACAAACTGTATGGTTTAACTACATGCATAAGTTTCCGTAAAAAATAGAAGGAATCATACTCGGTAGATGTGGTTATATATATATATATATATATATATATATATATATATATATATAATAAGCACAAACATTGCAATAACTCTCAAATTGACATATACCTGCCCGTAGTGAATGATATAGATATATATAAAGCACAAGGAAATTCACTTTGTTGGAGCTCCACCTCCGCCCCGACCGAGGCTTGAACTCACGACCTCCGGAACCCATTCTCCTAGCAGTGAGCGGCCACCGCGCTAACCACTCGGCCATCTATACCTCGGATACCTCTCAAACGACTGTGTTGTGCGCGGCCAGCGCGCTAGGTTCCGTTCGTCATCGAAAGCAAGATTTTTTGTCTTGCCTAGATGGCCGAGTGGTTAGCGCGGTGGCCGCTCACTGCTAGGAGAATGGGTTCCGGAGGTCGTGAGTTCAAGCCTCGGTCGGGGCGGAGGTGGAGCTCCAACAAAGTGAATTTCCTTGTGCTTTATTTATATATATTATATATATATATATATATATATATATATAAAATATAGGTAAGTGATTCTAAACTAAGGATTACTAGCTTCACAATAAAAAAAGAAAGAGTTTCCTCCTCTTTTACACGATGTAACCTACATCAGATATGATATGTTGTCCTAATATAGGTACATTGAGTTCCTTATAATCAAACTCAGTGTCAATAAATAAGAAATTTTTTGAATTCCTTATAGTGATCTTTGTTGAAAAAACCATAAGCAACAACTACTTTCATTCGCTTTGGGCATAATTGAGTAGTAGATATACTGGAAGATTGTTTCTCTTGATTACTTCTTAATTTATTAAGACGATTGCAGATCAACTTTATTTTGTGTGAAGAAATAGTGTACATCTGCCACTAAACAATGATAGAATTCGATCAATATCTCACGTGAATCAAAACAGAATTTTTTCCTAGATCATTATTGGGGGAAAAGTTTAGCATGTTTCGTTTGCATATGATCACTGTAGGGAATACTTACAATTAACAGCGTTTTTAAATTTCAATCATATTTCTTTCGAGATGGGTTAACTTGTTTATTGTTTTGCAAAACATCATACTTAGATGCATGCTTCTCGGTATGTTTTAGTACATGCAAATGACAGTGGATAATTTTAAAAGTTGAATTTGAAATACTGATGCTTGTAAATAATGCATTGAGTTTCTTTTTGTGTAGACTAAACCCACACATTTCCATTGCGGGTTGAAGATAACAATCACTAAAGATCGATCATGCAATCAAAAAATTAGCACTGTAAGTTTAACAAATTGATGAAATAGTGAAATAAACTCTGGTGCCACAACTTCAGAAAACAAAGAAGGAAAATTAAATAATGCAAGTAGTGAGATCCAACGTTGCATATATCATCTCAAATTTGATAGATTTCGTTACCCAATGGGGCACAACATATAGGTTATATTGAACAATTTGTGACAACTGATATTCTTCTTTGTCTAATAAAAGGATTATTTTGTACCACTTTTAGTTATTATACTGTTTAATTCATTGTGTTAAATTCATTTAGGAAGGTTAGAATTTATCAAAAAACCAGCCTCTGAAAAAATCTAAATTCTCATATGTCGCAAGGTCGATCAGTCCTAGCCATGTACAAATTTAGGAGAACATTCAAAATTATTAAATTTTCATAGTATAAAATTACCAAAAATAGGCATCGGACCCCCACAACCCCGCCCGTACAAAGGATATTATTCCACTCCCATACCTCCCCGCCCCCGCCCATGAAAAAAAAATTGTGGATCCGCAAATTATACTAGCTATCTCTACCTCTGAGATATGCACAGGTAAATCGTTAAACAACAACCGGTATGAAATATGTGCATGTATCCTTCATTCAATGATTATTCATAAAAGTAATTAAAACCGAAGGTTACCATGAGTACTGCAACTACTTGATATTTTAAGACAAGCCCGTGCAAGTCCGTTGAGTTCGTGCTATCGGTGTACATAATTTTAGTTTCGATCCATAAAAAAAAATAATAAAAATATCCACGTAAAGTCAAAAGCCTCCGAAAAAAAAAATTTAAAAACTAATGATGAAAAAAATTATAAATCATTACTCCTTGAAATCAAGTTTACATTTAATAAGCTATAATTAATCCATTTCAAGGAAATAGCATCGGGTTTTTTTTTAAAGTAGGAAATTTGTCCTAAATCTTGACAAGCAATATACAAAAAAAAAAAAAAAAAAAAAAAAAAAAAAACCTTGAAATTTTCCTAATCTTAAAAGGGGGGGGGGGGTAGCGAAGAGGTTTTTATAGTGGGGATGGGGAGGGGGGGGGGCAAAGTCTTTTAAGATTTAAAAATCTTGACACGCAAAATACAAAAAAAAAAACCCCCCAAAAAACTAAAAAAAACAAACTTTGTTCTGATTGTTGTCCGTTCTTGTGTTCCGTATATCACTTATCCCGGGGTCACACAACTGGCAGAAACATCAAAACAACATGTCCACGAAAGTAGCAGTGGTAAGTATACACTTAGCACATGTATTGACAACCATACTATAGGCTAGGTACGAAACGTGTCTTAAACAAACAAACAAACAAACAAACCGTAAAGCTCCGGTTATGAAAGCTAGATGTGGTTGTAGCGATTCTCTTACTTTCACTTTGATTCGATACTATAACATGACTATGCAGATTTAATTTTTTTTTAGCATTTGAAAGAAAACTAAAATGTCATTAATGGAAACTTGTTAATAAACAATATACATGCATGTACATGTACATTGTACTGCGTCACGTAAATTTTCTACAGCGGCCCACTTTTGTATTCATTGTATATGTTTATATGAAAGGGAATCGACAGTTATATAGCATCGACCTTTATTCAAAAATTTTATAAACTAGGGGCCTATCATTGGTTTCAAAAAATACACACTAACTGAAATATTAAAGGTTTTGTAGATCTAACGTGAAAAAGTTGTTTTACATTACATTTTTTTTCTCAAAAATCAAAATCATAAATTATGAAGTTTATGAATTAAAATTGATAGTATTCATAACATTACAGGTGACAGGGTCCAACAAAGGAATAGGTTATGCCATTGTCAGAGGCATATGTAAGCAATTTAAAGGCGATGTCTTCCTAACAGCAAGGAACGAAGAGCTCGGTAAAAAGGCCGTTCAGAGCTTGAATGAAGAGGGCTTGTCTCCAAAGTTCCATCAACTTGATATCACCGACCAAGCAAGCATTGAAAGATTAAGGGACTTTCTAAAGAACACTTACGGGGGCGTAGACATTCTGGTAAACAATGCTGGAATTGCTTACAAGAATGAATCTACAGCCTCATTTGCAGAGCAAGCTGAAGTAACAAACAAAACCAACTACTTTGGAACCATCGCAGTATGCGACGCACTCTTCCCTTTGTTGAGACCACATGCAAGAGTAGTTCATTTGTCAAGCATGGTTAGCAGTTTTGCCATTAGAAAATGTAGTTCAGAAGTTCAAGCCAAATTCCTGAATCCAAATATTACGATCGAAGAGTTGACAGCCTTGATGAACGATTTCATCCAAGCGGCGAAAAATGGCGAGCATGAGAAGAAAGGTTACCCCAGCAGTGCTTATGGCATGTCTAAAGTTGGGATGAGTGTCCTCACACAGATCCAACAACGCCAGCTTTCTGCCGATTCCAGAGAAGACATTATTGTCAATGCTTGCTGTCCAGGGTACGTAGATACGGATATGACGTCCCACAAAGGTACGAAAACCATCGACGAGGGGGCAGATACACCCATTTATCTGGCTTTCCTCCCCGAGGGCATCAAGAGTCCTGCTGGAGAATTTGTCGCTGATCGCACAGTTTACAAGTTTAATGAATATAAAATGTGAAATCATGAAATATGTGTATCACATAAATAGTGTATTTGATCACATGTTTACACGTCATATCTAAAACATTTGTTGATTTTCATGATATGGAAGTGCATCGCATTAGATTTCCCACATTATAATAGATTCATCAATGTTATTCTTATGATGTGAAGATGAATATATCAATATGGTCCTTACACTAAAATAATAGGAAATAGTTATTGCATAGTCTTTGTAATTTTTTTGTATATTGGTATTTTACATTAAAATTTCTGTGAAGCACTATATCTGTTCTTCTGTAAATGATGCTCAACATCAGCCTTATTATGAATAAAATGTTACGTTGAATATGATAGCGGATTTGTTGATACTGTCCATTTTTAATAAGGGCATGTTGTTTACAGCTCTTGGCGTGGTATGATACATCCTTATATTGTGGCGTACTTCCTATTGAAATACTAAGTAATCAATCAAATCAAGTATACCTTTGTTTTCTCATATTTGTTACTTAACAGCGTAGCGCAATGTTCTAGACTGTTAACTATAAATCGCTAAGTCATGTGTTTGAATCCCGCTGGGGCTTTCATTTATAATTTTTACCATTCCAATAATTTTAAAAATATATTTTTTGTAAAATATTGCAAAATTTGAAAATTCTACACGGGTGAAAGTATTTTGAATATAATGCACTTTTATTCACACTAACATCGGTAGGTGTCCCATACCACCTTAATGTAAAGTGTCTGAGATGTTACAAGTTAGTTTATTATACTTTCATGTTAAATACTGAAATCTGATTGGTTTAGACGCAGTTGACAATCCGTTCTCATACCCTCAGCGTTAGCAACACACTTGGCAACGGGCCGATAGAACAAATTGTTACATGCGCGTAAATTATGCGCGTACGGTTCGCCGTAGAAATCACGTCTTTTATACATTAAAGCAGTACTTAACATTAAAGGACATATCGCATGTTTTTCAATTTTCGGAATTTTTTAATGATGCATGATTTTTTTTCTTTAATTGCGTATATATTGCGTATTGTCAAGCATTGAATCCTTATTTTTTGAAAGATATATAGTCTCATAACGGTGTATGCATACAAATTGAATAACGCGCGTTAGCGCGTTATGAAAATTTGTTTGCACAAACCGTTGCAGTTATGAGACAATATCTTTCAAAAATAAGGATTTAATGCTTATATTATTTCACAATTTTTCTACCTTCTTGCCTTGTCTGCAAATGTGAATTATGCCTCAAAATTACTGTATTATCTTTTAGTACCCTGTCTGTGTTATGGTACTATATCTGCAGTAGCTTTCCACACACTTTACATGCAAAAATACACGTCTTACAATTCATACAAACTATATAAAGATTTACTAAAATAAACTACTAATCCACATTTAGAACGTTTACACGATCTTCTTCTTATTACGTTCATATGCGCGGCTCTAGGGGGGGGGGTCAAGGGGGGGGGGGCTAAATTCAAATTTCTATAAATTACATTATAAATTACGAAATATATATCTCGACCCCCCCCCCCCCTCCCGGCAAACTCAAATAACGTCGGACCCCCCCCCCCCCCCAATGGAAAAAAATTCTGGAACCGCGCGTGACGCTTAATGTGATCACGAACGGTATCATCCACACGGGGTCATGGTTGTTGATTATTTTTCAACTTAGGATTTACATTGGCCCGTTTGGATTGTGTTTACTTTGGTCACATTTTAGAACATATACTTGTGAATACCTGAATCATTATAATCATGTCGAAGAAGGTGGCAGTGGTAAGGGTTATTCTTTCTTAATTTTACTCATTATTCAATTGTCAGTTGTAAACATATTATTAAAAGATGTGCTAAATTATGTCACTTTGCACACTAAAGGTAAACATGAACAAGTGAAGCATGCGATAAGCTCGTATTTAGTGTAACATTTGGGTAAGCGAGGCAATTCATACAGTGAAAAGGGATCGATATTTGCTATTAATTCGTAAAATGATTGAAATATCATCTTAAGTTATTTAAATCAAATGTATTTCCTCGTTCTTAATTGTTTCAACTCTTTTATACCTTAAAACAAGTGGGATTTTTCTTTCGATAGGCTACTTATGTAAATTGGAAGTATGGAGGACAGTAACGGCTAATTTTCCAATGTTTCCATCGCTAGCATGCAATATCTAATAAATATTAAAAACCGTGAATACTATTCGAGGTTTATTTTAATTTTGATTAACCTCTGCGTTTTTCATTTCATTTTTATCCGCAAATGTTTGGAAACCAGACACGAACTATGGTAACCATGCAATCTGATTAAAATCAGATCCTTTGATCCGCTCACTCAGAACGTTACACTAGTAGCGATCTGAGTGAGCGGATCAAAGGATCTGATTTTAATCAGATTGGGTAACCATGCATACGCACATTCATTACCATATAAGGTTGTCCTTCGCAACGTTCCATCATCATGTAAAGCGTGCATGGTTTTATACGATTTTTATCAATTAATGTTTCTAATGAGATTCAACTAACTTTATATAATTATTATTATTTTGAATCTTGATTTATTGTTGCAATGTGCATGTCTGAACTTTATAGGTAACTGGATCTAATAAGGGGATAGGGTATGCCATAGTGCGAGGCCTGTGCAAGCAGTTTGAGGGAGATGTCTACCTTACTGCAAGGAAGGAGGAGTTGGGCCAGGAGGCCATCAAGAGCTTAAACTCGGAGGGACTGTCTCCAAAGTTCCATCAACTTGACATCACGGACCAAGCCAGCATTGGTCGTCTGAGAGATTTCCTCAAGAATACATACGGGGGTTTGGACATCCTGGTCAACAATGCCGGGATTGCTTACAAGCAAGCTTCTACGGCTCCATTTGCGGAACAGGCAGAAGTGACAATTAGGACGAACTACCAAGGGACACTTGATCTCTGCAATGCCCTGTTTCCGCTTTTGAGACCGCATGCGCGGGTTGTAAACGTTTCAAGCATGGCAAGTTCCTTTGCAATTAAGAAATGTAGCAAAGAGGTTCAGGCAAAGTTTTTAAACTACAAAATTACAGTCGACGAACTAACAAACTTGCTGAACGACTTCATACAATCAGCAAAAAATAGTAACCACGAAAGCAAAGGGTATCCTAGCAGCGCTTACGGCATGTCAAAGGTCGGCGTTTCAGTTTTGTCAGAAATGCAGCAACGCCAACTTTCGGCAGACCCGCGAGAAGACATCTTAGTCAATGCTTGCTGTCCTGGGTACGTCGATACGGATATGACATCACATAAAGGGCATAAAACCATCGACCAAGGCGCAGACACACCTCTTTACCTGGCTCTTCTCCCGCCAGGAACCAAAAGTCCAGCGGGGAATTTTGTATCGGAAAGAAAGATTAAGAAATGGAACGAATAATTAGTAAACGTCATCTTTGTTTCGTACTTTTATTAAATAGTTTTTATAATTCAATCTGTAATTTACTTATTTCTGCTGTTAATTATATGTAAACACCAAATTGTCTGTAAAATAAACTATTTGCTAGCTGTTTTTTCACTTCTGATATTGTTTAATTTTCCTTAGCTCCGAGGATTGAAATTTATATGCTTTGTTATAACCAATTAAGCATACGTATGATCTTGACCTACCGTACGTATTTCCGATTATAAAATGATAATATGTATGAAAATATACGTGTGACCTTATTTTTATGAGATTGAACTTTAAAGGGATATAATAATTTACCCTTCAACTTTTATCCCAAAGTTTGGTTTGTCATTTATCATAATTACCTAAAATTTAGATAGTTACAAATGCACTGGTTGAAAAAGATGATATAAAATAGAATAATTCTCTTCATAGCCAATAAACAACTTTGTGAAAATATGCATTTTATTTTAAAATTGACAATATTAACATTAAATGGAATAAAAAGATAACATATAACTTTTATTAAAACATGTTAGTCATACACAGTTTACAATAATGTGTAAAATCGTCTCGAATCATTTAAAATAATGTATCATCCGAGAAATAACTAAAATATCACAAAGAGGTGATTAGGTGTACAAAGAAAAGAATACATTTCTTCAGATTAATGTTTAAATAATAAATAATGAAGAATAATAATATCATTCTCAATAACAACGAAATACGACAGGATTTACATACTACAGATAACGGCGACGAACATTTTTTTTATTTGTAAGAAATTCACAACAAACAACAATTCTCAGACTACAAAGAGTTCAAAATCAAGTTCATACAATATGAACATGTACTTTAAAGGTATATGTGGCGTATTTGGAGTAAAATTTTTGACATGAGTTTGAGTTAAATTATACATCATACTTCTTATAATTAGACGTTTTACAAACTCTAGGCCCATAAAACATGTTCTGTCTTTAGTTATTTGTTTCTAAACTTTGCTACACGTCTGATGCATATTAATGTAATCCGCCATTTACAACTCCACTGCGCATGAGTGCGGGAAAACCTAGCATTGAAAACACGATGGAAGAAGAGTTTGTTTACAAATTAGAATCACGTTTTTCATGTCTTAAATTAAATAATTCTTATATCAGATGATACTCGAAGCATTATTATTCCGATATTCATTAATGTAGAACGATATAAATTGTTTATTAAGTGTAATAAAGACGAAGCACGATTTTAGCATCATCGACACGGTAAACGGAGTACATACCCCTCTCCATGAGGGATGCATGTACTGAGAGTGTTTATTTATTCTTTATTCAAAAATTCCTCTTAACGAAAATCCACTTGTGGTTTAAAACTTATAAAGTAAAGACACGGGACACATGGAGCACGAACCTGAATATCAAAACCCCTACAACTTCATCATGGAAACTTAAGTTTAATTCGGCTTTAATTCCTGTTCCATCAATCTACATGGTCTCCGATGACAATTTTTCCTTTGCTCCTATCCTTGTCAGTCTGTCTCTTTTTTCTTTCATTGCCAAATCTGTCAAACTTAACGGTATACCTATCATTCTCGTCGTCGCCATTCTTGTTGATAGACCAAGATGGATGTCACGTGACCCATTTAAGGCGGGGTTATTCAAATCTTTTGTATTTTTTACCGTGCCGGTAAAAAATAAAATATATTTTTTTGACTTCTTGTATCTTTGTTATGCGATTGACTTATAAAGCGTAATTTGTGTGAAATTCCTAACTTTAAGTAAAGAAATGAAGCAAATAATCAGATCTCATTATTGTTATTCACTAAAAATACGCCACATATACCTTTAAATATATCTCGAAAAATTGGTGTTTTAGGGGGTATTCGGTAAAACTCATCTTCTACCCCCCCCCCCACTCCCTCTAAAAATTCCGTTGCCTAATCTTTTTGGACAAGCAAAACTTGAGGTGGGGCAGGGAAAAGGCAAAATGACTTTCTTTAAATATACATGCACTAGATATCATTCTAGTTAATTAAGATGGACATGAAGGTGTGAGTGGGGGAGACATATATGGGGGCTAGAGAGAGAGGCCAATTTCGTTTACTATTATTAATATACCTTGTATTTATTAACTCTGAGTAATTATTAAACACTCCCCTCACAAAAAAATATGCATAACACAAAATGTACTTGCATGTAACTAACACTAAATCATGGTATTGACAAATTGCAATTAACATATCAACACAAGGAGAGGTCATCGATATTAAGAACATGTTTCATATTCTCTAATCATTTGAATAGATGTATGATAAAAATTAATATCCAAGGTTGAAGTAAAATATTAAACTGCTGATTAACAAAGATCACAGGCATAGAAGAAGACAAGAATATTCTATTATTTTGTTATCGTTAGGACACCAATGTTGCATTATCATTTCATGGATGTGAATTTCTCAAAAAACGAATTTTAAAATAAAAAATTCTTGCAATAAAGATGCATAGAAAAAATGTATAAACTTATAAAGTGAGATAAAAAAAAAGAACAATATACTAGTACTCGTACATAACAAATAAAATCTCATTATAAACATGATTGTTATATTCTAAATAAATAATAATAAATAAAATTTTAAGCATCATGAATCTGTCTCCAAAACTAAGTACCATCATAATCATATAAAGAGTATAATTTATAATTTTTGCTTTTGAAGTTTCTATAAATGAAACTTCTTTTCAAATCAAACCTTTTACCACATCATATGTTAAACATTACTGCTTGCTTTTTTCCACTCAGTATCTGTAGTAACAACTCTTATTTCCTCGGTGATTTGGGGACCATTCTTGGTGTTGAGGTAATCAGTTAAGTTGACATTCATTTCATCTAATTTTTCCAAGAATTCACAATCCCAAGCCTTATCTGCTGCATTCAGTTCTAAAATTAAAAGAATACGAAGACCATATTGAAGATCATCAATTAAATCAATTGATGTCAAGTGATTATATTCTGAAATAAAACGTAAACTGTACAATATTCTATGCAACCTGATTTGCTTACATTTAATCCGATCTTACCCCAATATGCCTGTATTAGGTCCTGCCTTACCTTTGCCAACATCTGATCCTGCTTTACCCTGAACTGCCTACATCTGATCCTGCCTTAACCTGATTTAACTACATCTGATCCTGTCTTACTCTGATTTTCCTAAATCTGACCCATTCTCTCACCAGAGGTCGTGCTACACAAGTTTCGCTTACACCTCTGTCAACGCCGGAAAAATAGTCTGTCACATGATCAAAACAAGCATGGCAAGCACATGGCATTGTTGATTCGTTTCTTCTGTACAATCAGCTTGAAGGGAAGTCATCGACGGGCGAAGACTTTGAGGACACGTTTAAAAACATCACAGGAGATGACATTGCTGCTGATTTATGTAAAATCATCGATGAATCGGTAGCGTACAGAAACTGTTTTTTCAAACATCTGTCAAACTAGATCATGTTATCATATTTTAATATTAGTTCTCCCGGTAACGTTGAAATAAAAATAAATAAAGGCGTTAAAGATTTAAATTTAATTATTTATAATCATATTCATAGATAAAAAGAATAACTACATAGATTTTTATTACATTTTGCCTATCGTTTAAGTTTGTACAAGAATCTTGTACATCGGGCGTTGTCAGAGGTGTAAGCGAAACTTGTGTAGCACGACCTCTGGTGAGAGAATGAAATCTGACCCTGCCTTACCCTGATTTAACTACATCTGATCCTGTCTTACTCTGATTTTTCCGCATACAGCTCAGCAATTTTATTGTCATTCTTATTTATTTATTAATTATTATTATAATATTTATTTATTTATTATTTTTTGTGTGCTACTTAAGTACGCCGGAATTATTCTGTCTGTTGTTGTCAACTTGATATTCTGTATTCCCCTTCTGTGTTTAATATCCGGTGTAGTGTCGCTGATTTGTCGAGGTATTTCGCTAAATGTCGTGTTCTATTTTTCGGCTAAATAATACCAAAAATTATATAGAATATGCATGCATATCCTCAGAAACAAATTAATCTTTTCCCTTTTCTCTCTTTCTATCTTTCTTTTTCTTTTCCTCTCACTAAAATGAGACTTATCATGGAAAACATACGCCTAGTACGGGTCGGTGATTTGCCCAGTCTGTGTTTACAGCTCTTAATGAAATATATCAATATACCTGTAATTAATAATGGCTGAAATTAAAATCATATCAGTTAATTGTCAAGGATTAAATGATTCTAAGAAAAGAAAAGATATTTTTCAATACTATAGACAACAAAAATTTAATATCTTATGCTTAGTAGACACACATTTTACTGAAGAGGTGGAACAAGATATCAGAAACGAATGGGGTTATGAGGCGTGTTTTAATTCGTTTTCTTCAAAGTCAAGAGGAATTGCTATTTTCTTTAATAACAATTTTGATTTTAAAATACACGAGCAAATCAAGGTAGAGAATACAGGGAATTTATTAGCACTAAGTATTTCAATAGAGAATAGAAGGTTAAGTTTATTATGTTTGTATGGACCTAATGAGGATACTCCGCAATTTTACCAGAATTTGAGCAATATTGTCAACAAACTTCAAAATGATGAGATGATCATTGTTGGAGATTTTAATTTAGTATTAGATACAAGTAAAGATTATTATAATTATTTACATCTTAATAATCCGAAAGCGAGGGAAATAGTCTTAGAGCATATGATTTCTTACAATTTAGTAGATATATATAGAGAATTTCATCCAAATGACAAGAGGTATACTTGGAGAAAACCAACACCTCTGAAACAAGCACGTCTAGACTTTTTTCTTATTTCAGCTTCACTTATAAAAGAAGTTAAAAATAGTGATATCATGATAAGCTATAGATCAGATCATTCTCCTGTATTTATCTCTTTAAAGTTTAATGATTTTAAACATGGCAGTGGCCTGTGGAAATTTAACAACTCCCTTTTAAAAGATTTAGAATATGTTCAAAGTATTAATTGTCATATTAATCAAATTAAAATGCAATATGCAGTTCCAGTGTACAAAAAAGAGTCTATTCTAGATATTTCAGATTCTGAACTCCATTTTACAATTAATGACCCGCTTTTTCTAGAGACACTTTTGATGGAAATTAGATCTAAAACTATCTCATATGCAAGTTACTTAAAAAAGCAAAGGACAAAAAAGGAAAAGGTGTTACAAGAAGAGCTTTTAGAATTAGAAAAGGAGTATGAAAAACATATAGATAAAATAAATGAAAAGAAAAAGGAATTAGAAAATATAAGAAACTATAAGGTCATGGGTAGTTTGGTGCGATCACGCTCTAAATGAATAAATGAGGGAGAAAAACCAACCAATTATTTTCTAAATTTGGAAAATCGTCACTTTACTAGTAAAATTATTCCAAAGATAATACTATCAGAAAATAATAAACAGATAGAAATAGTTAAACAAGAGGACATTTTAAATGAACTGGAAAAATTTTATAAAAAATTATATGCAAATAATTTGATAGCAGAAAATACAGATATTTCACTAAGTGACATTTTAAAAGAGTATTCTGTTCCTGAATTATCAGACAATGAGTATGGAAGGGAATTACCGCCAAAATTCTATGTATCTTGCTTTTATTCTTATTATGCTTACTTCTTTATTCTTCATTACATTTACACTTGCATGTCACTTTATTGTTTTCATATTCATGCTTATTCAATTTCACTTTTATTCTTTTTGATCCTTCATTGTTTGCTTAATTCTATGTTGCAACATTCTCTTCTTATTCGTGTAAATTCGTTCTTCTATCTCTGTTACAAACGTGAATTCAAACACGCAAACCATAAAGCACTTTCAATAAAGACGAATACAAGTTGCATGAATTTAATGCTGCATTATGACGCCAGGCGGCAGTGTGCGCGCTACAATTGCTGCTCCCCGAAAAAAAAAAACAACGTAGCTAGCTAGATGTGGAATGTTTCGCACCATGACATTTCGCTCCAATGTTTATATGTTCAGATCAAGAAATGGAGGGGAGGTTTATGTACTAAGGGATAATTTATAATTTTGTTTGCCGGGGAGGGGGTGGGGGGGGGGTAGGTCGAGTTCTATTTTCAGTAGGTTTACTATGTGGATTTAAAAAAGTTTGAATTTTCAAGGGTGGTGGGGTGACTGGACCCCCTCCTAAAATAAAATAAAATTTTAAGTCTGTGCATCAGTTATTTATATGAGACGATATAATCTTACAGTTCTCATAATTAGCACCCGTATCATAATTATCATCATCGCAAGCTTGATATGGAAGTCGGTCAATTCAACTCTTCATTTAATCAAGACCAGTTGACAGGTTGACATGTATGAGGTTCATGTCTCTAAATTACATGTATCATAGCTTAAACACTTTCAAATCTAAACATGGACATTCAGTTACATGTACATGATTTATATTAAAATAAACAAACCTACAATAAGCATGGCTGTGAATGATACATACACATTTTTATCACTTCGAAAATTTGTGTAAATAAGAAGCATACATTATGTATGTTTTGTATTTTGGAAGAAAAAAAAATATTTTATTTAGAACTTTATATAAGAATTGTTATTAAGATTTTGATTTAGATTTTAAACCAAAACGTATAAACAGTCATATCATATACCATATTTTAATCTCTTTGCCTGGATTGTTTTCGCTTACTCATTGTGTAATTAAGTCACTGATACTTTAGATTCGTTAATTTTTACCGCGTATACGTATATTTACTTCTGCGACTCCACCGTTCTGTGCGAATCGCAAGAATAATAAATCGCGTGCACCAAACTTTGTTTTCATATCACAAGTTCAAAACTTTTAGAAAAATAAGTGAGATTTTAAAACCTGCAGTTTTAAGCTTTTTAACCCGGAATTTCACGCGGATATTAATTCATCGCATTTAATCAGGGATACACAGTACTGTAGCCTAACGAAAGGTACATAGTGATTCGTGCAAGTGATAATTTTCACACGTACATGTACTAAAGTACAGGAAAAGCATTTCGTACCCCAGTCCTTTTATTGTTTTTCAAAAACATCTTTAAATTTGGTTTAAATTTATTTCTATTTCATCTACATGTTCCACGGGTACCTCTGGACAGAACCGTGCATCATCCCACCTCTTTTCACCTCAAATGAAAATAAAGTCCTGTCGACAAGTACTTATGACATGTTCCTCTTGCAAATAATTTGTTACTGCTTATATATATACGGTACATTGCATTGCGGATCTAGAATGAGATCAGATCCACCCCCAATGGGAAATTCACACTTATTTAATCAACCAATAAAAAAATTAATACAAAATTATCTCTCAGACCCCCCCCCCCCCCATATGATTTTTTTTAGAACCGCGCGGAGGCATTTTACATGTATACAAAAAAAACCCGTATCTGTTTGAGTCTACGTATATCGTGGCTTGTTAAAAGTTGACTATATTAACATGTATTTCATATTCCTGTACTAAGCCCTTAATTTAAGATGTTTTCACTAATTTATTATTATTTATGCCATTTGTTAGTTTCGTTTTAGTAAATCTTCGGGAGCAGCAATTGTAGTGCACACACTGCCGCCTGGCGTCATAATGCAGCATTAAATTCATGCAACTTGTATTCGTCTTTATTGAAAGTGCCTTATGGTTTGCGTGTTTGAATTCACGTTTGTAACAGAGATAGAAGAAAGAATTTACACGAATAAGAAGAGAATATTGCAACATAGAAATAAGCAAACAATAAAGAATTAAAGAGAATCAAAGTGAAATTAGATAAGCATAAATATGAAAACAATAAAGTGACAAGCAAGTGTAAATGTAATGAAGAATAAAGAAGTAAGCATAATAAGAATAAAAGCAAGATACATAGAATTTTGGCGGTAATTCCCTTCCATAATTGAGAGAAAATTAATTGAAGGATATATAACACACAAGGAAGCTTCTTTGGTATTAAAAAGTATGTCAAGCAATAAAAGTCCAGGCAGTGATGGGTTTACAGTTGAGTTTTTAAAAATGTTTTGGAATAAAATAGGATCCTTTGTTGTTAGATCTTTAAATTATGGTTATAAGGTAGGAGAGCTATCATCTTCTCAGAAACAAGGAATTATAACTTGTATACCCAAGGAGGGAAAGAGCAAATTCTCCCTTGGTAATTGGAGACCTATCTCATTGCTCAATGTTATATACAAAATCGGGTCAGGATGTATAGCAAGCAGGATAAAAACTGTTCTAAACAAAATAATTAGTAATGATCAAACTGGTTTCATCTCTGGAAGATATATAGGGGAAAATAATAGACTGATCTATGATCTGATGAATTATACAGAAAATAATTATATTCCAGGGGTATTAGTTATGATAGATTTTGAGAAAGCTTTTGATTCTGTAGCTTGGGAATTTATACAAAATACACTCAATTATTTTAATTTTGGCCCATTTATCTGTAACTGGATTAAAACTTTTCAATGTAATGCTGTGTCCTGTGTGTCCCAGGCAGGCATTTTATCAAACTTTTTTAAGCTTGGACGGGGCTGTAGACAAGGTGATCCAATATCACCTTATATTTTCTTATTATGAGCTGAAATATTGTCAATTAAAATTAAAAATATTAAAAATAGTACAGGAATCAAAGTTAATAACACCCAATATTTAATATCACAATATGCAGATGATACATCGATAATCCTTGATGGATCGGAAAAATCATTAAGGGCAACCATGAAAGAAATAGATGATCTGGTTATCTGGTCTTAAAATAAACCAAGAAAAAACTCAGATTGTGTGGATAGGGAGTAAGAAATATTCTGAAGAAAAAATTTGTTCAGAAATGAATTTTCAATGGACAACTCAATTCAAACTTTTGGGCATATATTATGATGTAGATTTAGATAAAATTATAAAACTTAATTATGACAAGAAACTTGTTAAGATAAAATCTATTATAGAACAATGGAGCAAACAACAATTGACTCCAATTGGAAGGATAACACTGGTTAAGTCTCTTTTAATTTCTCAATTGAACCATTTATTTATAGCCTTACCAAACCCAAAGAGTAATGCATTAAAAGAATTAAACAATATTCTATTCAATTTTGTTTGGAATTCAAAATGTGATAAAATTAAAAGACAAGTATTTACTCAAAGGTATGAACATGGTGGGTTAAGGATGGTTGATATAAATTCCTATATTAAAGGATTGAAGTCTACTTGGATTAGGAGATTAATTAAGGATAATAATTCAAAATGGAAAACATTGCTGGAGAATACTATTAATATAGAAAAACTATTAAATACAGGTTCAGATTATATTCTGCAAATGCATGAATTTTTAAGAAATGATTTTTGGAAGGAAGTTATTTTAGTTTTTAAAGAAATCCAAGATAAGTCAAATGTAAAATCTTGGCAGGATTATTGTTGCCAGCCATTGTGGAACAATAATAAATTTAAGATAGGAAATCAGTCCTTTTTTTATAAATCTTGGTATGTAAAAGGAGTAAGATATATAGTTGACTTGTTCGATGAAAATAGCAACTTTTTAGATTTTGAAATGTTAAAAAGAAAATTTAATATTCAAATGAATTATTTAACATATATGGGAGTAAGACAAGCTGTACTCTCAGATTTAAGAAAATACAACTTCATTAGAAATGAAGTTTTCAAACTTTTTATACCATTTAATATTAAAACATTTGTAGTAACAAAAAAAGGTTCAAAACCAATGTACGATTTATTAAATCAGACAAATGTAACACCAGTGGGAAAGGAAAAATGGAGTAAACATTTTGTTATTACAGAAAAACAATGGATTTCAATCTTTCAGCTACCTTTTACTATTACTTCAGATTCTAAATTTCAATGGTTACAGTACAGAATAAACCATCATATATTAACTACAAACAGTTTTATGTATAAAATTAGTAACATTGATACTAATCTATGTACCTTTTGTGAAAATGTTGAGGAAACAATATCACTTATTATGGGAATGTCCAAAAGTACAGCATTTATTAGCAGAATTTGTTAGAGTGTGCAACTCTAAAGGCACTAGAATAGATTTTGATAAGAAAACTTTTATTTTTGGTGATTTAAATGGGGTGAAGTCAAAAGTGTTAAATATTGTACTCATCATGATAAAAAAATACATATACAGAAGTAGATGCCAGAAAAACCAATTAACAGTAAATGCCCTTATAAATGATTTAAAACAGTTATATAAAGTACTCAAATTCTGTGCAAAGGAAAGAAGTGAGATGGATAGGTTCAATACAGACTGGGAAAATTGGACCCCTGTGATTAACTCACTCTAGAATGCCCTCTCTCTCTCTCTCTCTCTCTCTCTCTCTCTCTCTCAATAAAAATGTGTTCGAATATGTTAATTTTTTTTCCTTAGTTTATGTTCATTATATATGCAATGTAGATGCAATTGTTTCATAGTACTGTTAAACTCACTCTGTATCCTTGAAAATTTAAGATGTATGCAGAAGCAATTGGATTATCAACATTTGTGTATCATATAATTGAATTAAAAAAAACAACTCTTAAAAAAAAAAAAAAAAAAAAAAAAATATTGAAGATCATCAATTAAATCAATTGATGTCAAGTGATTATATTCTGAAATAAAACGTAAACTGCACAATATTCTATGCAACCTGATTTGCTTACATTTAATCCGATCTTACCCCAATATGCCTGTATTAGGTCCTGCCTTACCTTTGCCAACATCTGATCCTGCTTTACCCTGAACTGCCTACATCTGATCCTGCCTTACCCTGATTTAACTACATCTGATCCTGTCTTACTCTGATTTTCCTAAATCTGACCCTGCCTTACCCTGATTTAACTACATCTGATCCTGTCTTACTCTGATTTGCCTAATTTGATCCTGCCTTACTCTGATTTTCCTAAATCTGATCCTGCCCTACCCTGATTTTCCTAAATCTGATCCTGCCTTACCCTGATTTGCTTTCTTTCGATCCTGCCTTACCCTGATTTAGCTACATCTGATCCTGCTTTACCCTGATTTTCCTAAATCTGATCCTGCCTTACCCCTGACTTTCCTAAATCTGATGTCTTACCCTGATTTGGCTACATCTGATACTGTCTTTCCCTGATTTGCCTACATTTGATCCTGCCTTATCCTGATTTTCCTAAATCTGATCCTGCCTTACCCGGATTTTCCTAAATCTGATCCTGCCTTACCCTGATTTGCTTTCTTTCGATCCTGCCTTACCTTGATTTGGTTACAACTGATCCTGCCTTACCTTGATTTGCCTTTGTGAAGAGAGCAGTTGTTTCCAACAGGTTGCGGTGTTCAATTTGTCTCATTTCCAGTTTGTGTTGCTGCTCCAACTCAGCTTTCTTCTGTTTATGATCTTGTTTGGTCTTCTCCATGTCATGAACTTGATTTATAATAATGATTCATTACGGCTTTAACAGAATGTATACAGTATAACATGATTACAGCTAACATGAATTCACTCTTAAAATTATGTACACTTCATTGTTCCATGTCTTTAATCATATTAATACAAATTAATTGATTATAAGATTCTTATAATGAATAACATAATTAATCAAAATCAATTGTCTTTGGTACTTTGATTTCCTTATGTTTTAATGTATAAAAAACAGAAGGAGTTGATATGTATTTTTCTACCCTTTACCTAGTTTGGTTCTCTCTTGTTCTTTAGAAAGCTTAAAGTCAGCAAGTTTAGCTTTCTGTTCCTCAATCTCTGATTCTAGTCGAAGTTGTGTTCGTGATTCAATTGCAGCATTTTGCATTGCCTACAAAAACCATTTTAAAGTTGAATAATGATTTCTTCTTAAAAAATGTTACGCTTTTGATTTTTTTGTTTTGTTTATCAACTGGTATCATATTTTGGTAATGTACAATTTCTTCAACAATTAAATTAAATAATCTCTCTCAATTTGAAATGACATTATGAATGAATCTGAATTTAATAAATACTACTTTATTTTTTCAATTTCAGCAATAATTGAGTCTCCTCCTTACTATCAGTAATTTTAAACTAAATATCTATTACTGCTATTTTCATATTTTATTCATTGGAAAATAACACAATTCATCAATGTAATCATAGTACAACATTTTACTGTGCAAAAACAAGTTTAACCTGGAGACTGTCACTAGCATGGTAGCCCCTGAAGACAACCTTCTGAATGCTGTACCCGATCTTGTCAGCCCGCTGGGTCAGCTGGGGGTAGGTCGAAATGTCACTCAGGATCTGGGTCCGATTCAGAAACTCTTCAAACCTGACGTTTGAAAAAGGAAATTAAAAATAATGGAATTACCGGTACGCTGCTTGTAATGCACAATTATATCACACAACCTAATAACACTTATTCTATATATCTTTATTTTCTGATCATAGTTGTCATATAAATGTATGGTATATATTATGTTTCTTCAACTTACGAAACTTTCCCAGCAAAAGCAATGACATCTGCACAAACAGCACTGGAAAAGGAGAAATAAACACGGTTCACTTAGTACGAGGGTTGTCCCAAAATAGTGTAGACAGGACACATACATGTAACTTAAAATCTGTTCACTGCAATTTCATTAGATTTCTATGTTTTCTTCAATGACCCATTGGCAAACAATACCGAAAAATTTAAATCTGTACTTTATTTCACTTAGTATCTTTTGAGTCTTAGTCAATGTATCACCAAACTCTGCTATTTATCAAATGGAAATCCAGTTGTACGTAAAGTTTTGTTTATTTGCTTGGAATATTGTTTTGACTTTAATATAGTCACTATGCAAAATTTTGGAAATAAACTCTAAGCTTCACATAAAAATGTCTACAGATTTGTACACAAACATGAAGATAAAAGTATTGTAATTAACAGCATCCATATATTGATAATGTTTTCTACTCAGTACATGTACATACTTTATCATGTCTGCTATAGGATCTGTTGTGGTGTTGAGCTACAAAATAAAAGAAATGGAGTCATCTGCTGTTTAAACATGTACATGTAAAACAGAGTTAACACTTCAATATTTCACTATATATATTACATAATTTTATGACTGATAACCATCAACACTGTGATTAATTTTTACACAATAAATTGCAAATGCCGAGGCAATTGTTGATTGATATAAAAGAAGTGAATTAATTAATAGCATAGTCAAGATAGTGTACACACCATTTTGGTCACATCTTTCAGTTCATAGAACAGCATTAGTTTTACAGTTATCATGGTGTCATCTTGAGTTCTCACATCCTTGACCTGTAATGGAAAACACACAATTTCATTTAAACCATTGCAAAGTTCGGGCAGGTCTGCAGCATCAACTTTTAAAGTGATCAAGCGGATAATGAGAGGGGGGGGGTTGCTGTTGTCTTATGCACATAAAATAACTGAAGGAGAAGGAAATATATTTTTGGAAAAAAAAGTATTGGGAAAAGTTTCTAAAAATACAATAAAACACAGATCAACACATAATTTATTAATTAAAGGAGTGGGGGTTGCTCAACTCTGCTCCTTTCCTCTTAAACCAGTGCTTCATTTTTAATTATTAGGATAATGAAGAATTTTCATACACGTTGCTTAGCTCTGATGGAATAGGGATAGAGAATATATGTCCCTTTTTAATAACGAATTGGTAAAAATTTTCTATTAAATTAACTCAACTAACATTTAAGACAAACCAATGCAGTTTTATCTCAAATGAAGAGAAATAAAAGTACATGTATGTATAGCACTTGTATTGCACTGCAATTGGGAGCTCTACCACTAAGATATACATGAAACCCCCTAGAGCTCTACCACAGATGGACTATATATTACATTGTAATAGAACTGATCTGGAATGACGGCCAGCTTCTGGAAAACACTGTGCCCCGGGATCATCCTGGTCTTTTCCATGTGGTCTGTTCCATGCCATGTGAAAGTATGAATCCTGAAAATTACATATAAAATTGTTAATTTTGATGCATGTCTATAATTGAATAATGCTTATCAAATTTTCTAACATCTGAACAGTGCAAAAAAACCTGTTAAATTATGCTCATTTATGGATTTGATATCAATTTAAAGGGGCATGGTCACGATTTTGGTCAAATTCTATTTTTCTGTTTTTATTATTTACATGCAATGCTTTAGGAATGCATTTCCAATGACCAAATAAAATTAGAGAGTCAGTAGTGAAGTTATAAGCAAGATACAGGGCTCACAATTCTTTGTCATGTAAACAAGGCTCGTGCTCTGTTTTTGTTTACATTATTCCAATATACCGATAAAAGTTCTTTTTTAAGCTGATTTTTCCATCTTCTTATCCATTTTAAGCATAAATAACCAGATCCTAACGTTTACCACATTCATTTTCGGTCTTAAACTGGGGTTTTCACTTCAACGTTCAAAATGTAAACAAAAGCTTTGTTTACATAGCAAAGAATTTTAAGCTCTGTAACTCGTTTATAACTCAACGAATGACGCTCAAATTCTGGTTGCCTATTAAAAATGCCTTACTGAAGCATTGTAAACATTAAAATCGGGAGAATAATTTTTAACCAAAATCGTGACCATGCCCCTTTAAGACATTGCACTATTAATTTTTTTATTACATGAATCTATTGATAATGGGTGCAGTCATACACAGTGCTAAATGTATGTTTATGTGATAGTTTTATCTGCTCGTTTCTTACACGTAATTAAAAAAAAGATTTTTTTTTATCTACAATTTTCCCTGCCTTACACAGATATATGGGGCAGTAAGTAAGTAGGTAGGTAAGTTATAAGTACTGGTACTTACCATTCTTCAGCCTCTGGCACAAACACAGTGGGCCCCTGAACAACTCTTCTCTCTACATCTGATTCTTTCAGGCGTTTGTACACAACAATCAGATGGTTGGCATCAATCTTGGTGCTTTCTTTCACAGTCACAGATTCATACAGCAAGGGGTTGTTGAAAACAAAGCATGGACTGAAAAGTTGAAAAACTGATTAAAAAACTGAATTTGATCCTTTTGGTATGAATTTCTCTGCATGCAACTTTGAAATATGAAAATAAAAATTTGAAAAATAATGAATTGGTTATTAATAGCACTTTTCATTCAAATGTATTTGGTTTGGGGTCCATCTAAAGGAAGCATTTCGTTCAACTAAATCCCCATTATCAGAAATTTACTTCCAGTCTCATAAATGCTTACCAACTGTATATGTGACAAATCAGTGAAGTTTACTTATATTTATGAATATTTATTAGAACCATTTTAACAAGACCTTGGACTTTCGGTAGGACGTAACTATTTCTTCCATCAAAACAAGTTAAAAATGACGCTGGTTTCGAGTTAAATATGCATAGATTTGGTAGTCTTACATTGTAGCTCAAAGTCAGACAAATCTTACTGATTTCAAAGAGCCATGGCCTACAATGAAATAGACAGGCCTATGCCACATTGCTGTTTGACATGTTACTACCCAAAGTCCATGCAAGCTCTTGTTAAAATGGTTCTAATTTCATGCCCTACACAGTCTGACTGACTTCTTCAAACATTTGCAAGGAAAAACTAACGAACAATAACAATACATGTCCTGTATGCATGCATCGATCTATAGACAACAGCATGTTTTTAAAATTATATTAGGTTTTTGCTAATTATCTCATTTGTTGAATTGATGTTAATAAATATTCATAAAAATGAGAAAAGTTCAATAAGTTGGCCTGCATACGTTTATTAGACTTGTCTTGGCTTTTCAACAATGTCAACAACAATTCCCCCCCCCCCCCTTTTTCAAAAAAATCATATGATGCACATATTTAAGAAGCTTACCCAGGCTTATGTTGAACTAGTCCATCTCTGTCTTTAACAACTATGTATTGATAAGGATCTGCTGTGTGTTTCTTCAAGTATTGCAATCTTTCTCTGAATAAAAAGACCTGGAAAAGGAAATTATACATATTATCACAAGAAAAGCTGAACATCCCATAATCCTTCAGGAACTGATTTAATTGATAGAAATTGTATCTTAATTTATTTATGGAAATTCATGTATTTGCAAGATGGAATTTTTGCAAGTATAATTATTATCATGATGTTTGCAGAATTGCATGAATTTTCACTACAAACTATCTAAAACGATACTATAGGAGAGGAACTGTAGTGATAAAAGTTCTAAGAGAATGGTTTATCAGACAAATAATAATGTTCCTAAAGTGGGTCTTTTTTTAATCAAAATATTCCTAAAACTTAAAACTGAAATTTGAAATTGTGATAAAAATCCTTTAATTATAATGAAAGAAATTTTTGTTATACATACCCTTTGAGGTCCCTTGACTAGTCTTCCCTCTCCAAGGTAGTTCAAGATTACTGCCTCCTGTCCTTCCAGAACAGTTTTGAACTTCATTCTAGTATAAAATGACTCCTAATGTTCTAAACCTACTGCAAAAAAGAATAAAACTTCGGTTGATGTAAATTTTTAATTTTAAAATTTTAAACAAAAACTAATATAAAGAAATTCATTCAACTATTTTGTTAGTTCTTTAAAAAATCCAAGGGACCTAGCTGACTTTAAAACTTGAAACTGTGCCAGCAGCATTACGTACTCCCCGGTAATTTTATATATACAGCTGTATATAAAATTTGTCTCTTAGTTTGTTTAGTGTGGTGCCAATATATACACAGTGTGTAGGGCTGTTGGAAGCAATTGTCTCCTGACCCCAAACAAGACCAAACATTATTAGTCACAAACCATGTAATGAATATATTTTACTGGTTGCATTTGTGTAAATGACAAAAAGTAAACAAAACAATGAATACAAGTGTTTTATAACAATATCATAAGTTTCAATTTAGGTACAAAACCTGATGTTATAATACTCTAAGAATGATGTCATAATGCTCAAAGGGGGGAATATTTTGTACTGACTTTGTATGGAATATACAAGAACATGCTCTTCATGTGACTGCTGTTAACAGTGATATCCTTACAATTTAGAAGGAGGTAAGATACACGCTGATTTAAGCACTGAATGCATATTTTTGGATGTTGTTGGTCCTGTAGCACACCAAGCGGTGCAGACAAATTGAATACCACTTGGTGTGTTTCAGGACTGACGACATCCAAAAATAAGCATTCAATGCTTAATTCAGTCTATATCTTACCTCCACATGGATGTAGGCTATGCCTGTCCACTTCTCAAAAGAGAATGTATAAAAACCATAACATCTACAAAATCCGACCTTATAATCATGGCTTGAAGAAGGATTTATCCATCTGACCATGTTGTCAGATGTTCGAAGAAGATGACTTCTGTTAGAAATATTTTGAGTTAAATAATTTACAGTTTTACTGAAATCTGAAGTGATAGGGGGGGGGTAAACAAAGATCAACTTACCTATATATTGTTACACACACACATTCGATACAATTCAAACATGTCAAAGATGGATAGTTGTTTCATTTAAGCTTGTTGCTACTTCAATTTTTCTAAATGTAATCACATTGTCAACAACTAAAAGAACAGAAATCCAAAGTTAGCAATGACACAATAGCTAAATAGGCTTGGCTTGTCACGATTTCTCGATAATCGTTTTTGTAAACAAACAGAGTATGACTTCCGGAATTGCTTAACCGAGCCCGACATAAATTGTAGCGATAGACAGACACCTCGGCCCAGTGACACCTCGGCCCTTGTCGGTTGACAACTCGCCCCTGACAGATTGTCACGTCGGCCCATATAAAAGACACCTCGGCACAATGAAAATTTTAGGGTATATCGATTTACATAATAAGATTTTTCTTGATTAAACATAAATTCTATAAAATATGATAAATAAATGGCATATAGTTTCAGAGTTTTTCATAAACAGATCAACTGCATATATTTTTATTCTAGAATTCCTGTGCATATATGTCTATATGTTTATAAAATATATCTATATTTTAATTTTATAAAAAATATCCATTTTAATTATCTGTTTTGGTGTGTTGTTTTTTGACGATATGAAACATCTGCATGATAAGGGTTGTTAATCATTGTAAGGATATATATATATATATATATATATATATATATATATATATATATATATATATATATATATATATATATATATATATATATATCGGTATTTATTATCGATCGTCTCTCAAGTAAGCCTGCTTTGTAGCAACCTCTAATGATACACTGTCCACCTATGATATAATGTTGCATTAGTGGTCAGAATGTTGACCACTAATGATATAATTTTATCATTAACGAACGAACAACCTGAATTACCGTCCGCTAATGATATAATTTGAGATGTGTGAAATAAGTACTACTTTGACCACTAATGATGTACATTTGGATATATTTACAATTGCATTAGTGGATGGACTAGCAACCTTTAATGATATAATTATATGATAATGAAAAATAATATTTTTGTGTGTGTGTGTGTGTGTGTGTGTGTGGGGGGGGGGGGGGTTTTCAAAGACATTTCATTTCCTTGAGACGGGTCTATCGATTATTTATTATATGTCATTATCATGACCATTAATACAACTCCACTAAATTTTCATTGTGTTATTTGGAAATCTTGTACAAAAACATAAGAGCCTCTATCATTTTGTTAATACAAATGAAGTGTATCTGACAATTATCAGGCACGTAGCAAGAGGAAGGGTGAAATTAAGCAATTTTTTGTAAATAAATTCGAAGAATTTTTAGTCCTTTTCAATTTTTTACTTTTTTCTACACTTTCTCCTCTGATGTCACTTTATTATTTTGTTTATGTAATAATTATATGTCTTGTACCTCATGTACCATCTTTGTATGGTTTGAGAGAATAAATAGACTTGGAAACTTGAAAGCAATTCCTTTTGGGTCCATTTGAATTCCTTTTTTTTCGGGGGGGGGGGGGGCTTTCCGGCCACTTTTTTTGGAAAACGACAGTTTTCTTAAATTCATATAAAAAAAGTTTTAACCCATGGTGTGCCCAAAAAAAACCCCAATTAATAGTCATAGTCAGAGTTTGATAACTTTTATATATATATATATATATATATATATATATATATATATATATATATATATATATATATATATATATATATATATATATAAATTGTCTTTGTTTTTTTTAAATTGAATTACAGAATTCAAAATATTTTAGCATTAATAATTTCAATGTTTCTTTTTAGAATCTCTAAATTATCTTAAGATATTGATTTTTACAGATCTTTTAAGCTGTACCCCTTAAGAATAGGAGGATTGACGAACTAAGTGTTTTCTTTTAAATTTCATGTCCAAATATTGGGGTGTCTGCGCCCCCTCCCATACACTTTTAAAAACGATGCTACGTTCCTGATTATTATTAAGACGTTTCAATAAAAAAATTAAGACAAGACATCCCTTAATCTATTGTATTGAATGCGAGATATTATTTTGGAAAAATCTAATTAAGTAACTAAATAAATGCGTCTGATATTTTGTAATTGTATAAAAGTGAAATATTGGTCAAATTTCAATCATGATGAATATTGTACATGTACAAGTGCATCGAAAAATAAACGAAACATTGTTTTGTGACAAAATGATTTACATGTATCAATGCAAGTGAAGCTTACAGTGGAAATAACATCACCGCTTCCGTTTGTTTATGTTATATAGCTTTATAGTCATAATTTGAACACATAATTTCAGTGGACGTCATAACGATGATAACCAATCGTAGCATTTTGTAACTCCCGATCAATTGTAAGAAAAATAAATAATGGTACATATATTCACCCGGAACTCAACCTGCAGTACTAGTTTTATGAGCTTTAGAATATGTTAAATATAAGACATTTACAGTAATCTAGGATCAATTCAACCACAAGCCAGTATAATCATATCATATATTTAAAAACCTCAAAAATGTATGTTGAGGGTTGTGACCTAACACAAGAAATAAAAATCAAGTTTTTACATTCACCCTGACGTTTTTAACGAAGAATCAATTAACAGCTGACTGACGAATGAACACCGCCTTTCATGGTCAAGTGATAATATCAGGTACATATGAGAAAAATATTATGACGTGTCTTCGTTATTAGTATCATTGTAATAGTATCTTTAACGAGAAAATTTGATCACTTTAATCAAAAATATCTTTTAACCTTGTCAAAACCGGCCTTGTCAAAACCGGTGCGCATTTAAGGGTGGATACATCATTATCATAATTATGTATGTATGAGCACAAATGTCGACACATTTACAAAGAATTTCTTTGTTTATATAGCTATAATTATGATCTATGCATGTATGATATGAATATCCTCTGTAGTCTATTTAGAACTATGTGCTGCCAGTTTGTTTGTGTTTTTCGGTCATTGCCCTTTAAAAATTATAATGAAACAGGGCACGTATCAAAACACTTAAATAAAGAGGTTCAAACGAATTCATTTCGGTAAATAATTCAAAAGGGAAGTTAAGGTGATGATTTTTGTATTTTTATTTATTTACTTGTATTCATAATACGTGACAATGCAAAATGTTTGAATAATAGTTAACATTGCACATTGTTTGTCATGAAAATGTGCATAATTTATGTATACATTAAAAACCATGATAAAGCCAAGGAAAAAATAACAAAGGCTTATGGTACATGTAATCAAAACGCTAAATTCATTTCAACAGTATAAAGAATGTATAACATCGCTGTGCTGGGAGCAGGCATCATAGGTGTCTCTACAGCTTTGAACATCCAAAAATTGCTTCCATCGGCTCGTATCAAGATAATCTCTGAGAAATTTGGTCAGGAAACGACCAGCTGGGGCTCCGGAGGGTTATTCCGACCGTGTGCAAAGTACATCAAGGAAACACCTGAAGAAAAAATAAGGTATCAAAATTTAGAACATTTTATTTTATATTTTATAACACAAATACAAGTACATGTACATGTTAAAAGGGGGTGATAGAAAAGTTGTATTACGACAATAGGCATTTAAAATACAATAAATATTTTCTTTAGAGTTTGGACAGGCACATTCTTTATCCATATAGCTGTCAATGTTGTAAATTTTGTATACATCTCCACCAAGTAAAATCAAAATTTACTTTGACATATCCTTCATGGATGAAGGCTTTGACCGTCCACTCTCTGAAGAACAATTATATGTCAGGGTAAAATTTTTAATTAAAAATAAACTGAAACATTGAAAGAAAGGTAATTTAGAATATTCTGAATGAATGAATGTTTATTTCTCTCAAACCATATCACTGGTACATGAGGTACAAAAAAACAAAACAAATATATTTACAAATGTACAAATGCAGGGTCAAGTTAGGAAGAGTACAGGAATTAAATAAATATTCTGAATCCCAATGTTATCTACAATCAGTGATATAAGAAAAAATCCCATGAAAACAAGTACATGTACCTTATCGTGAAATAGTTTTGATTACATACACAAAGAATTACACATAAGACATTAATTTTATTGATATTTGTTAAGGCTTTTGTCACAGTTTTAAATACTTCATAAACATGTTTTTTATCAGGAAAAAAATCATTAATCTTTAAATGCACCACTGTCCAGAACTTTAATATAGTATGGTCTGTGTTACGGTATTATTTGTCTTCTCATTGTCAAAAAGTTAGTTTGGTAAAATAATTTTTTGGTCAATTCTTTACTCTGAATGATTCTGCTCTGTTTGATTGTAAAATAATTAACTAAAACACATAGTAAAATAAAAAATGGTCATTTATTAACAAAATGCCGATGTACTTCTTCATAAACACAACATATATACAACATAAGATATATGCTTGATACCTAAACATTGTTCAAATTGTGTCCCTGAAAATCACGATAATATAAGAACAAAGAAGAGTGATTTTAGTGTGATTTTGTAGACAATGGGCTCGAGCTGGATGGGATTTCTACTCTTCTCTTGCAGTGTCAGTTGAAGCCAAAGAATCGGGGATGCAAATAGTCTCTGGGTTCATACTAAGTCAAACCAAGATTGAGGTAGGTCGAACTTAAGACATATAACAAAAAAAAAGAAAAAAAAAAGAATGAGCAATCATCATTGTAATTTCATGGTTAAGGCATCTGAATGAAAAAGGCAATTAAAAAACAAATCGTTATAGCGTGTGTTACAAACTGAAACAACCCTGAGTCTTTTTTTGTCAATGTTTTGTATGTATTTAAAACATAAGAAGAAAAATCACTCAGAAAGCATGATTTTAAAGAAATGAATGGTTCAAAGTGAAAAGACACCTATTAGAGAATCCCCAGTAGTGTAAAAACCACATTAAAAAGCGGCTTTTCTTCAGATCATCATGGAAGAAAATAAAAAAAAAAATGAACTTAGAACATACCCAAGTCGAAATCTTTATTAACATAATTTTTAAAATATATATAAAATAGAACCTAAACTGTTTATTAATTTATTTGTCGATATATTTATCGTATTTGTGTTTATAGAAACTTGACAATTTCATTAAAAATACATCAAGATATTCAAGTTCTCAGATTTTAGTCTTGGGGCCAGTACTTTTAATAACTGCAATTGATATGAATGATTCAAGTGAAAAAAATATATATTAAGATACATATATATCGTCATTTTATGTTAAAACAAATCAAAACATTTGATGCTTCTTAAAAGATAATTAATTTATTTCAAGGGCATATGAGATTTTAGGGTTTGGGGATCTATTAAAGATGACAATTTTTCTACAAAATTTCTTTGCTTTAAAATTTTGTTATAAAAGGAAATAAAAAAAACTTATTTACAATAGCTGCTAATTTTTTTTCCTGGTTTCATTTTAGAACCCAGTATACAAGGACTTTGTTTACAGTTTTCATGAGATCAGCAGGAAAGCAGCGACAGAACTCGGATTTGGTCATTACCAGTAAGATTTATTTTATTGCTAAATGATGAGCGAGTGTTAGAATTGACTTTTTTTCACTTCTCTTGGGCTTAAATCCGTCTGTTTGATAATTTTTATGCATAAATAGCATTTCATGTCAATTTGAAATGCCATTTAGTTAATAAATATTGAAACAAAAGTGAAACCAAATTACGTTTTTCCACTCACGTTTTTGTAGGTATGTATACCAAGTGACTTCTGTGATAGCAATAATGAAGGATTACCTCCCCTACCTGTTTGAAAGGTATCTCACTTCAAATTTAAACAAAAGAAACTCTAATGAATTATAATTTTAAAAAACTTTTGAAGTATTGTATTTTCAATACAACTAATGAATAAAATTATCATTTTTAAAAATAGATTTTATGGACGAATAAGACATTTAACAAAGTTTTCTGAACAGAATTTCCTCTATAAAAAGGAAGAAATAGTTTTACTTGAAAGCCTTTTCACAACTTGCGTATTACTTGTATTTTCTAGATTCGAGGAAAACGGAGGACAAACCGAACAAAGAAGGATTGATGATTTAAATGAAGTAAGTAACTTTTTTAGTAACTAGATATTGAAACATTTCTAAAGAAACTTAGAGGATTTTAATTTTTGATATGTAAAATCAACAATTCTAATTTTTGGTCTGAAAGAATTTTCCTAAGTGATTAACTTAACACTGTATATGTATATTGCTACTAACTTAAAAAACGTTATAAAACGTGACGATTATTTTTTGAAAGAACATTAAAGTAGCCCCTGGTCTGGAAAATGTGTAACAAAACGATTAAAAAAACGCAAGCATGTAATAAATTGTAAATCAATTCGTATAGTATTCTTAAACGTGGGATAATAAAAGAGAAGTAAATTATTTTCTGCCTACTGTTGGGACGTTTTCAGCTGTTGTGTGTCTGTTTGTCAGTTGGTCGGTCAGTATGATGTGAGTTAACTGCTGTGTGTCTGTTTTTCAGTTGGTCGGTCAGATCGATGTGATAGTTAACTGCTGTGTGTCTGGGTTTTTTTCAGTTGGTCGGTCACTACGATGTGGTGGTTAACTGTACGGGTCTTGGGAGTCGCTCTCTGTTTGGAGATACCTCCATCTTTCCTGTTCGAGGTCAGCTTCTGAGGGTACGTTTATGCATCATTTATTTTGATTTTTCATTATATTATAAAAATTACCATGCACTCTATGACATAAATCCTTTGAATTTTATGTGTATTGTAATAAGTTACAGAAAAATTATAAGACATGATCTGTTGGAAATGAAAACACGATATTTAGGCGCAAGAAATCGTTAATGTTATTCGATGCATGCATAAACTACTTTAGTTTATATTTCAAATTGAATTAGCTTAAAAATAATTATGCATTGTAAAGATGGTTAGGAATTACATATTTTTTAAAAGTCATTTTTGTTTATAGGTAAAGGCACCGTGGATAAAGCATTTTATATTCACAGAAGATGATGCCTATGTGATCCCAAAGTAAATATTTTTTATTAATCATATATAACGATTTGATATGATTAGATTTAAGATGGCTGAATGGTTGGGTCCTTTTCTGCACTATATATGTCTCCTTTAAAAGAAGAGATCTGTATAGATATACAGAAAAGTAAGGGAACTATGAAAATCTTATTGTCAAAATTTGTCAATTTTTCTTCTTTAAAAAAAAGTAAATGTTTTTTTTTTTTTAAATCAGATTTACAGTTATAGGTAGACCTGTTGGGTAATCTACTGACTATCCAGCCTCCTTAATTTCATGAGGTTTATTCTTGGACTAAAAATAATAACTGAATGAATTAAATGTTCTGTCTGCAAAGTTCATTTCTTATTTGATCGTAACAGATTCTAATATCTTAACACAAAATCATTTTGCAAACTTCTAGAAAGAAAAGTTAACAAAACACTAATCTGATGAAGTCAACATTGACAAGATGCTAAGGTCGAAGTCTGAGTTTGACATCCGTGGGTAATGCCGAGATTTAAAGTTGTTGTTTATTATGCAATTATTTTTATTTCTCAAAACAGTGGTGAATTACTGGTGGTAGGAGGTTGTCGACAACATAATAACTACAACCTCAATATAGAAGCTAGCGACCGCAAGGCGATTCTTGAGAGGTGTTACAAAATTTGTCCGGAATTAAAGGTAATGTTACAAAGTGTAATTGTTATTATTTTTTTTTAATTATACAGTACGTTACATTTTTAAAATTTGATTAAGACACGTAGAAACATTTTTGCTATGCTATATTTGTTATTACACGCATTTGTATCTTACCTGAGTTGACGACTCGAGTGAGCGTTTCTGCTCTAGAGTCTATTGTTGGTGTATATTTGACGTTGATATTTGTGTCTATATTCTACAATTTCAACTTCATCGCGAAATTCATTGTAACAATTTTAACTAAACTTGGCATAAAGTATTTTTAAGCAAAAGTTCTTAATGTTTTTTTTAATGAAGGCCAATTTTCTGGGAGAGATAACTGAGAAACATGCAGAATAAAAACAGGGTGATTTGTTTTTCTAATAAACCAAACAGCCAGTGAAGTCAAAACTTTTAAATAAACTTTGTTTTATGGTAGATTCAGATGGTCTTAATATTAACAGTCAAGTGTCAGAATGAGTCAATAACTGTAATAAACCAAAGGTTATCATATATATAGGCTAGTGTACAGAATTTTTATGTTTTGTCATGTCACTACCTTGTGAGTTTGAATTAAAGAGGCCCAGTAGGAGGTAAAACTATGCGTCATAGATATAGTTTTATGTAAAATATACTTCTGTTAAGGCAAATACATGTAGATGATTTTAATGTGGGAAATATTTATAAAAGGGCTAGCTTAATTAAGGTGATTTTTTTCATAAACATGACATAGCTTTTGTTCACCTATAAGGGTGCGGAAGTTGACCATGAATGGACAGGACTTCGACCTACTCGTGTCCCTATTCGTGTAGAAAAAGAAATCCTCCAGTTAGAGAAAGGAAGTTTAGTAGTAAGTCTGTGTCTCTCTCTCTCTCTCTCTCTCTCTCTCTCTCTCTCTCTCTCTCTCTCTCTCTCTCTCTCCAATTGATTTGAATATGAATGTGAGGTACTGTTTTCTTTCAGGTTGTTCATAACTACGGTCATGGTGCGCATGGGATTGCCTTGAGTTGGGGAACCAGCTTAGATGCTGCAGAACTAGTCAAAAATGCAATACTCAGTTCAAAACTGTGATGAACCATTCTACTTAAAGACCGGACTGGCAGGACAGGGCATTTCCAGTGGCAGGGCAGGAAATAGGAGTTCATGATGCATGAATTCTTGTACATCGACGCGTGTCATTGGTCCGCAGTATCATTAATTTGTTCGTTTTAAAATACCTTTATTTGGTTCACTTGTTCAATAGGTTTACTGATATTGAAAAATAAAACATAAAATAAAACATGTAAATGTTTTCTTAGCAGGGCAATTGAGTGAATAAATCAAAAACATTATTTTAGGTAAATATAGAGGCCTGGCTTTAGAACTTCAAATAGTGCTTTCCATTTCTTTTTTTTTAAATTAAAGGGACAGAGACACGATTTGATATCAAAATTTTACTTTTTATGTATAGAATGAGTCAAGTTACAAGCGAGATATAGAAGTAAGAATTCATTGTTATGTAAACTAAGTTCGAGTCTTATATTATTTGTATACAAATAATGTAATGTAAAGCAATTACCATTTCTTTGACAAATTGACGCGTTGCAAACAAGATAAACTGATTCAGCGTGTTGATAAATAATATTATCAACATAAGAAAGCACAACTTCATTGAAACTTTTATCAACATAGCACATATGTAAGCTCTGTGTCATGCTTGTAACTCGATATTTGACTTTCAAAGAGGTATAGCGCACTTATTATACGATTTCGCCTAAAATATAGCACTTTTGCAAACATCAGACATTTTCAATATTATACAATATTAAGTTAAAATATATTCAAAGAAACGCAAATTTATTGAGAAAATATGCACTAAAACTTGGATGTACTCCTGATTGTATAAAAAATGATTTTAACCTTTGGAAATGTCTATTATATCGGCAGGGTATTAATTCTGTAAAATTTGCCACAGTGAAAACTGATACATCAATCGTATATTGTATAGTAACCCAATAGATAGACAAAGAAATCAAACTTCAAATCAATCAACTAATCACCAACGAAATTGTAGCCAAAATAAATGGAGCAACAGTCCATTGAATGTGGTATGATATTAGTCGTTTAATAAAAATCTATATTTGTGTTTCAAATACTTAAAATTCATTGACGTGATTGTTATGCAATAAAACATAGTTCAGGTGACAAAAGAGTTGAAAGAAATCAAGAAAGAAATTTTAAGTTTCTTATTTATCACTGTGTGGAATCCTTTTTGACAACTGTTTATATAAAATATCAATTCGTTAAATTCAACTTTATTATTCATCTAGCGTTGCATATTATGACATCATTGGAATGATTGATTTTGAAACTGCAGATTCGTAATGTATATAGATTATATTTTATAATCATGAACAATTCTATAATTTTCTGCTGTAATCTTTTGTCGAATTGTCGCACCCCCTGCAATCTTATTGTATATTCGGATATTGGAGTAAATTCACTGTATTAATTATAATAATAGTAATTGCGTGATACAATAATTGGACTACACATAACATGATACATTATCCTCTCTTATGGTCAATGATCAGTGAATAAATGTATGTATAAGACAAAACATATACAATTTTTATTCACAATGGTTGTGATACAAATATCTTAAAGAGTTCGATCGAATCAAGCTGGCATTGTGCAATTGTGTTAGATATGAAAATAGCTGAACATAAAACTATCATGTAAACCTTATCTGTGTGGTGCATGATGTAATATATAGCCTCACAGGTCACCTCAAAGTCTAAAATTGAATGTCCTGATAAATAATAGGACTTATATGCAGTGGTAAGCGGAGTGCGAACAAAAAATAAGTTTTCACATTCGCCCTGAAGTTTTTAACAGGCATCGGCTGTTTAACGACGGGGTCGCGTTTCAAGGTCTAGGAGTCAATATCAGGTAAGGAGAATATGATGTTTCCACATCAGACGAATATTCAGTGCCGGTAATAATATTGTAAACGTTTATATTGTTGAAAATACTTGTAAGTAATGTCTTTAAGAGGGGTTTGTTTGTTAATACCATTTGAAATGCTGATGCGTAGTAAATTGCGGAAGTATAAATACCGACATACTATAAATATTTACTGTTGTGAAATATAGGTTAAAAACAGTTAAATGAAAAAAAAAACACCTAAAAACCCGAATATTTTTTTTTCAGTAATAACCATTATCGAAGCTGTGTATTTGATTCTATGAATTAAAATTATTCATTTTAGCTTTTATGCTCCTGCTGACAGCTTTCAAAAAATGCACATGATTGTGTTGTTGGGTTACTGCTCTTTACGAAAGAGGGGTCGTATCAAAACCCATTTTCAAGGAAGTTGAAGAAAGAAGAATAAATTTCAAAATGAAAATGTTTAAAGTAATTTTTTTTTGCGACACTGTTCGATGTATATAGTGATTTCTTTATACTTCACATAATAGAAAGAAATAAAATATAAGGGATTATTTTATAAAAAATTGAAAATGTGTTTATATACATGTATATACTGTATTATTGAATGTGCATGCGCGGATCCAGAAAATTTTTCCAGGGGGGGGGTCCGAAGGGTAATTGTGTTTTCCGGGGGGGGGGGGGGTCCGAGGCATATTTGCGATAATTTTACTATGTAAATTTAATGAATTTTCATTTTCCAGGGGGGGGGGGGTCGGGACCCCCCCCCCCGACCCCCCCTCTAGATCCGCGCATGATGTGTGTGATAGAAATAAATGAGAAAGCTTCATTATTAGAATTTTGAACTAATTCAATATTAACTAAAACATGATATGTGAAAAACACAAATTTAATAACTAATTCATTTCAATAGAATAAAAAGAGACGATGTATAACATCGCCGTGCTGGGGGCAGGCATCATAGGTGTCTCCACAGCCTTGAACATCCAAAAGCTGATTCCATTGGCTCGGGTCAAGATAATCTCGGAGAAATTTGGCCAGGAAACGACCAGTTGGGGCGCTGGAGGGTTATTTCGACCTACTGCCAAATTCATCCAAGGAGTGTCCGAAGACAAAATACGGTATAAACTTTGCGTTGTAAAAGAAATCGATATATATTAGTTTATAACTCTTACATCGATAACAATCCAATTTAGATTAGATCTTTGATTCGCTCCAACTAGATTGCTCCATTTTACTTTGTTTATTAATTGATCTAGTTGGAACGAATCAAAGATCGAATTTTAATTAGATTGACGATGATATGTATTACTTTAATTTAACCAAAGACAATTCCCCCTCCCACTCCAGTGGTAATGTTTGTTAATAATCAAGCAACGATAACTGCTATTAACACAGTCTTGATAGATAGAGAGAGAATATAATAAACGTGAATAAAGTTCCCATTATTTTCAGAATATTGTTACCCTAATCTGTCCATTAATTTAAAAAAGAAATCAAACGAAAGTCTTATACACACTAGCTGCTTAATTAAACATGTGATCTGAATTATTTTGCAGGAGATGGGCTCGAGTAGGATGGGATTTCTACTCTTCTCTTGCAGGGTCAGATAAAGCTAAAGATTCAGGGATGCAAATAGTTTCTGGGTTCATACTAAGTCAAACCAAGGTCGAGGTATGTTGAACGAGATATGCAGGTACACGAATATGCGTGCTTTGCAATACCCGGGTTTTACTGACTTGCGCTTTTTCTTAAATAATTTCAAATGAGAATAAAAAGGATATATATAATTTGAGTTTAATCAGTTAATACTTTGAGAAACTGTATGGTCAGATCTTCCTTAAAATTATAGAATTTTTAAGCTGTATACTATTGTTAAGTAAAGAAAAATCCTCACATTTTAGCTTTAAAATTTGACTAATTTCATTTAGTCCTATTTTTATAAAAAGTTCTTTTCTAAAGGAAGTTAATAATAGCCTTAACATGACCACGGCCATCCAGTCATCCTAATGCAAACCATATTGTAAGAACAAAACAAGACTACAATTTTAATAATAAGGAAGTAACAATCATTAATCTGAAAAAAAGAGAAATCTTTAATACAAGCGTACATGTACTACGAGCTACAATGATATAGAATCAGCAGGATTTTGATATGAATAAGGATTTTTATACACAGCGTAAACAGATTGAGTTTTTTCGCTGAAGGAAGGAATTGTGTTTTTAAATATAACCGAATGTTCTTTGGTTTAACAATTTTAAAAGAAGTATATTTCATTTGAAGACACTTTGGTTAGTTAACTGTCGTCATATATACAAAAGGTTCCCCATTTTGTATTTTAGAACCCGTTATACAAGGATGTTGTTTATAGCTTTCACGAAATCAGCAGAAAAGCGGCAACAGAGCTCGGATTTGGGCACTACAAGTGAGATTTTTGTTTTGTTTTATCATTTCACATACAAAACGTAGTGTTGGCATATTTAACGAGTTTCTTGAAACAATAATCCGTCAAAATCATTATATTTTTTAATCTGAGAGAGAGAGAGAGAGAAATTATTTAATCAAGAAAAGTCAATAAATGTCTTGTCAATTTAAAGTTGCAAGTTTTCAACTATTTGTGATATTACTGTAGAACCTAATTCAAATTCAATTAGATGTAAAATAATTTCTGTTTTCTTTTGTTTATTTAGGTATGTCTATCAGGTGGCTACTGTTATAGCAATAGTAAGGGATTACCTACCTTACCTTTTCAAAAGGTACATGTATAGCTTAAAGGGACTTGGACACGATTTGAGCTAAATTTTTTCAAAATTTATTTTTTCATTTTTAATGTCTAGAATGGTCAATATGGATGTTTTTAATGCTCTGTCAAAATTTGAAAGTCAAATATCGAGTTACAAGTGAGTTACAGAGGTTAAAATTCGTTGTTTTGTAAACAAAGCTCGAGTCCTTTTAATGTTTACATATGTCTTGAATTGGTAAAAGTTTCAATCTAATGTTGCATTTTGTTGTTGATAAACTTATTTATGAACACATTTAATAAGTTTATCTTATTTCCAATAGTTATTTTGTCAAAGAAATGGTCATTTCTTTACTTTACATTATTTGTAAACAAATATAAGACTCGAGCTTTGTTTACATAACAACAACTTCTTTCCTCTGTATCTCGCTTGTAACACGATTTCTAACATTCAAATTTTGGTAAATCATTCAAAATACACAAGTAAACTATTTAATACATAAAAATCAAAAATAAAATGTTCATCTGAAATCGTGTCCAGGTCCCTTTAATTAATGGACATGGTTACGATTTTGGTAAAAAAAAAAACCCATTGAATTTAATTCAAAATAACAAATGTCATGAATATTTTAATATATATGATATATTATTTTTAAGACCTTTAACACTTAGACTGAACTGAAACAATGAATGTTTTACAAGTACTAGTATCACACATAATATTCTCGGTATTGTGGCATACTTGGACATATTTGTGACAATTTAGAGCCGTAGGTGTATAATAAATGCATCTACTTACTAGTGCATCTTTTTTTCAATAAACAAATATAATAAATGCACATGTCATCAGCGCTCAACTCAAATGAAAACGTGTTTTAGGACCGGAATTGCATTAACAGAATAACGATAACACAGAAAGTATATGTAGACATTTAAAACTCATTACACGTAATTATTTTCAGATTTGAGGAAAACGGCGGACAGACAGAACAAAGAAGAATTGATGATTTAAATGAAGTAAGAAAACGCCACCTAAAACATTATTGAGAAAATTGGAAAAACTTTGATATTTGATTTGAAATTGGTTTTAATTTAAACAATATTTTATTATGAAAAAACATAAATGGATTAAACCGCAGGCACTGTTTCTAAAAGTCCTCTCCATAGATCAATGTCAATCATAATTGTTCATGGTGTTTAGCTATATAGCATTGAAATTTAGATATACATATTCATGCTTATGAGAATTTGCAATTGAATGTACATGTATACACACATGTACGTATATGTATATAATATATATAATGTATATACATGTATACAGGTAAGGTAACGCTTAAGGTTTAAAACAATGTGAAGAAACCGTTGATTGGTAAGAAAGCGGCAAATTTTGTTTCTGTTCTGAAAAAGAAATCAATTCTAGCTATCTGATAAAGAGAGAAAAGCAACAAATTAAAAAACAATTAAAATTTTATTTTTCTGGACTATCCCAAATTTCAGTCTAACAGGAAAATCTAAATCCGCACTTTAAATATATGCATGGAAAACTTCGTCTATATAAATGCTTTGCTAGGCATGTTCTTAAAACAGTATTTACAAGCAGGGAAACTTCATTCCTAAAGCATGTTTAACACAGTTTAAGGACTTACACTAATTACAAAATTTAGTTACCTACCGTTATTCATTATCTTCTTTCCGTTGGACTGTTGTGTTGATCGGTCAGTATGATGTTTTAGTTAACTTTGCTTGTTTTTCAGCTGATCGGTCAATACGATGTTGTAGCTATTTTTTGAGTGTCTGTTTTTCAGTTGGTCTGTCAGTATGATGTTATAGTTAACTGTTGTGAGTCTGTTTTTTCAGTTGGTCCGTCAGTATGATGTTATAGTTAACTGTTCTGTGTCTTTTTTTAGTTGGTCGGTCAGTATTATGTGGTGGTTAAGTTTTGTGTGTCTGTTTTTCAGTTGATCGGTCAGTACGATGTGGCAGTTAACTTTTGAGTGTCTGTTTTTCAGTTGATCGGTCAGTACGATGTGGTAGTTAACTTTTGAGTGTCTGTTTTTCAGTTGGTCGGTCAGTACAATGTGGTACATGTAGTTAACTTTTGTGTGTGTCTGTTTTTTTCTCAGTTGGTCGGTCAGTACGATGTGGTAGTTTACTTTTGTGTGTCTGGTTTTTTTTTCAGGTCGGTCACTACGATGTGGTAGTTAACTCTTATGTTCTTTTTTCAGATGGTCAGTCAGTATAATGTGGCAGTTAACTTTTGAGTGTCTGTTTTTCAGTTGATCGGTCAGTACGATGTGGTAGTTAACTCTTATGTTCTTTTTTCAGATGGTCAGTCAGTATAATGTGGCAGTTAACTTTTGAGTGTCTGTTTTTCAGTTGATCGGTCAGTACGATGTGGTAGTTAACTCTTATGTTCTTTTTTCAGATGGTCAGTCAGTATAATGTGGCAGTTAACTGTTGTGGGTCTGTTTTTCAGTTGATCGGTTCGTTCGATGTGGTAGTTAACTTTTGAGTGTCTGTTTTTCAGTTGGTCGGTCAGTACGATGTGGTGGTTAACTGTACGGGTCTCGGGAGTCGCTCTCTGTTTGGAGATACCTCCATCTTTCCTGTTCGAGGTCAGCTACTGAGGGTATGTGCTTTATTAAGTGATTATCATTAAATCATCGTTTAAAAATCAAAACAATTATTGTAATCGTTTTACATTAAATCCCTTTCATTTTTGCATAAGCATAAGAGCTAGATTATGATCGGTTGGATAAAAAAGCATTATCTATTTTGAGGTCAATTGTTATGATGTTTTTTTAGTTTTTATAAGCTTTTAAAGGGGCATGGTCACGATTTTAATTAAAATTTATCATTTTTGTTTATGTTAAAAATGATTTATTAGGGTATTTTATAACAATCTAACTATTTTAATTCTGAGTTGTATAGAGTTATGAGATCTTCATTTGTTTTAACTCGACAACATAAAGATAAAAAAAAAATACACCAAAAAAAGCATTTTAAACATCTAATATTGAAAACTAATTTTGAGCACAATTCATGACCATGCTCATTTTAGATTTGTTTTAGAATATCAGAGAAATTTTTGTTTTTTGTTTTTTTAATGACATTTAAAAAAATTACATTATAGGTAAAGGCACCATGGATAAAGCATTTTATATACACAGAGGACGATGCTTATCTGATCCCAAAGTAAATTATTACAGATTTAAAGTAGTAACTTAATCATCATGCAGTGAGAACAATGAATTATGTATGAAATATGTGATAGTCCTGTAGCTGATAATTATGAACACTTGTAAAAAAAATAATTCATGAAGTATTATTGTAGTTTTCATTCACAACGTTTTAAAAAGTACACATATAAATGAACGTTCAATGTTTCAATTTGAATTTGACATTCGTGCAGTGTCGCTTAGTTTTCAAACATTATAATGAGTCAATTCTACTTTTTTTTAAAAACAGTGGTGAATTACTGGTGGTAGGAGGTTGTCGACAACAGAATAACTACAACCTCAATATAGAAGCTAGCGACAGCAAGGCGATCCTTGAGAGGTGTTACAAAATCTGTCCGGAACTAAAGGTATGGTTATCAAGTCAACGTATAACATTTTGTATTCAAATACGTATTTAAACTCAAGTTCACTGACTCAATAACGACCGTTTAAAATTTTGTTTAAAATATAGAAAAAATCCATGCAAAATTTATGTATCTTGTACATTTCCCTATGTCTTAAAGTGCATTTGTGTTCAGTAACCAACATTTTGTACCCTTTTTACTGCTTGACGCTATTGTGGTATTTCAGACCTTTGATTTTTTGTAAATGTCTATAAGGGTGCTGTGATTGACCATGAATGGACAGGACTTCGACCTACACGTGCTCCTATTCGTATAGAAAAAGAAATTCTCCAGTTAAAGAAAGGACGTTTAGTTGTAAGCCTCTCTCTCTCTCTCTCTCTCTCTCTCTCTCTCTCTCTCTCTCTCTCTCTCTCTCTCTCTCTCTTGGCGATCTCCTATATCATCCCAATGTATGGTTTTAAAATTTGTGTTCATTCTATTACATTGTTAAAGAAGAATGAAGACCAGACTCCAGTGGCTTGGGATGATGCCCTTTCTTTATTCCCCCCCCCCCCCCTTAGTCTGTTTGTCAGTCTGTCTGTCCGTCTATCTGCCTGTCTCTGTCCCTCTGTCTCTCTCTTGATTTTATGATAAATACATATTTTTTCAGGTTGTTCATAACTATGGTCATGGTGCTAATGGAATTTCTATGAGCTGGGGAACCAGCATAGATGCAGCAGAACTAGTCAAAGATGCATTACTGTGTTCAAAACTTTGATGACATTTCAAAGTTGTTGTTTTACATGTTTTAATGGAACCCGCACCACAATGTTTTAAAATTATATATATATTTATTCATATTGTGTTGTACAAAGCAATGTAATTATATTGTATTTTTAAGGAAAAGCTGTTTGTAGTGATTGGATTATCTTGTAGAGACGAATAAAATGGCGATTGAATGATAGATGTTTGTCATCATTTTTGCTTTTTCTGCTCTCCTGTCAAATCATTAAGTAATAGTTTTCTTTAAAAAATAGCTATTGTTAAATACTGGGTGATGGTTTTGTCAAAATGATTTAAAACTTTTAACAAAGTTTTCAATTTTCATGTATTTTAGAAAACGTGCAAGAAATAGATTATATGTACATGTATGTGATATTGTCAGTTTATAAAATTAATTGAGCAAAATTGAGATTAAAGAGATACTTCAAAATTTCATACAGTGTGATTTCAATTGTATTGTACTGACCATTTGGATTTGAATTGGGGGATTTGATCTAAAACGACACTATAAAACAATCCGATGATTATAAATAGCAGATGATGTCACATTATTGTTAATGTTTGTGTGCATTTTTGCACCTAACCCTTACCCTAACCCTCTTTACATTATAACGTGAAGTACAAAGAATATAACTACATGGTAGCTATGAATTATCCTTAAATTTGCTTTCTTTGTTAATCTCTCTCTCTCTCTCTCTCTCTCTCTCTCTCTCTCTCTCTCTCTCTCTGATAACACCCAAGTCCATTTTTGTAAAACTTAAGATAAAGGACAAATCTATCTGACCTCATTAAGAAGCTTGGGTATATCTACTAATATCAAGGGCAACAAACCCCGGATCTACTTGTTATATCCTTAAAGCTTTTGTTAACTTTCAGCAGGTAAGCAATGACTATGACAATGAACTTAATCTTTTAAACTGCTCATAAACTGACATTGAGTACAGTATATTGAAAAATAAGTTACAAAACTACAGTTTTACGTTTGTTTGCATGAGGGAAAAAACTTATAAAACTTACAACAGACCTAAATTAGGTCTAGGAGATTCAACACGCTATTCTGATAGATGTATACCATTTTAAAAAAAAAATAATATTTTGCATTAAACTTTTTTCAGATTTTATACATTTGGATATGAGTAGTATTAAAAAAAATCTTGATTGCACAGTATACATATGCAACATCACAATTAATAAACAAATGATAATACTCGCCCTTTATTTAAGAAATAAAGTACGAGTTTTCTTGAATGTTGCAGATGACCTCCGTGGTCGAGAAATGTTGTTTTGAAATATAAAAGCCGAGGCTTTTATATTTCAAACAACATTTTGAGACCGATGAGGTTATCCTGCAACATTCACAATAACAAGAACTTTACTTCTATTCTACTAACAGCCCAGTATTTCTACAGATCGTTTCTCCTATAGAGAGACGATATAGGTCATTTTGACGGCTGTTCCGTGTAACCCCAACGGATTTGTTAGTAATGTTTACATGTGTATCGATCAAAGGAATCACATGCAGACGACAGAATATTTCTTTGGATTTTTACTCTTCACTTATTTATAAAATATCTTTGAATTATTCGTAATATTAATACGATTATTACTAGTACACGTTATATATTTTATGTAAAAACACGCAGTGAAAATGTGCTAGGGAGGTCCTAGGAACTGCCGCATGCATTGATCATTTGAGGCAATACATATTATTATACTTTCATGTTAAATACTGCAATCTGATTGGTTTAGACGCAGTTGACAATCCGTTCTCTCTCCCTCGCACGCTTAGCAACGGGCCGATAGAACGAATTGTTACATGCGCGTTAATTATGCGCGTACGGTTCGCCGTAGAATTCACGTCTTTTCTATATAAAAGCAGTAAAATTTGCTATAAAAATTAAGACATTCAGTATAATAAAATAAATAGTGCCTGTTTGGGAGGGTACCAGTTGAAATTGACACCCCTCGAAAACCATTGTCAACCTCCGCTTCGCGTCGGTTGACAATGGTTTTCTCGGGGTGTCAATTTCAACTGGTACCCTCCCAAACAGGCACTATTTATATATTGTTTTGACTGGAACTAACACGTGAAATTGACATGGTTTTAAAACACTTTACATTTTGAAGTTGTACTTTTTATGATCAGTGCGAGACAAATAGGTACTTCTGATCTGATAATTTACTGATGACATTCGTGGTATATTGGAGAATAATGTCCGCGGCATCTCTTTGATCTCGGCAATAACTGTAGAAGAATAGATGTTAAACTATATTTCGGTTAATTACTGCATTTCCCAACAGTATTTTGCATTGCAAGTTCTTAGCTTACAAAATTGTTTCAATACTTATCGACGGTAAAAAGGTTCCTAATTTCAAATATCGTATGACGCAATTCATGACACCTCTAGAAGAGTTTAACATATCATTACACCCTAACTGTTTGAATTTATGAAATTGTATGTCGTACAGGTAGTTCAAATACATTGTATCCGCTAATTTACAGACATCTCAACTGTAATTCAATAGCTTCAGGAAGGATGTTAAGAAGACACCCATATTTTGACGTGCAAATGTATTGCCCTTCGGAATTAATAATAAAATCAAAGATAACTTGATCTTTACAATGCATTTAAAAAGGGCATCACATGTTGTTACAGCTTCAGATATTGACTGCAAGTTAAAATCATGTTTTTATAACTTATGATTAAATTGCTTCACGTATGCAAGATGCAACATAATTATGACAACATGCGACATATTTATGTTGACATGCGAGATAATTATGCAACATATTTATGTCGACATTGTATGTAAACATAGTTATCTAGCATGTTGTCATAAATATCTTGCATGTTAACATTAATAAGTCGCATGTCAACATAATTATCTTGCATGTTGACATAAATTTCTTGCATATTATCATAATTATCTCGCATGTTGACATAAATATATTGTATGTTAACATCATTAACTTACAAGTTCACATAAATAAGTCGCATGTCAACTTGAATAAGTCACATGATGTCATAACTATGTTGCATCTTGCATCTATGATGTCAGATACGGGGGCAAGTAAGTGATTTTACCCATATACAATTCTAAATTTCTTAAAAGATTTATAACTTGCATGTAGACATAATTATCTAGCATGTTGGCATGCATATTTTCTTGCATGTTGGCGTAATTCATCTTGCATGTTTGGGACAGAAATATGCCACCATGCTTCAAACAAGAATAAACATAAAAAGAAATAGTTTGGGATGTTCGTGGTAATTTGTTGTTGAAAATATCAAAAGTTTTACAACAATTCGGAAGCGAAGAGACTTCATCTATAATTTTAAAAAAATTAAAGCCCAGGTAATATTATGTTCTTTTTCATTTCTTATATATATATATATATATATATATATATATATATATATATATATATATATATATATATATATATATATATATATATATATATATATATATATATATGCAGTTCAAATAATGCTGAAAAAGTTATTTATATCTTATCGTTATAAGCTGAATATTTAAATTTTAAATCAATATCGGTATTGGAATGTACGGAAGCCCATTGGTGCCAGGTGAAAAAAACATTTTATCTGGCGGCCGCCAGATAGTTTTCTGGCGGCCGCCACATAATTTATCTGGCGGCCGCCATAAAATTTATTTTGCAGAAATGTGTGTGTTGTTGTATTTATATTTGGTTGAGAAGATGGATGTTGACAGAGCAGCTGTTTAACAGTTTAACAACACATATTTAATACAGTCAGTTGAATAGTTTCATATATATGGCCACGAAAGCTAGTACACATTTACTAGTATCTTAGTTTATCTTTATGAAGTCAGCTGGATCCGCACTCGTGAAATTGTCTGTGCAAGCTGTCGTGGTAAAAAAAACCTGACTGTAATCTGTGTTTTTAAATTCTTATACCAAAAATAAAACATGTAGAAGGCAGTGCGTTCCTTTTAGTAATCATTCTAGATTTGAATAAAGTCTATCTGTACATTCCACTCCACCAGTGTTTTAAAACTTAAGGTCTGCATTGTTTATATAACTAATAGATTAGAGTGTATCCACTACTCCCTAAAAGCTCCCATTAAAACATGCGCGCGCATCAGGAAGCCAGGATTTATCTGGCAGTCGCCATATAATTATGTGGCGGCCGCCAGAAAATAATGTGGCGGCCTCTAGAAAATTATGTGGCGGCCGCCAGAAAATTATGTGGCGGCCGCCAGATAATAAGAGGCGGCCACCATATAATAATGTGGCGGCCGCCAGATAAAATATTTTTCTAAGTGGCACCAACGGGCTTCCGTAGGAATGTAAGCGTACAAAATGTGAGGTAAGACTTTTTTTTTAATGTATAAATGCAGTCTAGTAACATACACGTAGCTGTTATATTCACTTTAAAACAAACTTCATAGTAGTGAACATTTCTGATTAAAGGTTATTCGTGTTTGTTTAAATAAAGGGCAGTGTCCTAAAGGGAATGATAAGATTATTTTAAAGAACGAATGGCCCAGATAAAGTAGATATTATGTAGGTTAAATTCAAGTTTGTTTATTCGTATCTTAGCCCTTGGGATATAGAGATTTGGGCTATTACAGGGAAACACCCTTTATTGTAAAAGTCATAGTATGCTATAGAGTTGTACAAACATCCTCATGAAGGGTATATCAACATGTACAAATCAACAACCCCAGAGGGAGAGTGGGGTTCTAAAGGAGGGTTCGCACACTTTTCCATAGAATAGAGTAGGGGTAGGGTGGGACCAAAATGATCTTACTTTTCCCTAGAACTATATCGTGTGGAAAATGAAAAAACGCGGTATGGAAAACAACAAGGCAATGATTAGTCACATTACTTCGAAGCATCCTCAAGCTGTGTAGATTGAAGTTATTACCACATGATATAGTATGGGGCTCTCAACTACAAAACCATTTTCATGTGAAAGCATCTTCAAGAATTTCAAATTTAAGTAAATACAGATTTTTTTTAAAGGCAGAAACCTCATAAAATGAATTTAAGATTGAAAGTTCAAATCTGAGGCGTGTTAAACAGAGCGAGCGCTCGCCAAAATTCCCAATACCTGCAGCACAAATTTTGGTGAGCGCTCGCTCTGTTGCAATCGTTACTACTTGGCCATTTCCGCTGGCAAAAAATATTTTTCGCCAGCAGAAATGGCCGAGTAGTTACGATTGGCTCTGTTGAACAGGCCTCAGGGCTAAAACCCGGTCACCGCAGGAGAAACTTTGCAAACGCATTTGGTTAAAAATCCTTATAAAAACATATGTTTCTTATGAACAAAAATATCCAATGATTAGTCTTATTTTTATGTACGCATCTTCAAGACTGTATCGTCATAGCAATGGGGTCAAACCTTGAACTTTTCTCTTCAAAAAGATCAAGAATAGATACATGTATATTAACATTAAAGCATCGTCATATAGTTATCACATATTCAAGTTTATGCAAGTTATAACCACTAAAATAAGATAATAGCATCAATCTTTTATATATCAGCAATATCTTCTCCCGAAGAACAGACACGCCATATTTACTTAATCTTGTCAATACAAAAGCAACCTCAGTAATTCTATAGGCTTATCTGGCAAACAAAATACAGCAAATGCCGTTGCATTAAAAGCTTAAATTAGGCGACCGAAGTTTTTTTTTATATGGGTAGGGTTTAAAAGGATTTTTTGTTTAATTTTATTAAGAGTTTGTAGTTTAAAATTATGCAACCCCCCACCCCCCCTCCCCCCCAAAAAAAACCTCACCACCACCACCAACAACAACAACAACAACAAAAAACTGGAATCAACTCATGGTGAAAATGTTTTTGTGTGAATTTATAAAAAATGAGTTTTATTTATTTTATTTTGAATATGAGACATTAATAAATATGTGATTTAAATCGTAGATTAATATTTCTAAGATTAATGATTTAAAAGAAATACTTTTTTGCATCATGTGGTCGTTCAATTATTATTCGAGGGTGACAATTTGAGAGAATTTAACCTATTCTGCATCAGAACGCCAGCATAAATTTATCACAAATTGTAGCATTGCAGTGAATAGATTGATTCTTAAATTGTGCCCATTTAGAATTTGAAATTCTCACATTATTACCGGTGTGAGATCGGTTTGTCCAGTGTGAGACAGCAATGCGAGATTTTTTTTGTCTTACACTGTGTATTACTACGCCGTTTTAAAACGTAAACAAACGTAGTCTTCTGTAGGGAAATGCAAAATGATTGATTGAGATTATCCATTAGGAATTGTTTTGCTTAATTAATTACAAATTATCATATTTTATTGAAAAAAAACTCTTAAAAGAATATTAAAATGGGTTTCCGCAATAGTTTTTTTTTGGAGACATTTGTTCCCTCCCTTTGTTGAATTGTGGTCTCAGTTGGAACAATTTTGAATATAGACGAGCTGTCAGTTTGGATGTTATTTTAGAAAAATATAATAAGTAAAAGTATTGACAAAACTTTTAAAAATCACCTCCCGCCCCCTTTGGCGTGTCTTAATATTTTGGCAATTATTGTTCAGTTGTTCTTATGCTTAATTAATTAATTTTTATAAATACCCTAGGGTTCAAACGATGTTCATTCAAAGGTATGAAAAATTTCCAAGATTTCTCAGTTTAAACGCCCCCGTTAACTTATCAGGTTTCAATACACGGCTAAAAAATGTGATGTCTACGGGGATTTTGTATTGCAGTAAGCCCGGATGATAACGTTGAAAAATTGCGCGAGGTATTCCGAGTACTTCCGAATGGAGAAAAAATGTAAACATTCCCCATTATAAATCTCCCTAAGAAATCTGTTTTCGTTCCTGTGAATTTTTTCGAGTGAAAAATGATAATGTGTCAATGAAGATATCTTGGAAATTTCCCCTTTTCATCGATTTCAATTACACTTCTGTCACAGGTATGTGTATTTTTAGTAAAAATTGGCCAAATGTGCTGCATAAATATCTTGGGACATACTATAAGAAGAAATTAATTTAAGACAACCGTTCTCTACTAGATGTTTCTGTTACCAATTTATGTCCCCTTTTGCTAAGGGCACTTGTTGACATGGTAAATTTGCCAAGTGATTAGGAGAAGTTTACGGACAAAACTGACAGGCGGCAAAATAGTGTACAGAAATAAGTACAGTGCTTCTACACGAAACTTCATTACTAAAGTATTTTGCAATTGTCCTTCGTTGATACTTTATTTTCCATATACGTTCTTACCAAATAGATATAATTCATTATTTTAAAACACTTAATACTTCTCTGTATAATTTTTAAGAAAAGCAAGACCGTTGTTCATTCTTTAATAAAACAAGATGTAAGTACCTAGATATAAAATAATACCCTCAAAATACTGAGAGACGGGCTTCTAATTATGTACTTGCACACAATACTTACGGTTAACCGTGCATTGAATTTGTAGCCATGCTATTGTTTATGCATTCCTCATTCCCGAAACTCTCTAAAACTGATAAAGTTCAAGTGCAAAAATAATATGCCTAAAATGTATAACCTTTTATTTGTAAAACGAATTAAATATCAGAAAAATAATTTATTTTTATTTTCTTGATTTATTTCCACACATAATCCCAAATTAATTGGCCGTGCTCCATGTGTAAACTGTTTTGTAAACAATCAGGCAAACTTTTTGTTTTAACAGTGATTACGTAAATTTTTATCCAAATTTAACCCTGTTTCTCTTAAACCTTGTTTGCTCTGACAAACATGTTAACTCAGCTATTATGGGTGAGGGGTTCTCTCCAACAGGTCAGAAAATGCATCTTTTTTAAAACCATTTTGGTTAATATTAACCCTTTTCCTCCCCCCTTTTTTTTAGATAACAGTGTTTGTACTGTATCCATGTGTGTATATACATGGAATTCAAACATTGTAGAACTAGATACGATAATGAGACTATGATACAAACGTTTAAAACTCATCAGTGTGTGTTTAGGTTCGGTTATTTTATCACATCTTTAGCTGTTTAGCTGTGTGGACTAAGGATTGGTTAATGATAATTTGTAATTGAAATTGAGTGTTATTGTACTTATACATCAAAATAAAAGTAGGACTAATGACATTAGAGTATATAGATAGAGAGATAAAGAATATATTGGCGAATAAGGACAAGTTATAGGTTTACCATATTGGTACTTACACATATTGCGTACATGTGGCTATGGTGCTACATGTATAAGTATAGATGTACATGCATTATTTACATAGAGGTTTAATGGATGGACATTCTGATATTTACATTCCATTCGTTCACAAACATATGAAAGAAATTTGCGTTGGTTCCCAAGTTCATCAAATTTATACGTACTTATCAAATGGATCAGTTTGAAAATTAATGGTTATTGCTTTTTTTTTTAAATATCATGAGAACAGTCTTCCACTCCTTTATGTTAATAAGGGGTATTGTATCCTAGAAAAATGTACATGTAGAGTAAAATGAATGATTTCATCACTAGGTATCAGTTAATATGATTCCTGCATTTAAATTTCAAAGCTCTATCTATTAATGTTGAATTTGCAAACATTAACGTATTTGCGTAAATATAGCGAACTTTGCCTCCGAGTCCATTTCCTGATGTACAGTATTGTATTGTGTTTTCAGTCATGACAGCGAATGTTGTGGTGATTGGAGCTGGTGCGGTAGGTTTGTCCACAGCCATCAACATTCAGCGACTGGTTCCTTCTTGTTCTGTGACGATCGTAGCAGAGGATGTCGTAGAAGGAACGGCCAGTGTCGGGGCAGGCGCAATATTCAGGCCAACTGAAGAATATCTCCCCGGTGTGGACATACAAAGGGCACGGTATACTTCTACACCAAAACTAAAACCTTGACTATAGGATATGATTTGTCGAATAGCTTCATGTACATTTCCCCCCCCCCAAAAGATGACCTAAAGATGAGAGGTTAATCTTATGAATCTCTTTAGAGGACCCTGGTAAAAAGATGTCATGTTTTGAAGTAAAAAAATCCCATTTTCTATTGTCAAGCAAAAAATAATGTACCTTAGCAAATGTACATGAATATATCAACCTAAATTCACAATTTGATCAGAATATCCCAAATTGTTACATATTTTTTATGTTTACTTTGATTGCGGTTTGATATCTCAAGGCCATGGATCCGCGATGGATGGGAACACTTTTCTTCTCTGGCAATGTCGGAACATTGTGGTCCAGCTGGGATAGCCATCACGCCTTCGTTTATGTTGAGTCGAGCGGAGATCAAGGTAAAGGGTACAAAACTGTTGAGGCACCATTTACTCTTTATTCAGAGTCTTTCCCGTTTGAAACTTTTTTAGGGTGAAAGAAACGTACAACAACTAAACTAAAAATTTAGACTACTGAAATAAGGCAGTCTGATTGTAGGATTAAAATAGTATTGTTGTAAATAAAGTCTTGTATACATTACAGATTACGATTTTAGAAATAAACAGAAAGTACTTCAATAAGGATACAAATCTTTTGGCAATTTTTTACTTCTCGCTACGGAGTAGATTTTTACAAGATACAGTATTAGTAGATCGTTTCTATGCTTAAAATTTCTAGTAAAATGAACCAACTGGGATCGCATCGCTACAGTAAATTCCTCTGTAAGCTTTTGATAATGAAATTATGTAAGTTGTAACAAAACAAATTTGTCGCTTTACAAGTACAAATGTATCAGTTTCTAAATTTTCATGATATATTTCTGCACATGAAGCAGGCATTTGACAAATGACTTTTTTGTTGTTTTTTTTACTTTATCTCAGGATCCTTGGTACAAAGATGTTGTGTTCACATTTCATGAACTGAGTAGAGATGAAATGAAGAAAATGGGATTCGACAAACATTTTAGGTAAGTAAAGATCTTCTTGGCCCATGGTAAACTTCATTGCACAACAATGCCATATTCACCGAAAAAAATTGTTCATAAATAAATAAATTTTGTTTAAAAAAAGTTACATTCTTATTTTTTCATGAGTGAAGTTACGGATATCTTGTGACAACTATTGTGATAACAACAAAGTTATACCTAGCCTGGCTTCTGAAGAAGTAAGTATCTCGTACATTCATTAATAACAAAGGGAAACTTATTTTGCCTTGCTCTTTTTTCATTTTTCATCCTTGAAAATAAATTTAATTTAAAAAAGAAAAACTTGCTTCGTGTTGAATTAATGGTGATGATGACATTTGGTGTTTATTTACTTGATATAAAATTACAGCCAGCAAAAAGCACAAAACATATCTGGCTTCCCTTCTATATATCCTTATATATACATGTACTTTACTCTAACGAAAATTTTTTTCAGTAGTATATAATTTTAAATGTCAGATCCAGCAATCAAAATTACCCATCATTTTAAATAATGTATTATGTAGGGTTTGGGTTAGCCTAATCCTAACTGTTAACCCTAACCCTAACCCGTCTAAACAAGTAATATATGCTTTATTTTGTGTTTAGATTTGGAAAAGATTTTAAAAAGAACCCCACACAGTTATTATAGTTCAGTCTCCCTTTCCGAAAAAAAACCTGTGATCCGTTCACGGATTTTCTTTATGTTTTTAATTTTCTCAATGACCAGAGTTTTTCTAGATTTCTACAGAACGGTGGAAAGGTAGAGAAAAGACGTGTGTCAAATATCAACGAGGTGAGACATTCTAATTTCAAAAACGATTTTTTTCATATTAGATAGTCATGTAAAGTACTCTTTAGAATTGTTATTGACAATGTACTTTTTTATGCAAAAGAGCTAGAGCCACGAAGCATCAATGTGATATAAGGGAGGTCGTTTGATTTACATATTGTTGCAAAAGTCATTTCGCCAGGTGGTCGACTCTTGACAGTTTTTTGGAAGTGAAAGTTTCGGGTCTGGCAGACTGTGTCAAAGTAGGTACATGTACTTGAACTATAGAGAGCCTTTTACTGTTCAGTGGCTCTGAACACTAGACACATGTCTCAATGAAAGGACCTTCAACAACGTCTAAATGTTGATAACCTCAGTAGGACGTCATCAGTACATGATTAATCAATCAATGACGTGAAATTCGTTTGGTTTTTTTCAGTTCCGGGGTCGATGTAGCGTTGTCGTAAATTGTTCAGCAATAGGAAGTCAACAACTTTTCGGCGACAAATCTATTCATCCAAATCGAGGACAGCTTTTGCGAGTAACTATTAGAAAAAAAATTGCTCATCTATATTATAAGTGTATTTTCATTTTTTCGATATTTAATGTTTATGTTTAACCCTTTTCCCAGGTCAAGGCACCTTGGATAAAATATTGCATATACACTGATGCTGATGCTTACATAATACCAAAGTAAGTTAATCATTTTAATTATTTTAAAACAGTTACATACATTTGTCGTCAGGTTTTTCTGATGTAGAAATTTTTGCATTAGAACAATATCAATAGAGTGAAAAGCACCATAACTGTAATATGTAATATTCATCAATGACATAAAATATAACCATTATATTTTTAAATACAAGTCAGGGTTTAGTGGCCGTTGGAGGAAGCCGGGATGAAAACAACTACGATATATCTATAGATGACAAGGAATCTAAAGCAATTTTGGAAAGATCTTGCAAAATTTGTCCTTCATTAAAGGTAATGAAAAAATGCAAATGATGTTGCGTATTGAACACATGCTTATTGCTTGATTATTATCATAGCAAATGTGGCATTATTGCACCCGTTATAGTGCCGTTTGTATATACATATACATTTCCATATACATATGTATGTAATAAATAAACTATTGTATAGAAAGTTTACAACCACTTTTGTATATCTCACCTGTGTGTTGAGAATTTTAAATATTTGAAAGTATTTAATTTAAATATGGACAAATGATAACACCCTTTAGATACAATAAATAAAAATACAAGATATTGGCATTTCTTACAGGGATTAATTGATTTACGGCGGAAATTCCAGATTTTGAATAATATATAGTACAAAAAAAGATTTTATGGAATAGCTAGAGTAAAAAAGGAATCGTTGTAAAATTCAACAACTGTACAAAACTTAAAAATCATGCTAGATTTTCAAAAAAAATTCTTCATGAACTTTACATACAATTGTATCTTCCACATGATGTTTTGGATATCTACATATCCTGCAAGAAAATAATTCCCCATTACTTATAATTTTGTATGTTCTTCGGATTATAAGTATCAACTTAACAGATAAGACCCACCAAAGACAAGTCAAACACTTGTTTGGCAATCATATGATACTTCTTATGACAGTATGGACATTTCTAACCTTCGTCTTGGAGGTACTAAAATGCCAACTTTACAACGAAATGAATTTGCCTGAAATCTCACAACGTGTTGTCTGCATTTCCAAAATAAAGTTTTGAAAGAAGTACATTAATCGAACGTCTGTGATAATGTGCTGTTTTAATCATAAATGCTGATATACTTACCTAGTAAATGTTAACCATTTGTGAAACTTAACACTTTGTCAATTTTGGATTCACTTGCATTGAACAGGTGTTGATTATTATAAATATCAGTTAATATATGTTACTTTATATATGCACAACAGGGGGCAGAGGTGGATCACGTATGGGCGGGGTTAAGGCCAATTCGATCACCTCTCAGGATTGAAAAGGAAATTATAAAAGTTGAGAACGATCAATTAATAGTGAGTGTGAAATGCAAATATTCAATTATATGAATTCATTGTGTTAATATTTGTTTATTGTTTTATTATTTAATAATAATTTTCACGCATTTCAAAACTGGATATTTTCAGTGCATTTATTAGAGTTTTTTACATAACAATCTAATACATGAACAGATTTTAAAGAAATAATGTTATACCCTCGTAAAACTCCCTCTATAATAATTAGAGAATAAATATACATATTTTTTCAATATTTATTCTAGTAAAAGCATTTTCATGTAAAAGTTAGTTTTAAGCAACAGTAAAATCAAACATTTTTAAAAAAGATGAGAAGGGTAAATAGAATAAATGATTATGTCAAGATTTAAAATAAATAAATATAAATAGGAGAATGACATTCTTGTTTTAAAAAGCGAAAAAATAAAACGTGCATCAAAGAATACTAAATTCTTACTAAAAAGACTTTGTATTCTTTTAATAAAGGTGGTTCATAATTACGGGCATTGTTCGGATGGTATTGCCCTAAGCTGGGGAACAGCTGTGGAAGCCGCCGGAATGGTCAGAGACTGCCTCAAATGTTCTTCCAAACTCTAAAATATTGACACTGTTAAACGTGAATACAATTAATGATACTGGATTTAACTGAACATGTAATGCGGATGTACAATTAATTACCATGTTAAACAAAAACAAGTACTGCTTTCTTACAAGAGACTACATGCTTTCCTACATTACTGAAATAATTGACTGCCGTCACGAGAAAAGGGCCCTTAAGGTAAAAATTTCACAAACTCACTTTTTTCTTAATTCCGATTAGTCAACTCTTTCTGAATACAAGTATACAAAGATATCCAAGATCTTGTGTGTTTTAAGCATTTTATGACAATTTTAGTATAAGACATGTTACCACGACTTTGACGTAGCTGGTCGAAAACGACACGACGTCACGAACGTCAATTATTTTATTATTATTTATTATTAATTATTTTTAATTATTTTATTATATATTATTATTAGTTATCAATTATTATTATCCGTATTTAAACAAGGCCATACTCTAATTATTCAAAAAACACAACACAGACGCAGAAAAAAAATATAAACAGAAAATAAAAAAAAAACTGCGTTTACAATGCCGCTACTATGACGTCGTTTTCTGAGCATTGTGACGTCAAAAGATAAGGGCCCTTTTCTCATGACGGCAGTCATATGAAGAAATTAATTGCAAAAACAACGTTTATTGGTTTTACTTCTCATACAATGCGGATTAATATTTGATTCCCATGTATAGTTCTTTAATGGTAGGGAAGAACATTAATATTGTGTAATTAGTTAAAAAAAATTGTACATTCTCATTGTGTACATTATCTTCGATGAATTTTATTACTTAAGGAGGTGTCCGCCATGTTGTACATATGTGGACCAAAAATGTAACATTTCTTGAACTAACCTGTGCCAAAACCTGATCAAAACTGCTGTCAAAAGATACAAAAGCAATAAATATTTGGTTTTACTTGTTGTTTTGTATTCAAAATAAGCACACAAGTACAGAACAATGTCATTTTAATCACTGCGCAGCTGGCTGGAGTCTTAAATATAATATTGAACATTTATTCAAGCAATGAATTTATTGAAGCAACGAAACAAACGGCCTTGAAAAGAAGACGTGCATAGATACGTTATAAGTAGTTCGTGTGCTGCAATGATTAGCTGCATAAATGTTTCATGATAAAACACGGATCAGTGGTGGTTCAAATCATATTCCCTAGCATTGATGCCTGATAGCGTTGTACGTATTCTCATAGTTGCCTTAAAGGGGCATGGTCACGATTTTGGTCAAAAAATTATTTTTTTGATTTTAATCTTTACAATGCTTCAGTAAGGCAATTTAATAGGCAACCAAAATTTGGGTGTCATTCGTTGAGCCAGTTACAGAGCATACAATTATTTGCTATGTTAACAAATTTTTTGTTTACATTTTTAATGTTGAAGTAAAAATTCCAGTTTTAGACCTAAAATTAATGTGTTAAAGGTTATGAACTGTTTATTTATGTTTAAAATGAATAAGAAGATAGACAAATCAGCTTGAAAAAGACTTTATACTGGGATATTGAACCTATGTAAACAAAAACAGAGCACGACCCTTGTTTACATGACAAAGAATTGTGAGCCCTGTATCTTGCTTATAAATCTACAACATACTTATATTTATATAATTTTCAGCTATTGTACGATTAAATTTTTAAATATAAATAAGCAAATCCCGCTGGCGCCCCAATTATACGTCATTTGAAGTTATTAGACTGTATATTACAAAATCGATACGTAGTGTTATCACAGGCAAACACACGAAAAATGTCTATATATATATATAACACATTGGTTATATTAAAATTTACGAAGGGGAAGCTACCGGTGTCCTGAGAGTGACCCTTATTTCAAAGATTAATATAATATTAATTTCGAATAAATTTAGAATGGTCGATTGCAGAAAAATAATATCTGAATGTCTGAGATGACTATAACTATGAAAACTTTCACTAATTACTAAATATTTATGTTATTAAATAAGGGAAGAACCCGTTATTTGATAAATTATTTTTTTTTTTAAGTATTTATTTAATGATTAATTAAGGGAAAGACTCGTTAATTAATGCTTCCTAAACAATAAATTAATTATAGTAAAATGCAGACTTCTCTTCATTAACTTCAGAATGAAAGAACATTGTTCCGTCCAAAGATTAGCCAAAAGCAAAAATGGTACTGAATTTAAACACACCCAGTATAAATTTACTCTTAGATCCTCCGGAGCAACACGTGTGCATAGCTAGTAACGACCGGAGATATTACTGATACCTACCTGGTACTTATTAATAGAACAATAGATTCAATTTTATCACTCATAAAACAATACAATTTAAAAAATTAATTTCCTTAACTATAGTCTGTCCGAATTTATTGCTTCCATCACTTTTTGAATATTTTTGATAAAAATACACATACCTGTGAAAAAAATACAGTTGAAATAGATAAAAGGTAAAATATACAAAGTATCTTCATTTAAACATTATCATTTTTAACCCATTCAGCACGTGCTATGTATGTGCTATGCGCAGCCAATACCGTTTCTCGGTTATGCTATAAGACACGCCCATTTTGTGTCACTCATGTTTTATGAAGTTATTGGGTTTTAGGGTTCAAAATTGATTCGTAATGTTATCACAGGCAAAGACAGTTGAAAATGTAAATATTGGGAAATGTTTACATCTTTTCTTCATTCGGAAGAAAAGCGGTAACACGTACGTCAGTTAGTACTTGACCGGTGTGGACACACAGAGAATATAGATCAAGATGGAGCTTAAAATGATTTCAGATTATTCTCTGTTGAACTCGAACAACTTTGATCTGTGTTTGGCACATTGTGTAGGAAGGATTACGGAAGTTTTCAGTATGTATCAATCACAAATAATATATTGAAATATGCACGTTTTGACATCGTTCTTATCGTTTAAATATTTATAAATTAAACGTTTTCTTCTTAGGTCGACATATTGACGCCTTAGACGGTGATTCAACCGTCACCATTGTAGACTTTGGAACGAATGACGGAAGAAATATTTTTCCATTTTTGAAGATAATGATCGGTAAATGAAATCTTCAAATTTATAAAGCAATACAAAATAAAAGACGAAATTTATCAGTTTTGAATTTTAAAATTAAAATTCATTTATAATTTATAAACTTCGTTGAGGATAAATAATTTTCTAGAACAAATTCGACGCCGATCAACGAAGTGCGACATTAATATTGTCCTCAATGACCAACCAACCAACGATTTCAATGTATTGGTGAAGAATGCAGAAGGTTTGTCATTATACTAATTCAACTTCAGATGCTTTTTATATCACTATAAAAAATGATAGATAGAGATTTCAAAGATTTGAATTTAGTATCCAGTTGGTATAATACAGAGCAATACCACGCTGCCTGATATATCTTTTGCTCCTACATGTACCAACAGTTTTAAGATAAGTAGATACGTATTCAAAGTTATATATGCAATGGACGTGTACTTACGTATACTTTAATACTTATCATTTATTTTCTATTTTTTAAAAGCTTGATTTCCTTTTTGATAGCGAGAATCACTGCAGCTTTGACCAACTAATCATTATGTAGGTTTCATTTTACAATATTTTGTCTTTTACCAAGATACGGACACAAAGAGTAATGGATGTGTGTCATGTCACTTCAAAATGTATCAAACAAATGATATATGGAACAATCAGTGAGTTTGCATGATCACCGAAATTTGATATTGACAGAGAATTTGTTGGTACAAAGGTTGAGACCGTTAGGTTCAGGTCATTGTTCCGAGCATATAAACAGTAAATACAGTATACAGTAGGAAAACATTAACATTATACAATAACTGCATGATGCTGAGGGAAATTAAAGATTTATTCCCCCAAGAAAAATTATATTTCCTGAAGGCATTTGATTTTTCCGGGGGAATAAATCTTCATATTTCCCGAACATTCATGCAATAAACATTTTATTATTACGAAAAACATGATTATACAAAATACGTCGATTTCAATCGGTTTTCGACCTCTAGAAAGCAATAACGTTGTGATCGTTTAATTTTCAATGTTATTGTTTTTTTTTTTGCTTTGATGAAATTGAATAAAAGACAATCAATAAATTGGATTTTATGATAAATAGAGAAGTTCAATGACTTAATATTTCTGATTTAATATCATTAGTCTGCAAGATAACCTTATGTTGGCTTTTGTAAACCTTTGGAATGAAAATTCACGAGATTTCCGAAGAGTTTACACATGATTTTTATTTCACGGGAGGCACGACGTTTTGTTCGCCTTGTCACGTGAATTTTAAGACCAATAAGATGGCGCGTTATATAGACTAATCGTATTGAGGTATAATGATAAACGTATTTTGAGGAAAACTTTTATTAAGGAACACCACTGAGAAGCAAAATAGACCATAATTTGTAACTTTTATTGAGAAATAAGACGTCTTGTTTATGTTTAGTTCGTGTAAAAGGCTTGCTTGCTTCTGGTGTTTTCTCATTGGAGCAGCAGAGGCCACTTACAGAACCCCCGATCCCACCTTCCAGCTGATAACAAAACATTTTTCAGTGATTCGACATAATTGGCGTTTGTATGTTATAAAATTTTATTGCATGGTATTGGTTGAAGAATGTTGATTTGCATTTATAAATATACGGTTTGATGGGTTAGGACCACGACATCCTGCCTAAAGATTTTAAAAGACGAATACATTTTGTAAATATATGAAAGTTGTGTGTCAAGCAATAAACACTCTTACATTATCATAAATTATTTTCTTTAGCTCTAGTGTTTAAAGATGTGGATTTCAGAGTGTCCTGATCATGAAGTGAAAAATATCTTATTCTTTTATTTATGTTCCACACATTTTTGAGCTTAATATGATTTTGAGTAACTCTGGGATATTTTGTTTTACCCCCACTACATCTCCTCTTTCCTTCATTACTTTTTTATGTTTAATACTGTTAAGATGTGTCAATAAAATACAAAAATACATCTTCCGTCATAACCGTATCAGTTATTTTGTAAACTCTTTAGAATGCCAGTTCATATCACTATTTTTTTCATATTTTCGGTAGTCTATTTTTGTTTTGTTTTATGTAAATATTTCTGTACAATAAGTTTGGTTCTTACATGCGATACATTATTGAATCGTCAAGCTAATAATGCGGCACGGGACTGTTAAGATTAAAATGCTCTACATATCACACAGAAAATCTTTTAACAATCTGCTGTATATACCCATATGATCTTCTGTGAAAAGAATTCTGTGGTTCAAACCAATAGCAAAGGTTGTTATTTTAGAAGAAAATAACATCTATTCATAAAATTATTTTTTTGTGTGTTTGAGGAAGCTTCCTCATTCCTTGTTTACATTAAAATAAAATAATTGTTCAATTGAGTCTCAGATACAGACCGGGCCAAGCAGCTTTTATAGTAAGCTTTCTAACAGGCAGTATCCAAGCATTTGGGTGGAAAATTCAATAAAATGAAAGTACCTGGAATCGTATGTGGTTTCTTTTAAACTTTCTACAAACTACTGAATAAAGCGTTATTTTCGCTCCGTATCATTTTCGTTCTTCTTCACTTGCAAATGGTTTCGCCCCGTTTTAAATTCGCTCAGACGTAGTTGAGTTTAAAGAGGGATACCTTGAGACATTGGAATTCACCTAATCTTACATTCGCCCACTGACAACGAGGGCGAGGGGGTGAAAATAAGACAGGGGTGAATATTTCCCTGTAAAGAGTATAACCTTTGAAAGATGGACAACATGCCATTTATTTCTTAGTTTGTTAAAAATTCATTAACATGTGTTTTTATACAATGTAGATTAAGTTATGTTTGACGGAAAAATTCTAGTGTTAAAAAAACCTCGTTAAACTCTATGTTTGACAGTTTTCAATGTCATTTAAGTCCAACAACATTATGAATTTGTCCAAATAATGACGTTACTAGTATTTTTATTTTATTTTATTTTCTTTTACAAAAGTTTACTACATCTGATGAGACAGAAGAGTTTAATAATTTTATTGGCATTCAGAAAATTACGCATATCGAACCTCATTAACCACAACATGCCCTGGGTTTATGTTTTAGTTTTTCAGAGAGAAATGAACGACCAATGTCTTCATATGATGATCAACGCTGGAAATGCATATCGGCGCTGTCTACCCCACTCAAGCATTGATTTGGGAACATGTATCTTAATGGTGCATTGGCTTTCTACGTAGGTTGTTAAATATTGGAATAAATTCATCAGAATAATCGTCTTGCTAACTTTAAGTTTTTTATCCTTTACATTCAAATCTGCGGGAAAATATACATTTCTCTTTATTTTCAGCAGTCTGAATACCCTAGAGCTCATGACCAGTTACATTCGTATCATGAACTACTTTTTAATGCTAAGTTCCCACCATCACGATTCGCAGAGCGAATAATTTTCTCAATCATAGAGTAATTGTAGAAATCCCATCAAATCTCATCAGATTATCGCAGCACGAATCATGGTCTCAATCATAGAGTAATAGTAGAAATCACAACAAATCTCATCAGATTTTAAAGTATGGCGTGGCAATCGTTTTAATCGAAGAACATTTTTTTGGTCTTTCAAAAATGTTTTACAATCAACACGGTTAATTTCAATGGTTATCATTCATTACCATCGTATTAAATCGTACTGCATCTTACCTTATCGCAGCATACCGCTTTAATCGTGCCCCCTAATCATATTGATCTAAATCAATCTTAAGGTAGGCAAATACCACACTGCGCCGCGTTAGGTTGAGATGTGTTAATATGGTCAATCCATCTTGATCGTGAAAAGAATCGCCATCATTATCATACACTAACGCAGCAGAGCACATCGGTTCGAGATGAACGTATAGTAAGGTATACGAACGCATATACATGTAACAAGTGTCCAAAATCGGGGACTCGTGTCGTGATCTTCTGATCAGATCGTGGTCGAATTGAGAATCCTCTTTGGACAATCTTATATGAACGTATTTTCTCGTATCTAAATGGGCAAAAGTTCGCAACACCTGAAATATGTGTATCGTGACCGTACCGTATTAACCCTCAATAAATCGTATAAGAACGTATCGACTATCATCACCTGGTACCTAACACTTTAGTAATAGAGAATTCCCACGATAAATTACGATTTGATTATCGTAGTGTTTGTAATAGATCACACGACAGTTTCATGTAGATTTTAGCATTATAAGTCTACCCCTTTGGATTGTTTATCCACTACGTTGTGCATTTTTTGTGTATTTCTAAACTGATAGATTTATATTTTTTTCTAAAAGGTCGGTGAAACTTAAAAATCAGATACTCTATTCTCCTGATCATATGGTAAGCGACCATGAAAAAAGTGAGATAGCCTGTTTAGCTGCACAGGATTGGAAGGACTTCATACAGTCAAGATCAAAAGAAATGAAAAAAGGTAAAAAGACAAAAAGGAAATTGATTATTTGACATAATAAAGGCTATTCACAATAACAATATATAAGTTGATAATTTTTAGATTTCTGTTTTCAACTCTTACAATTCTAAGGTAGAGTATTTCTATTTCACGATGAAGTATATATATACATGTATTCAATAACTAAAAGTTTTGAGCTCTTTATCTCGCTAGGAATTTATATACTTACAAATAGATTATGATTAAGCATAAAAAAATACACATGATTAGAAAACCAGATATAAACTACAAAAACATCAATAGGTCAATAGGATAAATCAATTTCATAATATTAAATACCGAATGGTTTACGTCTTTTAGATATGCTATTAATATTCTGATTGAGTAAAGTGTCTGTTGATTAAAGATTTCATTTTCTTCTTGGAGAATAATAAACTAACAATGGTGTTTTTTCTTTATATACAGGCTCCATTATCTACGTAGTAATACCTACCGATGTTAAAGATTTTTATAAAATTTGTTCGATTACATTCTATCAACTTTTTCAAAGAGGTGTCATTTCAAAGGTAATGTTAAAATACCTACAATAAATATCAGTCTTTATAAAATAATAACACAAGAACTTTGCGACTTTTGTCTTTAATTGTTTATCTGGCATTCAGTAGATACACATGATTACTAAATGACTGATTCTTATGTACCTAATATAGCATACAAATCATAGCTTTTATAAACAATAACTACCCACTGTTTGTCATTGTGAATATATAAATGTAGGTAGAATTGCGAAATACCACTGTCCCTATCTACCATTTTCGATCAGAGACTGACATAAAAGCACCGTTTGAAGACGTCGACGAGGAAATTCGTGTCAAGCTTCTAGATTTGTCAAAGAGAAAGGTCAAAGCTTATGAAAACAGTAAGATATTTCTTTATATATAAAATCTGTCTTACTCTTTTTAAGCATTTAGATTTCGTCTCTTTATAAGTGTTAGATTCTTAACGTGCACAAAACCAATTATTGCTATCAGTAAAAACAGGTTATTTCGACCGATATTGTAAATACTACGTTGAAATTAGTCGAATGCAATGTCCATTAAAGATAAAAAAAATAAAAATATAGAATGGGCAGAGCTAAGTACAACGAACATTGAACAATATACGTATACAAAAATAAAATAAATCAGAAAAGACTTGTTAAATAACACGTAACAATGTTTATCACCAAAATATTATCAGTTAATGGAAAAAAGTTAGTGATCAGAAGCAACAACCGTCAAAAATGCAACATACAAATACTGTTTCGCATAAATGAAGCCTGGATAATTGCATAAACAGTTACCTCACACACACACTTACCGAAAGTGTATATCGAGATACGCTTGGTACATTCGGTCTTCATAATGAAAGGTATAAAACATCCATTTTTAATGGGGTAGCTTATAATTAAGGCCAAATGGACTTTTGCATGTTTCAAAAAAAAAATCCATATGAACACAGTAAGGTTCATTTATCCTCCTCGCATATAGATAGATGTTGGTAAAATACATTGACCAGCCAGAGGAGAATTAGGAGGAAATTGTACCGATTTTAAAAAAGATTTAAGACTATTTTGTTGTCAAATTTACTAATCAAACTTTAACATTTACTATGTTGAACAAAGCTATTTCTAGTGGTCGGCCAACGGGATACAAAACTAACAATTCTTTCCCACAAAGACAAAGAGCACACGGCGGGTGAGGCCGTTCAGCAGAGGATGCTCACTCCTCAATGGCACCTGATCCTAACTTAATTTTTCTAAGAGGTCCGTGTTCGCTCTTCTCCTGTTTTGTAATTTTCCTGTGGACTATTGAATTGGAAAACTTTGAACAAGGTCCATGCCATGTTTTTGTTTACATCTTAGTTGCTGAAGAGAAATACATTAATTACTTAAAACCAAATAGGAAATAACAATACTGAAAAAGTTAAAATATGGTTATATAAAACTTGCAGAAAGAAAAATGTGTGTTGGAACTTAAAGTCTTCACAGACTGTATGTAAATAAAGGTTATCATCTTCCATGAAAAATGACAATAACAAACCGTCAACCATCTGAGCAGAGCAACACGGACCTCTAAAAAGATAGAGGTGGAATCAGGTGCCTAGAAGGAGTAAGCATCCCCTGATGACCGGTCGCACCCGCCGTGTGCTCCATGAATCTCGGATGGAAAACATATTCTATGAGTGTGCATATATCAAAGATCAAATACATGCAAAATGAGACAGAAATTCCGAATAAAATTGTCCAGTTTCTGGTGCCGTTTTAATATTACATTATTCTTTGGCTGACTCTTGAATTATTGAATTTTTAATATCGCCCTTCAAGTCAGGGTAAATATTTATTTTCAGGTCATAAAATGTTGCCTAACAACTGGTTACTCAGAGAGATAAATCGATTTTGATACACAAGACACACTATCCAACGTTAATTGTAATTGTGTATACTTTGAACACCAATAACTGGTATACCCAGTTATTCGTAATAATCTGTAAGTAAGTAAGTTGTATATATGTCTTGTAGAGGACATTGCGGACTGTGCTAGATCATGGATGTATCACAGTATGATGGATGGACTCTGTCAAACGAGAACCTACAAAGAAGCTAACGATATTTGTGAATCGTTTTTCAACGATTTAAAAGTCCATCTCTTTGGAAGAAAATGGATAGACTTTGAAATTTGCGATGTGATTTTTCAAAAATTATAATTGAATCTTTATCGTTCTGATGTATAGTTCATTTTATTGATTTTGTGCTTAAATCAGTGTTACTACTTGAAAATTAAAAATAAATCTTTTGGAAAATACATTGTTTATTAATCTTAGTATCATTATCATTATAAATATTAATTTATCTTTACCCGATTCAGGTTTCATCATGACTTTATATTATATTAGCGTTTCCAATATAATGTTATTAGATTTAAATGGAGTTGTGTGGTGAACAATTTTATGTTATTTCAAATGAAAATGGCTAGTTGAAGAAACCATATATAGCACAGACGATTCTAAAATGGAGGTACTAGGTGTTATGAACCATATAACCAGTTATATATTGTAACGCTCTCCAGGGGAATGAATACATTTAATCTAAATTGAACAGGATTTTATCTATCTAAATTCTATATTTTTATTTTTTATAAAATAATATTTTGTCACGAATATTTTAAGTTGTTTAATGTCTAGAATGACAATACAGACCCTTAGCTCAAAGAAAAAGACTTACAAAGTTTACAAATTTATTCAAAGTATAAGCAAAACTCTCGTAAAATATTTCACATGTACAAGAAAAAAAAATATAAATTATATATATATATATATATATATATATATATATATATATATATATATATATATATATATATATATATATATAAAGCAACACTAATTGTAAAACGTTAGCGCTTTCATTTCATATCTTCAGACGTTTTACAGTCGTTAAAATTATGCCACAATTACGTTACCCAGTGATAACGTCAACAATAATACTTTGACGAAGGAAACAATCAAATAGTCAAGTTATATAGCGTTAAATATAATATAATATATATAATATGTAAAATAAAATCAAAACGATGAAACAGTCTTTATCAAACTATTTAACGAAGGTTTTAGTGACTTTATAAAATGTTTTTTCTTTTTCCCTTCATTCAATTGGGTTGTCCGTATAGAATTTATGAAACGGAAACACTGAAAATTCCCCGTGGCCACAAATATCAAGATGTTGACTAAGTTTAATTCTTCTGTACTCGGATTGATTGACGTGTTGTTTGTGTATACGAATACGGGTGCGTAGAGCTGTTCCAGTTTCTCCTATATAAAATTATTTGCATCCGCTACACGTAATGTTGTATATAACATTTTTCCAGGCACAAGACATGTCCGCATTAATAAAAAAGTCCTTGTTTCCGAACTTGAACGATTTCCCGACTTTAATATATTGGCAAGTTCCACAAAGGGCCGGGGATCGTTACACTTTACCTAATAAGATTGATGTTGTTGAAAAGAAGCTTACAAAGTATCCTTCGGAGATTCTTGGGCTGTCTTTTACTGTTGATGTAGTTTTTCAGCACTTCGGACATTTTTTCATCAGTTTGTAGAATGTCGTTAAGCTTACCTACGGCAGGAGTTATATTTTTATCATTCGAATTATGCGTAGTTACGAGTTGTTTTCAGTAGGATTAATTAGGTTTCCCCTGTTCAGTGCTAATGCTTTTTTGATACCATCGTCTATGATTCCTAGTGAATAACATTGTTTAATCAGGCTCGCTTTTAATTCATGTTAACGTTCATTTCTTTTTTCGTTGTCACTAACTATGGTACATACACGCCTTGCTAAGTTGTATGTAGTTGCTCGTTTAGCAATATTAATTTCGACTAAATTTAGAATATCTGAATGTCTTAGATGACTATAACAATGAAAACTCTCATTAATAACTGAAAATTTATGTTATTTATTGAGGGAAGAACCCATTATTTAATAAATTATTTAAAGAAAATAATTAATTAAATATATAAAATAAATACAAAAAAATATATAATATAGTAAAATAAAGACTATTCTTCACTTACTTCATAATGAAAGAATATTCGTTCGTCCTAAGATGAGCGAAAAGCAAAAATGATACTGAATTTTAACAACCCAGTATTAATATACTCTTAGATCCTCCGGAGCAACACATGTGCGTAGCTAGTATCGACCTTATTAATAGAACAATAGATACAATTTTATTATACATAAAATAATACAATTAAAAAAGTTAGTTTTCTTAACTACATGTATAGTCTGTCCGAAATTATTGCTTCCATCACTTTTTTGATGATTTTTAATAAAAATACACATACCTGTGAAAGAAACACAGTTGAAATCGATAAAAGGCAAAATATACAAGATATCTTCATTTAAACATTATCATTTTTCACTCATAATAGTTCACAGGAACGAAAACAAATTTCATACGGTAAATGTTTACATCTTTTCTCCATTCTGAACTCACTCGGAATACCTCGCACAATTTTTCAACGTTATCATCCCAGCTAGTTCATGGCTGATACAATACAAAATCCCCGTAGACTGACTATTTTGGGATGTATATTGAAAGCAGAAGCAGTAGAGGGAGCTTTCAAAACAGATAATCTGGGTATCTTTTCTTTTTCAAAGTGGATGAACGTAATTTGAGCACAATTTTATCTATGAATAATTTTATTTTGGTTGTAACGCGGCATTTGATTAGATAGAAAAATTTAGTTAAGTTACTTAAATTTAACCTGGTTTGCAAGTCACAAGACACGTCACAATGCACCAACGTCAAAAATGTACTAAATCGCTTGACGTAACGATTGAATTTTAAACATATTATATCATTTTTAAAAGTAAAACGCACTCAATTTGTTCAGAAAATTACAGAAAATGAAATCATAAGGAATTAACTCAATATATATCCAAGCTATAATCGTATAACCTGGGTTGGTGCAATTTACGCTTATTTAAAGCGCTAAGCATAGCTGCGGCGCTTTTTTGTCGTCAGATATTAATCCTACTTCCACTTTGGTTTAATCGTTTCCGAAATACCGCCACCTATTGGTGGATACTGAAGAAGTCGTACCCTGGAGAACTCATAACTATGTAGTATATATAAAGAGAGAACTTTTAAATATCTTCAAGTTATCCTGCATGCGGATCGATACATTTGTTTTACCAGAATTCATTTGGCAATAAGTTTCATTTAAATGTCATTATGATATATCAGATACGGGTGCTCCAAAATATATCATAATGATTTCTTTCGAATTAGCATTTTGAAGAAAAAAATGGATGTTATATGCATTGAGTTGTGTTTTAGGTGTTAAGTAATAATTGGAAAAATTCCGCGATACATGTATCTTATCTTATTAAAAGTGTTAATTATTGTACACACATCCCGCCTAAGTCCTTTCAAACCGTGCAATTACCTGTTATTTGGTACTAGTAATTTGATTAAAATTCATTATCGGCATGGGGCACAATACCCACGTTTACCCATAATATTTCGAGCAATATGTTACAATTATAAACACCATGTTTAACATAAAAATCTAGAATTTTTTATACAACATTTTTCGATTAACACCTTTTCCACGATAATTTGTGCTTCTTTCTATTAACATTATTTTAGGCTTCGTTTTTTGTATGCAATATTTCATTTTTATTTTATTTGCATTGATCTGTAATTTGATAATTATCCAAAAACCAATAATTTGAATATAATTTATTAAAAGTATAACTGTCGAGTGACTTGAAATACTACAGTAAATATATGTAATAATCGTTATAAAGTGATACCTCGTTTAATTTGCAAATATGATTTTATTAATGATTTAATTTATGTACAATATGAACAAATTATGCAGTTATAAAAACACTTAGTAACAGTAAAAATTGAACGTGATGTGTAAGATTCAACATTGCGTTAAATCAAATATGAGTATTAAATATTTAAATGAATTCGTGTAATATGTGATAACCGTACCCATGATATTGGTATATATAAAATGAAACTTCTTGCCAATTTAATATTGCTTGATAACGTCGAAAATATTAAGTTTTCTATCTGATGTCACCAGGCAATGTTTAAAAGACTGTTTTCTGTGGGAAAGGATATTGGAACGACATATACAAAAACAAAGTTAAAAATATATTTGACAAACAAATATGTGAATTTAATTACAAATCGCTGAACAATACAGTGTGCTGTAACATCTTTCTTTTTAAATTCAAATATAGGTCTTCTGCCTCTTGTAATATGTGTAGCGAAATTGAAGATGTAAAACATTTGATTTTTGAGTGTGAACATGTTAAGATGATATGGTCAACTTTAAGCTTAGTTTTAGGATTTGATATACAGTGGAAACAAGTTATTTTGGGTTTTTACTTTGAACGAAATGACAAAATACGAGTTTTGAATACTATTGTGTCTTTCATAGCCTACAAGATATTTAAATATAAAATGTGGTGTAGATTTAAAAACAAAACAGAGACGTATAATGCATTGGTTATATATTTGAAAAACAACATAACATACAACATTGATGTACTTGTAAATATTTCAAAAATACAAATGTTTAGAATTAATATTGTGAAATTTGCAGATATGCTGAAATTGTTATAATTCATATCATATTTCTTTACTACTATCTATCTTGACCCGAGATAGTTGGATATTGTAAATGGGCTGTTAAGTAATGTGAAATAAATAAAAAAAAATATTTAAAAAAAAAAGTTTTCTATTTAAGTTCAAGTTTTCTAAAAGGAACCCATACCCTATTACATGGCTACGAGTTTTCTTGGGTACGACCTCTGATAGCGCTGGCGAAAACAGTTCTTTTATCCAATTGCAACTTCTCGGTCTTTCCGGTTGACCTTGTATGTCTTGCAAGTGTCACTACAGTATTAAAGTTTACTATATATCCCTACCATAAATGCGCATCTCTAGATAGAAGTAATAAATTCAAAACAAACTTCTGCAAAAATCATTTTGATATTTTTTAAACAACATTTTTTTCTACAATTAACGTATCGCCGTATGTCAATCAAAGTAATTTTTCAGCCAATAAAATAATAGCGTCGATTCACTCCGGTGATGTACTCTGTTGCTCCGCCATATGCTTCGACAAACAAAGAAAACATAGCAGTGGACATATATTGCCCTGTAGAGAAAAATGGTGAATGAAAAGGTGTAGCTAGGGGACATGCAACACGGATAGTAGGTATTCCGAGAGATCAACAAGTGGGATTAAATTTATCCCTTTTCCCAAAATACAACTAATATTGAAACATGTAAACGATGGTGCGCTTGTGTGGAAAACAAGCATATCAACTAAACGACAAAGTGCTTCGAAATAGAAATAATTCAAAGCACTTTTATGTGTGTAGCAAGGTAAAATATTAAATTTATTTGGTTCATATAAATTCATGATTTGTTTATAGACATTTCTTTCGTGTTGGTACATACATAGACTCTAGAGTCCTTACTATAAAGAGTATACATGTATACATTGAATCAGTTACGCAAAAAAGGGAAAAACTAATGACTTACATGTATGAGTATGTCTATTAAATGTAAAACAATATGTTTATAATCATCATTTCATATTTATATTTCATTCTGGACTGTATAATCAGCAAATATCCATTAAACATTTTATAAATTTAATCATTTGCAGCACTTCATTGATGGTGAACCATCTGAAAAGTTCCCAGACCCTTTATCAGCATTACGCCATAACATTACTACACCAAGTCGTTCGGCACCAAACTAAAACGACGACATGCATTAGAGGACATTACCCCAAAAGAGTCTGAGAAAAAATCAAGGATGTTTTGGTATACATATATATTTCATGTATACTTGACGATTCACAAACGTTGACAGAATATATGAAACAGAAACTGATAAATAATAAACAATTTACATGTAGTTCAATTTTATCACAGGGCTTCAGCCGATAATAATCAACCAAAAGATATTGAAAATGAGGTAGAAACAACAACCTGTTATACCCGGGAAATGGCAGAAGTATTGCATGGTAACAATATTAATCTTGATTCTTAGATTCAAAGTAGGGCTTAAAGTAATTGAAATAAACATGACTCATTTTCTCTAACAGCATACACATTGTATCTACTCATGGATAATTTCTTTCAATATTTAGTTCTTGTCTTGTAAAAGTAAGAAAGTCACAGAAAAGAGCACCCGTGATCAAAAGCTGATATTGTACCTGATACCAATGACAAGGATTTCTTTTAAGAGTGTATCTGGAACCTGATCTTTCTAGAAAAAAAAATCTTGCTTTTTACAAGCCTCATCCATGCTTATATCTCTCACTGAATATGGACATTTTAATTCAAGGATACCCGTTACAGAATTCTCACAAAATTTTGCATCGGGTGTTGCACCAAAAAAGGAAAAAGTGGATTTATGACCAATCCAATATCATGTATATAATTTCCTGAGCTTTTTATATACATTTGTTTAGCAGTTTTTTCATTTGTTTGCCCACATGAAGTGGGCGCTGATCATGATGTAAATGATTTTTTATCAAAGGTGTTTTTTTTATGAATTTTGCAGTTGTTTCTCTTTTTCTATTCACAATCGGACCAAAATGTGATGCCGTTAATCTTCCTGCTCTTTGTGAAAACCATGTAGGACTTGCTGTCTGTACTCTTGTTTCCTTCTCAATCTCCATCGCTCTTTCTTGGGAAACCTCCAAGTCTTTCCAATGATCCCTGCGTTTGATCGCATGATAATTTAACATAAAATAAGGCTTCGGAAATCCAGTGTTACCACACACATCTGCCTCCTCTGGTCTTGGTTCAAACAGGGGTTTGATTAAAGTTGCCTAAAATGTTTACTATATTCATTAAACATGTAATTAATGCGTTTAACTTTTTATTTTCAGATACTAACAGTTTGGAATTTTTGGCACTTGAAGCAGAGAATAGAAATTAGAGGAGAAAGTCCATACTCTATTAAATGAAAAAGAAGACCTTAATAAAAAGAACAGAGATCTTCAAGAAAAAGCCGAGAGCCAATCACATATGAGATGTTATAATCTCAAATGCAATAACAAAATAGATGAATTTAAATATTATACTGGCTTATACTTTAAACACATATCACATCCCTTTGCAATTTCACCTCAAGACTGCAACACTGTTTCCACAAACTGGTTAAATTATATGTTTTATCGTTTTGGTTCGATATCCATCTGGCCAGAGAGGGAAGTTCTGATTCAAAACATGTCTCCGAAATTTAGAGAGGAATTTCCCTATACACTTGTTACGCAGCACAGTTAAGGCTGTCAATAAATTCCGTTCAGACAAAAAGTACGGGAAATGTGCATTATGACATCACGGTATAATTACAAACCTCGAAAGTAAATATTAATTCATTTATAAGCAAAATTAATTTATACTAATCTTTTAATTAAAAAACAACAAATGCTATAACTTACAATTTTGATGTCCGTTACATCGTACACTGTGAAAAATAAGCGAGAGTTCGTTTTTGCTGTACTACAAAATATGACGTCATATGCTTCAAAATGACCCATTAAGTTAAGTCATTGAAGGCTATCATGCAGTTTTTAGTGAAGAAAAATAAATGTTATAGAGTAAGGAAAATTATAAATGAATATTTTATTCGACATTATTATTAGTAGAATTCTACCTATATAGTCTTATTTTCAATTTGTTATTATTATGCATCGTATAATGAGGCAACCTCAGTTTTGTTTGAAATATCGTATATCTTAAAGCTGGGTACCTAAATAAATCATTCAATTGCAAGGGCATACACTTTTGGATCATGACAATTTTTAAATGTGAATTTGAAAAATGCTATGTAATTTAAAAACTTCTGAGATCCTTGTAAAATCTTACAACTTAATTATTTTTTAATGAAATTAACACTGTGACCTTCAAACTTTTTCAACATATGTATTATAATAATGGTTTCTGGTAGCAAATAAACTTATCTAAATAATTTCGCAGCATTTTTCAAAATATACGATATAACATCAAGTTATTTTATTATTGAGTTATGAATTTTGCCATCGATTATGCCCTTGCAATATTGAAATTTTTAAATGACCTCAAAACCACAAATACATCTGCTTGTACCATGCGCTTGCCATATCACGTGACCACTTTGAACATAAAATATTTTACTGTTATATATATATTTCAGAAATATATTGCATTTGAGCGACTTTTATTGATTTTTAAAAGGACATGCCCATTAACGTTGAACTAAAGTATACGTGTTTTCATCACAAAAATTTTGTTTCATTGTTGTGATTATGTGTAATTTTTGTCATTGTAGTTTGCCATGACAGGCTTTCTTTTTCTGTTGATGTCCCTGGTCTGGAACTAATCATCTGAGACACAGGCTGGGGTAATATTTTGGGTCCTCTGGGCTTGTCTCACTGCTGGGATAAACTTGTTGACGCTGGTTCAGCTGGTATCTCCTTTAACCCATTTATTTTCCATGTCTCCGTCATCATAATTAGTGCAAGCACATGTGCACACTTACCACAGGAGCTACATTTCTAAAGAATTTAATTATAGTAAGCCCCAAACTTATAGTTATAGCTAAAAATTACAGTTCAATGAAAATAAAGATCAGTCAAGCTTTACAATTGCAGTGGGCCTCTGTGATCTTTTTGTTTAGTTTACATATCTCTATATTAAGAATGTGAAGGGGGTCCGATTTCTTCATGCTCCTATATATTTTCCCTGTTAAACATAAGGTATTATCAGAATGATTGAATGTTTTCAATGAATGAAGGTATGATCCCTTATTAAAGGTATTTGCTCTTTGTTTTTTGCCGCAGAGTTGGGTCATACGGCAAGTATTTAGCTGAAAAACCATCCGGTATATCGCGTAACTCGCAGGTAGTGCTGTCGTCTGCCATTGTTGATGTTGTCGGAAACTTTGACTTTACAGTCAAATGAAAAAATCCTTTTATGCTTCAAAAATAAAGATACACTTACATTTATTGCGAAATGCTTTGATTATGGTTTGTTTTAAAGTCATCAGCATTTTGTTTTCACTGTAACACGACAGCATGTATTAATCAGCATGTATTAATCATTTTTAAAAAGATTTATGCATTTTATAACAGGCATATCCAAATTCTACATCATTTCCGAATTCTGTGTTAGTGCATTTTTACAATAACGAACAAATCCCGATTCAAATATGATTCTTTACATGTATTTTTATATCAATCGATATATTTTTAACACTTTCTTCCCGGCTTAGCGCTTTTCAGTACTTTCAGTACTTTGATTTATAATCCGCTTCGCAGAGTACATAATCGCGCAATAATTTGACTATTATAGACACATACTTTCTTCCCTGGGGTGATACTGCTTTAGCTACCGAATTAAAAAACTCAAAGCTGTATTTATTCTTATGTTCGGACGTATATTCAATACTCTAGAATGTTTAGTTGTTGAAATTATTTAAACAATAAAATGCTTTCTTTGGTGATTCATTCGGGATATGAAGGTAGCGACATTGCAGAAAAAATACATAACCCGCGTTAGCGGGTTATGTAAATTTTTTCTGCAATGATCGCTACCTTCATATCCCGAATGAATCACCAAAGAAAGCATTTTATTGTTTATATTAACATCTTTCTTTTAACTAATTAATAAATTGAGCGTAAAAAGTAAGTAAAATTCACTAAATTACTGTTAACGTACATAAGTACGTTAGCTAAAAGAAACAGCCAAATCGTCTCCTGTGAGACTTTGAGTCTGTCATCATCATGGTTATTTCGTGCAGTCCGTGATTTTTCTTAGTTCGCTGTAGGTCTCGACCAATCGATAAACTGGGCGTGTCAATTTCAGTCCTGTCACTTTCTTGTCAGTTTCAGCCGCTGTAGATTTCGACCAATCGATAAACGGGGCGTGTAGATTTCAGTCTGGCTGTTTCTATAGAGCTATGAATTAACTATATGTCTCCGTAAGAAATAGAGGGAATAATACTTGGTAGATGTAAATATAGTTCATTAACCAACTACGTAATACTTTTGATTGTGCATATTCTGTGTTATTAATTTTAATTTGTACACTTTTCAATGACAATTGTGTAACTGATACGTGTATTTACAATTTAAGCTGAAGAACTTGTAAATTGTTCTTGATTCTAATCCTTTTGTTTATGTTTTATACAATAAATATGTTCAAATCAACCGGTAATATTTAAACAAATACATTGCAGAAAAAATACATAACCCGCGTTAGCGGGTTATGTAAATTTTTTCTGCAATGATCGCTACCTTCATAACCCGAATGAATCACCAAAGAAAGCATTTTATTGTTTATATTAACATCTTTCTTTTAACTAATTAATAAATTGAGCGTAAAAAGTAAGTAAAATTCACTAAATTACTGTTAATGTACATAAGTACGTTAGCTAAAAGAAACAGCCAAATTGTCTCCTGTGAGACCTTGAGTCTGACATCATCATGGTTATTTCGTGCAGTCCGTGATTTTTCTTAGGTAGTTGTAGGTCTCGACCAATCGATAAACTGGGCGTGTCAATTTCAGTCCTGTCAATTTCTTGTCAGTTTCAGCCGCTGTAGATTTCGACCAATCGATAAACGGGGCGTGTAGATTTCAGTCTGGCTGTTTCTATAGAGCTATGAATTAACTATGAGTCTCCGTAAGAAATAGAGGGAATAATACTTGGTAGATGTAAATATACCTCTTTAAAAGCCTTATGTAAGCTTAATGATACACGCACATGCGCGTTTTATCCTATACATATTATGTGAAATATGCTTTTGGTAGGTTTGCCTTGTTTTTCTCAACTACTTTACAATACTTGGAGTTAGATTAAACTTTTTAGGTCACCTGAGTCACCTTTTGCAATTGGTATTCGTCCGTCGTCGTGCGTCGAGCGTTAACAATTTTACAATTTTAAATTACTTCTTGAAAATTACAAGGCCAATTGTTACCATTTTTGGTGTAAAGTATCTATGGAGTAAAAGAAATCTGAATTGAGAAATTCATGCTTCTACCACCCCCATGAATATTAGTATTCATATCTAAATTTCCAACGAAACAAGCCCCTATCCCTCTCCCTTTCTCATATTCTCTGTTTCTCTCCTTTAAAAAAGAATTCAAAACATCGCCCGATATTTAATGACAGGAATATTATAGAAAACGAAATAAATCTCAATTGTACAAGATGGCTGCACATCCCCCTTAAGGATCATTAATTTTTACCATATAATGGTAAATCGAGAAATTGTTGCGGTATTGCTAAAAAGTTCTATGAAAGTTGATTCCAATATGAACCAATCTAAGGGTGTCGCAGAAAATGAAGGAACTTAAAGATAACCAAGCTTTTATAAGAGAATGACTGTTTTTGTTTCGTCCATATTTGTTTTCAGTTATACATATTTTTTGTGTGTCTTAGAATAATGCTGGATCGACGATCTTCACCATTTACATGAATAATTAAGCGGAAACACGTACGTCAGAAAGTACTAGACCTGTGGGGACAAACAGAGAATATAGATCAAGATGGAGCTTAAAATGATTTCAGATTATTCTCTGTTGAACTCGAACAACTTTGATCTGTGTTTGGCACCTCGTGTAGGAAAGATAACAGAAGTTTTCAGTATGTATCAATCAAAAATAATATATTGAAATATGCACGTTTTGACATCGTTCTTTTAGTGGAAATATTAATAAATTAAACGTTTTCTTCCTAGGTCGACATCTTGACGCCTTAGACGATGATAAAATCATCACCATTGTAGACTTTGGAACAAATGACGGAAGAAATATTTTTCCATTTTTGAAGATCATGATCGGTAAATGAAATCTTCAAATTTATAAAGCAATAGAAAATAAAAAACTTAATTTATCAATTTTGAATTTTAAAGTTAAAATTCATGATAAGTTATGAACTTTTCTGAGGATAAATCATTTTACAGAACAAATTCGACGCCGATCAACGAAGTGTGACATTAATATTGTCCTCAATGACCAACCAACAAACGATTTCAATGTATTGGCGAAGAATGCAGAAGGTTTGTCATTATACTAATTCAACTTCAGATGCATTTTACATCATTATAAAATAAATGTGATATATAGTATGGTGGCATATCTCTGCCCCTAGTGTGCAAGTTATTTTTCTATTAATTATGTCGACATGCAAGATAAATATGTCGACATGCAAGATAGTTATGTCAACATGCAACATAACTATGTTGTCATGCAAGAAAACTGCAATCAAATAAGAATTATAAAAAATCTCAAATATCGCCAACATGTGACGTCCAAAATGCTAGATGCTACCTATTTATGTCGACATGCAACTTATTTATGTTAACATGCAAAATAAATATGTTGACATGCAACATATTTATATCGACATGCAACTTATTTATGTTAACATGCAACTTCTTTATGTCGACATGCAACTTATTTATGTCGACATGCAACTTAGTTATGTTTACATGCAAGATAAATATGTTGACATGCAACATATTTATGTCGACATGCAACTTAGTTATGTTGACATACAACTTATAAATTGCATGTCAACATATCTATCTCGCATGTAAACATAACTAAGTTGCATGTCAACATATTTATCTCGCATGTCAACATAAGTAAGTTGCATGTTGACATAAATAAGTTGCATGTCAGCATATTTATCTTGCATGTTAACATAAATAAGTTGCATGTCGACATAAATAGGTAGCATCTAGCATTTTGGATGTCACATGTTGGCGATATTTGAGATTTTTTGAGATTTTTATAATTCTTATTTGATTTTAATTTTCTTGCATGTCAACATAGTTATGTTGCATGTTGACATAATTATCTTGCATGTCAACATATTTATCTTGCATGTCGACATATTTGATAGAAAAATAACTTGCACACAAGGGGCAGATATATGCCACCATAATATAGAGTTTTCGCAGTACAGTTAAGGCGGCCAATAAAAATATCGGCGCATTTTTGTGATGAAAACACGTATACTTTAGTTCAAAGGGCATGTCCTTTTTAAAATCAATAAAAGTCGCTCAAATGCAATATATTTCTAAAATATATATATAACAGTACAATATTTTATGTTCATAGTGGTCACGTGATATGGCAGTCGCATTGTACAAGCAGATGTATTTGTGGTTTTGAGGTCATTTAAAAATTTCAATATTGCAACGGCATGTCAAAATTCACAACTGAATTATAAAATAACTTGATGTTATATCGTACATTTTTAAAAATGTTGCGAACTTTTTTAGATAAGATTAATTGTTACTAGAAACCATAATTTATAATGCATATGTTGAATAATTTTGAAGGTAACAGCATTAATTTCATTAAAAAATAATTAATTTGTTCAGAAATTTTAAAATTACATGCCATATTTAAAATTCACATGTAAAAGTTTGTCATGATCAGATAAGTGTATGCCCTTGCAATTGAATGATTTATTTAGGTACCCAGCTTTAGGATATACGATATTTTATACAAAACTGAGGTTGCCTCATAGACCCCTTCACGATAACTGCGGTACTGCTCTCTTGCAGGGCAAATTGATATACTTTGCCGAAATTTTAGTAGATAGATAATTAAATGACGTAAATGAAACAATTGACGTTACGTCATATTTCACCCAATTATGTCATCTTGCCCTGCAAAAGAGCAGTACCGCAGTTACCGTGAAGGGACTAATTATACGATGCATAGTTATTAAAAAAAAATTGAAAATAAGAATATATAGGTAGTATTCTACTAATAATAAAGTCGAACAAAATATTCATTAATAATTTTTGTTAATCTATAACATTTATTTTTCTTCACTAAAAAACTGCATGATAGCTTTCAACGACTTAACTTAATGCGTCATTTTGATACATATGACGTCATATTTTGTAGTACAGCGAGAACGAACTCTCGCTTATTTTCAGTGTGTACGATATAACGGACATCGAAATTGTAAGTTATAGCATTTGTTGTTTTTAATTAAAAGATTAGTATAAATTAATTTTGCTAATAAATGAATTAATAAGTACTTTCAAGGTTTGTAATATACTGTGATGTCATAATGCACATTTCCCGTATGTTTTGACTGAACGGAATTTATTGACAGCCTTATCTGTGCTGCGTTCAAAAATTTGTATTTAGTATCGTGTTGGTAGGATACAAAGCAATACCACGCCAAAGCTTTATCCCTGGGTATTTCATAAATGGTTTATTTTCTACTGTATAATATATCGTTTGCTCCTACCAACAGTTTCAAGACTTAAGGTAGGTATTCATTCAATGTTATATATGCAATGGACGTGTACTTACGTATAATTTGTTACTTATCTTTCTTTTTTTTTTAAGGCTTGACTTTTTTTTTGATAGCAAGAATCACTGCAGCTTTGATCAACTTATCATGATATAAGTTTTAAATAGTCATTTAATAATATTTTGTCTTTTACCAAGATACGGACACAAAGAGTAATTGACGTGTGTCATGTCTCGTCAAAGTGTATCAAACAAACGATATATGATAAACAATCAGTGAGTTTGCATGACCACCGAAATTTGATATTGACAGAGAATTTGTTGGTACAAAGGTTGAGACCGTTAGGTGCACGTCATTGTTCCGAGCAAATAAAAAGTAGTTACAGTATACTGTAGGAAAACAGTAACAATATACATGTACATTTATTGCATGATGCTGAGCGAAATGTGAAGAAATGAGACATCTAGTTTATGTTTAGATAGTGTAAAAGGCTTCTTTTCTCATTGGAGCAGCAGAGGCCATTGACAGAACCTCCGATCCCACTTTCCAAATGCTTGGACAAAACATTTTTCATTGATTCGACAAAATTAACTTTTGTATGTTATATAATTTTGTTACATGGTACTGGTTGAAGAATGTTGATTTGCATTTATAAAATAATATACGGTTTGATGGGTTAGGACCACGACATACTGCCTAAAGATTTTAAAAGGTGAATGCATTATGTATATATACCGTTGTGTGTCAAGCAATAAATACCCTTACATTATCATAAATTATTTGCTTTTGCTCTGGTGTTTAGAAATTTGGATTTTAGGGTGCCCTGGTCATGAAGTGAAAACTATCTCATGCTTTTAAATATGCTTCACAAATATTTCAGCTTAATATCATTTTGAGTAACTATGGGGTATTTTTTTTTCCCTCACTATACCTTATCTTTCCTCCTCTTAACTTTATTACTTTTTTTTTTATCTGTAATGATGTTGAGATGTGTCATTAAAATACAAAAATACATCTTCCTTCATAACCTTATGAGTATCAACTATATGGTAAACTCTTTAGACTGCCATTCCCTATCACTATTTTTCATATTTTCGGTACTCTATTTATGTTTTGTTCTATGTAAATATCTCGGTACAATTAGTTTGGTTCTCATATGCTATACATTATTGAATCGTCAAGCTAATAATGCGACACGTGACTGTTAAGTTTAAAACGCTATACATATCACATAAGATAATTTCTAACAATATGCTGTAAATACCCACATGATCGTCTTTGAAAGAATTCTGTGGTTCAAACCAACAGCAAGGTTCGTTATTTTAGAAGGAAAAAACCTCTATTTATAGAATTATTTTATTTTTGGTTTTAGGAAGCTTACTCATTCCTTGTTTATTTACGAATTAAATAATTGTTCAATGGCGTCTATAAGATACACACCGTGCCAAGCAGCTTTTATAGAAAAGCTTTCGAACAGACATTATCCAAGCATATGGGGGAAAATTCAATATAAGAAAAGTACCTGGAATCGTTTTTGATTTCTTTTAAACTTACTACAAACTACTGTATAAAGCGTAATTTTTTCGTTCTTCTTCACTTGCAAATGGTTGCCCAGCGTTTTAATTTCGCCCAGACGTACATGTAGTTGTGTTTAAAGAGGGATACCTTGAGACATTCGAATTCGCCCAATCTTAAATTCGCCCACTAACAATGAGGGTGAAGGGGTGAAAATAAAACAGGGATGAATATTTCCCTGTATACAGTATACCCTTTGAAAGATGGACAACATGACATCGCTACGTTTATTCAAAAATGTTGTTATATAATGTAGATTAAGTTATGTTTGACGGTAAACTCTTTAAAGTGTTAAATAATTTCGTAAAACTCTATGTTTGATAGTTTTCAATGTCATTTAAGTACAACAACATTATGAATTTGTCCAAATAATGACGATACTAGTATTTTGATTCATTGTTTGTTTTTGTTTTTTTGTTTTTTTTTTTACAAAAGTTTACTATATCTGATGAGACAGAAGAGTTTGACGATTTTATTTATATTCAGAAAAAATCGCACATATCGAACCTCATTAACCACAACATGCCCTGGGTTTATGTTTTAGGTTTTCAGAAAGAAATGAACGACCTGTGTCTCCATGTGATGATCAACGCTGGAAATGCATATCGGCGCTGTCTACCCCACTCAAGCATTGATTTGGGAACATGTACCTTAATGTTGCAATGGATTTCTAGGTTAGTTGTTAAATATTGGAATATATTGATCAGAATAATCGTCTTGCTAAATGTAAGATTTTATATCCTTCACATTCAAATCTGCAGGAAAATATACATTTCTCTTTATTTTTAACAGTCTGACTACACTAGAGCCCATGACCAGCTACATTCGTATCATGAACTACTTTTAATGCTATGTTCCCACTATCACGATTCGCAGCGCGAATCATGGTCTCAATCATAGAGTAATAGTAGAAATCACATCAAATCTCATCAGATCTTGAAGTATGTCGTGCCAATCCTGTTAATTGTAGAACATTTTTTGTTTAAGAAAAGTTCTACAATCAACACGGTTAATTTCAATGGTTAACACTCATTACCATCGTATCAGATCGTACTGCATTGTGACTTATCGTAGAATGCCGCTTTAATCGTGTCCCTGATCGTATCGATCTTAATCAATATTGAGGGAGGCAAATACCACACTGCGCTGAGTTAAGTTGAGATGTGTTAATATGGTCAGTCCATTGTGATCGTGAAAAGAATCGCCATCATTATCATACCCCAACGCAACAGAGCACATCGGTTCGAGATTTAAGCCCCTGTCAACGCAACAGAGCACATCGGTTCGAGATTTAAGCCCCTGTCACACTGTCACGAGTTTCACCTACGATAGTGTACGAATTCAATAATCGCACTTATTCGGGGTTCATCGTAGAGATATTCGTAAGCTCTCTTCCTTCATCTCAGAAAATCGTCAAACGCGGCGATTGTTTTGAGCATGTTTAAAACCATCGTGTCCACAGTACGATTTTTAGGTATTCGTAGACTTTCGCAAGACACTCGCACTTCACTCGTACACATAGTCGCAAAAAATCTTCGACATTCGTAGGTAACTCGGGAAACTGCGTAATACCTACGATACTACGAATATCCTACGATTTATCCCGAGTATTCTACGAGTTCATGCGATTGTTTCTCGAGTCTTCCCCGAGTGTCCTCCGAGTAAATGGGAATGTAGTTCGATTTGATGCGAACACAATACGAACACAGTCGGTAAGGGGCGAGTGCAATACGAGAACCTTGCTAGTGAACTACGAGTTAGTACAAAAATACGAAATAAGTTAGTGTTTGGCAATAGTACTCTTTTTTATCTGATTACTATGGTGGCATATTTATGCCATCCATATAGTTTTAGTCAACATAACATATCACGTCAAGTCGCGATAACTATCTCGTCAAGTCAAGATAACTTTCTTGTTTCTCAACAAACTCCGACTTCTATTTTATCTAGTCAACATAAGCTATTACATTTTGTTGCGATAACTATCTCGACAAGATGAGATAATTTATCTTGTATCTTGACTAAAATGTGTTGCCTTTGCAAATAATGCCATCCACAAAATGAGATAATACTTGTATAACATGTGTATAATCGTATATCGGAACTCATTACTCAATCCCGAAAGTCACTTGTGCGTAATCAAAATGAAAGATATCGAATGCCCGTTAATTAGTGTCCGATTAATTATCTTTTAATATTTGATCTTCAGTTGAAAATTTATGTCTGTATTAATTTATAATTAACATGTATATATAAATATGCTGACTTATAGAGCTTTAGATACCTTGAATAAAAGACGGATGACGCAAGGTTGATATTGAACTACATGTAAATTAAATTAATCGATTAAAGATTAAAATAATACCTTTAAAAAACAATATGCAGAAAAAAATTTATCTTATGTTTTGATTAGAAATGAAAACATAAAATAAAATTCATCAAAATAGAACCAAAGGCAAAAACATGATTTTTTATTTAACTTTTTAGCATAACACGTTTAATCTCATGTAGTTTAAAGTATTTAAGACAGTGCAACTTTATAAATATGATGAAATGACGCAAAATACTGTGTGTTTTAAAGGGGAAAATAAATATCAGCATATTTATATATTTTGAGGACGGCCTCATAATTTTCATTAATGATCTTCTATGCAGATCAAAGGAGTCCTGGAAAATGAGTTCCAAAATTCTTTTATCAAATATCTATTTATTACTTATCTTGTTTTGCGAATGGCAGTATTTGCAAATGCCATGAATTTTAGTCAAGATACAAGATAAATTATCGAGATAGCTATCCCAACAAAAAGTCGATCTTGATCGAGAAATTAGAAAGTTATCTCGACTTCACGAGATAGTTATCTTGACTTTATGTGATATGCTATGTTGACTAAAAATTATGTGGATGGCAGAAATATGCCACCATAGATTACTAAGCACATTGTTCAGTAATTATGTAAGTTTATTACAGAACCTTGTCTTTCGAAATTTTACATATACTTTTAATTTCTTAATTCTAAATATATGAATTTTGTTTTTCATTTCATTTTATTCAGGGAATAAATCAAACATTACTGCTGCCACTTTCATGATTATTTAAACAATTCATGAACTAAAACAATATCAAGATCTTCGTTTATAAATACAGTAATAAACGTCCGTCAGCAAATTATGAAAACAAATTTACTTACAATGCAAACATTGTCACAATATGTATTTTGTTGGTAACCTTAACTCATAAATTTCTTCTATGTGTACGTGCTTTCATAAATGTACATATTTTATAATCTATATGAATATTACTCTGATTGCATTATTCATCTCAAGTTCGAAATAAAAAAAATATTTCCAGGTAAGTATTTTATGCAAAAATGCAATCATTAATTTTTGTTTAATAATCACTTTATAAATTAACACACCAGATATATAATCTTAAAAACTCGTATTGAATCGTGGTAATATCGTGTAATAAATCGTACAATTTCGTACTCATTCGTAAGAGTATCGTATAAAAATTGTCTTTCATCTTACCTGCTCGTAGTAAGATCTCAACGTTTTCGTTACTTAATCGCCGAAATTCGGACATGAATCGCCACAACTCGTCCTGTTATCGCACAAACATCGTACATTGTCGAGCAGACATCGTTGTCGAGTCGTACTAGATTCGAAAAATGCACCGTCTGTAGAATTATCGCAAGACTGACCTAGCGAATAATGGCAATTTGTAACTTTTAGTAATTCCTAGGCAATCGTAGTATAAATCGTGACAGTGTGACAGGGGCTGAACATATCGTAACGTATACGAACGCATGTGCATGTACATAAGCGTCCAAAATCGGGGACTCGTGTCGTGATGTTCGGATCAGATCGAGATCGAATTGAGAAGTCTATCTGGACAGTCTTATATAAACGTATTTTCTCGTATCTAAATGGGCAAATGTTCGCATCACCTGAAATATGTGTATCGTGACCGTACCGTATTAACCCTCAACAAACCGCATTAGAACGTATCGACTATTATCACCTCGTACCTTAACACTTTAGTTATAGAGAATTTCCACGATCAATTACGATTTGTCAATCGTAGTGTTTGTAATATATTTATATTACACGACCGTTTCATGTAGATTCTAGCATTATTAGTCTACCCCTTTGGATTGTTTATCCACTACGTTGTGCATTTTTTGTGTATTTCTAAACTGATAGATTTATATTTTTTTCTAAAAGGTCGGTGAAACTTAAAAATCAGATACTCTATTCTCCTGATCATATGGTAACCGACCATGAAAAAAGTGAGATAGCCTGTTTAGCTGCACAGGATTGGAAACACTTCATACAGTCAAGATCAAAAGAAATGAAAAAAGGTAAAAAAGAGTTATTAAAAATTGAAACGATTATAATGATTTGACAAAGTCAGTTAATCATCAATTAAACAAATAAATAAATAAATTAAGCTCATGCCACAAAAAAATACATGTTTACAAAAACATGACATCTGCTTTTTTAAAAATCAAAAATAGTGAGCGCTGTATCTCGCTAGTTATTTATAAACTAACAATTCCATAATGCTTGTTAAGCTTTAAATTTAGCAATACACAAGACTAAAAATTATCGGACAGATAGTATGTTAACATCAGAAAAAAAGAAATTAAAAACTAGAATATTAAAATCAAATAGTACATTTTAAATATAATATTTACTGTGTGATTGAGAAAGTGTCTATCGCTAAAACATGTCCATTTCTTCTTCTTTCTTTGCAGAAATATAGACTCACCATGAATTTTATCTTTACCTTACAGGCGCTATTATCCACGTAGGCATACCCACCGGTTGTAAAGATTTTTTTTCACTTTGTTCTTCTACATTTTATCAACTTTTTCAAAGAGGCGTGATTTCAAAGGTAATGTTGAAATACTTATACAAAACACACATACTTATAAAATAATGATGAAAATCCTTGAAACGTTGGTCTGTAATTGCGAATACAGATGTATACTAAATGAATTTAATTATTAGCTGCCTTATATAGCGTGTAAATCACAGCTATTGAGAACATTAATTGTTAAATGTTGTGTCATTGTAAATATATATTTAAACTATTATAAATGTAGAAAGAATTGGAAAACACTACTGTCCCTATGTACCATTTTCGATCAGAGACTGACATAAAAGCACCATTTGAAGACATCAGTGAGGAAATTGATGTTAAGCTTCTAGATTTGTCAACGAGAAAACTCAGACATTATGAGAATAGTAAGAGATTCTTTTATAGTGTTAAAATTTTGTTTACATTATTCCTATCAGTGAAAAAAGTTATTTCTACTGATATTCTAAAACAACAATGATATCAGTCAAATGCTATGTCCACTAACGACAAATAAACCTTTGAAATATTTTGTCGAATTAAATTTTTTACTTACTTTACATCAGATGTTTTCTCTCGTGATTTACAGAATGGTACTATATAATACATGTATATGTAACGCATTGTCGACTTGTTTTTGATTATCACGACCCATTCAAAACCGACAGCATCTTGCTACGAACTTTCGAAAAATTCTCTCTAATCTCTTAGCAGATAGAATTCAAACAGCCATGAGCGTCGTAATATTGTGAGGTTAATAATGCATGAACTTTTAACGTTAAAATAATTAATGGAATAGATCCCATAACACACCATAACACAGTCATCGGCTTCTTTTTATATGATTAACTTTGAAAATTCTACCATAAGTTTGATATCTATAAAGTTAACATAAAGATAACATATCTTGTTGAGTGTCAAAAGCTCAGATAGAATTTATTTGTAATACATGTAATTGTCCCATGATTTGAAAACCCAATAAAACATAGTTTGCCTGACACTGTCTGTTTAACAAACCAAGATACAGTAAAAAGAACGCGAGGGACTTATTACCAAAAACGACATACATATAAAGAAATAAACTAGATTGGGAAAGATTTAATTATTTGACACCTAACAAATTTTAGCGCTAAATCTATCTAGTTGAGGGAAAACCTTAACTTAGCAATCACATGTAACATCCCTTAAGAATACAACAGTTACTTACAAATAAAGTTTTCGCATAAAGGAAGGATATTGGCATAAACAGTTTTCTTCGACCCACATACCAAATGTATATCACATGACACGCTTGGTACAGAAGGGTAACATTAGGAAAGGTTAAGCGAGTTTAGACCATGGATACAGCATCCGTTTATAATGGGGTAGGCCAAATGATGGACTTTTGATTCTTTTTTAAAAAATACGTATGAGCGCATTGCGATTCATTTATCTTCTTTCACGTATAGAATGATTTTGATTAAATACATTGCCAGCCGAAGGAGAAAATTGTACATGTTTTAAGGGCTTTCAATGTGGGGCGGAGATAAAAGTTCAAACTATTTTTATGTAAACAGTGTAGCACTCCTACTATTAGTAAATGTGTAAATTCATAGGTCTGCTTTATATCGGATTGAAAAGAGATTCCATGAGGGAACATATATATAAAATTAAATACATGCAAAATGAACAGAACTTTTTTGTCTATTATCTGGTGCCGTATTTCACATCAACGTTTCGCTGAGCGTTGAATCATTTCATTATTTATACCGCCATTTAAGTCAGGATAAATATTATTTTCAGGTCATTAAATGTTGCCTAATACCTAGTATTTTCCATTTATCTATTTCAATAAATATTGCACTTTTGTAATTGTATTGTATGTAAACATGAAGAACTGGTATGCCCAGGTATTTGTAATCGTCAAAATTGTATATTTATCTTGTAGAGGACATTGCAAACTGTGCTAGATCATGGATGTATCACAGTATGATGGCTGGACTCTGTCAAACAAGAAACTACAAAGAAGCTAACGATATTTGTGAATCGTTTTTTGATGATTTGAAAGTTCATCTCTCTGACCGTAAATGGCTAGACTTTGAAATATTCGATGTAATTTTTCAAAAATTATAGTTGAATCTTTATATCGTATAGATGTATATTTCACTTTATCCGTTTTGTGCTTTAATCAGTGTTCCTTTTTCAAATAGTGTCGTGTTTTCGTCTTTGTATGATTACTACCAGGAACTGATATATAAAATAATCGTTAACATGTATGATGTTATTTGGTTTTATTCATTATATAATGCTGATTAATGTTTGATTTCCATATTTTGTTCACAGTATAATGAATTTGATATATTCTAGTGCGTTAAATATTATTCTAGTTGATTAGTGTAATTTGATTCAATAAAATATACAAGATGGGAGATACAGTTGATAAATTCAAACATTCCTAATTTCAGTATAGAGTTTTTCTTTTCTACAGAATGATACTAACACAAAATGTCTACTTTTTAACACTTTTAAAATGAAATGAGGTATAACACTAGAATGGACGGAAATTCAAAGACCACTAATTGAATATAAAAATATACAATTGTATCGCCTTGTTTCTGGACAAAGTTTCTCTCAATGACTTTGCGCTAACTTATATTTCAACCCTATTCTAAACGGGTTTTGCAGTGTCGTTTAATTTATAAAACCGACTGCTGTTCTAAGAGTTTAAACAACAGTGGCCCGTTTCTCAAAAAGGCCTACGTCCAGGCGTGAACTTAGTCCGGACTAGATCAGGGATTAAACCTCAAAACCAGACTAAGTTGCGTTTCACAAAAAGGCGGACACTTAGTTGGGGCTGAATTTGGGTTTAAATCTACGCCTGCTAATGGGTAGGCGTAAGTCCTTCGTCTGTACACAAAAATGGCGAGTGTTTTCTTTCTAAGGCAAAATAAACAGAGAATTTTAATTCTGGGTTGGTTTTACGTTATTAAGGAAAACAGTAACATTTATTGAGTGTATAATTTTAAACAATGTACATATTGTTCAATAATTGTTCCTTTTTTAAATTAATTAAGATTAAATTAATTTGATAAACAATGGGCTTAATTCATTAAACATATGTAGTATACATTATTACTCGTTAATAAGATTTACCTAGAGTATGAATAATTAAAGATGCATGGGTATACAACAATAACTGATATAAACACAATAATTAAAAATATGCCGTAATTCTAAATTATATACATGTATACACACTAGCTGCAGGTCTGTAGCTCCCGGTCTGAAAAAAAATCGGATGGACGACCTGGGAGCTACAGTACCTCCCATAGAAAAAACTGCAATTTACGGCGCACAAAAAAATTGCGCTAGTTTAGGACTGATTAATCTCATTTCCGAACACATTCTGTACAAATATTTGATTCCGAAAAATTCCTCGGACATTTTACTACAGATATCGTCACGTTGTTGTATGTTCCTTACCTATATTATTTGCAATGTATTCTCATTCTGTTTACCCCTAGTATCTTTACAAAACCGTATGAAAATTACATGTTATTCTTAATATCTATGAACTGGCATTTAGGTACAATTCATTTTAATTTGTCAAAAAATATATTTTAAGAAGGAAAAGTTTGTATCAATTTTATTGACAAGTGTTTGTCTAGATTCTTGAAGATTCTTAAAATTTCAAGTGCACGTCTCCTTGAATTTTCGGAAATCAAATTTATTAATCTTATATATTCTAAGATTGATTAATCAATTGCGTTCATATTTAAAATCAATTGTAATTCTTTTAAAATATGTATGGTCTACTATTTATGATCTTCGTGCATATGCAAATTTGTTGTTTATTTGTATTTGTTTTTAAATTGAATTGAACTTTAATCACTTGAATTCATGCTACTTTTGTTTCATCATGCATGTATTTAAGATGTATTTATATCAAGGAATGGTTTTTAAGACAAAAGACGCTATATTAACAAATTTAACTAGCCTGTCAGACTCATTATATACAATTATATACCTCAAATAACCCAAAGCAGATAAGAAAATATAAGACTCAAATATACTTGTTAAAACAACAAAGACCCTAAATACCTTATCCGGAGGGGATGGGGGATTAAACTTTTAGAAACCTTTCATTCATAAAACTTTCTTCAAAAAGGGAGGGGGTTCTTAGCTTATTCTTTTCATATCTATATAATAATCAAAAAATATTACTTTCATTACACAATACAGAAAGAAACAAACAAAACAATTAATTTATTACACCAAAAAACAGGAAAGGGATTTTGGGAGACCCCGGCCTATATTGTTGATAATTCCTGTGTTAGTAATTAGAAACACTATCTTTCAGAAATTTTTCAATTGAATCGCAGAAAATCAAGAATCGTGTCCATGCCATTGTCTTTATTCTGACAGTATTGCAACAGAGGATGGAACTTTTCTTCCTTCTGTAAACATGGACAATGTTCATGTACAAGCTATTTATACAAAGGAAATTTTCGATTTCAGTAGGTTTCTGTTTAAATAATAGTTATATTATTTTCTATTAATTATTCAGTGTTATGATAAAATAATAAAAAGCCTTAGCTAAGCATCTGAAACTGTCTAAATATCTATAAAGAATGACTTATCATTATGCATGCACACGTATGTGAGCATTTTTTTACTGTACCCTGCCCATGCATTCTATAAATATTTGCAATTTTACACAAATCTTGGAGTTAATTTCTATGCATAGTTTCGTTCAATTATGCACTATTGTGCTTCAATATCGTCTGCAATGCATTCAATTATCATTTATTTGGTTTTTGCAACCTCTTACTATCTGCTTTTTTCATATCGTCTGTATTTTCTCGAAAAAAAAATACATAATGTTACGAAGCGTATAGGCATTTGTTCTACTGTCATTAATATAAACTGTTATGAACAACTTAAACTATGCACATTCTGTGATAAATGTACAACATGTGTACTTTCGAGTACATGTACTATGAATTGGAAAATTGATCCACCATATTGGTACACCCGTCTGATAACAAAAAAACTAGCATGTAAACATATTATATTTTCCTATGTTTATGTATTGCTATAAAGTATATCTATCATTTAAAGCTAAGTTTTTAATTATAAACCCATTTAGTACCGATTATAGGACTACCTTAATTCAGATTTTAATCTTTACACTCTAAGTAAACACTTGCCTTATCAAAATATTAATCAGTGAATAAGATAAATGAAACTTTGTGCCAACAAGTGAACTTGTTTCATGAACAAAAAGAACATGGCTATCAGTATTTTTAAAAGTACTTTTATTGTGTATGTTCTCTTAACCTTTCTACTGACGCATTCAACATCGAAAGAAATCAAGATAAAAGAATAAGTATTCTAGATTTTAGTGCTCAAACAAATTCATGGATGCTATGCACAAAATATCATCAGACAGGTTAACTGCACGTCATATTAAGAAAATGGAGACGCATAGCAGCAACTTATTCTCTACATTCCAATAGCCTTTGTTGTTATTATACTTTCATGTTAAATACTAAAATCAGTAGAAATTGACACCCATCGAAAACCATTGTCAACCTCCGCTTCGCGTCGATTGACAATGGTTTCTCGTGGTGTCAATTTCAACTGGTACCCTCCCAAACAGGCACTATTTATATAATGTAATGGAATGCACTTATTTTTCAATTTTCATTACGATTTTGTTCTTTTAGACACTCTACCGTATAAGTTTAAAGCAGTTGATAATCCAGTTTAAGGTAAGGTATTTTAGATTAAGCGCAAACAAGAATGCATTTGAATGCTATGCACTTACATGTAATATGATCTTACGGGTATTACAGAATCATTTGTCTATCATAGGCGGTTGTGTCATTACAACAAACAATTCCATTTGTGCCGTCTGTAGATTTAAAACATTAATTTCATGATTTAAAATTTAAAGATTAAAACTTATGATATACGTACAATGCAAAGAAAAGAATTCAAACAAACGTCCTTGAAAAGAAGATATACATAGATGCATGACAAGAAGCACGTGTGTTGCAATGATCTACAGCATGAATTTTTACACTATGTGCTGCAAATCATTTTCCTGGCTTTGATGCCTGTTAGCGTTTTACGTATTCTCATAATTGCCTTAAAGATCATTATTGTATACCATATGATGGTTAATTAATGCAAAACTTCTTGCGGTATTGCTGTATGTTCCATGAAAGAAATTGTTAAATGCTGATTTCAACATAAAAAGATTTGAGAATGATGGAAAAATGAAGAAACTAAAAGATGATCAAACTTTACAAAACGTTGTCTGTGTTCCGTCCGATTTTATTTTCTGTTATACATTTCTTGTTGTTTGTCTTTAGTTAACCTCGTTTATACGAATATTTAAGCGAAAACACGTACGGATCGACGTCAGTTGATATTAGAACTGTGGAGAAACTAACAGAGAGTATAGATAAAGATGGAGTTTAAAATGCATGCAGACTATTCTCTGCGGAACGCAAGTAACTTTGATCTGTTTTTTGGACCTCGTGTAGGAAAATTAATAGAAGTTTTCAGTATGTATCAGTCAGACATAATAATTTGAAATCTGCACGTTTTGGTATAGTCCAATTTGTAACTATCAATAAACGAATCTTTTTTTCTTCTTAAGATCTACATGTGGACACCTTAGACGATGACACTGCCGTCAACATTGTAGACTTCGGAACAAATGACGGAAGAAATATCTTTCCATTTTTGAAGATAATGATCGGTAATGGAATTCTTTAATTTAATGAAGCGATACAATTTACAGCTAAATTTATCAATATTGAATTTAAAAGTTTAAGTCCATTGATAATTTGTGAATTGTATTGAAGATAACTACATTTTACAGAACAAATGCGATGCCGATCAACGAAGCGCACCATCAATGTTTTCCTCAATGACCAACCATCGAACGATTTCAATGAATTGGCGAAAAATGCAGAAGGTTTGCCATTTTACTAATTCAACTTAAGATGCAATTCATATTAATGTAATATAGATTGGGATTTCAAAGATTTAAACTTTGTAGTCAGTTCGGTATAAAAGAGAGCATTGCCACAACCAATCCTTTTCGGTGAGAATTTTATAAATGGAGTTTGTATCAACTGATAATTAGTATTTCAATATTCTACATCTTACAGACTGGCAATGTATATCTTTTTTTTATTACGACCAACAATGTCAAGATGGGAAGGTAGGTAGGTAGCTATTCTATTTCTATATTGTAAATACAATATAGTTACTTGATCCACTCTACAATTTTACCGTTTATTTCCGTTTTTCAGTACTTGATATTGTATTACATTTTTATTTTGATAGATTGACCGTTATTATTAGAACATGTCCTTAAAATAGTTAAAAGTTGTCATTTTCCAATATGTTGTCTTTTACCTAGACAAAGGCACATAGCCGCAATTATGGTGCAATTAAAGTACTTATTCGAGCATTTATAAAGTAAAAGTAGCTAGGAAAAGCTAACGATGCGTTTTATCCACCGAAACTTTCTAATTGAGGAGCAGCATAACAGTTATGCACTGAGAATGGCCATCATTCTTCAATTTCATAGAGAAATAGGCCCCTAAAGCTTTGTTCCTTTTTCCTAGTGAAAAAGGCTTACTTGATTTCAGATTTTTTCAATGGAGCACTGACAGAACCCCTCGGCCTAACTTGCAAATGCGTTTTATACAACAAAATAACTTACATTTTTTAACTCAACTGACCTTTGCATGTTTTGTTGTTAAAATAATTTACAGTCTCCGGGTCGTGCACTTCCTTTCCATGAAATAAAAATTTACGTTTATTTCATTGGTTGAAATACTGTTCGGCGCAAAGGACATATTTTCTCATATGATCTCATTTACATTGTACGTACGACTTAACAATGTTCGTATATTTCAAATCTTAGAAAGTGAGAAAACGGGAAAAAAATTGCTATGAATGAAATTCAGGCTCTATTTTTTCAGAACAACTAGTTGAACACAATATTCTATAATATCTTTTGAAATCTTTTGTTCTTTTCTTTTTTGTATTGTTTATGCAAAAACAAAAAATGTAGAAATTTGATACGGTATGGCTAATATCCGTAAATAAGTTTGCATATTAGATACGGGAAAACTAATATCAGTAAAACAAGCTATTAACTTTGATTTTATTGCAATGATACGAACCTTTCCTAATATCCCTTTTTATTCACTATAGTCGATCTCAGCTAACAAGCATGTGATAAGCATTTCTCAATTTAGGCACGCACGTTTATGGTACTTATAAATAGTTCCACATGTATAGGAAGGCGACATTGATATAAAAAAAGATTTAAATTTTTTTTTTAATAATATATTGCTGTTAAGAGTTTGCTCTAAAAACTTTTTTAAAAGCTAAATTTGTTTTCTTAACGTTTTAATAGTGAAGTTCTGCATTTATCAATATGTATGCATGTATTATGTAAATAACAGAAAGGATTTTGTCCAGCAATAAAAAAAAACAATGCATAAATGTATTCAACACTGACTGTAAGTTAGAAGCAGACTGAGACATCAGTAATGGTTTTCAGAAATGGGGGGAAATTTACGAACAGAAGATGTATCGTTTTATAAGTGTGAACAAAATGAAGTAGTGAACAGTTTTTGTTATCTTGGGCTTTTGTTTAATTTCAATAGCAAATCTCATGCTATATAAAACAGAGACATTTATATTACCTAGTAAAGACTGTTTATAATTATCAGAAATACATGTAAGTTGCTTGGCAACAGTTAAAATAACGTAAGGCTTTTCAAAACATTGATTTACTCATAAGATCACTAGTCCAATACTTGATAACATGTTCTCAATCGCCGCAACTCATTTTTACATTTGTTTTGCATCAAGTTTCATTAATATAAATATTAACGTAACATGAATTCAAAAAACAATTTTTTGATGATAAAAGTTTCATCCAGTATCTTAATATACGTAGTTATCTAACACATTGCAGAGGCATTCTGCGCAATTCGCAATAAATAGCAGCATTAGAGGTGGACATTTTAAACATTCAGTATGTTTGTACAATAAATAAGATGAGTTATTTTTATATATGGGGCAGAATGAAAGCCCTTATCTTCACAGCCGTAGTAAGTAATGATTTCTACATAAGTATCAAAAATGGACAAGAGCGTAGTAATATTAAGATTTATATTACAACATGTCCTTTTCAGTGCAAACAAAGCGTTCATAGATAGATGTTAAAAGATAGCCAAAATTTTTTACTATTTTAATTAGGGATGTCAATTTTACTCGGTTGGCTTAGTCGATTAATAGGAGGCTTTAGTCGAGCGATAGTCGAGTATTCGATGATTTTTTGAAACCGTGAGCCCTTTTTTAATCAAATAATGCTACTGCCACATACATCTTATCTTAAACTAAAGAACATTAAAAACTTATAATAACATAATATACTAAATGTATTTAATTAAAAATGAATTGAAAAGTATTTTATCTAAATATCCGTTGGAAAATGTCCTGGCTTTTCCTCTTTTTTTTTTAATGTGACGCTTACATGTATATAATTTAGCTCCGTATCATCTCAGGCAAATCAAATGTCACCCGTTCACGGTAAGTCATAGTTCGTGCCTAATCAACAATCAAAGATTATTGATAATAAAAACAAACGCCTAGAGATAGTTATTGATATGATTAAATTTTTGATTATACAAACATTAAATCCAAATAAATAACTGATTGGAAGAAACACAAATTATTCTCAAGTACATGTATGCCTAAGTAAATCAAAAGATCAATTATTAGCCGCTTCAAAAATACACTAGGCACACCGATGGAAAAGAATGTAACTTACGGATCAAACACGTCGAGCAAAGAAAACTGATATCTATATTCGTAGTACAGAAACTGTCGCGTTAAGAAAAAATAAAAATATTTTTAAATTCTATTCACTTTGTTACGAGTAATCGACTAAGAAAATTTTAGTCGATGATCGGTGTGACCGAGCGATAGTCGAGTACTCGAGTACTCGTTGACATCCCTAAATTTAATCTTCTGTTAGTAAAATTCCCCCATTTCTGAAAACCATTTTATTTGTTTTGTTTACATTAACCGTTATTGACCATTTTTCTGTGTAATTTTCAAATGTATTCAACACTGACTGTAAGTCAGAATCAGACTGAGATAAAATAACCATGCCGTCTGCGACAAAAAAAAAATGAGAGCTCTTGTAATTCAATTGGTGCATTTCCATTACTTAAAAATTCCAAATTGCAATCATTGATATAGAGGGAAAAAAGGACATGGGACATATTAGCACAAAACTCATTTCAATCGCATGCTATTATAAGAAGTACACTTAAGATGTATCTAAGATAATTAATAACCGACAATCAAACCTAATTAATGAACATTGATAATTAATTAGCGGCCGCAAATAGTTTTCTTATAGATATTTAATGCTATTTTATTAAAACATTTGTTTAACAACGTTCTATAGAAGCAGTTTTTAAAGAATACATGAGAAATATATGAAAAGTTTAGATAATGAAAGTTTTTGAATATAGTTTTCTTCAAAATTAACTTTCAGACCTCTTTTAGAGTTGAAGGACAGAAGCCATGCAACTTCTTTGTTTATTCAAACATAGATATTATATTGTCATAAATATGTAATAAACGAAAGGTTTGCGTCATTTTCTAGTGTCAATTAAATTTTAAGACCTTCATACATTATTACCAATATATGATACATTATTTATGAGTTTACTAGCATAGTTCGGGCATCATTAGTATTCAAAAACCAATAGAGATCTGGCCTTGTTAAGTAAACTTTGATGTATCAAGTGCATTAGTTTATATTTCAGCTTTTCAAAGGGATATGAACGACCAGTTTCTACACGTGTACACCAAACCTGGAAATGCATATGGGCGCTGTTTCCCCGAATCAAGCATAGATTTTGGAACCTGTTACTTAATGTTGCAGTGGCTCTCAAGGTAATTGTCAGTTATTGAAAAAATTCATTGGTGGTTTTTCTAAATGTGCGTTTCAAAATTCTTTACAGTCACATAATCATGAAGATATTAATTTCTAATTATATATTTTTCAGTCTAAATGTGTTAGAAGACAATTACGTATATAGTAGGAAGCACTTATTTCTTGTAATTTCTTGCTCCAAATATGTGTGCAATGTTTACCCAAAAGAATCATAATATCTTGTATAATTTATTCCTTTAAAAGGCCCGTGAAAGTTGAAAATCACTTACTGTATTTTCCTAATCAAATGGTAAGTGATCATGAAAAAAGTGAGATAACAGGTTTAGCTGCACAGGATTGGAAAAACTTCGTACAGTCAAGATCAATGGAAATGAAAAAAGGTAAGTAGAAAAAGAAATTGTTTCAATGATTTGATCAAAGTTATACATAATAACAACATATAAGTCGATCATTTTCGTATTTCATATTCTTTTTTTATTTTTTGTATAATCAGTTAGGATATTTCTTCAATTTAACCAGAGTTTAAAGATGCGCGACAAAATGGTCTCATTTCATCAAACATTTACTATGTGCCAAGAAATTTTTTTAAAACAAATATCAAACATAGATACTGTTAAACTGTTCAACTTTGAAACAAACAAAAAATAAATTCATGCAACAATAAATTATATATAAAAACATGGCACATACCTTTTTTATATTATGTTATGATAAAGGAATGGAAAAAAAATCAAGGATTAAGAGCATAAGATAAAGTATTTATTTTATCGGGGAAAATAAGGAACATAATTCATAATAATAATAATAATTTATGCACAAACATTTAATGCATTGACATGTGAAGTTTCATTTGAATTTGAGTTGATTGAAGTAACTGTTAAAATATGTCTACCAAAGGTGATAATATTACGTTGCAAAGGCAAAATTGTGTTTGTACATAATATAATATGTTATTTATTGTTTAGTTGGTAAAATGAACGTTACTTAAACATATTAATTTCTTCTCAGTTACTCGGTTGCTTATTTATGTCCATTTCTCACAGTGAATATTTATCTTTACATTACAGGCGCTATTATCAGCGTAGACGTACTTACTGATGTCAAAGATATCTATGAGATATGTTCAGCTTTGTTTGTTGAATTCTTTCACAGAAATGTTATTTCAAAGGTATTTTTAAAAATAATAATAATATAAAATACCCAAAATCGGAAACTAATGTTGAAAATTCTTCATTTCAGATGTGCCATTTAGTAGAAAAGCAACATGAATTTGATTTTTCTGTGCTTTGTAAAGCTTGCAAATCAAAGCATTTGAAAACAACTTTTTATTGTTGTGTAATTATACATGTAGGTAGAATTGCAAAACACTACTGTCCCTATGTACCCTTATCGATCGGAGACTGACTTAAAAGCACCATTTGAAGACATCAGCGAGGAAATTGGTGTCAAGCTTCTAGATTTGTCAAAGAGAAAGATCAGAGCTTATGAGAACAGTAAGCTGTTTCTTTATTAATTCTGTACTTCTCTTTCTAAGCATTAATATTTTGATTACGTACACAAAACTTATAACTATCTCTTGTTTGACTCTTATTCTTAATAAAACATTCACAACAGTTAAATTCCATTTACAATGGCCATTTTTGAGGAATTAAATCTTAAGATAACACGTTTTGTTTAATAATATCAAAATATAAACAGCTGTTCTTTATCATGATGCTGACGATACGAACAAAATCTAACTATGAACATTCTAAAAATTCTCCTTTTTTTTTCTTTTTTTTTTTTTGTATAATTTATATACTTTTAAGTTATCGTAATGCAAAGCGGAATTTAATTAACAACACGTTTTTATCAAACTCGACTGAGTGTTTTCATACATGCTTTCAAGTTAGGGCAAAGATTCAATTAATGTAAAATTTTTGCTTTATTCCTGGTAACACAGCGACAAAGGTCAATTTGCATTATAAGACACATTCTCTAATTTGCGATTGTGTATTTTGTATGGAAAACTGCTTAAAAAAATATGTACTGTATATGTTTTGCAGAGGACCTTGCTGCTCGCGTCAGATCATGGATGTTTCATAGCATAATGGCTGGACTATGTCAGACAAGAAACTACAACGATGCAAACAATATTTGTGAATTGTTTTTCGATGAATTGAAACTTCATTTCTTGGACAAAAAATGGATAGATGTTGAAATTTACGATGTAATTTTTCAGAAGTTATAATTCAACCTTGATTGTATTTTAGATTCTATATTAGTGTTTTAATTTTGTGCTGTAATTGATATGTCTTACATTTTCAAATGTAACGGCAAAGCTTAAGAAACATATGTATATTGTTAATTATTCTTTTTTTGAAACTACATTTACTTATACTTACCAAACGATTTATATTCCATGCATTATTTTAAATCAAGACTTTCTGTAATATCGGCTTTGTCAATAAAATAAGTGACATATATTTGGTTTGGTGTCTTTAAAATTTGCATCTTATTCAAAATGATATCGTAAACTTTAACCATATATGGTAGCGAATAGCCAGTAATATCATTATTCTTAAAAAAAAATTAGAAACGCTTTAAGATACAAGCATAAGTAGATTAACGGTAAACTCCTCTGAAGACAGAGATTCGACCTGCACCGATTTGGTATTGGCATTACAAAGTGATTGACTATAGTCTGTCCCAAGTTATTGCTTCCATCACTTTTTGATGATTTTTAATAAAAATACACATACCTGTGAAAGAAGTACGGTTGAAATCGATGAAATGTAAAATATCCAAGATATCTTCATTGACAAATTAATTATCCTTTTTCACTCATAAAAATTTACAGGAACGAAAATAAATTTCTTACGGAGATTTATAATGGGAAATATTTACATCTTTTCTCCATTCGGAAGTTCTCGGGTCACCTCGCGCAATTTTTCAACATTATCATCCGGGCTTCTTAATGGCTGATGCAATGCAAAATTCTCGTAGACTTTCTATATTGGGATGTGTATTGAAACCTGAAGCGGTAAAGGGGGCGTTTCAAAACGGATAATCTGGACATTTTTCATATTAGTGGATGAACGTAGTTTGAGCACAAAGGTATTTATTATTATCAAAATATGAAGCGAAAAGTGGTGGAAGCAAAAACCCGGGACAAAGTATAATAGCAAAACGCAAAAAACATATTCCTCATTTTTCCTCGTGTACTTTTTGTAAGTAAATATTTCATAATACTTGTACGGATCGATTACTGTATAACGTAAGACATTCCCTCTGTACTAAGATTGATAAGGCTTTTAAATTAATGTAGGCTTACGTAGGTTATTTGGAAAATTCTTTCTGAATCCTATTTGATCAGAATCGGGTAGTTGAACAGACAAAGCGATTTTCAAAAGAAATCACATCGATTAACATGTATAGTATACCAGGTGAAATATGTAAATTTAATAGGCATTCAGAAGTTGGAGTTCTATTCGCTTTTCGCTATTCACTATTCGAATAGCGAATAGAATTCTCTGGTCGGTTCGCTATTCAAATTACCGTAAACATGCTAATAAACGTAAATTCAAAATTCCACATAAACTTTCCCTTTTCAATGTTAAGAAACAGTTATATATTAAAAATCATATCTTGCTGACCAGACCTGAACATTGACATAATTAGCTAGCCTGGCGAAAAGGTAAGAAATTCATCAAATTCTATTGCAATGGGGATATCTTTCAAGGGGCTGGCTAACCCCCTGTATCCCATATTTGGGCCTTCATATTTGGTGAGGATGAGGCCCCGGGAATGTCCAGTCGAACTTCAAAAGGAATTGGGTTTACACGGCCATTAACAGGCTTAGCTAGCCTGGCGAAAATAGGAAATTTCGTATAATACAGTTATAGTGGCATATCTTTCGAGGGGGTGGCTTACCCCCTGTATCCCATATTTGGGCCTTCATATTTGGTGAGAATGGGGCCCTGGGAATTTCCAGTCGACCCTCAAAAGGAATTGGGTTTACACGGCCATTAACAGGCTTAGCTAGCCTGGCGAAAATAGGAAATCTCGTATAATACAGTTATAATGGGATATCTTTCAAGGGGCTGGCTAACACCCTGTATCCCATATTTGGGCCTTCATATTTGGTGAGGATGGGGCTCCGGGAAAGCCCAGTCGACCCTCAAAAGGAATTGGGTTTATACGACCATTAACAGGCTTAGCTAGCCTGGCGAAAATAGAAAATTTCGTAGAATACAGTTATAATGGGATATCTTTCAAGGGCTGGCTTCCCCCTGTATCCCATATTTGGGCCTTCATTTTTGGTGAGGATGGGGCCCCTGGAATGCCGAGTCGACCCTCAAAAGGAATTGGGTTTACACGGCCATTAACAGGCTTAGCTAGCCTGCCGAAAATAGGAAATTTCGTATAATACAGTTATAATCGGATGTCTTTTAAGGGCTGGCTAATACCCTGTATCCCATATTTGGGCCTTCATGTTTGGTGAGGATGGGGCCCCTGGAATGCCGAGTCGACCCTCAAAAAGAATTGGGTTTACACGGCCATTAACAGGCTTAGCTAGCCTGCCGAAAATAGGAAATTTCGTATAATACAGTTATAATCGGATATCTTTTAAGGGCTGGCTAATACCCTGTATCCCATATTTGGGCCTTCATGTTTGGTGAGGATGGGGCCCCGGGAATGCCCAGTCGACCCTCAAAAGGAATTGGGTTTACACGGCTATGAACAGGCTTAGCTAGCCTGGCGAATATAAGAAATTTTGAATAATACAGTTATAATGGGATATCTTTCGAGGGGCTGGCTAACCCCCTGCTTCCCATATTTGGGCCTTCATATTTGGTGAAGATGGGGCCCCGGGAATGTCCAGTCGACCCACAAAAGGAATTGGGTTTACACGGCTATGAACAGGCTTACCTAGCCTGGCGAAAATAGGAAATCCCGTATAATACAGTTATAATGGGATATCTTTCAAGGGGCTGGCTAACCCCCTGTATCCCATATTTGGGCCTTCATTTTTGGTGAGGATGGGGCCCCGGGAATGTACAGTCCACCCTCAAAAGAAATTGGGTTTACACGGCCATTAACAGGCTTAGCTAGCCTGGCAAAAATACGAAATTTCGTATAATACAGTTATAGTGGGATATCTTTCAAGGGGCTGGCTAACACCCTGTATCAGATATTTGGGCCTTCATATTTGGTAATGATGGAGCCCCGGATATGTCCAGTCGACCCTCAAAAGGAATTGGGTTTACACGGCCATTAACAGGCTTAGCTAGCCTGGAGAAAATACAAAATTTCGTATAATACAGTAATAATGGGATATCTTTCAAGGGGCTGGCTAACACCGTGTATCCCATATTTGGGCCTTCATATTTGGTGAGGATGGGGCTCTAAGAAAGCCGAGTCGACCCTCAAAAGAAATTGGGTTTACACGGCCATTAACAGGCTTAGCTAGCCTGGCGAAAATACGAAATTTTGAATAATACAGTTATAATGGGATATCTTTCGAGGGGCTGGCTAACCCCCTGTATCCCATATTTGGGCCTTCATATTTTATGAGGATGGGGCCCGGGAATGCCCAATCGACCCTCAAAAGGAATTGGGTTTACACGGCCATTAACAGGCTTAGCTAGCCTGGCGAAAATACGAAATTTCGTATAATACAGTTATAATGGGATAACTTTCAAGGGGCTGGCTAACACCCTGTATCCCATATTTGGGCCTTCATTTTTGGTGTGGATAGGGCCCCAGGAATGTCCAGTCGACCCTCAAAAGTAATTGGGTTTACACGGTCATTAACAGGCTTAGCTAGCCTGGCGAAAATAGGAAATTTCGTTTAATACAGTTATAATGGGATATCTTTCAAGGGGCTGGCTTACACCCTGTATCCCATATTTGGGCCTTCATATTTGGTGATGATGGGGCTCCAAAAAAGCCCAGTCGAACCTGAAAAGGAATTGGGTTTACACGGCCATTAACAGGCTTAGCTAGCCTGGCGAAAATAGGAAATCTCGTATAATACAGTTATAGTGGGACATCTTTCGAGGGGCTGGCCAACCCCCTGTATCCCATATTTGGGCCTTCATATTTAGTGAGGATGAGGCCCCCGGAATGTTCAGTCGACTTTCAAAAGGAATTGGGTTTACACGGCCATTAACAGGCTAAGCTAGCCTGGCGAAAATTGGAAATTTCGTATAATACAGTTATAGTGGCATATCTTTCAAGGGGCTGGCTTACCCCCTGAATCCCATATTTGGGCCTTCATATTTAGTAAGAATGGGGCCCCGGGAATGTCCAGTCGACCCTCAAAAGGAATTGGGTTTACACGGCCATTAACAGGCTTACCTAGCCTGGCGAAAATACGAAATTTCGTATAATACAGTTGTAATGGGATATCTTTCAAGAGGCTGGCTAACACCCTGTATCCCATATTTGGGCCTTCATTTTTGGTGAGGATGGGGCCCTGGGAATGTCCAGTCGACCCTCAAAAGGAATTGGGTTTACACGGCCATTAACAGGCTTAGCTAGCCTGGCGAAAATAGGAAATTTCGTATAATAAAGTAATAATGGGTTATCTTTCAAGGGGCTGGCTAACCCACTGTATCCCATATTTGGGCCTTCATTTCTGGTGAGAATGGGGCCCCGGGAATGTACAGTCCACCCTCAAAAGAAATTGGGTTTACACGGCCATTAACAGGCTTAGCTAGCCTGGCGAAAATACGAAATTTCGTATAATATAGTTATAGTGGGATATCTTTCAAGGGGCTGGCTAACACCCTGTATCCCATATTTGGGCCGTCATATTTGGTAATGATGGAGCCCCGGGAATGTCCAGTCGACCCTCAAAAGGAATTGGGTTTACACGGCCATTAACAGGCTTAGCTAGCCTGCCGAAAATACGAAATTTCGTATAATACAGTAATAATGGGATATCTTTCAAGGGGCTGGCTAACACCGTGTATCCCATATTTGGGCCTTCATATTTGGTGAGGATGGGGCTCTAAGAAAGCCGAGTCGACCCTCAAAAGAAATTGGGTTTACACGGCCATTAACAGGCTTAGCTAGCCTGGCGAAAATACGAAATTTTGAATAATACAGTTATAATGTGATATCTTTCGAGGGGCTGGCTAACCCCCTGTATCCCATATTTGGGCCTTCATATTTTTTGAGGATGGGGCCCGGGGAATGCCCAGTCGACCCTCAAAAGGAATTGGGTTTACACGGCCATTAACAGGCTTAGCTAGCCTGGCGAAAATACGAAATTTCGTATAATACAGTTATAATGGGATAACTTTCAAGGGGCTGGCTAACACCCTGTATCCCATATTTGGGCCTTCATTTTTGGTGTGGATGGGGCCCCAGGAATGTCCAGTCGACCCTCAAAAGTAATTGGGTTTACACGGCCATTAACAGGCTTAGCTAGCCTGGCGAAAATACGAAATTTCGTATAATACAGTTATAATGGGATATCTTTCAAGGGGCTGGCTAACACCCTGTATCACATATTTGGGCCTTCATTTTTGGTGTGGATGGGGCCCCAGGAATGTCCAGTCGACCCTCAAAAGTAATTGGGTTTACACGGCCATTAACAGGCTTACCTAGCCTGGCGAAAATTGGAAATTTCGTTTAATACAGTTATAATGGGATATCTTTCAAGGGGCTGGCTAACACCCTGTATCCCATATTTGGGCCTTCATATTTGGTGAGGATGGGGCTCTAAGAAAGCCGAGTCGACCCTCAAAAGAAATTGGGTTTACACGGCCATTAACAGGCTTAGCTAGCCTGGCGAAAATACGAAATTTTGAATAATACAGTTATAATGGGATATCTTTCGAGGGGCTGGCTAACCCCCTGTATCCCATATTTGGGCCTTCATATTTGGTGAGGATGAGGCCCCCAGAATGTTCAGTCGACTTTCAAAAGGAATTGGGTTTACACGGCCATGAACAGGCTAAGCTAGCCTGGCGAAAATTGGAAATTTCGTATAATACAGTTATAGTGGCATATCTTTCGAGGGGCTGGCTTACCCCCTGAATCCCATATTTGGGCCTTCATATTTAGTAAGAATGGGGCCCCGGGAATGTCCAGTCGACCCTCAAAAGGAATTGGGTTTACACGGCCATTAACAGGCTTAGCTAGCCTGGCGAAAATACGAAATTTCGTATAATACAGTTGTAATGGGATATCTTTCAAGAGGCTGGCTAACACCCTGTATCCCATATTTGGGCCTTCATTTTTGGTGAGGATGGGGCCCTGGGAATGTCCAGTCGACCCTCAAAAGGAATTGGGTTTACACGGCCATTAACAGGCTAAGCTAGCCTGGCGAAAATACGAAATTTCGTATAATACAGTTATAGTGGCATATCTTTCAAGGGGCTGGCTAACACCCTGTATCCCATATTTGGGCCTTCATATTTGGTATGGATGGGGCCCCGGGAATGTCCAGTCGACCCTCAAAAGGAATTGGGTTTACACGGCCATTAACAGGCTTAGCTAGCCTGGCGAAAATACGAAATTTCGTATAATACAGTTATAATGGGATATCTTTCAAGGGGCTGGCTAACACCCTGTATCCCATATTTGGGCCTTCATTTTTGGTGTGGATGGGGCCCCAGGAATGTCCAGTCGACCCTCAAAAGTAATTGGGTTTACACGGCCATTAACAGGCTTACCTAGCCTGGCGAAAATAGGAAATTTCGTTTAATACAGTTATAATGGGATATCTTTCAAGGGGCTGGCTAACACCCTGTATCCCATATTTGGGCCTTCATATTTGGTGAGGATGGGGCTCTAAGAAAGCCGAGTCGACCCTCAAAAGAAATTGGGTTTACACGGCCATTAACAGGCTTAGCTAGCCTGGCGAAAATACGAAATTTTGAATAATACAGTTATAATGGGATATCTTTCGAGGGGCTGGCTAACCCCCTGTATCCCATATTTGGGCCTTCATATTTGGTGAGGATGAGGCCCCCGGAATGTTCAGTCGACTTTCAAAAGGAATTGGGTTTACACGGCCATTAACAGGCTAAGCTAGCCTGGCGAAAATTGGAAATTTCGTATAATACAGTTATAGTGGCATATCTTTCGAGGGGCTGGCTTACCCCCTGAATCCCATATTTGGGCCTTCATATTTAGTAAGAATGGGACCCCGGGAATGTCCAGTCGACCCTCAAAAGTAATTGGGTTTACACGGCCATTAACAGGCTTAGCTAGCCTGGCGAAAATACGAAATTTCGTATAATACAGTTATAGTGGGATATCTTTCAAGGGGCTGGCTAACACCCTGTATCCCATATTTGGGCCGTCATATTTGGTAATGATGGAGCCCCGGGAATGTCCAGTCGACCCTCAAAAGGAATTGGGTTTACACGGCCATTAACAGGCTTAGCTAGCCTGGCGAAAATACGAAATTTCGTATAATA